>JAJHSJ010000002.1:19756433-19808947 GCA_021015155.1 Magnolia officinalis | reverse complement strand
GCCTTGCACAAAACTTAGGATCTAGCCCTCCAGAACAAACCAGAATTATGGATAATAAAGCAATGAAAATAATCAATGCATCAATCACACACCACACAAGAGATTTTTACGTGAAAACCCTCAAAGAGGTAAAAACACGGGAACCTCATCCAGATCAACAATCCACTATGAAGTAGAACATACAAACTTCTTCACTCACGTAGGAGTGGATAAACAATAAGAGAAAGAGAGAAACGGAGAGATCTAACCGATTATGAGGACATAGAATCGCTGAGATATAGATTGCACAGTAGATAACCTCCATGAGCAGAACCTCCCTTCTATAAGCTTCCTCTCTCTCTTCCTCTCTCTCTCACACCTTTGATAGTCCTAAATCCTTTAGCAAATCCCTTGTAAAGCTTTATGAAACCCTCTTGTTGTACCTAGAAAGCCCTAGGTACCTCCTATTTAAGGTTTTAGAAAACTTCTTTCCGCATCCCAGTTGCGAAAGGATTTGCGACATTAAATCCGTGCAAAATCGCGGAACGAATTTGCGTAACCTCGACTGGTCGTGACGAGCCTTCAACCGGTCAAGAGCCACCTACAACCGGTCGAGCACCTCCCACGACTAGTCGAGCACCCCGGAGAAAAATAGCCCAGAGTCGCTGGACTTTGAGTCGTGCCACGGCTCAACTCCTACGACTGGTTGAGACCAGCCTTCGACCGGTCGAGCAGGGCTCACGACGGGTCAACGACGGGTCAAAAAACCCATCACAAGTTTCATGGCTCAATGGTAGACAAGCTCTGTTTTAACGTTGAGACCGCAGATCGAGTACCCATGTTGTGGGTGGGTGGGTGGGTGGGTGAGTGAGATCTGCTACTTGAATCATGTTTCATGAAATTTCCTAAGGTATTTTAATAAAAAGATTAAAAAGATTTTTTAAAAAAGTTACTAGAATGTAAAAAATTTTATAATCAAAATCTAATAATTAAGAATATAATGACCATAGCATATTGATAATTGTTGTTATGATGTGATGTGGACTTATTAGCAATATAGGTCTAAAACTCGTGCCAGTCAACTCTACTTAGTGAGATTTTATTATTCAGTCAACTCAAGCAAAGCCACTTGCAGTAAATTAAATTGAATCTCTTGCCTTGTTAAGGTTGTTTCATGAGTAAAATTATAAAAATTTGAGTGATTAGTTATATAAGGACCTTAGCAGGAAAAATAATGATTATAAAAAGGTAACTTATTAACCTAATATAAATTAAAAAGTTTCTTATTAAGTGGTATCCAAACACGGATCGAGTCCATTTGAATACCACAAAATAAGTTATTTTTTAACTTATGTTAAGTAATCAAGTTACTTTTTTCATTTAAATTAGTTTAGTAAGTATCATGGTAAAAATAATTTGTGTTAAAAGTTATTTATCTTAATAAATGATTATTTTTAGTTTTTTAACACATGACTTTTTTACTTCTCTCTCATGGTCCATATCAAATTGGAGGCCCCATGTCGTGGATAGTCCACATTGAAAGTGGAGCTCACACGATGGACAATCCACATAAAAAGGTGGGCCCACATGATGGATGACCCCGTATTAATGTAGGCCACATATGGATGATCCACATCAAGGGTCAACCCATATTGAGAAAAAGCCCACATCTAAAGTGGGCTGGTATGATGGACAACTCACTTCAAAGGGGGACTACATGATGGACGGTCCACATCAAAGGTGGGCTCCACATGATGGGAGTGAACATTGAAGCTGGGCCCCACATGATGGACAACCCATATTGAAGTGGTCCCACATAATGGAGTGTCCACATTAAAGGTCAACCCCTAACAATGAATCACCCACATCTAAGGCAAGCCTTGCATGATGGGCAGTGAATATTGAAGGTGGACCGATTGATAATAACATTGATGGTGGACCTCACTTGATGAATGACCAACATCAAAGATGGGCCCTACATAGTGCACATTAAAGGTTAGGCCATAATGATGAATGGCTCACAGTCAAGGTGGGCCCAATATGATAGATGGTCCACATCAAAGGTGGGGTCCACACAATGAATGGTCCACATCAAAGGTTGGCCCCACATAATGAACATTGAATGTGAGATGGACTAAATAAACTTGAGTGATAATTACTCATGATGTTGGAAACCAAACATGCTCTATACATTTTTGTTCATAAGTATGTTAGTTACCACATGCATACTCACTTGCTGGATAAGTTGAAACCAAGATAAGCTACTTATGGCATAAATAACTTACACGATTCAATTGAAATGATTTTTGCACCATGTAACTTTCTTATATTTGTAGGAGTAAACCAACCGTTCAAATCAACAAGAGCTCATCCCCTGTGTGTTTTAGAAACTTTGGACCTGAAGACAACTGAATAAAAATTTTGAGTTTTCCAATTACGGACAACAACCAATAACACTAGGTTACGATGCAAGCCAACCCTTATCGATGTGGGCCCACATGCTTTTAAATGCAACAAATGGCAAACGTGCCAACTTGGCATGTAATAGGTGCAGGATCATTATTAATAAGCCCAAAATATGGATCGAGATCTAAATTAGTAGGACCGTTGATGGGTCGGGTTGGTCTGTTGGTCTTTACGACCTGGCTCACTTTAAGATGAGCTTGGGCTGCAAAGGCCCAAGGACCATGCTTGGGCCTAAGTTTACGGACTGTTAAGTCGACGGCCAGTCTTGGGCTGGGCATCTTTTGAAACATATCATGCAGGGCATGTGTAATAATTAACATGGGTCAGCTCGGTCCTCTTTGTTTTTGCTGGTCATGAGCCAGGGACCGGTTAGGCTAAGATTTTGCTCTTCAGATTAGGCTTGGAGATAACTCGGCCCAGTCCGAACCCGGCTCATTGGCAGCCATCCCGTCATGGGTCCTTTGTGGGGATTGCACATGTGGGCATTGACACCGTGTGCTAAAAGCAAAAATAAGCAATGGCGCCCATACGAGATTTGGCTAGTGACCCAACACGCTAGTTGGTGTCAAAGCTCTGTGGGCTTCACCATGATGTATGTGTTTCACCATAGCCATCCATCCATTTTGAATGCTCATTTTAGGGCATGAAACAAAAAATGAGGCAGATCCAAATCTTAGGTGGACCACACCGTCCATGGTTAAAAACTTCCTAGGGCCCACTGTAATGTTTATTTGCCAATACCTGTTGATAAGATCAATAGACCTGAATGAAGAGAAAACACAAATATCAGCTTCACCCAAAACTTATGTTGCCGCCAAAATGTTTTCAACATAACAGTTCAATCCCCAATGTTTGTGGTCCACTTGAGATTTGAATCTGCCTCATTTTTAAGATCCTGCCTTAAAATGAGCTGGAAAAATGGATGGACGGCGTGGATTAAAAAAACATACATTATGGCCCCACTTGTAAGGACTGAAAGTGACGGTAGGAAGATGTCAGCCAACTAACACAAGGAAGTGAATACCGTTGGACTCGTATTCCATCGTGACCCCCCTAGTACTGTTGTCGGAGTAATACTTCTCACCAATTCAATTACCTTTTCCATTTATATTTTTCATGAGGTTATTTTTTTCTAAACATAATTCTTATAATCAATGCTAAGTTTTTTTTTCGATGAGAGATACAATAATCATTTGCAAATTAAATCGCATATTACCAATGTGCCTCTATAATACTGTGTTACTTGCCCTTTATATTTAAATTTTTATAATTTAAATTTCAACAAATATTCAAAGCAACTATTTCTAAACATATCTTTCTGAACACTGCATTTGTCAAAATCATTTCTCAGTAAGATATATACTCTGTTTTAATACCAGGATTATAGGATCGAGTGCCCATGTACTGGGTATGCGTGCGAGTGTGGGTGTGCATGTGGTATGTGTGTGTAAAAAAAATACTTCAAAAACTGAATTGTACACTTCCACGAACATCTGATTTTTTGTAGTGCAAGTAGGGAGCTTTTTTATGAAACTATGGATACTACAAAACATGGAAGAAAAATTAATAACATCGTAAAAGAAAGAATATTAAAAGAGATAATTATAACGAATAAATTAAATAGTACTTCACTTATATTGGGGTCTAAGATGTTTGGTCTTGCAGTTCTCACTTTCAATATTGCATTCAAGGACTCTGTTGCAGTTGACCTTTTATATAAGGGTCTGATTTTCAGTCGCCTATTCTTGCAAGGGTTTCAGTCTGTGGTTGCTCTTTTTTCTAAGGGTCTTCATTTTCAGTTGCTCATCATTCATGTAAGGGTTTCAATTCATGGTTCCCTTTCTCTCGGGGTTTCGATTCTTAGTTGCACATTTCTGAAAGGGTCTTTATTCCCAATTGCCTTTCGTGTAAGGTTCTCAGTTCTCTAAAAGAGGCCCCTCACACAGAACTGAAACCTGATACCCTAGAATTGTAAAGATTTCCCTATATGGGAAATGGTCTTAGTTCTCTAAAAGAGATCCCTTACATGGAACTGAAACCCTAACACCCTAGAATTGTAAAGAGTTCTCTATACAGGAAAGGGTTTCAGTTCTCCAAAAGAAATCCCTCACATGAAACTAAAACTCCGAAATCCTAGGATTGTAAAGAGTTCCCTATATGGGAAAGAGTCTCAATATAATGTTGAATGTTAGGGTCTTGGTTTGCAGATTCCTGTAAGGGTCTCGGTTCATGCAACAGACATTCCAAATGAGACCCCCACAATCCTCAAACCCACAAACTTCATCTTCCACATTATAAAAGAAGTGCATTCTCTTACTTGTTGGACCAAGTAACTTTTATGGTTCCAACCAAGTAAAATAACTGTCGAGCCTTCCAGAGGTGTAGACCCCATTCGATTCCTATTTTAATTTTAGGGCATGGGACAAAATATCAGCTTGATCTAACTTAGGGGTAGACCTATCCTAAGGAAAGGAAGAAATAATGTAATTTGGACTGCTAGCCTGTGTGGGCCAGTGGGCCTTTCTACTAAGGCAAAAATGCAGACTTCCACTCATCTAGACACGTGTGACAGATTCAACGTACGACAGGATGGCCCATGCACTACATCCAATGAAAGTTTCAATAGTGTAGGAGCAATTTAGTCCCAAAAAAAGAGAGTTTACAAGGCTGCCTAATTACATAATTAAGACAGACTCAATGTCTACTTTGACCCCCCAAGTATGTGACCTAAACTCTAGGGACCCACCTCGATGTATTCATTGTATAAAAAACACAGGGCGGTGGGTGTGACCTAGACTCTAGGGACCCACCTCGATGTATTCATTGTATATCTACACCGTCCATTTGCTTTTCCAAATTATTTTAGGCGATGGTCCCAAAAATGAAGCAGATCAAACCACATTAAAGGAAACAGTGGTTATTAACTATTAAAATCCTTTTGTGTGCCACAAAAGTTTTGGATCAAGCTGATATTTGTTTTTTTTTTTTTTCCCCTTTAATTTATCTAGTTCTGTGTGACTTATCAACAGGTTGGATGATTCAATAAACATTACGGTGGATGCTAGGAGTTTTTAATAGTGGGCGTTCAATGGCTACTGTTTCCTGTGGTGTGGTCCACCTGAAATTTGTATCTGCTCATTTTTGCAACC
Source organism: Magnolia officinalis (assembly GCA_021015155.1). Classification (NCBI taxonomy): domain Eukaryota; kingdom Viridiplantae; phylum Streptophyta; class Magnoliopsida; order Magnoliales; family Magnoliaceae; genus Magnolia; species Magnolia officinalis. The sequence continues at coordinate 19,803,353 of JAJHSJ010000002.1, read as the reverse complement.
ATATCCTAAACTACTATTAAAAAAGCAGATGGACCGAGTGGATATACAATGAATACATAGAGGTGTGTCCTGCGGTCAGGATCTCACCCACATCCTCTTCCGGGTAGCAGCCAAGTCCCGCTCATGGGGAGCATGACATCTGACCTTCATCCTTGAAATTGTTACACTAGCTTTCTATCATGACAGCTGGGGCCATGGTTCGGCAACGCACGTCGTTGGGCCCCACCATTTTAATGGCTATAATTATCTTGACAGAATCCTAGCCTTATCTTATATAGTGAGAGGGGCGGTGGAGAAAACAAAGAGATCAACCAACCATCCACATTCAACTGAAGGATGTCCTTATATCTGTCACTTCCGTATTCTGTTCTATTAGACTTTTGGGTCTTTCTCCATTCGCAGTGGGACCCAAAAAACCATTGGTATGGATTAGAAGACCTGGCTCATAATTGTTAAAATTGATATAAACGATACAAATTCCGGGCGTGGTCCAATGGGACGCTCTAGCTGGGAACGGGCAGGAGCTTTGAGTGGCTGCCGTGATGTATGGATCTTATCCACACCGTCCATCCATTTTTGAATATCATTTTAGGTGATATGATAAAAAATGTGTTAGATTAAAGTCTCAAATGGACCACACCAGAGGAAGCAGCGGTGATAATGATTCTCACCGTTGAAACTTTTCGAGGGCTTACTGTGATGTTTATTTTCCATCCAACCTATTCATAAAGTTACATAAACCTGGATGAAGAGAAAAACACAAATATCAGCTCCATCCAAAACTTCTGTGGTCCCCAAGAAATTTTCAATGGTAAGAGTTTAATCCCTATTGTGTAGTCCATTTGAGCCTTAAATATGCCTCTTTTTTGTTATTATATCTAAAATGATACGAAAAAATGAATGGACGGTGTGGATAAGATCCATACATCACGGTGTCCACTCAAAGCTCCTGCCCGTTCCCAGCTGGAGACTGGCGGGGGTACGCAATCCACGTCCGGTCCAATGGTACCTGTAACACTAAGCCACTGCAGTAAGGGGCAGATGTAGGGCTCACCTGTACCTAATGCATGCATGCAATCCAACCCGTTCAACATATGCGTCAGCTAATTTCATACTCAATTCCAAAAAAAAGGAAAAACTTATAGATAAATCGGTGGGCCACATCACAGGGAACATGTGGGAGGGAACGTCCACCTTTGATTTACGTGGGCAGCCCAAATTACTGTATATAAGAAATCCAGTCCATTCAGATCCTTCATCTAGTTTGGATGAAGGGTCAAGACCGAAATCAGACTGTTTATATATTCAAATCGGCCCCTATGTAGATAAACAGTGGCGTTACATCTCACATTGCTTCCTGTTTTGTGGCCCACTTGAGTGTTAGATCATGATGATTTTTGAGATTAAGTAATATGAGTTGAGGTGTATGTTGGACGGGTTGGATGAGCTTCATACATTACGTAGGGCCTGTATCTTCTCTGTACTACGTGCGCGTGCTCTATGAATTACTCGATGGAAAGATACAGGCGACAGTTTCTGTCATCAATCATCTAGAAATCTTCTATAATTGAGCGTTGGTGCTGTGGGGCCATACATGTGCCACGTGGCTCAAAATATGATGATCGTCACCTACCTACCAATGTAGACATTGTTAATTTTGGAGTTTTGAGTATCTGATTCCCATTAACCGTTCATTTGACGGGCACCAGTTGGACGGTGACAATCATCCATTCAATTTTGAATAACTCCCCACATTGAGTGGGCCCCACTGTTCAAATTTTCAAACAGATTAGACTTAGCTATGTGTAAGCCAAATACTTCTAGATTATTGTATATACTCAACTCGACCCTTTGCACCGGATACTAGTGTGGCCGATGACTTGGCAATCCGGACATTTTAGGTCCATTGACTAATATGGTGAATGGACCATTAAACAAGAAATATTTCAGAATGGAAGATCCTACTATTTTTTATATTTTTTTTGGGTTTTTATTAGTAGAACGTGAACGTGGACCGTTGCTGTCTCTATTCCAGTCGCCTATTTATAAACCACAAGTCAAAGGGCTAGGATGGTATTATCAAAGGGTTAGGTTGGCATTATCAAAGATATTTTTGAGTAACGTTCCATGTACGGATTGCGATGTACTAATGACATGGATTACCATAAATGGCACCGATGGTTAGAACCATAGTTCAAAAACTAAAATTGACTTGATGTCTAAATGGGTACAGAGTCAACTCGAAGACACGAGTGAGTCTTTAAATGGCTTAATATTTTAATAATTATTATTTTTTATTTAATGCATCTAAAATGATAATTAACATATGTAATTAAAATACTAAAAAGTGAAACACAATTGTACTTAGGTTAGATCTTGCTATTGCTTTGGGGCAATCTCTCGCCATCTTCCATTTGGTTGGCACTACATCGAGGGTCCAAATTTCCAACGTGCATTGTTAGTTCTGAAGTTCATCCGCACTCTTGTTAAGTATGATGGCTCCTTCATTTCTTATATGCAATTCTTTTAGTTTGAGAAAAAAAGAAAAGAAACGAAGAACCTGGCTGTCTGGGCTAATGACGCCCAGTTGTTGAGCGGACTCGACGAGTCTTTTCAAGACTTAATTCCTATACCAATAAAAATAAAAAAAATTATTATTAATGCAGGTACATGTACCCTACACGCACCCACACCACATTGGGATTTCACCACAATATAAACATAAAAAAATTATTATTAACGCAGGTACTTGTACCCTACACGCACCCACACCACATTGGGATTTCACCACAATAGGTACTTGAAATCATGAACTGAAACTGGCATGAGTCTACCATGGAAGCATGATTATGATACATGTTAAATTTTAATTAGGTGATGGCACATTCCCACATGTGCTAACATTTAAGGTATGTGATTGTTGTCAAAAGCTTTCAATCTGGGCTCGACAGGTCGAGAGTCTGGCTCGACCGGTCGAGTGAGCCGCTCGACTAGTCGAACACTGCTCGGCTCAAAGTCTACTGTGCTATTATTTTTTGTGTCCGGGCTGCTCGATTAGTCGAGGGGATGGCTCGACTGGTCGAGGGGGTTCCTCGACCAGTCGAGGCCTCAGCTCAAGCAGTCGAGGTTACGTAGATCCTGCGCGGACTGCGTAAATTTGATGAGGTTTCCGGACTAGGTGCGAAGTTGAGTTTCCTAAACTATAAATAGGGGTCCCTAGGGCTATTTATTCTAAAGCTTTCTAAAAGTTTTCCAAGGGTTCTTAGAAGGGTTCTAAGGTTATCAAATGGTGTAGCAAGGGTGAGATTCGAGGTTGTTTGAATCGGGTAAGTCCTCTCTTTTGTAATTTCTTTTCATAGTGGATTTCTGTCGCTTTGTACTGTGGTTTTTTCTCGCAAGGATTTTCCACGTTAAATCTTTGTGTTCTCTTGTGATTGCTTGACGTTATTGGATTCCTATCCTAGATCTAGATCTGTATGATTGCGCAGCTCAAATCCCCAATAAGTGGTATCAGAGCAATCGTTGGGGCACAGATCTGAATCTGCAGGATTAGTAATAATGAGAAACGGCAAGTTTGATATTGAGAAGTACTCAGGCAAAAATAATTTTGAGTTATGGAATGTTAAGATGATTAGCCTGTTAACCAAGCAAGACGAGATTAAGGCTCTTGAGGAGCAAAAATCTACCATGAAAGATGATGAATGAGAAAACCTTGATAGTAATGCTTTAGCTTCTATCCGTTTGTCTCACGGATGAGGTTTTCTATCATGTTTTGAGGGAGAAAACTGTGGCTAGTTTGTGGACGAAGTTAGAGAACATTTATGCAAAGAAGTCCTCTGAAAGTTGCCTATACTAGAAGCTGCAGTGTTATACCTTCAAGATAGCAGAGGGTGGAGATCTAGAAGCCCATATCAGCAACTTTAATAAATTGATGTGCAAATTACTGGATATGGAGGAAGTGGTCAAAGATGAGGAACAGACATGTATATTGTTGAATTCTCTTCCTACATCATATGAGTCTTTCAGGGACACGATGTGCACTGCAAATAAAACCTTAAGTGTTGACACCGTTATCTCAGCCCTTTAAGGGAAGGCTATGAGAAAGCTAAACGACAACATGGGGGCATCTTCCGATGCACTGATTACGAGGGGTAGAGATTCTGAGCGAGGTACAGGGTCTTTAAGACCTAGATCCAAATCCAAGGGAAAGGGCAAAGGAAAATTAAAGTGTTGGAATTGTGGGTTCACTACCAAAACTTTGAGCAAAGGCCACGGACTTAGCAAGTCTTTTGCTACGGATTAAATCCGTAGCTATTATGCTACAGATTTAATCTGTTGCTAAAACATGATTGATCTGTAGCTAAAGCCTAGCTCCTCACCATAACTTTATTAGATACTGATGGTGCTTAAGAGGCTCCATGGGCCCCATTGAAATATATGTGTCTAATCTAAGCCGCTCATCAATTTTGATATATACTTTCAATGGATGAACCCAAAAATTATGTAGATTAAAGATCTAAGTGGACCACACCATAAGAAATAATAAAAAGTTAAATTTCTATTGTTAATATGATTTGTGGTCTTCTTAAAGCTTTGATCTGACTTATTTTTTGCATCAACAATTAAAATAATAATTTAAAATTAATGGACGTAGTGGATAAATAAAATACATCACGGTGGGTCCCACGGTCCTAAAACCCCTAAGTCAGCTAAAGGGTCATCCGTCACGCGCCCATTTCTGCCCCCTCCCAAAATGAAATTCCGTCCTCCCCTTTCTCCCGCGCATAGAAGACCTCTCAAAACCCTTCTCTCCATCTCTCTCTCCATCTCAGCCTCTCTCTTTCCCTCGCCCTCTCTTGATCTTCCGCTCTCCTTCACCCTCTCCCTGTCTCTTAGTCGCGTTCCCCCCCCCCCCCCCCCCCCCCCCCTCTCTCTCTCTCTCACTAAGGTTTTCAAAACCCCCTTTCGGCGCAAGAAGGAGAAGAAGGAGAAGGAGAATGAGAAGAAGAAGGAGAAGGAGGCGAAGAAGAAGAACGGTTAGTCCCACTCTCTCTCTCTCTCTCTCTCTCTCTCTCTCTCTGTTTCTAAAATTTGTTGCGTTTGGATATGGATGGCGTATGCTTCAAAAACATTAGGGCCCGTTTGGCAAGGTGGATTGGAAGGAATTGAATGGTATTAGGGTGGATGACATGGATTTCTTGGTAATGACGGTGTTGTCAGTGGATTGTCTTGAGATCCATGGGATTGCTATATCCCTGACTTGCTATATCTGGTCTGTTTGGCACGCCTGGCCAATCCCGGGATTAAACCTTCCCATCCCTTCCAATCCCTCGAGCCAAACACGTCCCTTGCAAATTTGAACGGATTAGGGCGGATTGGATGGGATTTAAAGGTAATGATGGTGTTGTCAGTGGATTGTCTTAAGACCCATGGGATTGGGATGGGATCACCGACTCTGTTTGGCACGCCCGGCCAATCTCGGGATTTAACTTCCAATCCCTTCCAATACCATCAAATCCCTTCCAATCCGACCGGCCAAACGGGCCCTTATTTTTTGGAAGAATCTTGCCATCTAACGTTTGGTATTTTTTAGGAACATTTTTGGGTCCAAAACACTAGGAAATTCGGATCTGGTAGATTTTTGGTAACTCTCCATCCATGGCATGGCCCATCAGATCATTGGCTCGATCACCAAACAAAAGAGTCACTTCTACGAACTGATCACATCAGTATCATGTAATGAAACTGGGAGACAACCATGAGATTTATTCTCGAATACCAATTGCATTGATGCTCAAAAACTCAAATTTTAGCTTGCATTAGTCTCCCCTTATAGCCATTATAAAGAGGTTTGCATGTCCATCTTTATAGTCCAATTCATCACTGGTGATAGATTGGAGCCACCTTAGGCGGACCCCATCTATGGGTAGGCTGCCCAAAAATAAGGTTTGTTTGCTCATTGGTTTGGATCGAATCCGAAACAAATGGGCAGCTAAGCCAAGTTTTCTACCTGTCCATTTATTTCATTGACAACGGGCCATCTAATGAATTTGCCAGTGTCAATACAGTGGGACCCACCCAGATGGCTTGAATGGTCGCCACATGCTATCTTGGCATGTACTGGGGGTGGATAGATGGGCTAGGCTACACACGTATGAGGATCCTTCCTAACCTTTGTTTGTCCATGTTTTATGCAACAAACACATGATGCTGATTTTATCCCATGTTTCAATATTTTAGACTCGTATAATATTTAAGAGATGCTCTAAGTTTAGAGGACTACAAATTTGTTATGTTCTTTTCAGCTGCTTATAGTGGTTCTGATTCTGTGATATTTTTGATACTACACAAGGATCAAAGCATGGCCACGTCTATTTTTGTTTGAAGGGAACCAGTTGGACCTGGGGACTTGGTGGTTGCATCAATTCCCAACAGGCTCATTATGCCTGGCCTCAATTCACTTGCAACTTGGATTTCATCAGAAGTCAAAACACATCCCCGCCTTTCTATATATACATTGTAAGAAGCCTGCGTTTCAAAAAAAAGAAAAAAAAGTAGAAGAAGGTAGGTGTTTCTGCTCTTGTTATCTATTGTTTTGTATTGTCTTTCCTTTTCAACCAACCCTCTCCTTTTCTATTGCAATCTCATCTTTCCGTTTTCTTCCAGGAACTCAGGTGATGTAAGTCTACTTTGTTTATTCATGGGTATTTGGTTCTTTCTCTTGACTGAGATTGATAGGCCATTTGGGCATTTGTTATAATGTTGAATGAGTCTGGAGAATTTCTGTTAGCATTTGTCGCCTGTCGGTCGAATCCCGATCAAGGTAAACGAATCGATGTTTCGGTTTTACTAAAATTGTATCTTGAATTCAAGCGGTTTCCATAAACACAACATTTCTTATTGTTTAAAATTCCTATGTTATTTGTTATCATCTTGTCGGTTTACGTTTGAAATCAATTCCGTTTTGTTAGAGCCGTTGGGAGATTTCACAATGATTCTGTCACAAACATGTGTCACAGGCCAGGTCATGTTAACAGTCCTCGTAACTGAAGAGCCAGGATCATGCACATGTGCCACATTAGCACATATGAAGCAAATCATCTCATTAGCATTACCATGTTATTTTTCCGGCACTTCATATTGATGTCTTCTGATATTTTTGAAGCAGGGGAATGCGAAAGCTTCGAATAACTTACTAGCCATTGCAGTTGGAATTAATAAAACAAAAAGAAAATGCGACCAAATTGTTGACAAGGTATGTAAGGCTTCAAGAGCTTTTGACTTAAGAGTACAAGCACATGCAATAAAGCTCATGTACAACACCACACGACAACATGAACCACACTTTTTTTCTTTTTATTTTTAATAACCAAGTACCATGTCCCATTCGGTTGATTGCTCCAAAAATAGACATTATAAGAAAAATGGTCTATATTTAGATGATCAGAATCATCTGGTTGGTCAGGATTCTGCACTGCAGCCTGCAAAGAGTTTGATTCCTTCATTGTTCATTGTAGACCTGCAACAACTTGTTGTATATGATCTTTCTTCAAATGCAAAATTCTATTTATCTGTAAACTAACCAAGTTATCTTTAGGTTGATTTTATGGGTTTATGGGATGGGTGGATGGATGGGTTGCATTGATGAAGCCAAGACTGTGAACTTGCATGCCTGTTACTTGCTACATTTATTCCGAGACCGCACATTTCCAGGCACTATAAGCTGTTGAGCTGGTTAGAGGCATGGTTCTTGGTTCAAGATCTGTTTGAGCTTGCTGAACCTGGTTTCAAGTTGTTTTAATCACATGCTACCTTTAAGATTTTCCAATTATGGCTACTTTATGCTCAAATACTTCCTGAAGTTGTAATGTTGATGATTTACTAGGACTGCTACATCTAAAACTAACCGGATGTTTAAGCTAAGGAATTGCATAATTCCATAATCGTGTTGGTTGTTGTCCAGAAAAAAAAAATGTAGAAGATTTTTTCTTTTCTTTTCTTTTACACTTTGGTTTTGCCCAAGCTACGATGCGTTTGGTTGCACCAAATATCTTCAAATTTCAAGACTAATTATTCTAATTTGGTGCAAGTATCATGAAATTTCATGATATTGGGTGCAACCAAACACACCCTTTTATTTTGTGTTAAAAAAGAAAATCAGAAAACACTGCACCAAATGCATGGAATATGTGTACTCCCTGGCATCTGAGACTTGATATCTCTTTTTCCTGTTTCTAGGATGGTGTAAGTATGTATGGGGGCTATTAGATACTTATAGGGTCTGCTCGGATGACAGTAGCGCCAATTGAATCAGATAGGGCAGCCCCAATTCATTTCGTTTTACAGGAGACTGAACTGAAGGAATTTGGAAAGGGTGTCCACTTACCTCCGTCTTTGTTCCTGCTATGTGAGTTTTGGAGAAACCAAATGCCCAACTTCCGCAGATTCAAATCCTTTCAAAGAATGGACAGTCTAATACAACATCTTCTGCACATTTGACACATTGGTGGGAAAGAAATGGCTGTAATGAAAGCTAATTAATAGTAGATGCCTATCCATCAAAACATTCTAGATTGTTTATAGGGCCCACTTAGAAAAAGGTTCAAACATCCTACCCATTCCTAATGTGTGTCCCACTTGGATGAGGAGTCACACCAAATTTTAGGCCATTACTAGACTAAGGTGAGCCCCCTCCAAGTTCTTTTAGTTATTTTAGGCATGGTTTCAAACGGTGTGGTCCACGCAAGTTTTAGATACAGCTTTTTTTTTTTTTTGGTTTCCCGTGACCTACGGGGAATCCACCAAATGCACGGTGTGGATTTCTAACACACATCAAAGAGCGGCCTACATTTGTATTGCATCAACCCATCATAACATCTGCTTGCTACACAAGCATGTGCAGGATCACTTTTTTTAACCATCCATTTTATAGCCATCAAATGCATGGTTAGGATGTCTTGGTGATGTACCTGTAACACTAAGCCACTGCAGTAAGGGGCAGATGTAGGGCTCACCTGTACCTAATGCATGCATGCAATCCAACCCGTTCAGCATATGCGTCAGCTAATTTCATACTCAATTCCAAAAAAAAGGAAAAACTTATAGATAAATCGTGGGCCACGTCACAGGGAACATGTGGGAGGGAACGTCCACCTTTGATTTACGTGGGCAGCCCAAATTACTGTATATACGAAATCCAGTCCATTCAGATCCTTCATCTAGTTTGGATGAAAGGTCAAGACCGAAATCAGACTGTTTATAGATTCAAGTCGGCCCCTATGTAGATAAAGAGTGGCGTTCCATCTCACATTGTTTCCTGTTTTGTGGCCCACTTGAGTGTTAGATCATGATGATTTTGGGCTGAAGTAATATGAGTTGAGGTTTATGTTGGACGATGGGCTTCATACGTAGGGCCTGTATCTTCAATGTACTACGTGAGCGTACGGTACTATTCGCGCGTGCTCTATGAATTACTCAATGGAAAGATACAGGCGACAGTTTCTGTCATCAATCATCTAGAAATCTTCTATAATTGAGCGTTGGTGCTGTGGGGCCATACATGTGCCACGTGGCTCAAAATATGATGATCGTCACCTACCTACCAATGTAGACATTGTTAATTTTGGAGTTTTGAGTATCTGATTCCCATTAACCGTTCATTTGACGGGCACCAGTTGGACGGTGACAATCATCCATTCAATTTTGAATAACTCCCCACATTGAGTGGGCCCCACTGTTCAAATTTTCAAACAGATTAGACTTAGGTATGTGTAAGCCAAATACTTCTAGATTATTGTATATACTCAACTCGACCCTTTGCACCGGATACTAGTGTGGCCGATGACTTGGCAATCCAGACATTTTAGGTCCATTGACTAATATGGTGAATGGACCATTAAACAAGAAATATTTCAGAATGGAAGATCCTACTATTTTTTATATTTTTTTTGGGTTTTTATTAGTAGAACGTGAACGTGGACCGTTGCTGTCTCTATTCCAGTCGCCTATTTATAAACCACAAGTCAAAGGGCTAGGATGGCATTATCAAAGGGTTAGGTTGGCATTATCAAAGATATTTTTGAGTAACGTTCCATGTACGGATTGCGATGTACTAATGACATGGATTACCATAAATGGCACCGATGGTTAGAACCATAGTTTAAAAATTAAAATTGACTTGATGTCTAAATGGGTACAGAGTCAACTCGAAGACACGAGTGAGTCTTTAAATGGCTTAATATTTTAATAATATTTATTTTTTATTTAATGCATCTAAAATGATAATTAACATATGTAATTAAAATACTAAAAAGTGAAACACAATTGTACTTAGGTAAGATCTTGCTATTGCTTTGGGGCAATCTCTCGCCATCTTCCATTTGGTTGGCACTACATCGAGGGTCCAAATTTCCAATGTGCATTGTTAGTTCTAAAGTTCATTCGCACTCTTGTTAAGTATGATGGCTCCTTCATTTTTATATGCAATTCTTTTAGTTCGAGAAAAAAAAAAAAAAAAAAACGAAGAACCTTGTTGTCTGGGCTAATGACGCCCAGTTGTTGAGCGGACTCGACGAGTCTTTTGAAGACTTAATTCCTATACAAATAAAAATAAAAAAAATTATTATTAACGCAGGTACTTGTACCCTACACGCACCCACACCACATTGGGATTTCACCACTATAGGTACTTGAAATCATGAACTGAAACTGGCATGAGTCTACCATGGAAGCATGATTGTGATACATGTTAAATCTTAATTAGGTGATGGCACATTCCCACGTGTGCTAACATTTAAGGTATGTGATTGTTGTCAAAAGCCTTCAATCTGGGCTCGACCGGTTGAGAGTTGGCTCGACCGGTCGAGTGAGCCGATCGACTAGTCGAACACTGCTCAACTCAAAGTCTAGCGTGCTATTATTTTGTGTGTCCGAGCTACTCGATCAGTCGAGGGGATGGCTCGACCGGTCGAGGGGGTTCCTCGACCAGTCGAGGTTACGCAGATCCTGTGCGGACTGCGTAAATTTGAGGCGGTTTCTGGACTAGGTGCGTAAGTTGAGTTTCCTAAACTATAAATAGGGGTCCCTAGGGTTATTTATTCTAAAGCTTTCTAAAACTTTTCCAAGGGTTCTTAGAAGGGTTCTAGGGTTATCAAATGGTGTAGCAAGGGTGAGATTCGAGGTTGTTCGAATCGGGTAAGTCCTCTCTCTTGTAATTTCTTTTCATAGTAGATTTCTGTCGCTTTGTGCTGTGGTTTTTTCCCGCAAGGGTTTTCCATGTTAAATCTTTGTGTTCTCTTGTGATTGTTTGATGTTATTGGATTGTTATCCTAGATCTAGATCTGTGTGATTCCGCAGCTCAAATCCCCAATAAGTGGTATCAAAGTAATCGTTGGGGCACAGATCTGAATCTACAGGATTAGTAATAATGAGAAACGACAAGTTTGATATTGAGAAGTACTCAGGCAAAAATAATTTTGAGTTATGAAATGTTAAGATGATTAACCTGTTAACCAAGCAAGGCGAGATTAAGGCTCTTGAGGAGCGAAAATCTACCATGAAAGATGATGAATGGGAAAACCTTGATAGTAATGCTTTAGCTTGTATCCGTTTGTCTCACGGATGAGGTTCTCTATCATATTTTGAGGGAGAAAACTGTGGCTAGTTTGTGGACGAAGTTAGAGAACATCTATGCAAAGAAGTCCTCTGAAAATTGCCTACACTTGAAACTGCAGTGTTATACATTCAAGATAGTAGAGGGTGGAGATCTAGAAGCCCATATCAGCAACTTTAATAAATCGATGTGGAAATCGCTGGATATGGAGGAAGTGGTCAAAGATGAGGAACAAACATGTATATTGTTGAAATCTTTTCCTACATCATATGAGTCTTACAGAGACACGATGTGCACTGCAAATAAAATCCTAAGTGTTGACACCGTTATCTCAGCCCTTTAAGGGAAGGCTATGAGAAAGCTAAACGACAACGTAGGGGTATCTTCTGATGCACTGATTACGAGGGGTAGAGATTCTGAGCGAGGTACAGGGTCTTCAAGACCTAAATCCAAATCCAAGGGCAAGGGCAAAGGAAAATTAAAGTGTTGGAATTGTGGGTTGTTTGGACATATGAAGAAGGATTGTAGAAATCCTAAAACGAAGAAAGAAAATTCAGCGGCTTCTTCCAAGGAGGCCAATGTGGTTACATCTGATGAAGAATCAAGTGGTGTTGATGTTCTATCTGTTTTCATGATTGGACACTTACACGACAATCATAAAGACGAGTGGATACTTGACACAGGAGCATCTTATCATATGACTCCTCATCGGAGTTGGTTTACCAGTTACAAGGAATGCGATGGTGGACAGGTTTTTATGGGCAATGACAATGCCTATAATGTTGTGGCTATTGGTACGGTGAGCATCAAGATGTTTGATGGGATGGAGCGTACCTTGACTGACGTCAAGCACATTCCTGATATGAAGAAAAGTCTGATTTCTCTCAGTGCACTCGAGGCTATAAGGTGCAAGTTCACCAGGAGCACTCATGATTATGAGAGCGCAAAGGCATGGAAACCTTTACAGGTTGATTGGGAGAACTTCAGCAGCTGGAGCGGCAGCAGCTATTGCAGACTCCACGTCTCTACATATGTGACATGCTCGTCTGGGACACATGAGCGAGCGGGGCATGAATGTACTTTCTGATAGATGTTTGATTCCAGCTTTTAAAAATTCTGATTTAGATATATGCGAGCATTGTATATATGGTAAACAATCTAGATTGTCTTTTAAATATGAAAAATATGTTTGTAAGGGAGTGCTTGATTATGTGCACTCTGACGTATGAGGGTCATCGCCAGAAGTTTCCATTGGGGGGTCGTCATGGTTTGTTTCATTCATTGACGACTACTCCAGGAAAGTTTGGGTTTACTTCATGAAACGTAAATCTGAAGTTTTCACCATATGCAAGCAATGGAAGACAATGATGAAAAAACAGTCGCGGCGGAAAATAAAGGTTTTAAGGACTGATAATGGTAGAGAATTTACTTTCACTGAGTTTAATGATTATTGCAAGGATGTAGGAATCATTAGGCACAACACAGTGCGCCACACGCCCGAGCAAAACGGTGTGGCTGAGCGAATGAATCGGACTCTCCTAGAGAGGGCCAGATGCATGTTAAGTAATGCTGCGTTGGGCAAGGACCGATGGACTGAGGCCATTAACACGGATCGTTATTTGGTGAATCGGTCTCCTTCAACGACAATTGAATGTAAAATCCCAGAGGAAGTATGAAGTGGTCAGAAAATTGATTACTCAAATCTACACATATTTGGTTGTGAGGCTTACTCTCATATACTGTCAGTTGAGAAATATAAGCTAGACCATAGAGCCAAAAAGTATATCTTTGTTGGCTATAGCATTGGTATGAAAGGATACAGGTTATTCGACAAGGTCACACGCAAGGTCATCACTAACCGTGACGTCAAATTCGATGAAAGCTCTCTATTTCTCAAGAATAATTAAAAGGAACAAGAGGAACCAGAAAGGGTAACCGTAGACGTCCAGATTGACACAAATAATACTCAAGCAAAGACAGATGCGAAGACAGATGTACATGATCAGGTGGAGTAGCCACATGTGAGAAGGAATCCACCTTGTGATCGCAGGTTACCAGCAAGATACAGGGACGACTCTAATATTGCATATGCCCTCATTACAGATGAGGGAGACCCTTCTACTATTCAGGAGGCTCTTGATGAGCCTGATGCAGAAAAGTGGAAGGTGGCTATGGACGATGAGATGGACTCGTTGCACAAAAATCACATATGGGAGCTGGTGGAGCTTCCTGTGGGCCGAAAAGCGATCGGATGCAAGTGGTTATTCAAAAGGAAACATGATAGATACAAAGCAAGGTTGGTAGCGAAGGGTTATGCTCAGAGAGAAGGGATCGACTTCACAGCGATATTCACATCGGTGGTTAAGCAGGTATCTATCAGATTCGTGTTGGCGCTGGTTGCTCACTACGATCTCGAGCTAGAACATATGGATGTGAAGACTGCATTCCTGCACGGGGAATTGGAAGAGCAGATCTACATGAAGCAACCAGCGGCTACGAAGTTAAAGGGGAAGAGAAAAAGGTTTACAGGTTAATGAGGTCGTTGTACGGCCTGAAACAGTCGCCTAGGTAGTGGTATAAAAAATTTGATTATTTCATGGTGAGTCAGAAATTTACTCGGAGTGAATACAATCACTGTGTCTATTACAAGACATTGAGTGATGAAAAGTTCATCATTTTAGTACTGTATGTTGATGATATGTTGATCGTCTATCATGATATGTCTGAAATCAACGTATTGAAGACTTAGTTATCAGGGACATTCGAGATGAAGATCTGGGGGCTGCAAAGAAGGTTCTCGACATAGATATTCATAGAGACAGGAAGTGGAGCAGGCTTTGGTTATTACAGGCAGAATACCTTGAAAATGTATTGATCAAGTATAGGATGGATCAGGCAAAGCCGGTGAGCGTTCCCCACGCGACTCACTTCAAGTGTTCCTCAGAACAATGTTCTAAATCCAATGAGGAAAAGCAGGTTATGTCTCATGTGCCCTATTCGAATGCGGTTGGCAGTTTAATGTATGTCATGGTTTGTACGAGATTGGATATTTCATCGAAAGTCGGTGTTGTGAGCAGATTACATGTCAAACCCCGGTAAGCAACATTGGGAAGCGGTGAAATGACTACTTCGATACATTCGAGGTACGAAAGACTACGTCTTAACTTTTGAAAAAACATAGACAAAGTTGGTAGGGTATGTGAATTCTGACTACGCAGGCAGTATAGATTCCACGAAGTCTACTTCAGGATACTCGTTTGTACTAGAGGGTGGAGCAATTAGTTGGATGTCGAAGCTTCAGTCCGTGGTTGCTCTTTCCACGACCGAAGCAGAATATATAGCAATGACAGAAGCGTTTAAAGAAGATATTTGGCTCAGAGGCATGATAAATCAGTTGTGACTTTAGGAGAAGGCCGTGCTGGTTAACCGTGATAGCGAGAGTGCTATCAATTTGGCTAAAAATTCTGTTTATCACTCACGTACTAAACACATTGATGTTCGTCACCACTTTATCCGATAGGTGCTTGAGTTAGGAAGCGTAACACTGGAGAAGATTCATACAAGCGTGAATCCAGCAGATATGCTCACTAAGGTCGTTCCTACATAGAAGTTCAAGTTCTGTGCAACTTCTCTGGGCTTGGCGATAGCGTAAAAGAAGGATGAATTGCGCACGAGAAGCATTGATTGAAGCTATGATGCGATACAGAGATAAGAAAAGAGGTCAATGAGCTACACAGTTGAAGATTAAAGGCATGGTGGAGATTATTGTCAAAAGCCTTCAATCTGGGCTCCACCGGTCGAGAGTCTGCCTCGACCGGTCGAGTGAACCGCTCGACTCAAAGTCCAGCGTGCTATTATTTTTGGTGTCTGGGCTGCTCGACCAGTCGAGGGGATGGCTCAACCGGTCGAGGGGGTTCCTCGACCAGTCGAGGTTATGCAGATCCTGCGCGGACTGCGTAAATTTGAGGTGGTTTCCAGACTTCTTCGAACTAGGTGCGTAAGTTGAGTTTCCTAAACTATAAATAGGGGTTCCTAGGGCTATTCTAGGGTATTCTAAAGCTTTCTAAAAGTTTTCCAACGGTTCCTACAAGGGTTCTAAGATTATCAAAGGGTGTAGCAAGGGTGAAATTCGAGGTTGTTCGAATCGGGTAAGTCCTCTCCCTTGTAATTTCTTTTCATAGTGAATTTCTATTACTTTCTGCCGTGGTTTTTCCCGCAAGGGTTTTCCACATTAAATCTTTGTGTTCTCTTGTGATTGCTTGACGTTATTGGAATGTTATCCTAGATCTAGATCTGTGTGATTTCACAGCTCAAATCCCCAACAGTGATGCAGTGTAACGGTGACTCATGTGCTTCGAAAAGGCGATAAACAATATTTAACTTCTTTATATCAAAGAAAATTCATCCATAGTTTAACACTCATACTCAGGGGCTTAAGTTATCAACCTCGCATGGAGTTGACAAAGCATCGGTGAGTACTTTTGTCATGTATACTCATCAATGATGCCACTTTGATTGAATCCAAACATCCTCTTTGATACAAATACATGAAACAGTGAAGGAAATCTAGACTCTTGGAATGGTTTTGCAACATTTAAGGCATGTTTGGACACCACTAAATAAGTTACTTTAAACTTATTTTAAGTCATTAAATAACTTTTTTTTTTTTTTGTGGTGGGGTTTACTTAAGCTTTGGATATGCCTAATTATTGGCTTTCTCAATAGCCTTGTGTTGGGTGTAGAAGAGTGTTATATTTGACTGGAATCACCACTAGCTAATTACTCCATCTCCATGGTTAGTTTGACCTTGTGTAAGACCCGTATCCTAGTCCGTACTGTTCCGTCGACTCCCACGATCCTTCCCGTCGAAGTCCGGCAATCCACGACCTATAATCGATGTTTGCGCGTGACCCTAAGTCGTATCCTGTAGATTGGAGTCGGCTTAATCCGAGACTTGTACCATTGCGACCGCACCGTTGCCGTGGTTCCAACGCCGCATCTTGCATACCGATCCAATACCCTGGCAGGGAGATGTGGGCCCGTGTTCCGTTTGAGAAAAACATCGCTCGTTTGCAATCCCAAGAGAATCTCTACAACATGTCTCATCATTCAATCAATCAATCACCTCATGTCAAGTACACACACCCATACTTTCTTTCTCCCCAAGTCAAGCAACCACTAAGTCAACTCTCTCTCTCATCCTCTCTCTTACACACCCATACATGTCAAGTACACCATCACCTCACCCATCACTCACGTCCATCACCCATCTCTCTCTCTCTCTCTCTCTCTCTCTCTCTCTCTCTCTCTCTCCTTACAACCCCCTCTCTCTCATTTCTCAAAACACATATTCCAAGCAAGAGAAGAGAGTGGACGTCCAAGCATGATTTTTTATGTGACCCACTTTTCCATTCCAAATCCTTCATCCTAGCCATTCAAACCTCATCACTCTCCATCAAAGAGAAGCACAAGGAGATTGGCTTTCCAAAGGACCAAGAAGATCGAACGGTGGGTGCTTCTATAGGCTTAGATTTCATTTTTAGATGAAGGGCCAAGTGAGGCCTACCGATTGATGGTATGGATCTCACTTTGGACCCTAGGTGTGGCCGATGGTCCACCTTGATCCTCATGGTCATTCCATGATGGGGCCATTCTCCATGGACCTCATCATGATGTTTATTTTCCTTGCATAAATAGGGTCATCTAGACCTTGCATTTCGGTGGAGAAAGGATCTCCACTGTTGATTTTGATCGGTGGGCCCACATGTAATGGGACCCACTTGCTGTATCTTGTAGATCATGAAAGGGAGGGCCCATAGTGTCGGGGTCCCTCCATCACTCAGTCTTCCTTTCTCTTTTTCTCTCCCTCTCTCTCTTCATTTTTTTATTGTGTGTGATAATGTGGATGTGTGGCCCACCCGGATGGACCCCACCATGAAGCATGTATTTGATCCAAGTCATTTGTAGGTGGGGCCCACTTTGTATATATGTTGTTCCACACCACCCAGCCATGTGGTGGCCCACCTAAGTAGGACCCACCTTAAATGTATTTGTCTTGCCCAGAACTGTCCAGCGTCTAGACGTGAACTGGGAAAGTAAAAAAAAAATATTAGCTTGATTTTTATGCTTTTTAGGTGGGCCGCTCATGCGGGCCCCACCTTGATGTCTGTATTCAATCCACGCCGTCCACTCCATTACTCAGCCCGTTTTAGGCGTTGAGCCAAAAAATGAAGTAAATCTGGTTTTCTGGCGGGCCATAGCTTAGAAAACCGTATTGTTACCGTTGAAAACTCATCTTGATGTTTTACTCACTGAAACTTGCTGAATATTGGGCTCGTTTGGTGTGTTTTGAGTCTTAGAATCCGATGGGTGGAGTGGATTCTCAAGACGCAGGCCCCACATGTGAAAAACCTCAAGAAAATAAAAAAATTAAAAATTAGAAAAAATGCATGCTGCCGCAGCAGGCGTTGGCGGGCGGACGGACGGACAGACGGATAATAGGACCCACGGTCCAGCCGTGGGCCCCACCATGATGTGTGTTTTGTATATCCACACCGTCCATTTTGTAGGCCCTTAGGGCAGTGGGCCGCCCTCCAAATATCAGCCCCATCTAAAGCTCAGGTGGCCCACATCATAGGAAATAATGGTGATTAAATGGCTGCCATTGAAACCCATTTAGGTCTTCACAGAAGCTTTGGGTCAATATGAAATTTGTTTTTCCTATTCGTCCGTGCGACCTTATTAACAGGTTGGATGGAAAACAAACGTTATGGTGGGCCCCACGTGGGACCCACTGATGCATGTGTTGTACCCCACACCGTCCCTGGGTGGGGCGGCTGGTGTACCTCACTCCAGCTATAGTTGCTGGAGTGGCGTCACTAAGCTCTGTGGGTCCCCCTGTATCATCCACGCCATCCATATATGGGACCCACCATGATGCATGTGTTGCATCCAAACCGTTCAACTACTTTGAAAGCTCATTTATGGCATGAGCTAAAGAATGAGCCAGATCCATAAGTTCAAGTGGACCCCACCATTTAAAATAGTGGGGATAGTGACATTCACCATTCAAAACTTCTTTAAGGGCCACGACAGTTCCGATCAAGATGATATGTTGCCTTCACTTCATCTATCTCCATGTTAACTTATAAATAGGTTGGATCCCAAAAATACATAACGGTGGGCCCCTGTAGGATTTAAATGGTGGAAATCATTATTACCACTTTTATTTGGTGGTGACCCATCTGATGTACATATGGGGCCAATTGGTGTAGCCCATCTGATATACATAAGGCCCATGTGATTAGGCCCATTCGATGTATTTGTGGCCCATTGTTGAAGCCCACTTTGATATATATAAGGCCCATGTTACGAGGCCCATTGTGATGTTTTCAAAGGCCCATGGGATATGGCCCATTGCAATGTACATAAGACCCATTGATGCGGCCCACTTGATTTATATAAGGCCCATATGAGGCGGTCCATTTGATGTATCTGAGGCCTATGGGTCGAAGCCTAATAAGATGTATATAGGTCCATTGCAATGTGTGATTCCCCATGGTTTGTGTAATGATGTTTTATGGCGGGCTATGCCTTGGGAGCAATGATGGTTTAACGCCCACATTATAAGTACAATGTTGGTTAATTGTCCGCATTGTAACTCTCCTTAAGGCCCATTGTTAGGCCCATACTTGTTGATAGTTCATCACTTTATAACATGCTTAGTATAATTCCATGCCCTATGCTATATGCATCATATGTATGCTTGATATGAGTAGTGACTGATCATAGCATATGTCATTGGGTAGATTACTTATGGGACTCATTGATAGGAGTTACCCACATGAGCGCATGGTACGCACGAGATTGCTGCATGACTAACGGTGTAACTCATACATTTCGCATTGTGTGCCGTGATCACTGCACGCCCTAGCGACATCAGGGTCGTGGCCTCCACAGGCACATCGTGGATTGTCGTATCGGATATCGAAAATATTGACTCTAGCATTGTGGGCACTTAGGATGTCCTTGGGTGAAAATTTCAGAATTTTTTTGGTACTAGGAGATGCTCCAACGTCTAGACCGACTGGATACACGAGCGCCCGAGTGCCGAACCGCGTCTTTCACTGTGTCGTGGTCGGTTGGAAGGGGGTGTGGCTTTATTCGCCTGAGTGAGGGGGCTATAAGCTAGGCTGAATTTGACCAGCTCGCAAATGAGTCCGCTATCGACGAGCCCGGTAGGTATTGGCAGACTACTAGTCAGGTGGATAGTGTGGTCTCTTCCACTTATTTGTCTGTGCAGCTACGGAGGAGGCAGTCAGTGTGAAGTGTATTAGACCCCGGTGATATCCAAAGAGGAAATGTACTGATATGTTTACTTTATGAGGATTGACATGCTTGCTTTGCATCTCGCATATGACATTTGGCTACATAGGCCTCGCATTGCATGGCCTTGGTATGCCTGATAGCATTCATGTCTTGCATCATATATCTTTGGTACAGCTGATAGCATTCATGGACTTACCGCATATTTTCACATTACTCTGATATTGTACACTTGGCGCTTGCCTTGCGCACACACTTACACCACCCTCTAAGCTTTTGTAAGCTTATGCACGACCGTTACTGTAACGCCCTGAAAATCGGGGGTCGAGCATAACTCAACTCCCGAGTTCCAAAACATCACTTATGCAACATAAATGAATATGATTGAATGTTGACTGTGTTAGTGCAATAAACATGAATGAGATTAATCCAAAACAGTAATTCATACTCCAGTTCAATTGTATAAAGGCAAGCAGAAGACTGAAATTGTATTTATCAGGTATGTAAAGAAACAAAACCATCTCGATCTCCAGAGTATGAACACTAACTGAGTAACCATATACATGTATTGTTTCTGAATCAAAAGGTCAAAATACAACTAGAAAAGTAGCCCTGTAATCCCCGCGATCCAGTTAACCTAGGCGAAGCCGTCTGAGTACTGCATAAACGAGAACTCGTCCTGGTCCTCGTCAAAATCTGGCTCAGCTTCCTGAACCGACGCGTCCTCTAAACCTGCGACAGAGTCTGGTTGGTGTGTATACAACACCATCCCGTAACGTGGGAGTGAGTAGCGAACTCAATGGAACACTAAAGCATAGGTTAACATGTTATCAATTCAGTCAAGCAGTAATGATAAAGCAATGCAATCAACAAATCCTAAGTACTCTTATTAATGCAAGTATGAAATGACATGATGATGTATACCCTTGCCAAACCACCCTCATGCGACATCATCTTACGTTCGCGAATGCTTAACTCCCTCAGTGCTCCACATCTATAAGGCACATGCGGTGCGATGATGAACATGATTACCGAGTTATTATTATTCCATTTCAAACAGCAGTATTGGGAAACTAAGGTACCTCCCTTGTATCATTCCCAAACATGATCCATTCTAGGGTCGTCAGTCCTAGTTAATATCAGACGACGGTGTGTTTTCTAGGTCACTGCAAAGGCTGTCAGGGCTGTTACGCACAAAGGATACACCGCTCCCCCATCCCCTCTTTAACGATTCATCACTGTACAGAAACAGGCCTAGTTCATACTCTATATACCGCGGCACACCTTAAGGCACACTGCGATTTCAGAGTATGCTCGAGGTCACTACAAAGGGCTGTCAGGGCTATTACACGGAATCGTTGCACCACTCCCCCATCACCTTATCAATGTAGGCCGACAGCACGAATATAGTGTCCCATACCACCATAATCGGCTCACGAGTCTAGTTGCTCACTGGTCACTAAGGGGAGGCACGTGGCCCCAGCGTAGGCCGACAGCTCGACCACGGTGTCCCATACCACCATGTCCAGCTCATGAGTCTTAGCGGATCGAGGTACCATGGTTAACGGGATTGCCACTGGTAAGTTTGGTACCCTAGGTTCAAACAGTAATGACCAAACATGGTGAACACACATTCGACAATCGGGTTACTTGACGAGCCTGACTAGCTCGAGCGCACAACAAGTTGGGCGATATGAAGCGCAAAAGCGCTCCGTGTGGCCAACCACTATCGCCAACCGAAGTACGACTCGGGTTCGTCAGACAGATCCCTTGGGGCGACATGAATCTCAGCCACAATCTCAAGTCTGGTACCGAGTGCCTGGACTATAGACATAGTCCCACCCTCAATCAATCTTCAACCATAGCATGTGGAGTAAAGTATGATAAACAAAGTAATACAAGCATGTTAACAGGCATGTCATAAGGCATGTTATAAAGCATGAAGTAAAGCACGTTGTAAAGCATGTTGTAGAGTACTATACAAATAGGGATACAATTACATACACATCACAAGTGAGTGGTTAGAGCAAACCATCAGATGGAGGGTATCCTACATGTCTCTAAGGTAGTCGGGAATTCCATATCAGCACCTATCTAAGGCACTAACACTTAAGCATTTACACTCACAAGCATTTACACAAACACTTAGAGTGCACTATTCCAACATACATGACGTATGTTAGCAAAATACGTATTAGGGCTATCCTTTCGCCAAGCGGGTATTTATCCGTGTATACCATATTCATACAGCAAATAATCATAACGATTGCATTTCCAAAATTTACACATATGCGGTATTTCTAGAATACACAATTTCAACATACGTAGTATTTACAAGCGAACATGTATTACGGCGGTTCCTTTCGCCAAACTAGTATTTTATCCATATATTGTATAATCATACATTAAATAAACATGTCAAGCATTTTTCTAAAAAAAATACGTATACAGTATTCCTATGTATACCTAGAGTATGTGAAATTCCATATTCTACAACGTTAATCGAAACAGAAAACGGAAAGCACTTTGTACATGTGCAATTGCATACAGATCATGAATCTATCATTATCTGACATTGAAAGCATTGAAAACCGTAACCTATACACCTAAAGTCCTCACTTTTACGCCTTTGGAGCGTAAGAAACTCGCTAGATTCTTCTAGCCTCCGTGTACAACGACTAGGCAACCTAGAGAAGGGATTCGGTTAGCTATTTCATGTCTTGAGATGTTCCCAACCTTAGATCAGTTTAGGGTTAGGGTTTTCTTACCTAAAATTGATGTCGAAAACGCCGGGAAATCGCCTAGAATAGAGTGGTGCTGCTTGTAGAGCGGCAGGGAAAAAGGGCAGGGAAGATCTCCCACTTCTCTCTCACTTTCTCTCTCTTTCCTCTCTTCTCTCCCTTAGGGTTTCTCTCAAATTCGTATGGGCTGAATGAGAGAGGGTTTAAGGTCCTTATATAGGTTAGAACATAACCGAAATAGACCTTAGGTCAAGGTATACTTAGGTTATGTCCAAAACGAGTCAGTTTCGTCTCAAAAAGACGTTTCTAGCGGCCCCTTTTCCGCGTGCGATCGGACTTAAGCTCACCATCACCGGATCCATGATCCCCTGAGTTTTCATTCCAGTCGGAATCCCAGATCGTAAATGGCGGACCACTTTCAGTTCAACCGTCAGTGGGCCACGATTCGAAATTCCAAGTACATGTAAATGTTCCTGAAATTTTTCCTGATCCGAGGGTGTAATTTGGTCTGATTCTGACGGTCTGGTTGCTTAATACTGATGCGCAAGCGAATGGTGCCAGATCACTATTCCAGATATTTATTTTGTAAAGGGAATAGTGTTTTTCACACTCTCTCGCTCCGGATCCAAACGAATGGCCGTGGGACATCGGCTAGACCTGATTTTCGAGATGATTGTCAAGCCCAGTGAGGCGGTCCTAGATCCTTAAGTTCGTGTTAATCGGACTTCCGATGCACGGTCTAGACCTAATACGAAACTTCATTTCATTCCCGGGAGCAGCCGGGTAATGAGTTTGGTTCTAAACTTTAGGGTAACCTAGAGTCACTGATTTTGCAAGTTTTGGGTCTTGCAGATCGTATTTAAAGCGATCCCAACGGATTTCATGGCTAATCGAGTTTTGCACTTAGTTAACTTTGTTAAATTTCTAAAGGATTTAATCCTAATTGATTTTTGGTCGAGATGGTACTCGAGCCAAAGTACGGAAATTTACGGGTCGTTACAGTTGCGTGCATGTGTCGTTGGATCACAGCAGCGCTGAGGCAGGAGCTCGTGTCGAATCATTTTGGAGCTTTCAGATTACCTTGTATTTCCCTCGCCGCGTTGTACTTAAAATTTTTTGATATAGTGGATATGTGGTGTTGTTTTGTGACGTGGTTATGCTTGTGGTTATGCTCCATTACAAAAAAAAAAAAAATCATACTGAAAATCCTCTTTTATAGGATCCCAGGATCAGAATCTGACATGTGAGTGTCGGAATCCGAGAATGGGCCACTACGGAGGCTTTCGGCGCCGGATTCGGCGATCGAAAATTTTGTAAGCCCGTTTTCTGAGTTTGGGGCGTGATATCTTGTAAAAACGCTAGGAGAAAGTATCCAAAGATTCTCAGTCATAAAGTAACTCATTGATCTGCAACTGAAGATTCAAGATAAGAGATCATGGTTATAAAGAGGGAGGGTGTTAGACACTCACTCTGCCCATACAAATGTACAATATATATTTCATAAGATTAAATGAATTCTTAAGTATTAAGATTAACTCTTGCACTAATAATGCAATGATGTGTTTAATGCGGTGTTAAATGCAACGCATATGACAAGCTTTGGTTTGAGTTGGATAAATCCGCCCTGACTTCTTCACTTTCTAAAGCAATAACCAATTAATCCAAATTTCTAATGGGTATTAAGATTTACAGCCCACAATCCTCCCCCCCCCCCCCCCCCCTTTTTTTTTTTAAGTTCAGGGTTTGAATAGTGGTTTGGGATTCCAAATCGCCACATGGCACGATTTGGTCGGTTAGATTGGCTAGTAATATTGTAATTTAGGGTCAATGAGAGGGGCTAAAGGTCTTTTCAAATTTCTCACATAATTGCCCTTCACAAAAAGCTATTTTGCATGCATTGGAAATCCCCTACCAAAGTAGGGGTTGTGCCACTTGGCAGGCAGTAGCCAGGCTACCATAGCTCACCTCCTGTTTTGGCAGGTGGTCTCCCACAAGTGTTTAGGAGGCCCATGGGTTGGGCTTAAACTTGGTTTTGAATTAGCTTAGAGTTGGTTTTAACTAGGTGGGTTGACCAATTTGACCTTACAAGTTAACTTGGATGATTCAGTGAGTTGACTCGATGGGTTAACTCGAACTAAGGGGCTCCTAAGGTTTTAAGCTTATAGGGCTTTTGGAATAAGGGATTAGGGTTTAGCTCTTAAGTTGGGTTAAGATGGTCCAATTCAATCAACTCGTCGTCCTGAGGTGGGGTGTCTACACTCACATGATGGATAGTCCACATCAAAGGTGGGCCCCATATGATGGATGACCCATATTAATGTGGGCCCACATCAAAGGTTGGTCCATGATGATAAATAGCCCACATCCAAAGCATGTTAATATGATGGACGACCCACTTCAAAGCGGGGCCTACATGTTGGATGGTCCACATCAAAATCAGGCTCCACATGATGGGTAGTGGACATTGAAGCTGGCCCCACATAATGGATGACCCATATTGAGGTGGCCCCACATGATGAATGCTCCACATCAAAGGTTGACCCCTAATGATGAATGACTCACATCCAATGAGAGCCCTACTTGATAGACAGTCCACATCAAAGGTGGGCTCCACATGATGGGCGATTAATAATGGTGGGCCCCACATGATGGACGATCCACATCAAGGGTCGACCCTAATGATGAGTGGCCCATATCCAAGGTAGACCCCATATGATGGACGACCCACATCAAAAGGTAGGGCTCACATGATGGACAACTACATCAAAGGTGGGCTCTACACGATGGATGATGGATATTAAAGGTGGGCCCCACATGATGGACAATAACATTGATGGTTGCCCCACTTGATGGATGACGAACATGTAAAGTGGGCCCTACATAATGAACAATGAACAATGAACATTAAGGTTGGCCCCTAATAGGGATAACCCACATCAAAGGTGGGACATGCATGATGGATAACCCACATCAAAGGTGGGGCCCACACAATGAATGGTCCACATCAAAGATTGAAACCACATGATGGATGGTGGATGATGTGAGGGGGATTAAATAGAGCTGGGAATAATTACTAATGATGGTGGAACTAAATATACTTTTCTACTTTTCGGCTCATAAGCAAGTTCTTTACCAAACATACTTATGAGTTGAATAAATAGAAACTAAAATAAGCTACTTATAGCACAAATAGCTTATCTATAATATCACTTGAGATCCAAACACCATATTATATCCCATTTAGATTCAAGCAAAACTTAGTTGTGACTAACAGAAAAGCCTAGTTGGTCGTGAACATGATGTTGCTAACTAGTTATTTCATCTCTTGTTTGTCAAAGACAATAGAATATTAATATGAATATGATATATTATGATACATGTGGAAAACTTAAATATTAGTTGGTGACACTTTTAAACATATGCATGTGCATATTCAACGCCCGTACAATATTTTTTTAATGATGATGAAAGATTAATGGTAACACATGTACATATAAAATGTTTGAACTTGAAAAGTAACATATATGACACATTAAAACATGTCAATCACTTGCACAGTAAAGATCATCTTCATGTACAGCAGAATCATAAATATCGATCATTGGATAAGTAATTTCACTTCTTTACCTACTATACTCAATAATAATAATAATATAATCAGGATTTTGGACTAAAAGTACATTAGTTTTATGAAGAAAAAATAAAGGGTCAATAGTCCATAGATATGCACAATTGCTTTGATTGTTCATCACAGTACAACTTTTTCCAAATCCAAACAACCACTTGCAAATTATTGAATGATCTATCTTGTAAGTGGGATTTGGCATCGGGTATCAAGACTGCAAATTTTGGATCACAGCATGGATGGTCCATATCCAGAATATCATTATAACCATCCAATTAATGACTACATGATATATAGTTAAAAATAAAATGGTAAGTGGTCTAAATTTAAAGTGGAAAATTAGATGGTGGCTAATATCATCTTTTTAGTGCTAGTCATTCATCAAAAATATAAATAGGAAAAAGAGAATCTGCTGAAGTGCCTCTGCTGGATTAGGTAGCTGATTTGGGACGGCCCCCAGGGAGATTAGCTGGCCTCCTTCCACGTGTCAATTGTATAACGGTTCCTTAGTCGTTGATCACCTAGAAAAGGACATTAATTGTTTTTTTTTTTGTTTTTTTTGTTTTTTTTTTTTTTTTTTTTAAATTTTAAATTTCGGTGAGATATTTTCTAGCAGTGGCAGAGAACACTTACGTCGATGGCCACGTGGCAAATACCCAATTGAATAAATTTGCACTGCCATGAAAAATTAGTGTCCGTAGGAAAGCTGACCACACAGAAACTAGGAAGAAACTGGACTGCATCCCCTTCAACACCTGTTTTAGCTAGCACCTAAAGCACCTTAGATCTGTGGGGTCCACCAGGTTTAAATTTAAATCCACTCCGTACATTATGTAAGAACCATTATTTCAACCGTATACACAAAAACGATCGAAATTAAAAACTACTATTGGGCTCACCAGTTAGGGCAATGTAAAATAGCTTTCAAAACCACTAATTTTACATGGTGTGGCCCACCATATTTTTTAATGAGGCTGAGTTTTGTATATATTTTTTTTCCATATTAGTGATTTAGACATGATTAACGGGTTTGATGAAATATAAAGGACATGGTGGCCCTACACACTAACATGTGGTTGACATCCCGTCCCTATTGTTCCACGTGTTTTTACTAAAGAAGTTTAAAATCTAGCCAATTTTTCTTTTGTAGAGGGCCTAACATAAAGAAAAGAACCTGATGGACGGAGTGGATTTTACATCTACAGTGTGGTGGGTCCCACAGGGTTGGGTGTTTTACGCCCTGCATAAAACAGGTGATGTGAAGGATTCCGATCCGAAGAAACTACTGCATGGAAAGATTTCAATGATGGGTGCTCGACTCGGATTCGGTATTGACTCCTCCACTACCGAGGTCGGTGCTAGTCGGTCCTCCGTGGGCCCCACCATGATGTATCTGTTTTATCTACCCCGTCAATCCATTTTTCCACGTCATTTTAGTTTAGGAGCCCGAAAATGAGGCTGTACCAAATCTCCAGTGGACTACACCATAGGAAACAGTGATGATCGAAGGAATATAATTAAAAGCTTCCTAAGGCTCACTGTAATTTTTATTTTCCATCCAAACCGTTGATTAGGTCACACAGACCTAGATGAACGAAACATACAAATATCCACCTGATCCAAAACTTTTATGGCCCTCAATAATTTTTTAATGGTAGACGTTTAATCACCACTGTTTCCTGTAGTGTGGTCCACCTGATATTTTTCTCTGCCTCATTTTTTGTCTCATGCAGTGAAATGAGCTGAAAAGATGGATGGACGGCTTGCATAAGACACATACATTATGGGGGGTCCACAGCTTTTCCAGCACCGACTGCGGTACTGGAGGATCAGTACTATCGAATACGAGTCCGATGGTACTGACTTCCTTGTAAGTCGGCCGACATCTTCCTACAATCGTTCTCAGTCCTTACAAGTGGGGCCCATGGTTCAGTGATCTAGAGCATCTGTCTGTCACGTGCGGAGAATTCAAAGAAAACGTCCAAAAAGATCCCAGCCACTAATATAATTTTAATTATAATACGGATTGCTGTTGCATTTCTTTTTCATAACCGTCCATCTATCTATAGACCGCACAACGAAAGCCCACCGTTGCACTGTTGGCAGTGACAGATGGTAAGTTTTTGGTCGACAGTCATTTCAACGAAATGACGACTCGGTATATAATATCTGAACTTGAACATGGATCTAATATAGGACAAATGCCCCATGCATGAACTGAAAATCTTAGCCGGTGGATCTTTGGCATTTCTTGATTGAATGTGGACCCATTTCTGTATTTTCTTTCTTGACCATTTATTTTGTAGCCATAAATTGAACTGGTCTGGTTTATGATCTAAGGATTTTTTTTTTTATGCATAGATGATTGGGCCCATCAGATGACTGGTTTAGATAGCTGAACCATTAATCTCATTTGTACAAATCAAATCCCAACACATCATTTTCTCTTTTCCCTTTTAAATTTTTAATTGGGTTTTGGACAGTCCAAAAACCATGCATGCTATGATCATGACGTGTGTGTATGATTAGGCATATATATACCATTATCAAATTGCTAAGGTTGTAGAAAATAATGAACCTAATAAGATAGGTAACTATTTAATAAATTGGATCATTTAAAAAAGCAAGTCGTGAAACATAAAGGGAACTAGAAAATAAGAGATTATGCTATAACTCAAGCGGGCCACTGCATAGAAACCAAATTGACGGCTAGGATAAAAAAAAATGTTTAAACTGTAAGTTTGCTTTTTAAGTTGTGGATGGTTGGGTTAATAATAAAAAAATGCCTCCCCACTGACAATGGATTTAGGTTTGAGCACATAACTTAATGGTAGAGAAGGGTTTAAACCTTGTATGGGACCACTGAGAATGAGACTCATGCAGATAGGAAAGCATTAAAGGATATGCCGTTGCTAGTTGAAGAGGAAGATCCCCATGTCTTTAGATTTTCCACACCTAATTTCTCGTCCTATATGGAAATTAGACCAAGACAACATGGACAACTTAGAAAGTGAGTTGGGGACCAAGACAACATGGACAACTTAGAAAGTGGGTTGGGGACCAAAACAACATGGACACCCACATACACTTGTAAACTCATTTATGTGATGATTATTAAGGCAAGGAATTGTAGGTTAATGTTATATTTCATTGAATTTTCAATACTATGTTTGAATAGCTATGGTAATAGTGTAATGATTGCGGTGTATATATGTGTAGTACATTCCCACTTTAATATTGCAATGATTATAATATATATAAGTATTATATCAAATCCTCTATTCAAATACATTAATATATGTATTGGACCACAGGAAAATCCACCCAAATATTATTCTAAACAAACGTGATATCAATGTAATGATTACTTCAATAGATTACAATATCATCAAATACTGCCATCCAAACGGCCATTAAAGTTTCCTCCCATGATAGAAACCCCAGCCAATATGCCATCACAAAGCATGAGTTATTTCTCATTCTCTTTAGGGCAATACCATGCACATATAAGCAGAAAGTATGCATAACCCCTTTTCATCTGTGTACGGTCACCATGATGGGCCTCATAACTTCGTCTGATCTGGATAACTTAGTTCATTGATCAATGATGGCGCCACCAACCAAGAAATTCTAGGAAGGGCGTGTTTCAACACTGGGGCCTTGGGATTTTTTTTTTTTTTTTTTACAACTTATCTATAAATTAATAATAATAATAATAAAAAAAAACATATGAAAGAATCTCGGTCTCCTATTTTTATAAACATTGTACAAGCCCGCAATCAAACTAAATTCTAAGTAGCGGGACGTTAACATTTCACTTATCTAGAATGTTGATTAGTGTAAATGGTAACCCCTCCATGAGCACCAGTGGTGAGAAAAATAAGCAAATTCATTAATGAAGCATGTCACATCATAAAAATGAATTGATGACCAATTATTTAATTCATCACAATATACAACTGATGTAGCTATCTTAATGAGTGTAAGGATATAATTTTCAAAACAACTAGCCTTTTAGGGCAGGGTCCCCATTTGCACAGCTCAAGTATCTTGGTGTCATTATCTTGTCCAAGTGTCACTTCAAGAAAGATGACTATGTATGCTGAGTTGCATTTTACTAGCTGTAGGTGATCAATTCTCTTATTTTTACATGTAATTAGTAAATCATGATTTGGTTCCTATTATGCTAAGTGAGGTGCTACTGACAAAAGGTAGCCTAATTTGGCAAATTTTTTTCTTAGTACAATTCTTTCTAGAATCACGACATGATTTGACAAATGGTAAGATAAGCAGAGGCAAATAAGGAAGAAAAGAGAATAAGGACAAGGTGGAAATTTATAAGAAAATGCAATCCGCACCCAGTCTGTCAGCTAAATGCATCCATTTTTCCCCCCTCGGGTTATCCATTAGCATAAGAGGCCCGGTTTAATACTAATGTAGAGCAGGTTGCGGACACTTTCATTTCCAAGATGGACCAGAGAAGGTCCAATCGGAAGCGGAAGTCATCAAGACTGTCATAACCTTAAAACAAGTATATCTTGCAAACCGGAACGAGTTACTCGATGTACCATATATGATTTTGGGGTAGGCAAAGCTACTTTATCCAACCAATACCGAATTTGCGAGATTCCATTAGATCAGCAGTCAAAAATTCATTTTATTTCCGTTTTTACTATTTATAGTAAGTTTTAGTTTGATTATAAGTACTCTTCATCCTTTGAGCTTTAGGAGTTGTGTCCAACATGAAAAGTGCTTAGAAAAATTAGGAGAATAAGGTGACTAATCCAAATAAGACACCTACTCTAAATAGTAAATTTACTATTTATAATAAGTTACGAATTTTAGGAGTTTGAGCTATAGTTTAATTCTGAAACTTCTTCCAAGGTTTGGTATCACTATTTAAAGGGTTGTAAATTCGTTTTTATTATCTACCAATTAAATTTTGAATTTCTAAAATTTATTTATATTTTCTTATTTTCCCTCGTGGATTCGAAGTAACTTTATGAGGAGTCCAAATAAGCTTCGTGGATTCAGAGTAGTTATCCCCTTGAGGAAGAAGGTGATCGACCTCATCACATTCATCCCTGCATCAAACACAAAGCTTTGGACATCAAGCTTATGGTACAAAAGTCTAAGTGCATTAAATCACATCTCAGTGTGTCCAAATATAGTTCATAACTATGTTTAAGTTTATTCAAGTGTAATATACGTGGGGCTTGTTTGCTTTTACTATCTTCCTGATAATGTAAAGTAGTCGTGTCATCATTACTATTATATATAAATTGTCACCAAAAAATAGGAATAGTCGATTTTTCATGTAATCATTATAACTTTTTATGTAATTGCTTTAAAAATTCACATATAACAACATGAATTTATTTTAATGATGATTGAACATTGAAGTAATATAAAATTGTCGTCATTACCATGAATAAATCAAATAATTAATGTAAATTTGTTATCATAATAGTCAAATACAGTCATTGTGACAAGATAGGTAGAATAATTTTACATCATTACCCAATTATTTAATATTATTGGCAATGAATAAAATAAATAGGCCCTTGGATGCACTCAGATGGCACTCAAATGCATTTAAACACACTTAAATGTATTGAGACACATGTTATGCGTACAAACTTAAAAGTTTTATTATTTAATCGGGGTTCTTATTAAAAAGTTCATAAAGTCATGTAACATAAAGTTGGAAGGATTGGTTATGCTTGGATAGATTTGCCAAAATTCTTCATGATAGATCGTAATGATACAAGTCTGCAGTGTAGCCATTGGATTTGGATTATTTCATATCACCAAAACTGTTTATTTAATTAGGCTTCTCTTGGATGAGAATTTCCAAAAAAATCTCTTAGTTAAATATCTTAGTACTTAGATTGTCACACCCCACACTTCGAATGTATAGTGTGCACCCTCAGACTCGAGTTATGGTCCATGACTTGTACACTAGGTGTACATGAATCTGCCCATTATACAATTATTAAGAAGCATAATTTACATGTATTCTAAATTGTCACCATATGAATATTCATAAATTCAATTGTTTCCACTTCAACCGTAACATCCACATTCATAAAATAAATTATCAAAACTGGTCTAAGTCCACCCATTTGGACTTTATGCAACTAAAATAATCAATCTTCGTCTAACATAATTATGGCTATAAATAGATTACAAGTTTAATCAAATTAGTAATAAATAAAATGAATGCAACTAAAATTCCTAAAATCATTCGCATAATCAATTTAGTCGTCTAATCCAACGAGCTTGTCTTTCGCCAAATTCGGCCATTAGTCTTGAGTTTCATCCACCAATCCAGCCTCATTTTCTGGCACTTGATTAGATCATCCTAAATCGTACGTCTCTATAAGATTGTTAATCCACAACGTTAGCTGGACAAGCTAGCGAGTGAATACAACATGGTTCATATGTAATAAAATATAAGATATCACATATAACCAAAATAGTGTGTATGCAATATGAGTATGAATGCATAAATTTCACGAGGTACACGTCAAGTGAGATGATCGTCGATTTGTTTAGGTTGGATATTTGTCAACCCAGAAATTGTACCCTTCAGGCACCCATCGTATGTAGGCATGGGTAATCTATATCCATCAGACATCTACCTAGGTAGAGTTGGGCACGGACTGACTCGATCCGACTAACTCGACTTGTCCAACTCGTTCGGATCCGACTAGACCCGAACCGAATGGGTGAGTCGATCTGAATCGAGGAGGCTCTGCCCAATCCAAACTCAAACCGAGTCGAGTTCGAGCTACCCAGTAACTCGACCGGACTTGACCCGAAATTCGATCCGTTAGACTCGATCCGATCTGAAACCCAACTCGACTCGGGTATGGTATATATATATAAATAAATAAATCCTAATTTCCAATCCACTCTACCCTACCCCGCCGCACTCCCCGATCCGAAAAACAAAACCCATTCCCATCCGGCACCCATCGGTGCACCCCTCCGGCCTTTCTCCTCCTCTTCCTCTTCCTCCTCCCTCCTCCTCCTCCTCCTCCTCTCTCCTCTCTCTCTCTCTCTCTCTCTCTCTCTCTCTCTCTCTCTCTCCATCCCATCCGGTAGGTGACAACCAATGGCCCATCAGGTGCGTGTCTGGTTTTTTTTGAAAAAAATGTTAAGAGAATGGAGATGGAAGGAAGCGGATTGCGGACTCAGCAAACTCTATGAGGTCCACCATGATTTATGTATTTTATCCCCTCCGTCCAAGCCATGACCCAATCCGAATCGGTGCCAACTCGATCCGACTCGGTATTTCTGACCGGGTTGGACTCAGTTCGGATTAGCCCAACCCAGACTCAAACTCGGATCGAGTCAGGCATGCTGGACTTATTATCGAGTCGGATCGAGTTCGGTTTAAGCATTTTTCAAAACCAGATCAAGTCGGGTTGGACCTAACTCAGTCCGACTCGACTCGATGTCCACCTCTATACCTAGGTACGCATGAGTAATCATACATCTACTCCGTAATTATGCTTACACTATTATGGGCATCTGGTAACAAATTTATCAGGTATAACCATCCGGGGAGATCCACCAAGAACTCGGGCACATGGTGTGGATGCAGTCATAATGGATGCATGTGATGCATGCTTAATGTCTATGCATTAACGAGATTAGTTGGTATATACATCCATTGGTTCAAAAAGAAAAATTGTATAATGATCGAAATGGTTTAAATGTTCATGTATTCAATTCACATTTACAGTCATAAAGCATGAATCAATACTGAAGAATAATCTTAGCATGTTACTACAACAACATAATAGAAACTTAATCATGACAATTGTCACAAACATATCCCTTATCTTAACCATACATGTCACGCCCCAAACTCGGAAACCGGGCTCACAAAATTTTCGATCGCCAAATCCGGTGTCTACAGCCTCCGTAGTACCCAATCTCGTCTCCTAGCGTGCATGCGCCAGATTCCAATCATGGGATCCTACAAGGAGGATTTTCAATAGAATTTATTTATTTATTTATTATTATTATTATTATTTTGTAATAGAGCATAACCACAAGCATAACCAAGTCACAAAACAACATCATCACCACATATCCACTAATATATCATTCGAGTACAATGCTGAAATGGAAATACAATATAAAAATATCAAAGAAAACTCCAAAAGCTCCACCGCACGCTCCTGCCTTAGATCAACTGCATCCTAACATGACCTGCACGCATCTATCGTGCATAAGCTTATAGAAAACTTAGAGAGCGATGAAAGTGTGTGTGCAAGATAAGTGTCAAGCATACAACTACAACGCCATAAATCATATAATATCGAAATAAGCAGAAATACTGACAAGATCATGAATCGTACGAATAAGAGTAAGCGAAAATATACTAGTAAGTCCATGAGTCATACAATATCAGAATATATAATGTAGATCGGCTATGCAAACGCGGAATCATAGAGAGTCAAATATCAGATGCTGAGGATGCAATGTAATATACAAATCCTGCTAAGTTTGTCTAGGCCATATGAGTGTAGAAACATAGCAACTCAGAATGCCTTATGCCTGCGGATGTAATGAAATATGCGATGCGAATGAAATGACCAAGCTGGAATGTAAAGTCAGGATAATAGTACGTAGTATCGCAGGCTATGGGGTCTATCACAAGGGAATTTTATCCAAACCAGTCTCATACCTAAATTTGGATAGTCAAACATAATGTGGTAAACTCGTGATCTCAGGTTAGTCACGCACCCAACTAAAATCCTGACCATTGCGAAGGTACACGTAACAAATAGTTGTGCACCACCAGCCTGAGTAGATAATGGATGAATGGATGGATGAGTCAAGTGCTGAGTACGCAACTCCTGCACAATAGCCTGCCAGCACAGTAGCCTATCAACCACTGATAGCTCGCCCAGGCCTCAACCCTGCCTATATCACACCTGCCCACATCAGCGTCCGCCCAAGTGTGCCCTCCAACATGTGCAACAGTGACGGTGTGTCATAATATCATGTTAGTCCTCATATCAAGTCCACATATCAGTACAGTTCCTCTCTGGGATATCACTGGGGTCTATTACACTCCACGTTAACTGCCGCCTCCCTAGCCGTACAGCCCAGCGAGTGGAAGAGACCTCACTATCCACATAGCCAGCAGTTTGCCAATACCTACCCAGCTCGTCGATAGTGGACTCATTTGTGAGTCGGTCAAACTCAGCCTAGCTTACAGCCCCCTCACTCGGGGGGATAAGACTACACCCCCTTCCAACCGACCACGACACAATGAGAGACACGACCTCATGGTATAGGCATCGATGCTCATATTCCACTCGGTTTACACGTTGGAGCATCTCCTGGCCTCGGAGGATTCTGAGACTTTCACCCAAGGGCATTCTAAGTGCCCACAGTGCTAGAACCAAGTATTTTCGGTGTCCCATTTAGCCATCCAAGAAGTGCCTGTGGAGTCCACCACCTTGATGTCGCTAGGGCATACAATGATCAAGCCACACATATGCGAGATGCATGAGTCACATTATCCAGTCATGCAACAATCATGCGTGTACTATGCGCTCATGTGGGTAACTCTTATCAGTGAGTCTCATAAATAATTTGCTCAATGACATATGCTATGATCGGTCACTCCTCATATCAAGCATACATATGATGCGTATGGGCATGAATCATGGAGTTACACTAAGCATGTTATAAGGTGATGAACTACTCTCACAACGAAGAGGGCCTAAACGGCCTACACACAACAAGTATGAGCCTATCAATGGGCCTTAAGGAGAGTCATAATGCGGACATTTAACCAACATTATTCTTACAATGTGGACGCCAAACCATCATTGCTCCCAAGGCATAACTCGTCATAAACATCATTACACAAACCATAGTGGAATCACACATTGCAATGGGCCTTCGTACATCACATTGGGCCTCGAATATATCAAATGGGCCGCATCACATAAGCCTCATATATATCAAGGTGGGCCTCAACGGACGGGCCACAAATACATCAAGATGGGCCTAATCACATGGACCTCACATATATATATATATATATATATATATATATATATATATATATATATATATATATATATATATATATATATATATATATATATATCGAATGAGCCGCACCAATTGGGCCTTACATACATTGCAATGGGCCATAACTCATGGGCCTTGCATGCATCACAATGGGCCTCATAACATGGGCCTCATGGACGGGCTATAAACACATCATAGGTGGGTCTCATAAGGCAGCCCATGATTGGGGCAAAAATAGATGGACAGTGGGTCTAACACATGCATCATGGTGGGCTTGCCTAAGGCGGCCCGTGATTGGGGCACATAAGTGGGGTGGGCCTCTCAAGATAATGGGACCCACGATCCTAATAAAATGAAGGAACATGTGGGTATAATACACACATCATGGTGGGGCCACTGGGACAAAAATCAAGTCAATCCGTGGCTTGTGTGGGCCACACCACACACATCAGTTGAGGGGTACATTCATAATCATTCGTTGGGCCCACCAATCTGTAGTTCACAAATCCAACCCATTCATAAGTTAACATATTGATAGATGAAGTGACGACAAATATCAGCTTACTAGGAGTTACTGTGGCCCTTAAAAGTTTTAAACGGTAGATGTCACTGTCTCCATTATTTTCAATGGTAGGGGGTCCACTGGAACCTTAGATCTGACTCATTCTTAGTCTCAAGTCCTAAAATGAGCTTTCAAAATGGTTGGGCGATTTGGATGCAACACATGCATCAAGGGT
Source organism: Magnolia officinalis (assembly GCA_021015155.1). Taxonomy (NCBI): domain Eukaryota; kingdom Viridiplantae; phylum Streptophyta; class Magnoliopsida; order Magnoliales; family Magnoliaceae; genus Magnolia; species Magnolia officinalis. Next base: position 19,766,246 of record JAJHSJ010000002.1, on the reverse strand, counting down.
GGGGTCCAGGAGCGTGGCCATCATGCTAGATGAATGGACGGTTGGATGACATATCTATCGCACCGTCTAGCAATTGGATGGTGTAGATATAAGCTTACCTCATGGTGCTGTCCACGTAGTGGCTCACCTCCATAATATCTTATGTTATATATATATATATATATATATATATATATATATAAAGGGCCCACCGTCCAGAGGGTCTAATACTCTGGACGATGTAGATCCAATGCATATGACGTGGTGGGTCCACACGTGGGGTCCACCAAAATGTTTACTTATCATCCAATCTGCTGATACGGTCACATAGACTCGTAGGAAGAGGAAAAATAAATTTAATAATGATCCAAAACTTCTGGACCAAAAAGGGTTTCAAGGGTAGACGCTCAATCATCACTGTTTCCTACCGTGTGGGCCACCTGGGCGTCCATTACGGCTGATTTTTGAATGGCCCACTGCCCTAAGGGGCCCCATCAAAATGCACGGTGTTGATGTTCCCACACATCACGGTGGGGCCCACGGCTGGGACCCCTGCTTCCAAGGCCCAGGACGTTGCTAGGCGTCCTTGCTTGTCAGCAGCAGCAGCGTCTGCTGTTGTTGTTTATTATTATTTTTTAATGTATTTTTAAGGTTTTTCGTATGTGGGGCCCGCATCAGGTGAATCCGACCCAACCATTGGTTTTTTATGGCCCAAGACAGACCCATCAAGCCCAATACGAAACATCAAGGTGTATTTCAACGGTAAAAATATTTGTTTTCTATGCTATGGCCCACCAAATGATCGGATTGGCTTCATATTTTGAGCTCAATGCCTAAAATGAGCTGAGGAATGGAATGGACGGCGTGGATTTGATGTACACATCAAGGTGGGGCTTGCTTGAGTAGCCCACCCCAAAGCTCAAAATCAAACTAAATTTTTTATTTTCTTGACAGTAACCACACTGTCAGTCCATACTTCAGTGACGTCCAGCGTCCAGGGATGTTGGACGGTCTTAGATACAACACATATTAAGGTAGGCCCCACCTTCAGACCTGTTGTCCAGGTGGGCCACCATATGCATGGGTGGGGTGGATAAGACATACATCAAGGTGGGGTCCATCCGGGTGGGCCACAACCACATCATCACATACAAAAATAAATGAAAAAGAGAGGGAGAGAAAAAGAGAGAGAGAGAGAGAGAGAGAGAGAGAGAGTAATAAAGGGACCCCGGTACTATGGGTCCTCTCTTCCATGATTTATAACATACTTCAAGTGGGTCCCATTACATATGGGTCCATCGATCAAAATCAACGGTGGAGCTCCTTTCTCTACCGAAATATAAGGTCTAGATGACCCTATCCATGCAAGGAAAATAAACATCATGATGGGGTCCATGTAGAATGGCCCCATCATGGAATGATCATGAGAATTAAGGTGGGCATCGGCCACACCTAGGGTCCAAAATGAGATCCATACCATTAATTGGTAGGCCTTACTTGGCCCATCATAAAAATAAGAAATTTAGGCCTATAGAAACACCCACCGTTCGATCTTCTTGGTCCGACGGAACGCCGATCTCCTTGTGTCTCACTTTGATGGAGGGTGATGAGAAGTGAATGGCTAGGATGAAGGATCTTGTGATAGGAAGTGGGCCACACAACTCACTCTTCTCTCACTTGGGATGCTTGAACGTCCACCACTTTTGCTCTTTGTTGCTTGGAAAATGTGAAAAGAAAGAGAGAGAGAATGAGTGGTTGTAAGAGAGGTGATGGATGTGAGTGATGGATGTGAGGTGATGGTGTACTTGACTTGAGAATTGACTTGGTGGTTGGTTGACTTGGGGAGAAAGAAAGTATGAGTGTGTACTTTGTTAATTGATTGATTGATGGGACATGTTGAAGCGATTCTCTTGGGATTGCAAACGCACGGTGTTTTCCTCTAACTGAATGAGGGCCCACATCTTCTGACTAGGGTATCGGAATAGTATGCAAGACGCGGCGTTAGAACTGTGGCGACGGTGCGGTCGCAATGTTACAAGTCTCGAATTAAGCTGACTCAAATCTATGAGATACGACTTAGGATCGCACCCAAACATCGATTATATGTCGCAGGTTGCCGGAATTCGACGGAAACGATCGCGGGAGTCGATGGAACAGTACGGACTAGGATACGGGCCTTATAATACGGGTATTAGATACGTTGGGATTCACTCGCCTGTTTGTGGTAATGTTGAATCCATCAAATATTTGAACGTTAGAGAATTAATGCTCCAAAGTCCTATCAATATATTCAACACAATACTGATTTAATAAAACTATATCATTATGTGGGGCCTACCTTTTATCAACTCAAGATAGCCCACAATCAATCATATGGCTTTAATGATTATCATATTCAATTATTGGTCAAAGCATGGAAGTGTCGATCTGTGTTGTCGATCGATCAAGCTAGATCAAGAACCCTCGATTGATCGATGATATTCTGATTTCGCTCGTAAAGTCTTTAGACACGTTTGGCCATTCTTGATTGATCGAGCCTTGCTCATCGATTGATCGAACCTAGTCATATTAAATTAATTTTCTCGCTAGACAAAAACAGTCAACTTTTGTAAGACCCGTATCCTAGTCTGTACTGTTCCGTCGACTTTTGTGATCCTTCAAGGTGAATTCCGGCAACCTGCGACCGATAATTGATGTTTGTGCAAGACCTTAAGTTGTATCCTGTAGATTTGAGTCAGCTTAATCCGAAACTTGTACCATTGCGACCGCACCATCACCGCGGTTCTGACATCGCGTCTTATGCCATTGCGATCGATAATTGATGTTTGTGCACGACCTTAAGTTGTATCCTGTAGATTTGAGTCAGCTTAATCCGAAACTTGTACCATTGCGACCGCACCATCACCGTGGTTCCGACGTCGCGTCTTTGCACCGATCCGATACCCTGACCAGAAGATGCGGGCCGGCGTTTATTTCGAAGAAACACCGCGCGTTTGTAATCCCAAGAGAATCTTTACAACATGTCCCATCAATCAATCAATCAATCAATGTTTTCTTTCTCCCCAAGTCAAGCAACCACCAAGTCGACTCTTTCTCACCCTCTCTCTTACACACCCATACATGTCAAGTACACCATCACCTCACCCATCACTCACATTCATCACTCTCTCTCCTTACATCCCATCTATCCCTCTCATTTCCTTTCACATTTTCCATGCAACAATTCCAAGCAAAGAGAGAGGAGTGGACGTCCATGGTTTCCAAGAGAGCAAGTGCATGTGTGTGGCCCACTTTCCATCCAAAAAAATCCATCATCCTACCCTTCATTTCTCATCCTCTCCATCAAAGTGAAGCACAAGGAGACCAGCATTCCAACGGACCGAGAAGATCGAATGGTGGGTGCTTTATATGCTAGGTTTTTCATGTTTTGATAATGGGCCAAGTGAGGCCTACCGATTGATGGTATAGATCTCACTTTGGACCCTAGGTGTGGCCGATGGCCCACCTTGATCCTCATGATCATTCCATGATGGGGCCATTCTTCATGGACCCCATCATGTTGTTTATTTTTCTTGCTTGAAAAGAGGTCATCTAGACCGTCCATTTTGAGTGGAGAGGGAATCTCCACCGTTGATCTTTGATTTGGTGGGACCACATGTAATGGGACCCACTTAATGTATGATTGAATGCATGAATCGGAGGGCCCATAGTGCCGGGGTCCCTCCATCACACGTGTGTCTCTCTTTCTCTCTCTCCCTTTCTTTTCATTTTTGTTTTGTGATAGATGGCCATGTGGCCCACTCGGATGGACCCCACCTTGGTGTATGTCTTATCCACACCATCCGTGCCTATGGTGGTCCACCTAGACAACACGTCTGAAGGTGGGGCCCACCTTAATTCGTGGTATCCAAAACCGTCCAGCGTCCCTGGACGCTGGACGTCAAAGTGAAGTGATCAGTCAGTGGGTGTACTGACTAGCAAAAAAAAAAAAAGAAGGGATTTTTAAAGCTTTTTGGTGGGCCACTTATATAGGCCCCACCTTGATGAATGGGTTTAATCTATGCCGTCCATTCCATTCTCCCAAACATTTTAGGCGTTGAGCCAAAAAATGAAGCTGATCTGAATCTCTGGTGTCATAGCATAACAAACTATGATGTTTACCGTTGAAAAGCCACCCGATGGTTTTATATGCCAAAACATACTGGATATTGGGCTTGTTTGGCTTGTCTTGAACCATGGTAGTCAGTGACTGGGGTGGATTCACTTGATGCAGGCCGCACACACGAAAGAGCTCAGAATTACAAGTTTTCTAAAAAAAAAAAAAATTCTAACAGCAGGAGCCGCTGCTGCTGCCGCTGACAAAGGGTGCCCGGCAGGGTCCTGCTGCCGTGGACGCTGGAGGCAGGGACCACGGGTCCCACCGTGGGCCCCACCATGATGTGTGTTACACATCAAACACTGTGCATTTAGGTGGGCCCCTTAGGGCAGCGGGCCACTCCGAAAATCAGCTGTATACACAGCTCAGGTGGCCCACATCATAGGAAACAACGGGATTGAATGTCAGCCATTGAAACCCTTTTGGGTGTCCCAGAAGTTTTAGATCAACATGAAATTTGTTTCCCCTCTTCATCTGGGTCCACTCGACCTTACCAACGGGTTGGATTGCAAATAAACATTTCGGTGGGCCCCACATGAAAACGCAAGGATGTATGTTTTTTTTTCACACCGACCACTGCGGTGGACGGTGGAGCCTACAGATGCATGTGTTTTATTCTTACTGTCAACCCACCATGATTTATGTGTTATATCCGCACCGTCCACCTTGGATAGTGGGACCGACTCCGTGTGTGTGTATATATATATATATTGTATATATTATATATTATATATATATAGATTATATATCATATTATATATAATATATACATGATGGCGGGCCTTCATGTGGACCCCCACCATGATGCATGTGTTGCATCCAAACCATCCACCATTTGGCAAGTTTGTCTTACAGGCTTGAGACTAAAAAATAAGACAGATCTATAGTTCAAGCGGACCCTACCTTGATGTAATTGTGGCCCGTTGTTGAGGCCCACCTTGGTATATATATATAAGGCCCAAGTGATTAGGCCCATCTCGTCATATTTATGGCCCGTTGTTGAGGTCCACCTTGGTACATATATGAGGCCCATTTTGATTTATTTGTGGTCGTCCATTGAGGCCCACCTTGGTATGTGTATGAGGCCCATCTTGATTTATTTGTGGCCGTCCATTGAGGCCCACCTTGGTATATATATAAGGCCCAAGTAATTAGGCCCATTTTGTCATATTTATAACCCGTTGTTGAGGCCCACCTTGATGTGTATGACGCCGTTGTTGAGGCCCACCTTGATGTGAATATAAGGCCCATGTTATGAAGCTCATTGTGATGTATTCAAGGCCCAGGGGTTATGGCCCATTGCAATGTATATAAGGCCCATTGATGTGACCCACTTGATTTATCTAAGACCCATATGATGCGACCCATTTGATGTATCTATGGCCCATGGGTTAAGGCCCATTGTGATTTATTTGGAGCCCATGGGTAGAGGCCATTGTGATATATTTTCGGCCCATTTGGTAAGGCCATTGTGATATATTTAGTGCCCATGGGTTGAGGCCCATTGTGATGTATTAGGGCTCATGGGTTAAGGCTCACTGTGATATATTCTCAGCCCATGTGATGAGGCTCGTCTTGATGTATTTGTGGCCCGCATGGATTAGGTCCGATGAGGTGTATACGTGGCTCAATTCGAGGAATGTGCACCCAATGTAATGTGTGATTTCACTATAACGCAGGTAATGATGTTATAGCGTGCCATGCCTTGCAAGCAATGTTGGTTTGACGTCCACATTGTAAGAATAATGTTGGTTAAATGTCCGCATTATAACTCCCCCTAGGGCTCGTTGATAGGCTCATACTTGTTGTGTGTAGGCCATCAACGCCTATCTTTGTTGTCAGGATAGTTCATCACCATATAACATGCTTAGTATAACTCCATGATTCATGCCATACGCATCATATGTATGCTTGATATGAGTAGTGACCGATCATTGCATACGCCATTGGGCAGACTATTTACGGGACTCCTTATAAGACGGAGTGCCCACATTATCGCGCCATACGCGCAAGATTGTTACATGACTGGATAGTGTGACTTATGCATTTCGCATATATGTGACTTGATCATTGTACGCCCTAACGACATCAGGGTCGTGGCCTCCACAGGCATATCGTGGATGGCTAAATGGGACACTGGAAATACTTGGTTGTAGCACTGTGGGCACTTAGGATGTTCTTGGGTGAGAATCCTAGAATCTTCGAGGCCAGGAGGAACCCCAACGTCTAGACTGAGTGGAACATGAGCTCCCGAGTGCCGAATACTAGTAGGTCGCGTCTCCCACTGTGTCGTGGTTGGTTGGGAGGGGGTGTGGCCTTATCCGCATGAATGAGGGGGCTATAAGTTAGGCTGAGTATGACCAACTCGTAAATGGGTCCGTTATCGACGAGTCAAATAGGTATTGGCAGACTGCTGGCTAGGCGGATAGTAAGGTCTCTTCCACTCGCGGGGCTGTGCAGCTAGGGAGGAGGCAGTCGGCGTGGAGTGTAATAGACCCCGGTGATTTTTTCATAGAGCAACCGTACTAATATGTGGACTTGTTGAGCAGGAATTGCATATACATTCATTCATTCACTCACTATCCACTCGAGCTGGTGGTGCGTAACTATTTGTTACATGTACCTTCGCATGACCAGGATTTCGGTTGGGCACGCGACTAACCTGAGATCAGGAGTTTACCACATTGTGTCTGACTATCTAAATTTATGTATGGGACTGGTTTGGATAAAAGTCTCTTGTGATGGACCCCATAGCCTGTGATACTTCGTACTATCATCCTGACTTCACATTCCAGCATGATCATTTCATTCGCGCCGCATATTACATTGCATTCGCAGTACTTAGCATTTTGGATTACTATATTTTTTCACTTATATGGACTAGATGATATTGATGTTATTCGTGGCTCGTCAGGATTTGCATATTGCATTACATCCTCAACATTTCTTATTGTCTTATATATGTTTGCATCGCATAGCCTTAGTACGGCTAATAGCACTCATGGACTTACCAATATATTTTCACTTACTCTGATATCGTATGATTCATGATCTTGTAGTATTTCGCTTATTCCGATAATGTATGTATTTATGTCGCTTTATGGTAACTTGACACTTATCTTGTGCACACACTTTCACTACCCTCTAAGCTTTTGTAAGCTTATGCACGATAGATGCGTGCAAGTGGCGTTAGGTTGCAGCAGTGTTGAGCTTAGAGCGTGTAACTGTCCTCTGGAGCTTTGATTTCGATATATGTATTTCCCTTTCAGCATTGTATTCAAATAATTATATTAGTAGATGGTGATGATGATGTTGCCTTTATGATTTGGGTATACTTGTAGTTATGCTCCATTACAAAAAATAAATAAATAAATAAATAAATAAAAATCATACTGAAAATCCCAGGATCGGAATCTGGCATGTAAGTGCTGAAATTCGAGAATAGGGCACTACGGAGGCTGTCGGCGCCGTATTCGGCGATCGGGAATTTTGTGAGCTCGTTCTCCGAAGTTTGGGGCGTGACGACTTCAATTGATATGTTCGATCGATCGACACCGATCGATGTTCACCTCAATTGATTAAACCTTGATGTCGATCAATTGAAATGGATCATAAATTATGATTTTTGGTCTCTGGACAAAAATTGATTTCATCAATCGATCGAACTGCTTGATTAATCGATCGAAGTCGAATAGGTTTAGACTAATACACAATTCGATTTTTTCTGAAAATTCTAAAGTTCTTCTACCTTGGTTTTAATGATTTTTATTGCTCACAGAGTTTAGTCCAATTCATCCGATTATTTTTCTCATAATCGAATTCAGAAATACCAAAAGATCGATCAAATCCGAAATATCTAGAATCTAAAATTGTTAGTTTAAAATTGTTTTCGATAAAACTATTATTAACCATACGATTTGCAAATCGCTGTGGGAAATCTATTGTCAAATCAACTTAAAATTTGAGACTCTAACACGATTTGACCTTAAGATCCGTAGATTTAGATTTTCTTAAATTGAGGTAATTGGATTTCTTGCAATTGATCATCCTTGTTGCATAAAATCATTCAAAAACCGATGTCTATCATCAAGACTTGCCTACAAACTGGAACAATGATTGTATGAATGATCCGTTTCATTTATTATTCAGATTTAGGGCTATTAGACAAAATTCCAGAAGTAAAATAAAGAATCTAATTGAAACTTACCGGTAGAGGTTTCTCATTCACAGGGCTTCTCTCACTCTTATGGTTAATCTTTTGGGTTTAGAATTTTCTGCATGAATTTTTCACAAATCCTCCCCTTAATTAAAGAAAAACCCATGAATATAAAAAATTACATTAGGGTTTTGGGGATTTTGATAAGATATAATACTTATGGAGTGAGGAATCAATCCACTGTATCGAGAGTACTCGTTCTAACTGAGTAAGTGCTTGCTATTTTTAATAAAGAAAAAACTTAAATTATTAATTTTTTTAATTATAATTTCAAGTTACAAAAATCATTCCAGTTTACATAGATTATACAAATATTATGTGCATTCTCATACAAATAAAAAATTCTCATACAATTCAAAAGATTATCCGAGGGTTGAAGTAATCCAATTCAAAGGCTATCTTTGTTGTCCCGAGGATTAAATGCTCTGGACAAACCTCATGTTTGATAGCTGTTCTCAAATAATTACATAAATCTATCTAAATTGCTGATTTGATTGTGTTGATGGTGACAGATTTTAGTGTATCCCTTTTAATAATAACATCTTACCTACCCCAAAACAAGGGCAATATCAAGGATCTTTTTATAGATTTTCTTTAGCACTGTTGGGTGGATGCAGATTGCGTCCAACAGGGTAAAAGATGCACACCATTCGTTGCCAACAAAAAAACAACCTATTTTCGCATCATGCATGGAACCTACAGTGAAAAAATAAAGACACTTTTGTACAAAATAATAATTTTTTATAATGAAAAAGTAAAGACCCTCCGCATGAAATAATAATCCCGTCGGGTCCCCACGCATGCAGGTGGGGGTCCATGAAGTACATTGCAAGGCGGCACTTCTCCTATGGTGAAATGGTTTAGACTCCCTGCATAGAAATCATAATTCTTCAACATATACACTGGTGCAGGTGGGGTCCATGGCATGCCATGCAGGGCGGCACATCTCCTAAGGTGAGCCAATGGTCATGATTGTTGGGATATCACGGTCTTGTCATTACATTGCATTCTCTTATAAAATTAGAAAAGACAAATGAAAGGAGTCACTTCTACATCTCTACCGTAGGACAGGCTCCTTAGGTTACTTTTGCACCATTTAGAAAAAGTGTGACCTTCTTCCTTGTATGTGTCACTAGCTCCAAGTCACCTAATTACTGTGGACCCCATTGTGTAAGGACTGTCAAGTTAGGTTGGATTGAGAATAATCACATGTATTTCAGTTAGGTTGGGTTGAGCACCTCATGAGGTTAGAATTTGGGTTGGGTCAGGTTGTAGGTTGGGTCCTCTCTCGCGAGGAGGTCAGGCTCAGGTGGTTGAGCCTCAACCTGACCAAACTAGAGCATGTTTGGTCCATGGGTTTAAATGGTATGGAATTCTATTAAATGTGATTAACACCATTATTGTATAATGATTGCATGTCTTTAAATACCACGGTATTTTGGCCATCCAATCCCGTGTTTGG
>JAJHSJ010000002.1:19672276-19756333 GCA_021015155.1 Magnolia officinalis | reverse complement strand
TTCAAATCAGGATAACAACACTGATTGAAATCTACCAAGTTCGACGTTCCAAAGAAGATAAGATATTATTAGTGATTTATTGGCAGATGAACCACATGCGGAGAAAGGATTTATTAATATAATTCACAACTAAATCACCTTCTTCCCAGAGGCTTACCACTGGTTTCAGAGGAAAAAAATGAAAAAGTGCATCGGAGATTTCTTTTTTTTTTTAAAGATGGGCAAACTGGATTTCCTTGACTGGAGATAAAGCAAGCCATATTGCTAGTAGACAATAAAACTATATAGAAAAGTCAGTGGCCATATACCTTTTTCAAAAGAGCAGAAGCACGATCGCTCAAAATAGGAGCACGTGGTAGAAAAGTCTCATTAGGTCCAAGATTTCCAGGAGCAATCTTCTTCGTAAGCCCAAGCTTCGAATCTAACCTAATCTTTTCCCAATTTCCAAATCCATGGTAATGTATTCCTAGAAGCAACCTTGCATCATCAACTAATGAAATTGTTGACAGATATGGTTAGATTTCAACGCAGAAGTTGTAGTAAAAAAACAAAGTAGCTTTCTCACTGGCTTGCTTATACCTTGATCCCAGGCACAACTTTTAGACCAATTTGGAACTTTATGATGTGTTATTAGTCGGAATTGATTGATTGGATCCTGGTAGCGTCTAATGCGCTTTGCTAGTAGCTGAAGTTCTTCTACACGATCTAGCATATCGTATGCCTTTACAGCGATACCAAAAAAGTCCAACAGAATTCCCTAAAGATGAAGAACAAGTAGAGGGTGTGAATTCTTGTACTTTCTACATAAGCAAGAAGAAAAAGGACTCGAGATTTGGCATGCAAGTAATGATGTGTATTTCCCTGAGAGATGCAATAGACTAACCTTGGTCTCTGGATTTCCTCTAACCACTTGTCTACAACCATCAACCAATGCCTCAAATAGCTCAATCTGTGCCTGAGAAGGAGCTGCTTCAATTGCACCACCAACTTCTTCTACTATTAAGCTGATTTGATCTGGGTTCCCAAACTTCTTAGCCTAGATTTCCAAAAGACCGGTAAAGATTAATGGACAGAGAAAACCATTTAGAAAAAAAAAAAAAAAGAATAGGGACAGCAGAATAACAATTTCAAATAAAAAAATCAAGTAGTTGGTAGAACTTCTACAGTCTTCACAGTTTTCCCATTATAGGAATAAATCATTATTCCCTTCCCCCATAGAGAAACCATTTATTCGGAGTCACAAGAGCAATATATTTTTCAATATCTTTCTTTGATTCCAGAAAAAAGATCGGTTTATATCTATATAGGATATAGATATAGATATCAAATCATGGCTTCATGTACTAAATATTTCCATATTGATGCAACAGAATTTTTTGTTCCGCCAATGCAATGGAGAGCGAATGCAAAAGGGGGACTTTCATTTAAGTCTCCTATTATTTAATATTTAATTTAGGGACGGACAAAAAAAAAAAAAAAAAAAAAAAAAAAAGAATTTTCTTTTTTCTGCCGGATAGAGGTAAAGTAAAGAGGGAAGTATTCGAAGTTTCTTTTTCTTTTCTTTTTTTTTTTGGTTCAACCCGTGAATGCAACAGCAGAAGTCACCTGTGCTCCCACCAGCACTATTTCTTTTCTTTTGTTCAGCCCTTCAACAGATTAGATATATTACATAGCAATAGAGGGCCAGCTTTTGGAATCCCTGACACACCCAACTTTATTTCCTTTTTTTTTAACTCTGATGAGCACAAAACTGTATTAAATATTTGATCTTTTGGTTGGCTTGTCGACCCTAAGGAATGGTGGGTTTTTTTTTCCATCCATTTCTTTTGTAAATCCTGTTCAACATGATGATAAGACCACTTAGATCTTGCGTCTGTGTGCCAAACTGTCCCATGTGGTGGCGTTTTGATGACATTTCTTTCACAAGCGTTTGGCATAGCAAAGGTCCTATAGGAGATGATAAGAGAAATGATCAAATACAGCAATCGTATTTTAAGATTCACATACAACCAATCCTTTCCCACCCACATGCAATGTTGTCATATCGCAAATCATAAGAGAGGTTGAATCATATGGAATAGCAAATTGTATCATAAATTGCAAGTTTTTCCAGATTTTCTTAAAAAACAAACAAAATTTAAAAACAAAAAAGAACTCACATTTCATCCATTCCTTGTCAATATGCAACAAGAAAACTACTGTATATCATGATGTTATCAATTGAAAATCTGTTTGCAGTATATGAATTGTGATATTATTAACAAATTCTCATATCTTCCCTTTGCATTTTGTCTTTCAAGAAAGTTACCCAAAAAACAAAGGAAAGAGACCAAATAATTTAATGATTTGTGTTCTTCTCCCTCCCTCCCTCCCTCCCTCTCAACCTCTCTCGACAAAACAGACGATTTGTTACATCAGAGGGCCTTTTACATGTCTTAAAAGCAAAAGGGCTTTTTTTAAAAAATAAAAATAAAAAAAATTAACAGAGAAACAAATGACAATTTTGATTTTTTTTTCACATAAATTTGGACCCCATTTATGCATTCCTCAGTAATCATACAATTTGACACTATAGTTGTATGATTCACATGAAATTTGCAATTAAGAGTTAGGGATCGTAAATCTTACACTTTTTAACAACTTTGCCTGAGTCCTTGTAAAAGGTGGTTCACACCTTGATGATCACCTTATATGTAAATCAGGCCGATCCACTCCTTCAGGTACACTAAGTCAAAATCAATTTGCATCCAACTGTATGACTCAGGGAACTTCTGCGGCCAGTCCACTTTTTTAAAAATATATATATATTTTACAGAGGGACTATGGCTCCCACTTGTCGGAAACGTAAAAGATGCATGACACTTGCCATATAATTACCATTTCCAGTTACTTCTAAGAAACAGAGCCAAGTGAGGTACTTCCCAGCTCCCAATAGGCGAGTGGATCACCCCTGAGAGGCGATTCGCTCAAATCGTCGTAGCATTATTCTTATATGAATCATCGTAGTACGCTAATGATGCAGGCCCACTGTAGGGCCTGGCAAGGGCCATGGCCCGACATGTGCTGATTTTTTATTTTGTTTTATTATTTATTTATTTATATTTTATATGATTGAAGATATGGGCTAGTTTTAGAGATTAATTATTTTCCATGTTTGTTTTTAATTATTAATTTTTTACCAAATCAAAGAAGGTTAGATTGGGTTGAAATAAATTTTGATTGAATTGAAACCAATCTTTTAGTTGGAGGATTTTAATTAAAGATTCATTTAAGATCCTATAAAAAGGGCAGTGGTGTAGGAGTTATTCATTCGAATAATTTTCTAAGTTGGGCTCTTCTTTAAGTTTTGCAAGAGAAAAGGATTGATATCAATCAAAGTTCTCTCCTTCTCTACTACATTGTTCTTGTGAGTATGTTTTTAAATTTTCTTTGCAATTTGGGTATCGAGATCTAATTGACTCGATAACCAGGTTGCACCAGCTAACCATTGATGTAATCAATCTGATACTTTGAATGAGGTCATATGCGCAACTAACATTCAAATTACATCATTGCATGCATTGATTAGAAAGTATAAGAATACTGGAAGAAATTTAGTTATCTTCGCGTCATTTTTCTTCCTCTATATTAATTAATTTTCCTAAGAGTAACACAATACATATCAAAATATTTCCATTGATACCTCCTGTTCATTATAGGTAGATTTATGATTTTTATTTTTTTTATTTTTTTTGGTGTGTGTGGGTGGGTGGATGGATGGATATTATTGTCAATAACAAAAACATTTTAAAACGAAATGATTTTTGGAACCAAGTAAAAACAGATAATACGAAACATATATATGCCATGTTAAGAGTATTACATGCTATATACAAGCAGGATGAGAATGAGTACGCAAGAAAAATAAGAGATTTTTTAATTAGTGAGAATATTAAGAGATGTTACCGCGCGGACAAAAAGATTGGCATCCTTCTTTGATAAGTTGCCACAAGACCATCCTCTTACTTGGGCAGCTGCCCCCTCGATCATTGGCAAGGAATGAACAGGAAAATCGGCAGATCTACTGCCCCGCTTCTGAAATCTCTCTTGAGACTCTGGTCCCCTTTTTTTTCTTTTATTATTTTTTTCAGGCTGCTTGGCCTCAGCATAGCTCTTAGTATTCCTTGCAGCACGGGGAGCTAATGCTTCCTAAAGTATAAAAGACATATGTCAAGAAATAAGACCCTGAAATCAGAGATGTTAAAGGCACATATTTGGTCTATTTCCTAGATCCCAGAAAAATGTTCATACTTCAGCTTGAGACACAGCTTCAGGTTGAATCCAACGGCTCCAGAAAGTCACATCATCTTCAGCACTGCAGAAATTGGCCACCTAGATAGAAGGACAAGCAGCAAAAGAAGGATGGCATGTAAGAGAGATGCATCCCCTTGAATGTAAAAGTGACTATATTTATTTAGCTCAAAAGATATGTCAATAATCTTACCTTGAAACCACTTAGTAATTCATTTCCTGCTTCCCCATCACCTTCCTTTGTTTCAACTTTCTCCGCCCTCTCAAGAATCTCATCAATATCCATGCTCTCAAGTTTCTTCTTGCTATCTTCATCATTCTTTTCTTCCTTGAAGAGTTCCTCTGCCCCAAACCTTAAGATGGCTGAGAGCTCATTCTGCAATTATGCAGAGTAGACAGTTAAAGGAATCATGTCACAGTAATTAAAAGAATTCAGTAAATGGGTGGGATGGAATGGAGTGAGACACAAACAAAGGTCCCAATGAAAACAGAAGGCTTGACAAACATCAGAATCTCAAATGAAAAACACAAGTAACCCATGTAAATAGGGCAATATGATAATTAAAACACACATGCACAAACAATTAAGTTCACGGTGGACTTGCCTTGTCAAACATAGAACTTCCCTTTTTTGTTTCCTTCTTTTCCAGCCTGCCCTCTGCATTTAGCTTCTGGATGACAAGATGGTCAAGAACCTGTCGAGCACGTACATCAGTAAATGACATAAGAAACAAACGAGACCAATGGCCACAGATACTGGTGGATCATGAAGGACGATACAAGGAAGCAGAGGTGATTTGAAATTTTTGTACCATCTTCTTTTTAGCACGCTCCAGGATATCTTCCTCCACACTTTTGCTTGTAACAAATCGATAAATGTTAACAACTTCTCGTTGCCCAATCCGATGAGCTCTACTCATTGCCTGACAAACAAGATCCCAAGAAAGTCATGATTAACAAATGCATGAAGAATAATCATTTTTCACAATCTATAACCAAGGATCAACGGGTAAAAATCTAGAAGATAATGATCATAGATTCCGACTGTGAGAAATAGAAAGATTCACTATAGAGAGATGTTCATCTGATTTGAACCTGCAAATCATTTTGAGGATTCCAATCTGAATCAAAAATTATAACAGTGTCTGCAGTCGCGAGATTGATGCCCAGCCCACCAGCACGAGTAGATAGAAGGAAACAGAAATCATCACTTCCAGGTGCATTAAAATGTTCCATTGCCTGGTGACGGAGGTCTGCCCTTGTGCTACCATCAAGCCTCTGAAACTGGAACCCTCTGAGTGACAAATATTCTGCAAGTATATCCAACATCCTAACCATCTGCACAATATGGTGTGAATTGGAAGCCTTTACATAAGATGCAACACTAAAAATGTTGAAACAAGGAATGGAATATGGACATCTGACACCCTAACCATAAGAACAATGTGATCAATGACAAAGAAGATTCAATAACTTCCTAATGACACAAAAGTAGACGGAACAAAAAAAAAAAAAAAAAACACACAAGCTTCAGCACTGATTACCTGCCCCCAAAACTTTCAGAATGGTTCCAAGAAATAGAAACTAGACCAGAAATGCACAAAACAATCAACTTCGACAATAAGAATCAGAAAATAGTGTAACAGAATACCACTTAACAAGTATCAGAGCACCAATTAATGGTGAGAACCGTTTATACTATTTGAGTTGTTATCCTTATCAACTTCATGTACTACATTTAGTTTCCGTCTTTTGTCGTGTTTGCATTTGAAAGCATTGCCTCATTCCAAATATTTGGGGCCAGCTTTAAGAATCCTGATTCGTCAATCAATCTGAAGGCCTTGTCCTCACAAAGTAAACAAGCCTTCATATCCCTTCTCACCACCTTGGTCCAGTTCCTTTTAGGTCTACCTCCAATCCTATTTCAGGTCCTTCAACCTTAACACCCTCCTTAATAGAGCCATCCCCGGTCATAATAGAGCCATCCCCGGTCATTATGGTACATGATCGGACCATCTCAATTTTCCCTCCATCATTCTTACTGAGACTACTGTGGAAGCTTCAGATGACTTCATTTTAATTCCATCCTTCTAAGTCTTCCTGGACATCCATCTTGACATGCTCAACTTTGCAACACTCCGCCTCAACTTATGTTGCATTCTATCTGCCCAACACTGTCCCAGATAAGGATAGCAAAGTGAATAGTTGCCTTATAAAATGCTCCCTTAAGTTTTGCAGGCATGTTGTCATACAATCAGAGAGGGAGTCCATGTTTCTGCCAGTCCTATTGGAAGCAGATTCAAATGAGGTCAGAATTAGGGACCTGCTGATGGGCTTAAAAGAAGTCATTGATTACAGGCTCCCCCCGTTATTTGGTAACGATGTGATCCACAGCCAATTGGTCAATACTTTTCTGTTGTTTTGTCTTATATTTATCTGCAAATGCATGACAATTCATGCAAAATTATATTTATGCACAAGATATGCAGGAAATAATATCAAAAAATTCGGATGCATCTCAATAGTCAACAAGTAAAAGGAATGTATATTTGCAGTTGTTCAACTAGGTACAAAATCATCAAAAAGCATCTAAATGAAGACGATAAATGGGTCAAGCAGAAGATTGTGATGTTGAATAAAGCATTCGATTTGCAATTTGTATATCAAACTATGAAGTATACTTTCATACAAGACTCAAATCCTTTTTCAAGACAAACCTGAGAAAATATCAAAACACGATGATTTGTCTCGCGCAGTCGCGTCAGAAGTTTGTCAAGTATTACTAGCTTGCCGCTACTTAGGACAATGCGCTCAACTTTACCACTATCATTAATGCTGGTATCCCCACCGTAACCATGATCTGCACTTTCAAATAGGAAAGGATGATTGCAGCATTTCTTCAACTCCACAACAATATTTAAAAGTGAAACCTGCATTTTTTTTAAGTAGAATGATCATAACGGTATCCTTGGCAAAAGAAATCCGAAAATCAAGCAACAGTATCAGTTAATTTCCTATGCTTAGAAAGATGCGGACTGTGTTCACTTATTTTTATTCCTTTTAACATCACTGGTTGATATGTTGAAGACAACTGAATAATGGATGGTACAAAATAAGATATTACCAAAACGTTTCCTTAAGGGCTCCTTTGCATTGCCCCTAGGGCGTGCAGAATGAGAATTGATTAATGATAAACAGTTCTCTAGATTTTTCTTTATGAATGGGTGAATATTATTAGGGGGAAAAAAAAAAAAGCCAATTTGACACAAGGCCCCATCTTTTGCCAATTTGTTCAACCATTCATTAGCAGACCATTATGTGGTTGACAACAGTAGTCAGTGATTCAGATAAACCTTTTGCTTCTTCTTAGATGGGTGACAACGTCCAGTGATTCAGTAAGTCTTTTGCTTCTTCTAAGATGTTATTGAGAAATGCTTATGCCAACAAAAGAAAATTGTTTTGTAAACATACATGAAAGAAAATATTTCCTGCAGGGAATTGTTTTCACAGTCAGAATTGTCTAATCACCACTCTTCATTTTCTTGAAAATTTTCTCAACAGGTCCTACTGACTCTACAGTTGGCACATTTGTACATCTATTTCACCTTTTTAAAACAGTGGTTCACACTATAGATGAGTCATAGCTCATAACCAAAAAGAAAAAAGAAAAAAAAAAAAAAAAAAAAAAAGAATGAATGAATGAAAAGAAAATTAAAAAATGACTATGACCACCAATTGGTGGCCAACATATGAACAGTTAAATGAGAAGTATTCAATGATCTAAATTCGACAAGTAAATATTGATTGTTGAGAGATTAGGATTGTCCAATAAATCTGATCTCATGAATGTGACCCATCAAAAGTAGATGCCACGATGTGGACTGATTGGAATGTGCTGTGGTGCATATATGAAATGTGCATATAGGGTTAGCGTGCATACGCATGAATAACCATAATCATCCATATATCAAATGAATCCCTTTTAATAGGGACTTCTTAAATGACAAAAGTTGGGAAATGACCCCCTGGGCATTTAAGAAACCTGTGATTATTGGGAAAATTGCTTATTAAGCAACAAATTAAGTATTAACTCAAACATATTTAGTGCTTAATAAGTGATTTTTAAGGATCACAAGCGCTCATTTCTTCAATGACAAACGGGACCTAAATATTTGAAATAGGTGCAAACCTGATTTCCGCGGACTCCTTTGTTCAGGTTGTGAAAGTTACGTTCTAAAATCCACTTGTAATACCTGGAAGGATGCAACCATAAACAGACACACTCCAAGTAAGCAAACATACTAAGTGCTATAAGCAGTCCCTTACAAGCTAAGGGCAGTGTGCTTACTGTTTCTGAAGGGGAGACATTTCAACCCGGAGGATGCGCTCAATTTTTGGAGGCAAAGACTTCTCCACATCCTTGATAACTCTTCGAAGAATGTGAGGCCTCAATTCCTTGTGAAGATTAGCAAGCTAAAGAAAAACCCAGTAAACTTCAACTACATATGGAAACAGAATATACCACATGGAACTGAGAGTGCAAGGTAAGTGATAAAACCTCAATGTCATTGAAGGAGCTTAGATTCTTGTATTTTTCAACAAAATCATCTTTATTCTTGAATTTCTCTGGATCGAGGAAATGTAATAGAGCCCTATTACATACCAACAACAAAGAGGTCAGCTGACACAAATATTATTGCACACATTCAGGAAATCAAACAAGCATCAAGAAATGCACTAAACATAAACATGACATATAATCAATCCTTAAATAGCATTGGAAAAGTACTGCTCCAAATATAAGCAAGAAATGTAGAAAACAAAATGACTTGCAATTTAAGCAATCACATGGGAATACAAAATATGGACAAGTCTGAAAAAAAAAAAATCAACCGGATCCAATAGAAAACCGGAAAAAAAAAAAAAAAAAAAAAAAAAAAAAAAAAAAAAGCCTCAATAATAACAGAGCTTGAATCAATGATTGAACATAGATCCAAATGAGCAATGAATCATGCATGATAAATAGAAGTCGAGGAGTTTGCAATGGCTTCATACCATACAGATGGTTAACTGCTAAGTTCTATAGTCATTATAAATTGAAAAAAAAAAAGCACTAGAAAAACCCAAACAAAATAGTCGCTCATCATCCTAGATAATTATAATAGCAGGCGTTCTTTTATATCAGCAGAAGAAACAAGCTTGAAACAATTGTGCGAAAGCATGTGAATATCACCATTTCATTGTACAAACAAAATTCAAAAAGATGATGAACAATCTTTTTTTAAAAAAGGTGATGAACAATCACCATAGCTCTTCAACACTGTTCTGCAATGGGGTACCAGTGATAAGCAACTTGTTCTTGGTTCGGAACTCCTGTGATAAGTGAAATATATCAATATGATTGTATTTGTCTAAACAATGAAATGGGTGATCTTAAACTGGACTGCTTTCTTTAAAAGGGAAAGAAAGTTTTAGGAAAGGCAGCAGGCATACCGAAAGTGTTGTATACAATGAAGCTTCACAGTTCTTTAGCCTGTGCGCCTCATCAACCATAAGATAGTTCCAATTGATCTTGGTGAATACAGCTTTATCCTTTAATACTAATTCATATGTAGTCAGTAAAGCATTAAACTTAATATGCCTGCTGCTATTGTTATTTGTGTAGAACTCATATTGCTGACAAACCTGCAACAAGAGTTAAGGATCAGAACACATATAGTGCTAAACTTATAATTAATTTGCAGGGCCATTACAAACATCAGAAGACCTATAATAAAAAAAAAATTCAAGGATGCAAGAAATGTGATTAGTCAACATTCAACAACATGTATCCTTTCCCATGACCTGTGATATGCCATGATTTCAAAAAACACCATGACACATATTACAACAGACCCTAATCTTTGATTCAGGCAAGGGTCAGCTGAAGCCTCTTTGTTGGGTCCCTTCGGTAAATTGCACCCTAATATATGCCACATCACTCTTGAAGAGTCAATGAATTAGTGTTGAGGATGCTTTTGCCCATTACCACTCGGTTTCTTGTACACAAGCTATATTAACTCTCATTCGCTTCATCACATCACTCCTTACTATAGTGTTTTAAATAGCAATAGCGTGATGCGTAGCGCTCAGCCCTCTATACCATGTAGCATAAGCTACACAATACTTCTATTTTTTAATTAAAATTAGGACAAATATAATAAATAGTGGAAAAAAGGGGGAAAAATTAATGCCTAAAATATTATTCATTTTATCAATTATAAGCATGTTCAAATAAGTTATTAGTTATCATTTATCAAAAGTCAATCCACATATATAAGCCAAATCAAATAATTATCACATCAACAACTTTCTAAGCAAACCACTTTACTTAATAATGTCATATTGAAACCGCAAGTCACAATTATGAAAAGAATTAAAAATCTCATAGGTTAAAAGTATCAAGTACAATACAAGTGTCACATTCCTCAACATTAGATACAAAGAAAACATGAAAAAATAATAATAAAAGAATAAAATAGTAAAAAAATACATTGTAGTTGTAGTGTACGCTATGACCCCTGTAGACACTACAAGGGATTTATGCTATTTAGGACGTTACATAGCGCAACAGCCACGCTAAGGGCGCTATTTGAAACACTGCTCCTTACGTATCACAGTTCATATACTCCATGTGGCAAGACAAACCTTATTCTCTTGGGCTAGTTTCTTTAACTGCACTCACTTGTCCAAAATTACGTGGGCAACCCTTGCCCACTTTTCACCACAACCAGGTGCGTGGCAGCAAGTTGACCATTTCTCACAGCACTTAGGTACTGGTGCAGCATATCATGCGTCAATAGAAGTCACAGTACTAATTTGTTAAAAATCCACTTCCCGCCATCTCAATAATTAGTTGCATGATGCTTCTAAATGGGTGTTGCTCCCACATTGAACTCACGCTTCCCATCCTGCTTCCTACCTGCTTAAGCTTGAAACATTTGGAAAAAGGCGCTTCCTCTCTTCCACACCCAAATATGTTGATGCTTCTCTTTACGCTGCGTTGATGAACCATGACCTGAAACTTGCAGAAAGTGATTTTGGGTACTTCTTGAGGCAACCATGGGGCTGGTAAGAGGATTGTTTGCTGAATAGGTTGAAGCCAATTTAGTGACAATAATTGACCACTTTGGGGAATATAGGAAAAAGACTTCCAACTTCTCAAGAGCAAAACTTGCCCTCGTACCAATTTGATGTAGGATGGATGAGAAGAACAACATGATAGGAAGACGATTTTTGCATCAACCACGCAATTCAAAGTGATTGATTTTTTAGGATTTTCTACCTCATTTAAAAGATGGACTTGCCCACGGAACTCCAAAAGATGGTTTCTAGTCCCTGTGAATCAAATTTCTGGTAATTGTGCAAGCAAACACCCAATGTTGTCAAATCGCATATGCGAATGCATGCGATCAGCATATGCTGTTCGCATATGCAATCGCACAATCGCATATGCCATGGCATATTTTTTTTCCATTAAAAAAAAAAATTCTAAAAATTCTAAAAATTCTAAAAACAAAAAAAAAAAAAAAAAAAAAAAAAAAAAAAAAAAAAGAGGGAAAAACTCGTCTAATTAGTACACATGATTGGATTGGGTTATTTTACTTATTTCATTATAGTTTGAGTGTTTCATTAAGTGATATATTTAATTACTTATATTATATTATATAAATTTTAACAAAACAATCAACAAGCTACATTAAAAAATAACTAGTTATTATAAACTTTGAACAAAGAAATTTTAATGATAAATGGATATCTTGAAACAACTTTCAAGTTATAACTTACAACTTAATTTACAAAAAGTAAGCACAACTTATAAAATACAAAAAAAATAAACATAATTGAAATAATTGTAGAGAGATTAGAGTAAGAAAGAAAGAGGTGAGAGAGAGAGTAAGAGATTTAAAGCTTTGGAGTAAAGAATAGTGAAAATGGAGGGGATATGAGTGCCTAATTATAGGCAAAAGTTCTCTAATTTGAAAAAATAAAAAATAAAAATCTTCCGCTCTTGGCTATTGGGAAATATGCGATCGCATATTTATCGCATATAAAAGTATGCCATGGCATATTTGCCAGGATCGCATATGCCATCATGGCATATGCGATTTGATCAACAATATGCGCATATGCGATCGCATATGCGATCGCATTTGACAACAATGCAAACACCATAGCTCAACCAGTAGAAAATTCTTTTGTGATCTTTAGGACATGTCCGATATAAATAGAGCTGGGTGGATGAAATAGAGAAGTGCCTCTAGAGTGTTGTGTGAAACAGAACCTCTAGAAGTCGTGCAATCACCGCGTGCCAAGGAACGCAAGGGAACATTTTACAATTTAATTGTTCAATCAGCTATTCATTCCCAGTTGCAGATGCATCTACTACCAACAATCATAACTACCAATCCCGAACCTGACAAACAAGGAGGGTTGATGTCAGCTGGGCAGGCAGTCATCAAACTTTTTCCAATCAGGGCCTCTTTTGCTATAATCAATGATTCAGTTTGGAACTTCCATACTACTGGAAATTTCACATGTTAAGTTGCTTTGGCTTAAGGCAGTGAGAACAATAATCTGTAAAGTTCAGGATCTTACTAGACAAGAGGTATGACAGGAGACTGCATATAAAAGAGCTCTTACTTTTGAATATAATGAAAAAGAACTGCAGTACACCATTATTAAAAAATTTAATAGGAGTAGAAATTCCCAAATCACAAATTAGTTTGCCCCTCCTAAGGCTCAGTTTAGGTAGAGTCTACAAGTTATTAAGACTAATCCCAGTTTTCGCAGGCCACATCAGGCCACATAACCTTAGTCATATTTCGTAAAGCTAAACAGGCACTTCTTCCACTCAATCGCAATTATGGAAATTTAGAATAAGAAAAAATTGTTAAAGGCAACAAATCCGATGTGCAGTGTGTGGGGCACACCAAATCTGGATTAGTTGAATCCCAATTTTGTAGGATCCCTACCCAAAATGACTCTAAAAAGGCAACAAGTTTGCAAAAAGAATAACTACAACGTCGCCAACTGAAGCGACCGCAGTGGAATCTGATTCATCTTCCTTCCCTTTTCCTTTCTTGTCATATTTCTTACCACGACATTCATGCTTGTAGTGGCCCTTCTTGCCACAATTCCAACATTCAACATCTTTTCTGTTACTCGACTTGCCTCTTGATTTATCTCGGGCCTTCCCGCCCTTCCTGTTCTTTCCTCTCCCCCGTTCCTGTGTCACAAGAGCCTCTTGCTGAGTAGACCCCTGAGACTTTCTCCTTGTCTCTTCATTGAAGAGACAGCTAGTCACCTGTTCCATGGATATCTTTCCGTCTGGCGCGGAGTTACTTAGAGACACCACCAATGTCTTCCAACTGTCAGGCAATGAACTAAGCAATAGTAAAGCCCGCAATTCATCATCCAGGGCCATCTTCATAGAGGTGAGTTGGTTCACTATATCGCTGACCTCATTCATGTGCTCGACCACAGAATCACCATCTTTGAATTTGAGATTCACAAGTCGCCTTATCAGAAAAATCTTATTACCAGCTGTCTTCCTCTCATACAGCCCTTGTAATTTCAGCCATAGGCTAGCGGCTGAGGTCTCTGTAAACACATGGTGGAACACAGAATCATCCAACCATTGTCTAATAAACCCCACCACCTTTCGGTCCGTCTTCTTCCAATCATCATCAGTTATATCCTTGGATTTTGCTGATATGCCTAAGATTGGAGAATATAGGTCCTTGCAATAAAGCAAGTCCTCCATCTTAGCCTTCCAAATGGTCTAGTTAGAACTATTGAGGCTAATCATCCTTGAGCCACCTTCCATAATTCAAAACCGATCCTTACCCGTTCAATGAACTTAGCTCTGATACCACTTTGTTGGGGGCCTTGCACAAAACCTTAGGATCTAGCCCTCCAGAACAAACCAGAATTATGGATAATAAAGCAATGAAAAATAATCAATGCATCAATCACACACCACACACAGAGAATTTTATATGGAAAACCCTCAAAGAGGTAAAAACCACGGGACCTCGTCCAGATCAACAATCCACTACGAAGTAAAACGTTTACAACCTTCTTCACTCACGCAAGAGTGGATGAAATGAAAGAATAAAGAAAGCTAGAGAGATCTCACCGATTACGAGGACGTAGGAGCACTGAGATATAGACTGCACCGTAGATCACCTCCACGAGCAAACCTCCCTTCTACAAGCTTCCTCTCTCTCTTTCTCCCCTTCTCTCTCTCACCTTTGATAGCCCTCTTGTGTTTTTCTCATCAACACAACATACCCTAGAAAAACCCTAGGGACTCTTTTTTTATAGTTTTAGGAAACTCTTTTCCGCATCCTAGTTGCGAAAGGACTTGCGCATCCCAGTTACGAAAGGACGACAGGTCAAAAAAAACCCCATCACTTTCAATGTTGTGAATTTCGTTGGTTAAATGTGGACCATTGCTTTATTAGGTAGCCGTTTGTCTTTTCTGTCCCTGGATTGCATGTCCTGGGTGGTGAGATGAAGGGCCAAAGTTCAGTGGGCCTAAAATAATGTATGCGTTATATCCATGTTGTCCATCCATTTTGCAAGATTGGTTATTTTAGGGGCGTTTGGTGTAGGGTATTAGATGGGATTAGGTGGGATTGAATTGCATTTGGTCTGATGCAAATTCCATCCAGCATTTAAGGAAGATGAGAAAGGTTGGGATTTGGTGGGATGGAATTGCATTTGGTAGCGTGGAATTGCATCCTGCATTTAGGGAGGATTGATGTAGAGCGGGTCGCGGACAATTACATGGCAAAGATGGATCAGAAAAGGCCCGGTCGGCGACAGAAGTGATCTGGACCATCAAACCTTCAATCAGGCGTATCTCGCAATCTGGGATGAGTTAGTCGACGTAAAATATATGATTTTGGGGTAGAACGAGCTACTTTAGCCAACCAACCCTGCTATTCCGGGTTGCAACGCTCGAAATTGCGAGAAATCCCTGATTTGACAGTCGTTTCCCTGTTTCAATTTCGTTTTTACTATAAATAGTAAGTTTTAGTTTGACTATAACTCTTCATCCGTCGGGCTTTAAGAGTTGCGCCCAACGTGAAAAGAGCTTAGAATAATTAGGAGAACGGTTTGGTGAAGCCAAATAGGACACTTACTATTTTTGGCCGAAAACCTTGCGCACTAGTAGACATCAAGACCGTCTATAAATAGTAAGTTTACTATTTATAGTAAGTCGCGAATTCTAGGAGTTTTAGTTGTAGTTTGATTATGATTTCTTTCCCATTTCTTAGTACCCTCATTTAAAGGGTTGTGAACTCATTTTTAGGCATTCATTAATCTATTTCGAATTTAATATAATTTATTTCTATTTTCTGCTCTCTTTTCTCGTGGATTCGAGAAAGTCTCTGTGAGGAGTCCAGAGAAGTTCCGCGGATTCGGAATAGTTATCCTCTTGAGGATGACGGTGCTCGACCTCACGTCCTTCCCTGCGTCAAGGATGAGAAAGGTTGGAATTAGGTGGGATGGAATTGCATTTGGTCCCATGGAATCGCGTGCATTTGGTCCCATGCTAGATTTCCTTGGATTTTGAAATCCACTTCACATGTGGGCCCCACATTGCTTTTATTCATGCCGACCATCCATATACATTGTTTGCATGTGACATTCTGGTTATACATGTGTACAAGTGAACGACATCCATTGTGAATTTGGTCCATTGATTATAATTTCATGGTCCACCAAATAGAATTTTGCTTAATCCAATGTTCTCCGTAGCAAGAATTTTATCCTTGGAGGGCTAATCATTGTGTAATAACATTGTTAATCTCATCTAATACAATTCAATAGCATTCAAATCCACAGACCCAACATGTGAGGGTTTGGTGCAGGGTATTAGATTATGGGATTACGTGAGATTGAATTGCATTTGGTTCCATGCAAATTCCATCCAGCATTTAGGAAGGATGATAAAGATTGGGATTGGTTGGGATGGAATTGCATTCAGTCCCATGCAGGATTTCCATGGATTTTGAAATCCACTACGCATGTGGCCTCACATTGAAGCATGCGCTTATCCATGTTGTCCATCTATATTCATCATTTACACGTGACATTCTGGTTATATGTGTACAAGCGAACGGCATCCGTTATGAATTTAGTGTTAATTTTAATTTCTTTTTCTTTTTTCTTTTTTTTTTGGGGGGGGGGGGGGGGGGGGGGGGGGGGTTAGCTTGTTAGTACACATGACTCATGTAAGTACACACACTCCATGTTAGCCACCCCCGCTAGGGATCGATACCAAGACCTCAAGTGTTGAAACGAGGTATATCTCCACTCAGTCTGCCAATTGACCTATGGATCTAGGTGTAAACAGGATTTTGTTTAATCCAATGTTTCCTGTAGCAAGAATTTTATCCCAAATATGGGATTGAATGGCTACAATGGCATTTCAAGATAGGCAATCATTGTGTAATAGCAATGTTAATCCAATCTAATACAATTCAATACCATTTTATACCACCGACCAAATACGCCCAGCATGAGCTCAAAATGATACAGACCCCAAACCACCGTGGACCACGCCAAAGAAATTAAGCAATGGAATGGAAATTGAAGGCCTATCATTGAAAACTTCTTATACCCAAGTAAGTTTTGAGTCAAGCCAAATATATCTGTGTTTTTCCTTCATCAATATCTATTTAACCTTACCAACAAGTTAAATATCATGGAGGCACTAGGAAGGTTTCAATGGTTACTAGTGTCTATGTAATTCACTTAAGCTATGGATTTGGCTAATTTTTTGGGATCATACCCTTAAAATGATATGAAAAATGGATGAATGGAGTAGATAAAACCCATATATCACAGTGGCCCCACACAGCTCCTACTTAGATTGATTTGGACGGGGTAGATGCAATCCGCTTCCACACGGCAGTCCTGGCAGTCCTACTTTCTGGGACAAGTCCATTTATGAGATGACCGACCAGTTCAAGTCAAGTGCATCTCTACCACGGAGCTAGATGTCCTTTGCAATTAATCTTATAAACTTTAGTCACTAGGGAGAAATTTTTTTCATTTAAATGTAATTGCTGGTAAAGGTTGGTTAAGATCTTATCACACAATTGGAGCAATGAATGGCTTAGATCAAACTTGCTTCTTCTATTTTTTCTACCGCTTTTAATGCATATGGCACAACAACTACCTCTTCTGCTCCACAAGTAGCCTCATGCAAGACACCCATTGATAATTCTGCGATGTCCGATAACCATTCCTCACATTTATTGTATTGGCTCATGTTAAATTAGACAAATCTTAGATTCAAGTAGTAGGCAGCAACAAGGAAATCAGCAAATTAATAAGTTGTAAGACTCTTAATAAGTGGGCCAAACATGATCATCAATTTTGATCAAACCATTGAATTATTAAATTGAGTGATCCAATGGGCCCTATGATATTTGTGATTGATACAAATAAGCTTGGCATGGGATGCTTGAACTATGTTCCTTATATGCAGTTATTAAGATGAATATGAAAACCTATGGTGTGGAGATTCTAGAGGGGAGAAGTGTAATAGGTAAGTTTCTTTAGTTCATTTTGCTATAAATATATGTCTTAGTTCCCTCATCAGCACAAACCAAAAAGCATAGTGTTATTGAAAGATTTTCATAAGGATGTAATGTGTGTAAGATCAGGCATCCTCTCTTAGTAACTTTGCAGCATCGAGAATATCTTCCCACATAAATATATGTTTAAGATTATAGTTTGAAATCTCTATTATTGATGCATAGGCGATTCAGTTATTCCACTATTCAGATTACATAAGTCACTCATCATTCCATTCTCTATATGAGCAGTACACACCTATTCATAACCCACTTTCCCCTTTCTCTCCCCCTCTCCTCATTTTACCTGAGTCATGCACCATAGGCTTACTAAAAGTATAAGAGAACGCAGCCTTTTTAAATGGCACGTCAACTAGGAAAATCATTGATTTGTGACATACCAGTATAATAAGGCTCGCTAGAATACATATTATTATGGGAAAAATTGAGCTGACTTGACGTATGAAGTACGTGATAGAGGATCAACAGAGTAAGCGCCTACAATAAAGGAAGTTAAGCTTAGCAAGAAAACTTGATAACCGAGCTGAATTAGTCATCCCCCCTCTGAGATAAGGGTTCATTTACTGATCCCAACCTAGGATGCTGACCTCGATGACCAAAATTCAATGACCTAGCAAGAAAACTCAAAAATGAGCTTGATCCAAAACTAATGTGATCAACAAGAAATTTTCAACGGTGGTCATCCAATGCCTAATGTTTCCCGTGGGGTCCACTTGAGCTTTTGATCTGCTTATTTTTTAGTGCATATCCTAAAATGAGGGCTTATAATATACGTGTGGCCCACCTGATGATCAGACCACCCTGGATTTTGGAATATGGCATGTTTTCATTGAGCCTCACCCTTTGTATGGTTTAGATCTAGCCTGGACGTTAATTTGCATCGTGCGCCACCGTTTACCTTCTCACTCTCTCCACTGCGAATTGCTTAAGCATTTCTCGTTTGCACCTTTAATTAAAAATAGAGCTAGTGGTTTGATTTGTCACTTTCACTTGTATGGTCTTTTGCAAACAAGTGGGTGAAATGATTTCATACAAGTATCGTACGTGAACTTTCACATACAACCTCCACTATCCCACCAACTCTTCATGCATGTCTTGCATCTAATCCGTGGAGAAGATGGACCACAACATGAATACCGGATTCCATGAAATTGACATCGATCCACTCATTAGGTTCTTAACACTAGTACGTTGAGTCTGACCATCCACTGTTTTTCAATCTCGAGAGCATCACCCAACGAATTAATGGAATGGCCTCATTGTCACCCCATATCATTTTATGGTGTGGCCCACCTGGCATGCAGACTAGATGTCATATAAGTGTGAGGGTTGTATTCACGCATATGCATGCATCGGATCATTTGTTGTGTAGCCAATAAGCGTAGCATATTCCTCCTTTTAGATAGGGCTGTTTGAATTGTGGTAGTGTAACGTATTGTAGTGTATCCTGTTTGGATGGCATCTTGAAAAGTCAGTTGCTTTGACTGTAAATCAAGTACCCATCTCATCGATGGTATTTCGAAGGTAGTGCAGGAAAAGGACAATGGGCCCTACATAATTTATGTGTTTTACGTAAGCTCTTTATACATTACCCAAGCTTATTTTAGGACATGGGTTTAAAAAAAAAGCAACATCAAAATCTCCAGAGCAATAAAAGCAATTGATCTCTCACCTAAAATAATAGAATAGATGAGCAGCATGTTGGGATATGGAGTTTGAAAAACTAATTAAATAAAATAAACTTAAATTGAGAAAAAGAAAAAACTTATCGGTTTATAGAAGTCGAGGCGTGACATGAGTCACTCGGCATGAAATCGAATTTGCTCCCCTTAAACAGCGTCTCAAGCGCAACAGGTTTTCAGAGCAATCGACCTCCAGGATACAACGATTATGACCCGGTCCCAACGGTGCACTCACTGTATACGGGATCAAATCACTTTGTAGTCTTAACCCGAACTAGAAAACACTTAAATCGTACTTTTAATATAAAATAAACTTTTTCTTACTTTTTTAAAACAGATGAGAGAAAGTATATTTATAGACTTCATGAAGACACTCTTTCATAAAGGGTTGTGACTATTGGGTTTAGACCCAAGTGGTGCAACCCTTAGGCTTCAAAAGACATAACTTTTCAAAATAAAAATTGAAAGGATATAACCTTTCAGTGAAAAGCCACATCCATAAGGCACATGCGCACCTATGGCCACAGCCATGGTCCGTCCCAACGGATATTTTGAAACACTAAATTATTTTAAAATAATTTAAAATACAACACAGCATGTAAAGCACATTGGCCCTACAGTCAGGATCCAGTGACCTAGGTGGATTGCCGAGTTTTGCTGCCCAATCTGAGTTCAAATTGCATGCTGAGGAACTTAGTAAGTTAACTATGCGAAACCCAACGTTACGTATATGTCTGATACATGCCTTCCATGAGCTCAAAATTGGAGTAGACAAGTGGACCACACCATAAAAAACAACGGAATAATGATCTTCTATTGAAACTTTCATTTATTTATTTCCCCTTATTCACAGAAGGTTAAATAGGTAAGGATGAAAAACATAAATATCCTCTTGATATAAAACTTATGTGGCCCTGAAATGTTTTCAATGGTAGGCGTTCGATTCACATGGCCTCCTGTGTGGTCCACTTAAGCTTTGGATACGCTATTATGATCTAAAATGATATAATAAAAAAGATGAGACAAACACGTGAGGGTTGTTCCCGCAGAGTTCACTGAGATACTCAGCATGCAATTCGCTTCCCGTGAGAACATGACGCAAGCAATGACATCTTTCTCCCGTAGAAGTTACTAGAGTCTTGAAAGAGAACGACGTTTGATGTCAAAGCGACTCGCGTCTCCTACTCTTTATGTGCATTTTCAGTTCTGACAAGTGGGGCTCTTGGATCATCAATCCATAACGTCAACCTGCTGCATCCCACCATTTTAAGATCAATGCTCCTGGATCATCTTACCTGAATAGCCCATCTTCCAAAAAACTTCAGTTGAATATAGGCCGTTGTTTTATTTCTCTTCTTAACCGTTGATCTTTACACCACAAATCGAAAGGATAAGAATGTATATTACTGAAATAGTAAATCCACGGTGGGCCATAATATACCAATGGTCTGGATCACAGAACCCTAAGGTCCCACTTGTACAAATTCGAAATCCTGCGTACGATTTGCAAATACGTGAGTTGCGTATAGTGTTATTCGGCTAATAAAGTCATGGCGAAACGACCTCACTGAATGCAATAAATTCCCATCAGGCCATACAAACGCTCTCCATCCCAACTTCTCATTTCTCACATACCCAAGATCAAACACCTTGTCAGCAGGAATCCCTTTCTCTCCCATTTCTCACAGATTTCAAATCTCTTTTGCTCTAATGGCGGACGAAGTAATCCTGTTGGATTTCTGGCCTAGCCCTTTTGGGATGCGAGCCAGAATCGCCTTGGCCGAGAAAGGGATCGAGTACGAATACAAGGAAGAAAACCTCAGAGAAAAGAGCGCTCTCCTGCTGAAATCCAACCCCATTCACAAGAAAATCCCTGTTTTGATCCATGGTGAAAAATCCATCTGCGAATCTCTCATCATCGTCCAATACATCGAGGAGGCGTGGAAGGGGAAATCACCGGTTGCTGATGCCTGCAGAACCTTATGAGCGCGCGAATGCGAGGTTTTGGGCAGATTTCGTCGACAAGAAGGTGAGCTATGTGCTTGTATTTTGTGTTTATCTTTTTAGTCTAGTAATCAATTCATTGATCGAACGGTTCGGATCGTTCAATGAGGTATTTTAAGTGGTGGCCTGTTGCTTGGACGGTTGGGATTGGTGATGGTTTCAACACAGTTTCAGTGGCGAAAGCTCAAGTTCGCCCAAATGCTTTTAAAACTTGTCAATGCTCCAGTCTTTGATCCAGACCGTCCATTCGGTCTGGTTCACTCATTTAGGACCACCATGAAAAATTCCAAGCCGATCGTTATGTTATTTGCATTAATCAAACCCCCGCAATTTGACGGTTCGGATTATAGTTTTTTTTTTTTTTTTTTCGATGTCACCACCGTGTTTTCTAAATGCCATCGAACCCATTCGTAAGGATGGATATAGAAGATGAGGCCAAATCAAACGGTGCTATATTTAGTTAGTAGCCCATCAAAAGTGTTCTGAACTTTAATGAACGGTTCAGATTGATCGATTGGACTGTCCAAGTGAACCGCGGCCAACTAAGTTGGGCCACTCCATGACTACCGCCTGGTACGAAAAATCAGGCCGATCCACACGTGTGAACTAGTTCATAGAATCGTGCGTCCATAGAAGGAGCATGTTGCTGTGTCTCGCTCAATGTGTGGATATGCCTGGAGTGACCCACCTTTTGTCAGATGGTATAGTCTACGGGGAACGGATTGGCTACTCCCCCTCACACCATCCCCTTGGCTGGTGTTCAGTGGTCTGTGGGCCCACCATGACGTATGTGTTTCATCCATTCAGTTCATCCATTTTTAAAGATCATTTTAGAGTTTTATCCTACAAATTAGAGGGATATAAATCTTAAGTGGACCACACCACAGGAAAACAATAGTGATTGGATATCCATCATTTAAATCCTCCTAAAGGCCCACTGTACTGTTTATCTGACATCCAATCCTTTGATTAGGTCATAAAGACCCAGATGAAGGGAAAAACCAAAGATCAGCTTGATCCAATACTTTATAGCCCCCAAAAAGTTTTTAATGGTTCGTTCAACACTGCTTCCTGTAATATGGTTCACTTGAGATTGGTATATGCCTCATTTTTTGTGTAATACCGTAAAATGATCTACAAAAGTAGATGGACGGCCGGGATGAAACACATACATTATGGTAGGGCCCAAAGACCACCGAACACCCACCATTGGCTGGTGGCAGGGGAGTAGCCAATCCGTTTCCTAGTTTACCTGCTTTGACATGCTGTGTTGACCACTTGTCTTGTGGGAACGGATTGGCTACTCCCCCTGACTCCAGCCAATGGCTGGTGGTCGGTGTTATGTGGGCCACACCATGACGTATGTGTTTCATCCATGCCATTCATCTATTTTTACAGAACATTTTACAGTATAAGGTCAAAAATGAGGTATATCCAAATCTCACTGGGACTACATTACAGGAAACGGTGTTGAATGAGAGTCGACCATTAAAAACATTTTGGGAGCCATAAAAGTTGTGGATCAAGCTGATATTTGTTTTTTCTCTTCATCCGGGCTTGTATGACCTAATCAATAGATTGGATGTCAAATAAACAGTATAGTGGGCCATAAGAGGATTTTAATGGTTGATATCCAATCACTACTGTTTTCATGTGGTGTGGTCCACCTGAGATTTATATCCCTCTCATTTTTGGGATCAACTAATAAAATGATCTTTAAAAATGGATGAACGAAATGGATGAAACACATACATCATGGTGGGGCCCACAGAGCACCGAACACCAGCCACGGAGCTGGTGTCGGGGGAGTAGCCAATCCGTTTCCTTGTCTTCTCCCCGAGGGAAACGGATCGGCTACTCTCCCTGACACGGTGTTATGTGGGCCCCACCATGATGTATGTGTTTCATCCATTCCATCCATCCATTTTTAAATATCAATTTATGTCTTTACCCAAAAAATGGGAGGGATATAACTCTCAAGTGGGTCTCACCACAGGAAAAAGTAGTGATTGGATATCCATCATTTAAATCCTCCTAAGGCCCGATGTACTGTTTATTTGACATCCAATCCGTTGATTAGGTCATAAAAACCCATATGAAGGGATAAAACAAAGATTAACTTGATCCAATACTTTTATGGCCCCCAAAAAGTTTTTAACAGTCAAAGTTCATTAAACACTGTTTCCTCTAATGTGGTTCACTTTAGACTGGTATATACCTCATTCTTTTTTTTGCAGTATCATAAATTGATATTTAAAAATGGATGGACGGAATGGATGAAACACATACATCATGGTGGGCCCACATAGCACTGACCACCAGCTCTGGGGCTGGTGGCAGGGGGAGTAGCCAATCCGTTTCCAAGCGGATTGGCTGGTGTACCACACACTAGCTGCCGTAGGTATGTTCCTCGGGCTCTAAGTTGTACGAACGGTTCAAAGGAGATCAAAGTTACATGGCCCTACAGTGATGTATTTATTATATCTATACCGTTTATCTATTTTTAGAGATCATTTTAGATCATTATAAAATAAAAAATAAAAAAATCAATCATATCTAAAGATCATCTAGGCTACACCATAGATAGCAGTGGAGATAATGATTTTCACCGTTAAATAATTTCGTAGGGTCAACCTTTAGGTTTATTTTCCATCCAATCTGTTCATAAGGTCACAAATACCTAAACGAACAGGAAAAACAAAACAAATTTTATATTGATACAAAACTTTTGTGACCCCAAAAAGGGTTTCAATGGTAGCCGTAATGGTAGACGTTCAATCCCCACTGCTTTTTGAAGTGTGGTCTACTTGATAGTTAGATATGTCTTATTTGTCTTATTTTTCCTGTCAAGCATTAAAGACATCTCACAAAATGGATGGACGGTTTAGATATAACACATGCCTCATGATCAGACCACGTAACTCTCTGACATCGATACAGCAGCTATATCTGGTGCGAGGTAAACAGCCAATCCATTCCGCTTCCCAATCGGAAACGGATTGGCTACTCCCCCTGCCACCCACCCATTCTGTGGGCCCTACTATGATGTATGTGTTTCATCCATGCCATCCATATATTTTTTAGGTCATTTTATGGTATTACACAAAAAATAAGGTATATCCCAATCTCAACTGGACCACATTACACGAATCTGTGTTGAATGAGCTAAGACCATTAAAAACCTTTTGGGATCAAGCTGATATTTGTTTTTTCCCTTCGTCTGCGTCTTTAGGACCTAATTAATAGATTGGATGTCGAATAAACAGTACATTGGGCCTCTTGAGGATTTAAATGGTGGATATCCAATCACTATTGTTTTCGTATGGTGTGGTCCATTCAGACTTATGTCCCCCTCATTTTTGGAATATAGCTCTAAAATTATCTTTAAAAATAGATTAACGGAATAGATGAAACACATATCATGGTGGGGCCCACATAGCCCCGACCAGCAGCCACAGGGGAAGGGGCTGGTGGCAGGGGAGTAGCGGATCCGTTTCCCTCCCAATCAGGAGAGGGATTGGCTACTCCCCCTTAGACTGGCCAATGTCTGGTGGTCGGTGCTCTGTGTGGCCTACCATGATATATGTGTTTCATCCATGCCGTCTCTATTTTTATAGATCATTTTATGGTGTGAGGCCAAAAATGAGGTATATCACAATTTCAAGTGGACCACATTACAGGAAACAGTGTTGAATGAGCGTCGACCATTAAAAACATTTTGGGGGCCATAAAAGTTTTGGATGAAGCTGATTTTTGTTTTTTCCCTTCATTTGGGCATGTATGACCTAATCAACATATTGGATGTCAAATAAACAGTACAGTGGGCCTTAGGAGGATTTTAATGGTGGATATCCAATCGCTATTGTTTTCATATGGTGTGGTCCGCCTGAGATTTATATCCCGCTCATTTTTGGGATCAAGCCATAAATTGATGGTTGGGCCTACAAAGCACCGACCACCGGCCACAGGCTGGTGGCAGGGGGAGTAGCCAATCCGTTCCCTCTCAATCATGCTTTGGATATGGTAGGGTACCACACACCACAATCTGGCTGGTGTATTGACGTCAACAAGTTCGGTGGCTCCCACCATGACGTCAACCGTCTATTCATTTGGCGAGCTTATTGTAAGAATTGAGCAAAAAAAAAAAATTTAAGACATATCCAAAGATCAAGTCGCCCACACTCCAAAATGCCTACAATCGATTAAGATCAAGTCCGTTTAGTGGTCTAGTGAGGTAGGGCTTTGTCTAAAAGTCTTGCTCAGCTCGACCACAGCCCATCATGGCTCATTTAGGACCTTTTTGGTGTATGGTATTAGGTGGGAATGGGTGGTATAGAATTGCATTTAGTTTCATCTGGCATTTGGAAACCACCTGGAAGAATTGGATCAATCCTAGATCATCCAGTGCCAATAGTAAATACCATGGGATTTCTGTGGATTTTGAAATTCACTACATATGTGCCCACGTTGATGCATGTGTTTTATCCACACCGTCATATGCATCAACGTGGGATACAATTAGCATGTGTTTTATCCACACCGTCAACGTTGATGCATGTGTTTTATCCACACCGTCAATCCTAGATCATCCAGTGCCAATAGTAAATACCATGGGATACCTGTGGATTTTGAAATTCACTACATATGTGCCCACGTTGATGCATGTGTTTTATACACGTCGACTGAATCTTATGATCTCTAATTGACTGCGAAAGAAATAGCGTAATCTGCTCCAGACCACTCGTGCTTATGCCGGAGGATCCGAATCAGCTGCTGAAGAGATTCGATCGAGATCATAACTAGCTCCCTATCACAATTCCTAAAAGTCTCTAATATTGTCAACTGGCATTGGATCAACTGATGGCGGTGCAACTAGCGCTTTGCTACTGATGCTACTACATACAATGCTACTACATCCATATGCACCCTTTTACACGTGACATTCGAGTTACACATGTGTATAGGTAGCCGACATCAATTGTGAAATCTGGTCTGTGGTCTGTTGATTGCAATTACATAGTCCACCAAATTCAAGCTTCACTTAATACCATATTTTTCTTAAAGAATTTGATCCGGATAAAAATACCATGGTATTTCCAGACGTGCTATCATTGTGCAATAATGGTGTTAATTTCATCTAAATGTAATTCCAATGCATCTTTCACATGTACCCAAAAATGCACTTGGAGCTGAAAATGGTAATTGTCTTGTATAAGGTTGAAACCAGGCCAGCCCAGTAGGCCCAAGCAATCATGGTTTTGAGACTCAGGACAGTCTTTTAACCATGTAGGCCATTGCCATGTTACAGAGACTGTGGAGCCATTTAGTTAGACAAGACAAAGTCTCACATAATATGAATGTTGCATTCCCTTTTGGCACAGATCTTCGAATGCGGATCAAGGGTATGGAAGAACAAAGGAGAAGCACAGGAAGCAGCAAAGAAGGAATTGATTGAGTGCTTCAAGCTGTTGGAAGGAGAGCTTGGAGAGAAGCCGTATTTCGGGGGCGAGAGCTTTGGGTATGTCGACGTGGTCTTTGTCCCCTTCGCATGCTGGTTCCACACTTATGAGGTGCACGGGAACTTCAGCATTGAGGAAGAGTGCCCGAAGCTGATAGCATGGGTGAAGAGATGCATGGAGAAGGAGAGTGTCTCCAAGACACTTCCAGACCCAGTCAAGGTGCATGGGTTTGTAGGAATATTGAAGAAGAAATACGGAGTGGAGTAGGAAATGATGGAGGACGAGAGATGTGTGTATATATATATATGTGTGTGTGTGTGTCTGAGGCTAGTAGTTTTGGACATCATTATCTTGTAGGAACTGTGGATATGGAGTAAAAGATGTGACTTTACAACGTTATCATTAGTGTTTCAGGCCGTTGCTTGAATCAAAATTGCAAACATTTGAGGCGAGACCAGGAACCGCAGTTCCACTGATCAAACAGATGGTTGAACTGTTAAACCATTGGTTATTAAAATTTTTAAAAAAATAAAAATTAAAATTAAAAAAAATCACATACTACAAGATAACCACATACAAAGTAATTATGAATAAATGTGTTCATCTCCATTATCGTCATACCCTTCTAGAGCCTAGGAATGTATGGGAAAGATTTATCAATAATTGTAGGTGGAACGTATTTGGAGGAATCATATGAAAGCAATTACAGGACAGGTGGTAAGAGGAGAACACAGAGGAGTTTTAAGTAATGGCAAGCGATTATGGTAATCGTTAGAACGTGGAAAGGATCTAGATGGGTAAATTAAGGTTATAAATAGTAAATCAATTCAGAAAGAAAATTCGCCTCATACCCAACCCAAACAAACTCAATCTATCTTTTGTTGTATTTGATGTCTTAAATTGAGTCAGATATAAGGTCTGTCGATACTATCGATAGTTTGTTCGATGTCACATTTGATGGCATTGAACAGTTCTCAATCCCATTGATATTTTCTAGATTTTCTTCAGTTGGTCGATGGACTAACTGAGTACATTTTCAATGTCATTAATGAGTGTTCGATGTCATCGAGAATTTTTGAAAATTATGTTTTATCTCTGAATAGTTGAGGTGTTAGTTCGACGCCATCGAAAGATTAGTTTCGATGTCATTTATGAGTGTTCGATGCCATCCACAAATTCTACGCAGTTCTTTTCGCAGAGATACAATTTTACGGAATTTGTTTCCGATTACGTTTGAGATTCTCCCATAGGCTATATATGTAAGTGTAAATGGGATAGGGAGGTATTTTAAGGGTTTTAAAATCGTCCTAGGATTTCAAAGAGTGTAGCAAGGGTACGATTCGAGATTGTTCGAATCGAGTAAGCTCTTTCTCTTTGTAATTTTTGCTTTTATAGTGATCATTTGTCGCTTTGTGCCGTGGTTTTTTCCAAAAAAGGATTTTTTTCACGTTAAAATTTGTATGTTTCTTTGTGTTTGCTTGGTGTTATTGAGTTGCTATCCTAAATTCATCTCTGTGTGCTTCTGCGGTCCCCCAACAAGTGGTATCAGAGCGATTGTTAAAGCGCAAGCTTGAATCTGAAGGACAAGTATCAATGGGAAACAGTAAATATGATATTGAAAAGTACTCAGGTAAAAATAATTTTGAGTTATGGAAGGTTAAAATTATTAGCCTATTAACTAAGCAAGGCGAAGATATGGCTCTTGAGGAGCGACGACCATCTATGAGTGACGATGATTACAATACTCTTAATAAGAAGGTCAAATCATTTATCCAATTGTGTCTCATGGATGAGGTTATCTATAATATTTTCAGAGGGAAAACTGCAACAAGTTTGTGGGCGAAGTTAGAGGACGTTTATGCGAAAAAGTCCCTTGAAAATTGCTTACACTTGAAGGTGCAGTTGTTTAACTTCTGGATGGCAGAGCGTGGAGATGTGGAGGTCCACATCAATAATTTTAATAAGTTGATTTACAAGTTGCTGGACATGGAGGAGGTCATCAAAGATGAGGATCAAGCATGTATTTTGTTAAATTCCCTACCGGCATCATATGAGTCATTCAAGGACTCATTGTGCAACGAAAATTTATCACTGAGTGTAGCCACCATTATCTCATCCCTTCAGGGTAAGGTCATGAAAAAAATAAACGGTACCATATGCGCCTCTTCTAATGCACTGATTTCGAGGGGGAGGAATACTGAGCAAGATTCAGGATCTCCGTGGTCGAGATCCAAATCTAAGGGCAAGGGAAAAGGCAAGTTAAAGTGCTGGAACTGTGGGATGACTGGACATATAAAGAAGTATTGCACAAATCCTAAATCGAAGATAGAAGACTCTAAGGCTTCTTTCAGGGAAGGCAACGCTGTCACGTCCGATGAATGTACGAGTGGATGTGAAGGTGATGTCTTGTCTATATCTATGATCGGACACTTATTGTATCTATGATCGAACACTTATACGATGATCGTAGAGATGAGTGGATCCTTAACACGGACATCTTATTACATGACTCATCATTGGAGTTGGTTCACCAACTATAGAGAGTGCGATGGTGGACAAGTGTTTATGGGCAATTATAATCCACGAGATGGTAATTCTACGATCAAATAACATTTAATCCCTTCACAACGAGCCACTAGTTCGAGAAACCTCTAATATACATTTCCATCAACATATAATATTAGATTCCAATTACAACTCTTTAACACAACTAAGTGTTAAACTAATTAAGCCACAATCAATTCAACTCTCTAAATACAAACAAACATCACTTCCATCAATTTACAAGTGTATTATTCTAGCATTAA
This sequence comes from Magnolia officinalis, assembly GCA_021015155.1. Classification (NCBI taxonomy): domain Eukaryota; kingdom Viridiplantae; phylum Streptophyta; class Magnoliopsida; order Magnoliales; family Magnoliaceae; genus Magnolia; species Magnolia officinalis. The sequence continues at coordinate 19,726,433 of JAJHSJ010000002.1, read as the reverse complement.
TATAACATATGACATGCTAATTGTATCACCCAACACCAAATAGCTATCCATGCCTATAGTCAGTGCAATTGTCAAACGCTAGATACGCATTTCATTATAAAATAACCTATCCAGGTGAGTCTGTCCACATAATATGATTCCCACTCACTTATTTGATTGTCCATCTATCAGATTGGTAGGCTTTTATTAGATGGTTAAAAATAAAAGTGAAAGACTATCAGGAATCAGAGGATAGAGGTTGGGATTGTTGAAAAAATCCAATAATCAGTCTATTTCTAGTTTTAGTCGGCGTATGCCATGTATCTCAATTTTTTTGTGACCGTGTACCAAGCGCTATGCATTTCTCAATACCAAATGTTCCTCTTCTCAAAAGAATAAAAGAGTCAAACGACATGAGTCTCCTTCCGAGTGCTCTCTCTCCTCCATTCTCTCTCCCGTATTAGACTACTGTGCTACTGATTAAATTAAGTAATTTTTAGTATTTATTTATAATTCCTATAGATGCACTCTCAAGTTCGGTTGGACTATATTCTCTCTCCTAGTTGAAATTCATATTACTGATTAAATTAAGTAGTTTTTAATATTTATTTATAATTCCTATAAAGGCACACTCAAGTCCAACTGGTTGGACTATACCTCAGTCCAACCAGCTTAAGAATCGGAAATTAATTAATTATTAACTAATGCTAATAAATACTAGTGAGAAAAGAAAAGAAAAAAAGAGATTGCGCCCACTTGGGTGAGCCCCACCATAGTATTTATGTAAAATCCACCTTGATCAACATGTGAGTGAGTTACCTCATGTTAGAATTAGGCCAAAAATTCTTGCCCAACTCGTGATTCAAGTGGACCATATGATTAGAAACAGTACCATTGAAATGCTCACCCTCCAAATTATTTTCCTTCGTGTGGCCCACCTGAATCACGAATAGACTTAATTTTTGGATCCGCACTTAATTTTAAATGTGTCATCTAATGGTTGGAATGGATTGCATGTAATCATTACAGTGGACACTGCAAAAATCAAGGGTGTGCATCTCTCTCCCAACTGTTGGTGTGGCCTACTTGAATCAGAAGTCAGGTTAATTTTTTGTCCATGGGCCTAACTTAGGATTACACATTTATTGGTCTTAGTGGATTTCATATATACATCACATCACGGTAGGTGCAGTAAAAAAAAAAAAAAAAAATTGAATTTTTTGGCCCATTGGTCCTTTTATTTTTGTGGGTGTTTGTTGTCCACAATACATCTAAGTTATTTAATTATAAAAACTTGATTCGCCCAAGTTGCAATGTAACCCACTGAGTCGAGTTTTATAAGGGAGCAAGTCAAGTCCAAGTTAGTAATGCGATTTTCTTTTCCTATGAAAATGTTAGAATGCAGCTTTCTTCAATGAAGCTCTACACCGTTTTCCTAATTAATTATTTGTACACGTGGCAGAATTTTCTGACCTTCTCCATTGATGTAGAGCGGGTCACGGACAATTACATGGCAAAGATGGATCAGAAAAGGCCCGGTCGGCGACAGAAGTGATCTGGACCATCAGACCTTAAATCAAGCGTATCTCGCAATCCGGGATGAGTTAGCGGACGAAAAATATATGATTTTGGGGTAGAACGAGCTACTTTAGCCAACCAACCCTGCTACGCCGGGTTGCGACGCTCGGAATTGCGAGAAACCCCTGATTTCACGGTCGTTTCCCTGTTTCAATTTCGTTTTTACTATAAATAGTAAGTTTTAGTTTGCTTATAACTCTTCATCCGTCGGGCTTTAGGAGTTGCGCCCAACGTGAAAAGAGCTTAGAATAATTAGGAGAACGGGTTGGTGAAGCCAAACAGGACACTTACTATTTTTGGCCGAAAACCTTGCGCACTAGTAGACATCACGACCGTCTATAAATAGTAAGTTTACTATTTATAGTAAGTCGCGAATTCTAGGAGTCCTAGTTGTAGTTTGATTCTGATTTCTTTTCCATTGCTTAGTACCCTTATTTAAAGGGTTGTGAACTTGTTTTTATGAATTAATTAAGCTATTTCGAATTTATTTAGAATTTATTTCTATTTTCTACTCTCTTTTCTCGTGGATTCGAGAAGTCTCTGTGAGGAGTCCAGAGAAGTTCCGTGGATTCAGAATAGTTATCCTCTTGAGGAAGACGGTGCTCGACCTCACGTCCTCCCCTGCGTCATCCATTGATTAGTGGCAACGTTGTGAATAGGAAATATATCAAAAGTCATAGTAATCTTGACTTTCAATGTTGTGAATTTCGTTGGTTAAATGTGGACCATTGCTTTATTCGGTAGCCGTTTGTCTTTTCTGTCCCTGGATTGCGTGCCCTGGGTGGTGAATTGAAGGGGCAAAGTTCAGTGGGCCTAAGATAATGTATGCGTTGTATCCACGCTCATGTCCATCCATTTTGCAAGATTGATTATTTTGGTGCGGGGTATTAGATGGGATTAGGTGGGATTGAATTGCATCTAGTCTGATGCAAATTTCATCCAGCATTTAGGGAGGATGAGAAAGGTTGGGATTTGGTGGGATGGAATTGCATTTGGTCCCTTGGAATTTCATTTGGTCCTTTGTGGAATTTTCATGGATTTTGAAATTCACTACACATGTGGGCCCCACATTGATGCATGCGTTTATCCATGTTATCCATCCATATACCTCATTTACACATGAACAACATCCATTGTGAATTTGGTCCATTGATTATAATTTTATGGTCTACCAAACAGGATTTTGCGTAATCCAAAGTTTTATGTAGTAAATTTTTTTTTCCCAAACATGGGATTGGATAGCTAAAATGTCATAGTATTTCAAGACATGCAATCATTGTGCAATAATGATGTTAATCCCATCTAATGCAATTCAATACCATTCAATTTCACGGACCAAACACACTGGGGTTTGGTGTAGGGTATTAAATTGGATTGAATTACATTTGGTCCCATACAAGTTTCATCCAACATTTAGGAAGGATGATAAAGGTTGGGATTAGGTGGGATGGAATTGCATTCGGTCCCATGCAGGATTTTCGTGGATTTTGAAACACGTGTGGGCCTCATATTGATGCATGTGCTTATCCATGTTGTCCATCTATATACATCATTTACACGTGACATTTTGGTTATATGTGTACAAGTGAACAAATTTGGTGCATTAATTTTAATTTCATGGTCCACCAAACAGGATTTTGCGTAATCCAATGTTTCTTGTAACAAGAATCTTATCCCAAATATAGGATTGAATGGCTACCATGGCATTTCAAGACATGCAATCATTGTGTAATAACAATGTTAATCCAATCTAATAGTACAATTCAATACCATTTTATTCCACCGACCAAATACGCTTGGCATGAGCTCAAAATGATACAAACCCCAAACTCCCCTAAACCACACCAAAGAAAGCAACGGAATGGAAATTGAAGGCCTATCATTGAAAACTTTTTATACCCAAGTAAGTTTTGAATCAAGCCAATATCTGTGTTTTCCCTTCATCCATATCTTTTAACCTTCCCAACAAGTAAATATCATGGAGGCCCTAGGAAGGTTTCAATGGTCACTGGTGTGTATGTAATTCACTTAAGCTATGGATTTGGCTATTTTTTGGGATCATACCCTTAAAATGATCTGAAAAATGGATGAACAGAGTGGATAAAAGCCATATATCACGGTGGTCCCACAGAGCTCCTACTTAGATTGATTTCCGCCCAACAGCGCAGGATGCAATCCGCTTCCACACGGCAGTCCTACTTTCACGGACAAGTCCATTTATGAGATGACCCGCCAGTTCAAGTCAAGTGCATCTCCACCACGGAGCTACATGTGTTTATAATCAAAGTTGTTTTGTAGCATCTCTTAGGAATATACCATAAATATCTATGAATAATGCCAATAGCTTTCCACTATTTTGCCTTTGCAGTTAATCTTATAAACTTTAGTCACTAGAGAGAAAATTTTTCATTAAAATGTAATTGCTGGGTAAGTTTCTTCATTAAAATGAAAGTTCATCCGTTTTGCAAGATAATTTTAGGACAAGATACAAAAAACGAAGTGGATCCAAGACTCAAGTGGGCCACACAAGAGGAAACAGTAGCGATTCAGTTAGAACCGTTGAAACATTATTATGACCATAAAAGCTTTGTTTCAGGCTAATCCTTTTTTTGTATTTTCACTTCATCCTTATGTTAATAACCTTCAAAACGGTTTGGATGACATATGAACATCAAGGTGGAGCTCAAGAAGATTTCAACTGTAGGTATTTCTTTTCCCAATTTTCCTCTCGTGTGGCCCACTGTAGTTTTGGATCCACTTCGTTTTTGGTCAATTTTCCTAAAATGAGCTCACCAAACGTACAAACAGAGTACATTTCTCAAAAGCATGGTGGTGGCCCTACCCAGCACCCTTGCGCAGGAACTTCCTGCGAAAGGCTTTCGCAGGAAATCCGCGTCCCAAACAAGTGGGTGAAATGATTTCATAAAAGCATTGTACGTGAACTTTCACATACAACCTCCAATATCCCACCAACTCTTCATGTATGTATTGCATCTAATCCGTGTAGAAGATGGACCACAACATGAAGATCGGATTCCATGAAATTGACATCGATCCACTCATTAGGCTCTTAACACTAGTACATTGAGTCTGACCATCCACTGTTTTTCAATCTCGAGAGCATCACCCAACGAATTAGTGGAATGGCCTCATTGTCACCCCATATCATTTTATGGTGTGGCCCACCTGGCATGCAGACCGGAGGTCATATAAGAGTGAGGGTTGTATTCACGCATATGCATGCATTGGATCATTTGTTGTGTAGCCAATAAGCCTAGCATATTCCTTCTCCTTTTAGATGGGGCTGTTTTAATTGTAGTAGTTTAACGTATGGTAGTGTATCCTGTTTGGATGGCATCTTGAAAAGTCAGTTGCTTTGACTGTAAATCACGTTGCCATCTCATCAATGGTATTTCGAAGGTAGTACAGGAAGAGGTCAATGGGCCCTAAATGATTTATGTGTTTTACCTAAGTTCTTTATTCATTACTCAAGCTTATTTTAGGACATGAGTCAAAAATAAAGCAGCATCAAAATCTCAAGAGCAATAAAAGCAATTGATCTCTCACCTAAAATAATAGAATAGATGAACGTACAGCATGTAAAGCACGTTGGCCCTATAGTCCGGATCCACTGACCCAGGTGGATTGCCGAGTTTTGCTGCCCAATCTGAGCTCGGATTGCATGCTGAGGAACTTTGAAAGTTTTTTTTTTTTTGAGTTAGCTTGTTAGTACACACCCTGCTGTTAGCCACCCCCACTAGGGAATCGATACCATGACCTCAAGTATTGAAACGAGGTATCTGCTCTCAGTCTACCACTTGAGATATGGATCAGGGTGTAGGAACTTAGTAAGTTAACTCTACAAGACCCAATGTGACGTATATGTCTAATTCATGCCTTCCATGAGCTCAAAATTGAAGTATATTCCAGGGCCAAGTGGACCACACTATAGAAAACAATGGAATAATGATCTTTTATTGAAACTTTCGTTTATTTATTTCCCCGTATTCAAAAGATTAAATAGGTAAGGGCTTGTTTGGATTCGCTAGTTAGGTGGGATTGTATGGTATTAGAAGGTTTGATTTGACATTTATGGTGTTTGGTTTGGAGTGGAGATGTGTGGTAAACCATACGAGTGAATATAGTGCAGAATCAACAAAATGCAATCATTGTAATGTATCGTCAGATGTCTCGACTGCCATTTGTACAACCTATTCAATGGGCTATATTTTCACCAGTTCTCATGCCTATCTCTTCCAAAAAGGAGTTCCTTTCTCTGAGAAAAAAGAAAACAACTGAAACTCAAATAATTTTTCTTCTCCTTCAAATCCCTTCTCCCCATCTCCTGTTGGTGAATAGGATCAAGTTCTGTCGTTTTCTTCTTCAAATCTAGTAAGAAGAAGAAGAAGAAAGCCCATCTCTTTTGGTTTTCTTATCTTTTTGCTATAAAGGTTTTTAAAATCGGTTGTTTTTTTTTTTTTTTTTTTTCTGATATCTGAATTTTAGAAGGGAAAAAAAAATACAAGAAATAGGGAACGGCTGAGATTGAACGTTCTTTTTTAGGTTTTTTTTATTTGTTGTACTGCTTGTTCTGATCTTTAATCTTGAAAAGAACATTTGAAAAATATCAGATTTAAATGGGTTTTTCTCCTTCTTCTTCGTGCTCTTTCTGTCTTCTTTAATCTCTTTTGCACTCTTTCTTTTAATGGTTTTTAGCTTTCAGAGTTCGATTCCATTACCAACATTTCTTATATTCTAAACTTTGATTTTATCTACAATTGCGATCTTCACTTCCATAAAGAAGAAAGATATTTCAGAAGCAAATTCATCAAAAGTTGAAATTTTTTTAACACATGATGGGCTAAGAACTCAGCCAGAAAAGGAGGTTAATCTGAAAATTCAGCTAAAAAATTATGTCGGATTGATGGTACAATAGACAGGGCTAATATGTTATATCTAAACATTGATTTGTACAAGAAATTGTATACTTGCCTGAATAATACTCTTATCCAAATATTGATTAATGGCATATTGATTTGAATGTATTCTAAAAACTATCCATCGTATACATGAACAATACGCGAATACAATACAGTACACACTACAAGAAAAACGGCCTTATCCGACCGATGGGCCGACCCTTTACCGGCTGCCGGTTTTAACGGCTGCCGGCGGGGTCCCTGTATATAAAAGAAAAAAAAAAAAAAAAAAAAACCTAACCTAATTCCCACTCTCACGCGACGCTCTCTCTCTCTCCCTCTCTCTGCCGCTCCCTCTCCGCGCTCCTTCTCTCCCTGCCTCTCTGTGCTGCTCTCTCTCCCTCTCTCTGCCGCTCCCTCTCTCTGTCGCTCCTTCTCCGTCTCCGACCCTCTCCCTCTCGCGCGCATTCCCTCTCCCTCCCTCCCTCCCTCCCTCCCTCTTTGCCTCTCTCTCCCTCTCCCTCTCCCTCTCCCTCTCCCCTTTCCCTCTCCGCTCGCTCTCCCTCTCCCTCTCCCTCTCCCATTCCCTCTCCTTCTCACTCTCTCTATCCGATCTCTCTCTCCCTCTCTCTCTCTCTCTCTCTCTCTCTCTCTCTCTCTCTCTCTCTCTCTCTCTCTCTCTCTCTCGGCCCTCTGCTGCCATCATGTATCTCTCTCTCTCTCGCTCGATCTACCGCACATCAAGGATCATTCTGCTGCAACATCAGGTATCCTCTCTCCTCTATCTATTCATATCAATTTGGGCATTTTTTGGCATTTTTTAATCCTGCAAGTAACATTGTGCAATGATTTGTGTATTGGGAATTTTTGAGTTTCGAATTCCTAATTAGGGATTCGGAGTGTCGATTCCCTAATTTTTTAGTTTCGAATCCCTAATTAGGGATTTTTGACCATTGGTTGAGACTTTTTAACCATCTGTTTGTAATTATTGAAAGTTTTCTAGTGGCTAGGATCACCTAACGTTGTGGTTTTCTGAGGTACGGCTAGAAAATGGTCCAGATCTCATGCATGGCATCACATGTTTGGAGAAGTATTGCTGGACAACTAACTATGACGCAAGTGTCGAAACTGGTTCCTTTCTCAACTTGTTCAATGCAAAGCTTGTTAAGTCTGAAACGAGCCCTGTTTTTTTTGTGGTGTTTGGTATGCTTCAGTATAGTCATATGCATTAGTTTTTAATTTCTCTATGATCCATTTGGTATAGTCATATGCATTTAATTTAGTTTTTTCAATGGACATTGCTCTTGTCATGTGGCATGTTATTAACATATACTCACAGAGATAGGAATTTCCTGAATATCGGCCATTCAATATACATTGTGATATGTTCATATGATTTGCTGACTTCCAATTGCAGGGAAAAAAAAACCCCACCTGAATTGACTGAATTAGTTATCTTGTTTATGTTATATCCACATTTTTATTGTAAGCTATTGTTATAGATGTGTGTGTGTGTGTGTATGATTGTAAGTGCCATTGATTTGACAGGGATTTTGGTGTCTTTCTTTGCAACCATTATTTATTAATGTTTTCACATACTAATACCTATTTGATTTGTGATTAGTGTATTTGTGTTTGGATATAAAAGGAGTTTCAGCTGTCCTTGTACAATTTACTTTAATTTTAGCTATATTCATGGGATGTTAACTATAAAAGGAAAGACTGAAGAGTCCGTGACTAGGATTTTCCAAATTTGGGATGTTTGTGTTAACTATAGGAAACACAACTTGATACTCACCATAAACACATTGAAACAAATTTGGTGAAAAAGAGTTGCTATACATGTTGTCTTCTCATATATCTTTTGATGATGCTTTTCTTCTTCTTCATGTATAATTTGTTAAATTTCATCTGTCAGTGCTTTTGTTAGACTTGCACTCTTGTTCACTTAGCTATCAGATGTCGACATTTATCTTTATTTCAGGTTGAGTACAATGACAGCCAAAATGCAAGCAAGCAAGATTCCCTACTTTCAAGTATAGAAGTGGCAGAACAGCAGATTCTGTTATTCTCCACCTCGTATTTTCTTTATGAAATCTCTTTTAGCATATCATTTCTGATAAAGAATTCAATTTGTCAAACACATCTTTTCAACGTTATATCATATTGTTATTGATTTTTCCTTTGGGAGTTACATTACTTGCTGCCCAAAACATCTACACTGAACACTTGACTAAAGAAGAAAGATTAACTAAAGAAGAATGGCATACTATCAATAAAATATTGAGTTACCAGCCTGATGAGGAAACGACTTCTCTCAGGAAAGGATATGCAAAATATGATACAGTTCTTGGTAAATGTCTCCATCCAGCTGGCTGCTACTAGGATCATCAGTATCAATCAGACGAAGATTCTACGTGGTAGATTTGAACAGCTTCAAGTCAGCACTAAGTTCTATCATAGGAGCACCCACTGTGATGTGTCATTGAGGTTCTATGGCTTATCTGCTCCTGAAGGATCACTGGCAGAGGTTTGCTGTTTTCGTTATTTGGATGTTTCTGCTTGTGTTGTTTTCTTTGCTCATTTCCATTATATACATGTTTCATGATTTGTATTGCAGAGTGTCAGCAGTGAGAGAAAGGTGAATGCATTAGCTGCTAATTTTGTACACTCACCAATTGGAGATGATGTGGATTGGCGGCTTTCAGCAACAATTGCTCCATGCCACGTCACGGTGCTGTTTGTGCACTCTCTTGCCTTTTAATTTGTAGGATATGAATCAATCACAAAATAATCTGGATGATAATTGTGGAAACTCCTTGCATCCATGAATGATGTACTCATTCTCTTCATATCCTTCTTATTGCACAACTATGAACCTTTTAGGAGTTTAAATTGTGGAAACTCCTTGCATCCATGAGTGATCTTGCTTTCATTCTAATGATGCATTGCATGTGTAAACCTCTGCTTGCTTTTGTTTGTATTCTGTTATTGATGTTTTGCGTATTCCAATAACCTTAACTTGTTTCCAATGTTAATATATTGCTAACTATTATGTATGGAGAATGCACCTACTCTCTCTAGTTGTTAGGTGAGACTTGAGAGAGTTCTGATCTTCATGATATTAGAGGCCAACTTGGGCGTGGTGTCCTAAAAGGTGTACATCTAAAAGTTTAACTTGTCTTTGTGTCCAATTTTTTTTTCTCTTCATATCCTTCTTATTGCACAACTAGGAAAATGCTCTTGCGAGATGAAAGTACAATCTTGTATTTGTGTTGTTCATCAAGCGGGTCGCACTGTGTTTGTGCTAAGAGCCCAAAAATCTTGTTGGTGGGTGTCGTTCCTTCTTATTATGGCTGCTGCCATTGGGATTGTTTCAGATCTCCCTGTTGGCCTCCCTCACCATGAAATCCTCTCCATTGCTTATGCTGTAGCCAATTTCACCACTTTCACATTGGAGATGGCCTTTCTTTTCCTCTACATCCTATTTCCACAGGTGCCCATGTCATTCCTTGTGGCAAATCAATGGTTTGGATCACTGAACCATGAGCCCCATGACATGGAGGTTCTGGATTTGTTGTTAAATAGATAATTCTGCCCCTCTCCTCTCTCTCTCTCTCTCTCTCTCTCTCTCTCTCTCTCTCTCTCTCTCTCTCTCTCTCTCTCTCTCTCTCCTCTCTCTCTCTCTCTCTCTCTCTCTCATTTACATCTCGCTCTCTCTCTCTTTTATATCATGATTAGACACAGTTTGTGTTTTTCTTGGTTTGTAGTTCGATTGTGGAATACATCCAGCTTACTCGGAATGCTGCTTCGCCGTACTTTGACAAGATTGATCCATCCACCATCGACGTGCTTCTTGTTACACGGTAAGTATAGAATCTGTTCTGGTTATTCCTTCAATAGATATCTTGGTACACATTGCTTACCACAGGTACCCATGTCATTCCTTTCAAACTTCAGTTTAACTTGTCTTTTTCCTTCTCACTATTGAAACTGGATGTCGTATCTGGAAAACTCTGAAGTTTGTTATGTCGTGACTGATGTAACTAGCCAAACAAAAGCACTACTGATTCAGTTATAATACAGTAGAAGGTTCTACACACATGATCTTGACTTTTCTTGTTTGTGAACTGTCATTATTTTACATTACTTTCATTTCATTGGTGTCATGTTCAAGTGTCAAGACAATTTTATATGCTCCAAAGAAGAGATGCATCAGGTTTTCTGTTTGTTACTGTTATTAGGTGGGAAGGCGGAAATCAGCCTGCAAATGAGAAGGGTAAGCTGTATTGCACGGAAAGCCCCAAGTTTTAGTGGTCCACTAATGCTTTCAAACCGAGCTTCTGCAAATAGTTTATCCTTTTGACTGTGAGGGCCCAACATGCCTTATCTACTTAAAAGTGCCTCTTGTTCTTATTCTTGTGTGGGAACTTGTTCTTGTTCTTGTTCTTGTGTTTGTTGAAACATGCCTTATCTACTTAACGCTTATTGGTGTTTGTAGGAACTTTCTTCATAACATGTCATTTGCCACTAACATGTGGGTGGAAGCAGTGTTGGTTGTGGATGCTTTTACTCAGTTTTCTATTATTCATTGTAATACAATCATGCCTCAATGTTTGAATGACAAAGCCCAATCTTCTAGTTTCTCTTGATTTTCTTTAGCGACTTTGTAGATATGGGATTGATTTCTTGTCTTTGTCTGTTTTCATTCTTAATAATTTAACGGTTTCTTTCAAAAGAAATGCATCAAATTATGAAGCTGACCTATTGATTTGCATTCCTGCCAATCTACAGGAGCTGGAAAGGGAGAGGACTGCTAGAGCTGAAAATATTAAACCTAAAGAAATATGGATTTGGATCTGCTGTTTGTGTGATTTTGGCTGTTCATCAGCTAAGCTGCCCCGTTTATTTTGAATCCTACTCTCTGTACTCATTGTCAACCTTCATTCGGTTCTTGGAAATAAGCAAGTTTTCGATTGCTTTAATATGTATTTTGATGCAATATTGAGTTGAATTCCAAAACTTAAACTCTGATACTAATTAATTTCTTTTCGCTATGTTGTTTTGCAGGTTTTAGGCATGGATGAATGGGAGCTATGGATCGATTGATTTTATTTATTTTTTTGAAACTATTCGATTTATTATTGTAAATATTATTCGCAGCAGTTCAATGCATGTGAAAGGGCCACATAGGCATGTATTTTTTATTTTTTTTTATAGGAAAACAATCACCAGGCATAATCAACTTCCTAAGAGGAATGTGAAATCAAGTGGGCCTTGACCAAAAGTCAGGTGCGCCTTGACCAAAAGGGTCAATGATAAGGTCCATCATTTTATGAGTTGGAGAGGCAGAACTAAGAAAATGGGACTCACTGTGAGTCTGGCATCTATTTTCTGTCATTTTTTTTTTTTTTTTTTAATTAATTATATTATAAACTGAGTGTTTTGCAATCTAATGAGCCTGTACATCCGAAACTGCAGGCAACATGAAGCTGTCATAGGCTATGGAAAAGAAAAAACCAAATCACAATTATAGATAGGTTTACAAATGCATGTGCATTATGGAATTAGGAGCCTAAATGCTAATTAAAGTGTTAGTAAAGTTAAATCAATCCCACATGGATTAAGAGCCAAAAATTCAAATACCACAACCTACTGTGCAAACCGTCGGTAAATCCCACATCCAGCGGCGGCTAGGACAACCGCCAGTAAATCCTACATGCAGTGGCGGCTTGCACAATCGCCAGTAAAGGGAGCATGACTGCCGGTAAAGCCTTTACCGACTGAGGCTTCACCGGCAGTTAGCAAACTGCGGGCAAAGGTTTTGCCGGCGGTTTTCTGGACCTTTGCCGGTGGACCTTTGCCGGCGGTTTTGACCGCCGCTAAAGGCCAGTTTTCTTGTAGTGACACCATAATACGCGAATCTAAACAGGTCCTAAGGCTGAAGGGAAACATAAATATCATCTTGATATAAAACTTATATGGCCCTAGAATGTTTTTAATGGTAGATTCACGTGTCCTCCTGTGTGGTCCACCTAAGCTTTGGATATGCTTTTATGACCTGAGATGATATAATAAAAAAGATGGACGGCGTGGATGAGACAAACACATGACGGTTGTTACCGCAGACTCTAGTGAGTTACTCAGTATGCAATTCGCTTCCCGTGAGAACAAACTCAGTACGCAAGCAGTGACGTCTTTCTCCCGCGGAAGCTACCAGGGACTTGAAAGAGAAAGACGTACAATATCAAAGCGACTCGCGTCTCCCATTCTTTACGTTCATTTTCAGTTCTGACAAGTGGGGCCCTTGGATCATCAATCCATAACGTCATCCTGCTACATCCCACCATTTTAAGACCAATGCTCATGGATCATCTTACCTGAATAGCCCATCTTCCAAAAAAATTCAGTTGAATATAGGCCGTTGTTTTATTTCTCTTTTTAACCGTCGATCTTTACACCGTAAATCGAAAGGATAAGAATGTATTTTACTGAAATAGTCAATCCACGGTGGGCCATAATATACCAATGGTCTGGATCACAGAACCCTATGGTCCCACTTGTACAAATTCGAAATCCTGCGTACGATTTGCAAATACGTGAGTGGCGTACAGTGTTATTCCTCACTAAATGCTATAAATTCCCATCAGGCCATACAAACGCTCTCCATCCCAACTTCTCATTTCTCACATACCCAAGATCAAACACCTTGTCAGCAGGAATCCCTTTCTCTCCCATTTCTCACCGATTTCAAATCTCTTTTGCTCTAATGGCGGACGAAGTAATCCTGTTGGATTTCTGGCCTAGCCCTTTTGGGTTGCGAGCCAGAATCGCCTTGGCCGAGAAAGGGATCGAGTACGAATACAAGGAAGAAAACCTCGCAGAAAAGAGCGGTCTTCTCCTGAAATCCAACCCCATTCACAAGACAATCCCTGTTTTGATCCATGGTGAAAAATCTATCTGCGAATCTCTCATCATCGTCCAATACATCGATGAGGTGTGGAAGGGGAAATCACCGGTGCTGATGCCCGCAGATCCTTACGAGCGTGCGAATGCGAGGTTTTGGGCAGATTTCGTCGACAAGAAGGTGAGCTATGTGCTTGTATTTTGTGTTTATCTTTTTAGTCAAGTAATCAATTCATTGATCGAACGGTTCGGATCGTTCAATGAGGTATTTCAAGTGGTGACCTGTTGCTTGGACGGTTGGGATTGGTGATGGTTTCAACACAGTTTCAGTGGCGAAAGCTCAAGTTCGCCCAAATGCTTTTAAAACTTGTCAATGCTCCAGTCTTTGATCCAGACCGTCCATTCGGTCTGGTTCACTCATTTAGGACCCACCAAAAATTCCAAGCCGATCGTTATGTTATTTGCATTAATCAAACCCCCGCAATTTGACGGTTCAGATTATAGTTTTTTTTTTTTTTTTCCTATGTCCCACCGTGTCTTGTAAATGCCATCGAATCCATTCGTAAGGATGGATATAGAAAATGAGGCCAAATCAAACGGTGCTATCTTTAGTTAGTAGCCCATCAAAAGTGTTCTGAGCTTTAATGAACGGTTCAGATTGATCGATTGGACTGTCCAAGTGAACCAGGCCAACTAAGTTGGGCCACTCCATGACTACCGCCTGGTACGAAAAAATCAGGCCGATCCACACGTGTGAACCAGTTCATAGAATCGTGCGTCCATAGAAGGAGGATGTTGCTGTGTCCCGCTCTATGTGTGGATATGCCACCATGACAGGAGTAGCCAACCTTTTGTCAGATGTTATAGTCTACCTGCTTCTGACATGCTGTGTTGACCACTTGTACCCAAGGGAAGCGGATTGGCTGGTGTACCACACACCAGCTATATAGCTGCTGTTAAATCATATTTAAAGACTATCTCAAACCGTTAAACAATTCGTAGTGCCCACTATAAACGTTTATTTTACATCTAAAATGTTCATAAGGGCACAAATACCTGAACTGAACGAAGAGAAAAACAAATTTTATATTGATCCGAAACTTTTGTAACCCCAAAAAGCATTTCAATGGTAGTCGCTCAATCCCCCATTGCTTTTTGCAGTGGTCTACTTGATAGTTAGATCTATCTTAGGGCCTGTTTGGCCAGTTGCATTAGAAAGTTTTAGGGGGGATGTAATTGCATCCGGTCATGTGCCAATTCCACTCCATGTTTGGAAAAGCTTGGGAGTAGATTAGTTGGAATCGCATTGGCCCTCGTGTCAATTTCATTCAATGTTAGCAAGTTGTGTAGGTCCACCAGGATGTGTGGGCTATATCCACACCGTCCACCCATTTTTCGAGATCATTTTAGAGCATGGGCCAAAAAATCAGGTAGATCTAATGCTCTAGTGGACCTCATCATAGAAAGCAATGGAGATTTAATACTTATCGTTGAAAACTTCTTTGGAGCCACGTAAGTTTTGGATTTGCCTAATTTTTAGGCCTATTCCATAAAATGAGGTTACAAAACAAATGAACGATTTAGATGTAACACATGTGTGTTATTCTAAATAGTTTCAAATGATGGTGAGTATATCCATTCAATGTACCACCTTATTACAAAAAAGCATGGAATTTAGCTTATCCCTGGTAACAGGGACAACTCCTGCCATGGGTAATAATTATGTTTTTTTGAATTCAATCCCCTAGTACTTTCTAATGCAATTGGCCAAACAGGCCTTTAAATTTTTATCTCAAGCCTTAATAGGATCTCACCAAATGGATGGACAGTTGGGATATAACATATTCCTCGTGATCAACCCTACGGAACTCTCTGACGTCGATACAACAACTATATATAGCTGGTGCTCGTTGAAAGGAGATCAAAGTTACCTGCCCCACGGTGATGTTTTTATTATATCTACACCGTTCATCTATTTTTAGAGATCATTTTAGTTCATTATCGAAAATAGGAATCATATTCAAAGTCATCTCGAGTACACCACAAAGAGCAGCGGAGATAATAATTTTCACATTAAACAATTCATAGTGCCAACTATGACATTTATTTTCCATCCAATCCCTTCATAAGGTCACAAATACTTTGAACGAAAAGGAAAAACAAATTTTATATTGATCGGAAACTTTTGTGACCCTACGAAAAGTTTCGATGGTAGACGTCATCCTCCACTGCTTTTTGCAGTGTGGTCTACTTGATAGTTAGATCTGTCTTATTTTTCGTATCAAGCATTAAGACATCTCGCCAAATGAATACGACAGATACCTCATGATCAATACAGCAGTATTTGGTGTGAGGGAAACAACCAATCCGTTTCCCAATCGGAAACGGATTGGCTACTCCCCTGCCACCATCCACTGCCCGGTGGTCAGCGCTATGTGGGCCCTACTATGATGTATGTGTTTCATTCATGCTTTGGATCTGGTAAGGTATCACACGGCTGGTGTTTTGACGTCACCAAGTTTGGTGGGCCCCACCATGAGGTATGACCGTCTATTCATTTGGCGAGCTTATTGTAAGAATTGAGAAAAAAAAAAGACATTTCCAAAGATCAAGTGGCCCACACTCCAAAACGCAATGGGGGATTAACTTCTACAGTTGTGATCCTTTTGAGGTCATAGAAGTTTTGGATAAATATGATATTTGTTTTTACTATTCATATAAGTCTGTGTGACCTTATGAATAAATTGGATGGAAAATAAATGTTACGGTGGCCCTATAAATGTTTTAATGGTGAAAATTATTATCTCGTTGCTATTTGTGGTGTGGCCTACTTGAGCTTTCGATATGTCTCATTTTTGGGCTTATGCTCTAAAATGATCTTGCCAAATGGATGAACGGTGTGGATATAATAAATACATTATTGTGAGGCTCATGTAACTTTGATCTCCTTTGAACCATTCGCACAGCCTAGAGCTCAAGGAGGATCAGCGCTGATCTTCGCAGGACACGTATAAACACCAGCCAGGTGGGTGGTGTGTGGTACACCAGCCAAGCCGCTTCCGAATTCAAGTGGGCTAGAGCACAAGAAACAGTAGAGATTGAATGCCCATCTGACCCGCCAATGCGGACTGTGAATGGGCTGAGTGCGCCCACCGGGATCACATTGGGCCTGGGCAAAAAATTCAAGCCCGTTTAGTGGTCTGGTGAGGTAGGGCTTTGTCTAAAAATCTTGTCCAGCTGGACCATAGCCCATCGTGTATGATATTAGGTGGGAATAGGTGGCATGGAATTGCATTTAGTCCTGTGTAAATTCCATCCAGCATTTGGAAACCGCGGGACGGGAAGGATTAAATCAATCCTATATCAGATCATCTGGTGCCAATAGTAGATGCTGTGGGATTTCTGGTGGATTTCAAAATCAACTACATATGTGCGCCCATGTTGATGCATGTGTTTTATCCACACTATCCATCCCTATGCACTCTTTTACACGTGACGTTCGAGTTGTATATGCGTATAGGTGGCCGGCATCAATTGTGAAATCCGGTCTATTAATTGCAATTACATGGTCCACCAAATTCAGGCTTCACTTAATACCATATTTTTCTTAGAAGTAAGAATTTGATCCGGATAAAATACCATGGTATTTCCAGACGTGCTATCATTGTGCAATAATGGTGTTAATTCCATCTAATGGAATTCCAATGCATCTTTCACATGTACCCAAAATGCACTTGGAGCTGAAAATGGAAATTGTCTTGTATAGGGTTGAACCCAGGCCAGACCAGTGGGCCCAAGCAATCATGGTTTTAAGACACTAGACAGTCTTTTAACCATGTGGACTATTGCCACGCTACAGAGACTGTGTCTCTATTTAGTTAGACAAGACAAAGTCTCACATAATATGAATGTTGCATTCCCTTTTGGCACGTACAGATCTGCGGAAATTCTGGATCAAGGATATGGAAGAACAAAGGAGAAGCACAGGAAGCAGCGAAAAAGGAATTCATTGAGTACTTGAAGCTGTTGGAAGGGGAGCTTGGAGAGAAGCCATATTTCGGGGGCGAGAGCTTTGGGTATGTCGACGTGGTCTTTGTTTCCTTCGCATGCTGGTTCCACACTTATGAGGTGCACGGGAACTTCAGCATTGAGGAAAGTGCCCGAAGCTGATAGCATGGGTGAAGAGATGCATGGAGAAGGATAGTGTCTCCAAGACACTTCCAGACCCAGTCAAGGTGCATGGGTTTGTAGGAACATTGAAGAAGAAATACGGAGTAGAGTAGGAAATATGGAGGACGAGAGATGTAATGGTATATGTTTTATGGCAACGTCCCGTTGCTATTGTTAGGTGGGGAATGTATTGGTGTTTGTTTTTGATGTAGAGCGGGTCGCGGACAGTTTCATGGCCAAGATGGATCAGAAAAGGCCCGGTCGACGACAGAAGTGATCCGAACCGTCGGACCTTAGATCGGACGTATCTCGCAATCCGGAATGAGTTACCTGACGTAAAATATATAATTTTGGGGTAGAACGAGCTACTTTAGCCAACCAACCCAGCTACACCGGGTTGCAACGCTCGGGATTGCGAGAAACCCCTGGATCGACGGTCGTTTCCCTGTTTTAATTTCGTTTTTACTATAAATAGCAAGTTTTAGTTTGATTATAACTCTTCATCCGTCGGGCTTTAGGAGTTGCGTCCAACGTGAATGGTTTGGTGAAGCCAAATAGGACACTTACTATTTTTTGCCAAAAACCTTGCGCACTAGTAGACATCACAACTGTCTATAAATAGTAAGTTTACTATTTATAGTAAGTCGCGAATTCTAGGAGTTTTAATTGTAGTTTGATTCTGATTTCTTTCCCATTGCTTGGTACTCCTATTTAAAGAGTTGTGAACTCATTTTTATAGATCAATTAATCAATTTCGAATTTATTAGAATTTATTTCTATTTTCTGTTTTCTTTCCTCGTGGATTCGAGAAGTCTCTGTGAGGAGTCCAGAGAAGCTCCGTGGATTCGGAGTATTTATCCTCATCACGTTCATCCCTGCGTCAGTTTTGTGGCAACATATCGTTGCTATTTACTTGTTAGCTTTGTATTAGTGTCTGATTTGTGTTCACGTCCGGTTGCCATGCTTTTGTGAGCTTTGTCTTGCATTTTTCATGCCTTGGGGTTGTGCTATGGCTATTGTCATTGCCTTGTATCTCTGTCTCTAATATATATATATATATATATATATATATATATATATAAGGCTAGTAGTTTTGGACATCATAATCTTGTAGGAACTGTGGATATGTAAACTCGATCATCAGATCAACTGCTCAATGTAGCATGAGTGCGGCCTACATCAAACTCACTGTCATTTCTTTTAAAATATTAGTAATTTGCACCCATCTCTTTTTTCTGTGTAACTTGCAGTGTTTGAGAGAGGAGACTGGATCAAAGGCTCAGTAAGTCCTATAATGACGATTGTGTGACATTAATTCCTGCACATATGTTACACAGTGTCATGTTAGGATGTCAGTCCTCAGTCCAAAATTAGATATCCATCCAAGAAATTAAGGTCATGTTGAGTTTTAAGTGTAGAAAAGTAACTAAAAAGTGGTGGTAGTTTGGGGCTCTTAAGCTGTGTATAGCCCTTGTGTTTCTCATAGAGAGAGAGAGAGAAAAAAAAAAAAAAAAACTCTTTATCTGTGACGCCTCACGTTTCTCATATAGAGAAAAAATTCATATTTGCAAGTGTCCTTATGTTTCTCATAGAGAAAATACTACCGTATTTGTAATGCATTCTTGCGCGTAGCCCTTACTTTTCTTATATAGAGGAAGGTAACATACGCTTTTATGTTGCCCTTATGTTTCTCTCTGCTTTTCTGTTCTCTCTCTATCCCCTTGCATGTGTTATACCCCTAGTTTAGTAAAAGATGTGACTTTACAACGTTGTCATTAGTGTTTCAGGCCGTCACTTGAATCAAAATTGCAAACGTTTGAGGTGAGACCAAGAACTGCAGGTACTGATCAAACGGATGGTTGAACTGTCAAACCAACCATTGGTTATTAAAATAAGAAAATTTTCACATACTACAAGATAACCACATACAAAGTAATTATGAATAAATGTGTTCATCTCCATTATTGTCATTCCCTTCGAGAGCCCAGGAGTGTACTGAGGAGATTTATCGATAATAGTAGGTGGAACATATCAGACGATGTCGTGTATTATTTGAGCAAACTGATGAAGGAGGAATCATGCGAAAGCAATTACAGGACATTTTAAGTAATAGCAAACGATTATGGTAATCGTAAGAACGTGGGAAGGATCTAGATAGGTAAATTAAGGTTATAAATAGTAAAGCAATTTAGAAAGAAAATTTGCCTCATACCCAACCCAAACAAACCCAATCTATATTTTGTTGTATTTGATGTCTTAAATTGAGTTAGATATAGGATCTATTGATGCCATCAACAGTTTGTTCGATGCCACCTTCAATGGCATCAAACAGTTCTCAATCCCATCGATATTTTCTGAATTTTCTTCAGTTGGTCAATGGACTAACTTGGCACATTTTCAATGTCATCAATGAGTGTTCAATGTCATCAAGAATTTTCAAAAATTATGTTTTCTCTCTGAACAGTTGAGGTGTTAGTTTGATACTATTGACTAGTGTTCGATGCCATCGAAAGATTAGTTTTGATGCCATTTATGAGTGTTCGATGTCATCCATAGATTCTACGCAGTTTTTTCGCAGAGATACGATTTTGTGGAATTTGTTTCCAATTTCGTTTGGGATTCTCACACGGGCTATATATGTAGGTGTAAATAGGATTGGGAGGTATTCAAAGGGTTTTTAAATCGTCTTAGGATTTCAAAGAGTGTAGCAAGGGTATGATTCGAGATTGTTTGAATCGGGTAAGCTCTTTTTCTTTGTAATTTTTGCTTTCATAGTGATCATTTGTCGCTTTGTGCTGTGGTTTTTTCCAAAAAGGGTTTTTCCACGTTAAAATCTGTGTTCTCTGTGTTTGCTTGGTGTTATTGGATTGTTATCCTAGATTCATCTCTGTGTGCTTTTGTAGTCCCCTAACAAGTCGTATCAGAGTGATCGTTGGGACGCAGGCTTGAATCTGAAGGATAAGTATCAATGGAAAACACTACGTATGATATTGACAAGTACTCAGGTAAAAATAATTTTAAGTTATTGAAGGTTAAGATTATTAGCTTATTAACTAAGCAAGGTGAAGATATGGCCTTTGAGGAGCGACGACCGTCTATGAGTGACGATGATTGGAATACTTTTGATATGAAGACCAAATCATCTATCCAATTGTGTCTCATGGATGAGGTTCTCTACAACGTTTTCAGGGGGGAAACCGCAGCAAGTTTGTGGGTTAGAGGACATCTATGCGAAAAAGTCTCTTGAAAATTGTCTACACTTGAAGCTACAGTTATTCAACTTCAGGATGACAGAGGGTGGAGATGTGGAGGCTTACATCGATAATTTTAATAAGTTGATTTGCAAGTTGCTGGACATGGAGGAGGTCATAAAAAATGAGGATCAAGCATGTATTTTGTTGAATTCCCTACCGGCATCGTATGAGTCATTCAATGACTCATTGTGCACCAAAAATTCGTCCCTGAGTGTGCCCACCATTATCTTATCCATTCAGGGTAAGGTCATGAAAAAGATAAATGGTACCATATGCGCCTCTACTAACGCAGTGATTACGAGGGGGAGAAATATTGAGAAAGATACAGGATCTCTGTGATTGAGATCCAAATCTAAGGGCAAGAGCAAATGCAAGTTAAGGTGCTGGAACTGTGAGATGACTGGACACATGAAGAAGTATTACACAAATCATAAATCGAAGATAGAAGACTCTGAGGCTTCTTCCAGAGAGGTCAACGCTGTCACGTATGATGAATGTACGAGTGGATGTGAAGGTGATGTTTTGTCTGTATCTATGATCAGACACTTATACGATAATCATAGAGACGAGCAGATCCTTAACACAAGGGCATCTTATTACATGACTCATTATCGGAGTTGGTTCGCCAGTTACAAAGAGTGCGATGGTGGACAGGTGTTTATGAGCAATAACATTGCTTGTAACGTTGTGGTTATTGGTACGGTGCACATCAAGATGTTTGATGGGATACAGCGTACCATGATTGAGGTGAGGCACGTTCCTGACATGAAGAAGAGTCTGATTTCTCTCGATGCACTTGAGGTAATAGGATGCATGTTCATTGGATTTGATAGTGCCCTTAAAGTATCTAAGGGGGCACTTGTAATCATGAAAGCATAGAGGCTCGGAAACCTTTACTGGTTGATTAATAGAACTTCAACAGGTGGAGCTGCAGTGGTTGTAGCGGATTCCACTTCTGCTCATATGTGGCATGCTCGTTTGAGCCATATGAGTAAGCAGGGCATGAAGGCTAAGACAGAGTCGTTTACAGAGATACAAGATCGCAGGTGGAGCAGCCACCTGTAAGAAGAAATTCACTACGAGATCGCAAGTTACCAGTAAAATACGAGGACGACTCTAATATCGCATATGCCCTCATTACAGATGAGGGGGACCCGTTTACTATTCAGGAGGTTCTTGATGAGCCTGGTGCAGAAAAGTGGAAGGTGGCTATGAATGATGATATGGACTCTTTGTACAATAACCACACATGTGAACTAGTGGAGCTTCCAGTGGGCCGAAAAGCGATCAGATGCAAGTGATTATTTAAAAGAAAATGGGATAGATACAAAGCAAGACTGGTAGCGAAGGGTTATGCTCAAAGAGAAGGAATAGACTTTACGGAGATATTCGCACCGGTGGTTAAACAGGTATCTATTAGATTCATGTTGGCACTAGTTGTTCAATATGATCTTGAGCTGGAACAGATGGATATGAAGACTGCATTCCTACACGAAAAATTGGAATAATATATCTATATGAAGCAACTAGAAGGATATGGAGTTAAAGGAGCAGAGAACAAAGTTTGTATGCTAATGAGGTCGTTGTACGGCCTAAAACAGTCACCTAGGCAGTGGTATAAAAAAATATGATTCTTTCATGTTGAGTCAGAAATTTACCAGGAGTGAATACGATCAATGTGTTTATTACAAGACACTGAGTGCTGGAAAATTCATCATCCTAGTATTGTATGTTGATCGTCAGTCACGATATGTCTAAAATTGATGTACTAAAGACTTGGTTATCAGGGACATTCGAGATGAAAGATCCGGGGGCTGCAAAGAGGGCCCTTAACATATATATATTCATAGAGACAGGAAGAGGAGCAAGCTTTAGTTATCACAAGAAGAATACCTTAAAAATGTGTTGATCAAGTATAGAATGAACCAAGCAAAGTCGGTGAGCGTTCCCCACGCAGCTCACTTGAAGCTTTCCTCAGAATAATGTCCTAAATTTAATGAGAAAAAACAAGTTATTTCTCATGTACCCTATTTGAATGTCATTGGCAGTTTAATACATGTCATGGTCTATACGAGACCAGATATTTCACAGGTAGTCGATGTTGTGAGCAGATACATATAAAACTCCATCAAGTAACATCGGGAAGCAGTGAAATGACTACTTTGATACATTCGAGGTACAAAATACTATGTCTTAACTTTTAAGAAGAGAGGAGTAAAGTTGGTTGGGTATGTGGATTTAGACTACGCAAGCAGTGTGAATTCCGGAAAGTCAACTTCAGGTTACTCGTTTGTACTAGCGGGTGGAGCAATAGGTTGGATGTCGAAGCTTCAATCTATGGTGGTTCTTTCCACAACAAAAGTTGAGTATATGATAGTGATGGAAGCGTTTAAGGAAGGTGTTTGGTTGACATGCATGATAAATTAGTTAGGGCTTCAACAGGAGGTCGTGCTGGTTAATTGTGATAGCAAAAGCGCTATCGATTTGGCTAAAAATTTTGTTTATCACTCTCGTACTAAACATATTGATGTTTGTCACCACTTTATCTGACAGGTGCTTGAAGAATGAGGCATGACTCTGGAGAAGATTCACACGAGCGTGAATCCGGTGGACATGCTCACTAAGGTGGTTCCTGAAGAGAAGTTCAAGTTCTACGCGACTTCTCTGGGCTTAGCAATGGGATAAATGGAAGACGGAGTGTGCATAAGAAGCGTTGATGGAGCTATGATGCAAGGCAAAGATAAGAGAAGAAGACAAGAAGCTACACGTTTGATAATTGAAGACATGGTGGAGATTATTGTATTTGATGTCTTAAATAGAATTAGATACATGGTCTGGCTATGCCATCGACTGTCTATTCGATGTCACCTTCGATGGCATCGAACAGTTCTCGATCCCATTGATATTTTTTAAATTTTTTTCAGTTGATTGCAAGACTAACTGGGAACATTTTCGATGCCATCAATGAGTATTCGATACCATCAAAAATTTTCAAAAATCATGTTTTGTTTCTAGATAGTTGAAGTCTTAGTTTGATGCCATCGATAAGTGTTTGATGCCATCGAAGGATTAGTTTCGATGCCATCGACAGATTATACGCAGTTTTTCGCAGAGATGCAATTTTGCGGAATTTGTTTCTGGTTTCGTTTGGGATTCTTCCATAGGCTATATATATAAGTGTAAACGGGATTGAGAGTTATTCTAAGAGTTTTTAAATCATCCTAGGGTTTCAAATGGTATAGTAAGGGTGAGATTCGAGATTGTTCGAAACGGGTAAGTTCTTTCTCTTTGTAATTTATGCTTTCATAGTGATCATCTGTCGCTTTGTGCCATAGTTTTTTTCCGAATTGATTTTTCCATGTTAAAATTTATATTCTCTGTGTTTGCTTGGTGTTATTGGATTACTATCTTAGATTCATCTTTGTGTACTTCCGCGGTCCCCCCAACATCTTTCAATTACCTTTCAGTCAAATTACAATCCATAGTGTAATCCTTTACTTTTACTATCAAGCAAGTTACATTTCTTAGTGTAATTTTTTACTTTTCAGCTTGCTATTTACATTCTGCAGTGTAATACGTAGCAGTAATCAAGTAGCTAGTAATCTCTAGCTGTAATTTGAGTCTAAGCTCGTGCACTGAATTCAGTTCATCAATTAAAAAAGTGTTTTGCAGCTGATCTTCACGTCCGACTGTAAGAATACCTTCCTCATTTCCATTTATCTGTATCAAAAAGTTCTTTCACGGAAGGCAAAGGTACAACCCATCATCAGATGATGAATCTCATCCTTTGAATATCACCTAATTCAATTTTACACTTTAAGCGAGCTGCTGAATAAGCGACCGATGTCACCAGATCTTGGTCATACACTACGTGTTTGCCTATCTTGGTGCTTGGGGTCATTGTTGTTCGATTTGAATTGAAGCCACAATTTCAATTCTGTCACGCCTATGCACCTAGAGCCAAAAACTGAAGCAAACAAAATAAGGTGTTGTGAAGCATAAATACATATTCAAATTTAAGGTACGTGTGGGCTTTTAGTTACTGAAAACTGAATGGAGTCAGTCACAAATATGATGTGTGTTGCGCAGCACACCAACGACACAGTGGGCCTAGATCCAATCTCAGGCCTCTCCCTTGGAAGTACAGAGAAAATCCCTGGCCCACACTTTAGAATAATTTCCTAATATTCACCTCAACCCTAGAATAACCCTAGGGACCCCAATTTATAGTTTTGACAACTTCCCTTTCGCATCCCAGTTGCGAAAGGACTTGCGACACGAAATCCGCGCAACCTCGACTGGTCGTGGGCGGCCCCAAATGTGGTTCCACTTCTCAACAATCTCCCACTTGGAGACACATTGCAATAAACCTTTGTCTTCTTCATCCGGAGTGCACCACCTCCCCGTCTTCAAGCCTGAAGGCCAATCAAAGCTAAACAGAGCTTCAGCTTCTCCCTTGTGACCGCCTTGGTCAGTATATCTACAGGATTCTCACTTGTATGAATCTTCTCCAGAGCAATCGATCCATCTTCCAGTAATGAACGTATGAAGTGATATCTGATGGCAATATGCTTGGTCCTTGAATGAAAGGCTGAATTCTTAGCCAAGTGTATTACACTCTGACTGTCACTGTACAGCTTGCAATCTGCTTGCTTCTTACCCAACTCTTCCATAAAACCTTGCATCCACACCATCTCCTTGCATGCTTCTGTAGCCACAACATATTCTGCTTCTGTTGTACTGATAGATACTATCTTTTGTAACTGAGAGACCCAACTGACTGCAGCACTACTCAGAGTAAAAACATAACCTGTAGTGCTTCTTCTGTTGTCGATATCTCCTGCCAAATCTAAATCCACATAGCCTTGTAACTTGATTTCCGATCCACCATAACACAACCCTACGTCCTTAGTACCTACCAAGTACCTAAGGATCCACTTCTGACGCAGGGGAGGACGTGAGGTCGAGCACCGTCTTCCTCAAGAGGATAACTATTCCGAATCCACGGAACTTCTCTGGACTCCTCACAGAGACTTCTCGAATCCACGAGAAAAGAGAGTAGAAAAATAGAAATAAATTCTAAATAAATTCGAAATAGCTTAATTAATTTATAAAAACGAGTTCACAACCCTTTAAATAAGGGTACTAAGCAATGGAAAAGAAATCAGAATCAAACTACAACTAGGACTCCTAGAATTCGCGACTTACTATAAATAGTAAACTTACTATTTATAGACGGTCGTGATGTCTACTAGTGCGCAAGGTTTTCGGCCAAAAATAGTAAGTGTCCTATTTGGCTTCACCGACCCGCTCTCCTAATTATTGTAAGCTCTTTTCACGTTGGGCGCAACTCCTAAAGCCCGACGGATGAAGAGTTATAAGCAAACTAAAACTTACTATTTATAGTAAAAACGAAATTGAAACAGGGAAACGACCGTCAAATCAGGGGTTTCTCGCAATTCCGAGCATCGCAACCCAGCATAGCTGGGTTGGTTGGCTAAAGTAGCTCGTTCTACCCCAAAATCATATATTTTTCGTCGGCTAACTCATCCCGGATTGCAAGATACGCCTGATTTAAGGTTTGATGGTCCAGATCACTTCTGTCGCCGACCGGGCCTTTTCTGATCCATCTTTGCCATGTAATTGTCCGCGACCCGCTCTACATCAGTCTCCTCCACTTCAAAAGAACTCGTCCTCGAGTTATCATTATGCGCTGGTTCATGATACTCAGTCAGGTCCGCAACATTGAAAGTTCGTGAGATCGCCATATCATTTGAAAGATCAACAACATAAGCATTGTTATTGATCTTTCGGATGATTGGTACCGGTCCAATCATTTTATTCTTCAACTTGTTGTACGTTCCGGTCGGAAATCTTTCTTTGCGCAGATGGACCATTACTTGGTCGCCCACCTCGAACACTTTCTGTCGCCGATGCTTGTCCGCTTGCTCCTTATATTTTTCGTTCGAGGTATGTAGCTTGTTCTGTACTCCGCATGAATGCCCATGATTTTGTCTGCCATATGTTCTACTGCAATGCTTATGCTTGGGAGCTTGGGCAGAGGGACTAAGTCTAGTGTATGGCGAGGTACTCGTCCGTAAATAATCTGGAACGGGGATTTTCCTGTCGAGCGATTCACCATGTTGTTGAATGCAAACTCCGCTTGAGACAAGGCCAAATCCCACTGCTTTGGTTTTTCTCCTGAAATACATCGACGGAGGTTTCCCAATATGTGATTCACAACCTCAGTTTGATCGTCAGTCTGTTGGTGGTACGCGCTACTGAACTGAAGGTGTGTATCGAATCGAGTCCACAAAGTCCGCCAAAAGTGGCTTATGAACTTCGTGTCACGGTCAGAAGTAATAGTCTTGGGAACCCCGTGTAGCCGCACAATTTCTCTGAAGAATAAATTCGCCACGTGTGTTGCATCGAGAGTTTTCTTGCATGGAATAAAGTGCGCCATCTTGGAAAAACGATCTACTACCACGAACACCGAATCCATGCCGCGTTGTGTTCGTGGGAGACCAAGCACAAAGTCCATAGATAAATCCTCCCAATGGCCGTTAGGCACGGGTAACGGGGTGTAGAGGCCCGTATTATGAGATTACCCCTTGGAAGTCTGACAAATATAACAGCGTTGGACTGTCTTTCCCACATCACGTACCAATTGCGGCCAATAATACCGTTCTTCCACAAGAGCTCGCGTCTTGTCTCGCCCAAGGTATCCACTGAGGCCACCTTCATGTAGCTCTTGGATTATCTGTTCCCTTAGCGAACTCTTTGGGATACATAGTCGATTTCCCTTAAAAAGGAACCCGTCTTGTATATGTAAGTCACCGGGGTGACCTTCCTGACATCTAAGTCATGCGTCCTTGAAGTCGTCGTCGTCATCGACATATATGTCTTTGAGGCGATCGAACCCGACAACTTCATTGCTCATAGTGACTAACAAAGTTGCACGGCGACTCAGCGCATCGGCTACTTTGTTATGTTGCCCTGACTTATGCTTTAGCACGAATGTGAATTCCTGCAAAAATGAGATCCATCTAGCATGCACACGGTTAATGTTAGCTTGACTATTAATAAACTTGAGGGCTTGATGGTCCGTGTAAAGTATGAATTCTCTTTGAATCAAATAATGTCGCCAGTGTCGCAGTGCCTGGACCACCGCGTACAACTCGATCTCATATGTAGACCACTTCTTGCGTGCATCACTAAGTTTCTCACTGTAGAAGGCTACCGGCCTACCTTCTTGAGACAAAACTCCCCCAATCCCGACATATGAGGCATCACATTCGACTTCAAACAGTTTGTCGAAGTTGGGAAGTACAAGAACCGGGGTCGTGGATAATCTGCGCTTGATTTCTGCAAAGCTCCTGTCGGCTTCGTCAGTCCACTGAAACTGCCCTTTCTTCATGCAATCTGTGATCGGTGACACAATGCTACTGAAATTTTTCACGAACCGACGATAGAATGTCGCTAGTCCATGGAAACTTCGTACTTCGTGAATGTTTTTGGGAACCGGCCATTCTCTGATTGTCTTCACCTTTTCCTCATCCACTCGAATGCCCGTGGATGTAACCACAAAACCCAGAAACAATAGGCTATCAGTCATGAAGCTAAACTTTTTTAAATTGAGGTACAATTTATTTTCAGTGAGCACTTGAAGGACCTTCTTGAGGTGCTCCATATGGGTGATTTCGTCTTGACTGTATATCAAAATATCATCAAAATAAACCACAACGAACCGCCCAATGAAAGGTTTCAAAACTTGGTTCATCAACCTCATGAATGTACTAGGCGCATTAGAAAGACCGAAAGGCATGACCATCCATTCGTACAATCCTTCCTTGGTCTTGAAGGTTGTTTTCCACTCATCACCCGGCCGTATTCGAATCTGATGGTAGCCGCTCCTTAAGTCCAATTTAGAGAATATTTTTGCGCCCTCTAGCATATCCAACATATCATCCAACCGTAGTATAGGAAACCTGTATTTTATGGTGATCTTGTTGATGGCCCGGCTGTCATCACACATGCGCCAACTCCCATCTTTCTTTGGAGTCAGCAGAGCTGGTACAGCACATGGGCTCATGCTTTCTCGAATAAGACCCTTACGGATCAGTTCCTCCACTTGCCCCTGCAGAATCTCGCACTCATTCGGGCTCATTCGGTAATGAGGACGATTAGGTAAACTGGACCAAGGGACAAGGTCGATATAGTGTTGGATATCTCGCAAAGGGGGTAACCCATCAGGAAGGTCCTCGGGCCAGATTTCTTGGAATTCATGTAACAAGGGCCTTAGTTTTTCAGGGATGATGGTAGGCTCGAGTTCTTCCCCTTTTACAATTAATGCATAAGTCTGTCCTGTTTCTTTGGATTCTTCCACGAAGTCCCGAATGGTTAAGAGAAAACGACCCCCCACTTTAGAAGTTTCAGGTGGTCCTTCTGGATCCATAGGGGCCAATATGGTCTTCCGGCCGTCCTTGACGAAGATATATATGTTATCTCGCCCTTTATGAGTGGCGTCACGGTCAGATTGTCAGGGTCGACCGAGTAGTATGTGACATGCTTCCATGTCAACCACATCGCATACTACTTCATCCTTATAATGTTTGCCAATTGAAAAAGATATGGTGCACTGTTCAGTTACCTTTGTTTCACTGACCTTCTTGATCCAACCGATTGTATATGGAGAGGGATGACGCTCTGTTTTCAATTGTAATTTTTCCACCATGCCCCTGGAGACGATGTTCTCGCTGCTTCCACTATCAATGATCACGTCACAAACCTTTCGATTCATCGTACACCTAGTGCGGAAGATGTTATGCCGCTGTGGATGCACTTCTTTTCTTGGCGTATATAATAGCCGCCTCACGACGAGCGACTCACCGTGATCTTGCTGAACCCAATCTGAATCATCTACCTCGTCCTCGGCGGTATGCTCCTGTTCTTCAATATCTGGATCTTCATAAGCGTTATCAGCACTACCATCATTAATGGCAAGGTTTGCCACTTTTCGCTGGGGACAAGTATTTGACAGGTGGCCGGGCTGGCCACAACGATAGCACTTGTTGGGCCTTGGTCGAGCATAAGGGTTTGGGATTGTACTTGTGCCAGCAGCAGTCGATACGCCCCTTTGGGGTCTAGCTTGCCCGCTTCCCTGATCTCGGTTCTCAGACATAGGAGGTTGAGTGCGTGCTCCTACGAGCTCCTTCCCCTTAGGCTGTGGAGCTCCTTGGGGTGGACCTGCCGCAGTGATCCTCGCAGTAGGATAGGCCCGTGTGTTAGAACGTTCAAGTTGCGCTTCTGCCCGAGTAGCCAACTTGATTGCATCATTCATCGTCCAGACGGACTGCATCTGGACTCAATCCTGAATCGCCATACGCAATCCACCGTTGAATCGGGCGACTTGCTGCGATTCAGTCTCGACCAAATCGTTGAGCGCCGCCAGGCGGTAAAATTCTTCTGCGTACTCTCTCACCGACCGACTACCCTGTCGACAATTTTGGTATTGTTGGAATAATACCTGATCGTAATCGCTAGGGAGGAATCGAGCACGTAGTAGCTGCTTCATTCGCTGCCATGTGCGGATTGGTGCTTTCATCTGCATGGTTCGTGCGAGTTGCAGTTGTTCCCACCAAGCTGAAGCTCCTCCTTTCAACTTGTAGGCCACAAGTTTGACCTTCTTTGTTTCAGGGATGTCCATATAGTCAAAAAATCGCTCAACTTCAGAAAGCCAATCGAGAAAATCCTCAATGTGTAGTTGGTCATTGAAGTTAGGAATATCAACCCGTATCTTGAAGTCTCGATCTATTCGATCGCCGCCTTGCCTGGGGTGTTGGAAGATCACGTCATCGATCTCCTCTTCACTGGAGCCCCCGTCCACAGGGTTGGCCCTTGGATGCACTGCTGGTATTATCCTGCGATCAGGGCGATTAGGGGTTTCAGCAATTGGTGGTGGAGGATTACCACCAGGAACACGGAGTTGCCCTAGGGTTTCTGCTAAGAGACTTGCTATGCGGTCCATTGAAGCCTGCAGCCCTTGCATGGCTTATCGATTCTCTTACTGCGCTGCTTAGAAAGTTGCCACTGTTAAAGGAAAATTTCCTGGAGCACCGCCTATGGGATTTTTGCCCGACCCGTCGTTAGAAGCCATCGACCCGAGGAGAAACCTCGCTTTGATACCAAACTGACGCAGGGGAGGACGTAAAGTCGAGCACCGTCTTCCTCAAGAGGATAACTATTTTGAATCCACGGAACTTCTCTGGACTCCTCACAGAGACTTCTCGAATCCACGAGAAAAAAGAGTAGAAAAATATAAATAAATTCTAAATAAATTCGAAATAGCTTAATTAATTCATAAAAATGAGTTCACAACCCTTTAAATAAGGGTACTAAGCAATGGAAAAGAAATCAGAATCAAACTACAACTAGGACTCCTAGAATTCGCGACTTACTATAAATAGTAAACTTACTATTTATAGACGGTCGTGATGTCTACTAGTGCACAAGGTTTTCGGCCAAAAATAGTAAGTGTCCTATTTGGCTTCGCCAACCCATTCTCCTAATTATTCTAAGCTCTTTTCACGTTGGGCGCAACTCCTAAAGCCCGACGGATGAAGAGTTATAAGCAAACTAAAACTTACTATTTATAGTAAAAACGAAATTGAAACAGGGAAACGACCGTCAAATCAGGGGTTTCTCGCAATTCCGAGCGTCGCAACCCGGCATAGCCGGGTTGGTTGGCTAAAGTAGCTCGTTCTACCCCAAAATCATATATTTTTCATCGGCTAACTCATCCCGGATTGCAAGATACGCCTGATTTAAGGTCTGATGGTCCAGATCACTTCTGTCGCCGACCGGGCCTTTTCTGATCCATCTTTGCCATGTAATTGTCCGCGACTCGCTCTACATCAACTTCACAGCTTCCCAATGTTCCTTCCCAGGGTTGTTCATGAACCTGCTAACAACGCTCATTGCTTGAGCAATGTCTGGCCTCGTGCTCACCATAGCATACATGAGACTCCCAATAATTGACGCGTATGAGAGTTTAGCCATGTAGTCCTGTTCCTCCTGCGTCTTTGCACCTTGCTCCTTAGATAGCTTGAAGTGGTTGGCTAATGGAGTGCTAACCTGCTTAGCACCTCCCATATTGAATTGATCAAGTACCTTGGATATGTACTCTGCCTGTGACAAAATTAATTTCTTGTTTTCCCTGTCACGCTTTATCCTCATGCCTAGGATTTGTTTTGCAGCTCCTAAATCCTTCATGGCAAATTCTCTAGATAATTGTCTTTTAAGATCTGAGATGTCCTTCATGCTTGAACCGGCCACAAACATATCATCAACGTACAGAAGAAGGATGATGTAAGACGTATCAAACTTCTTTAAGTAACAACAGTGGTCTGCATGACATCTCCTAAAACCGTTTCCCGACATGAAACTGTCAACTTCTTATACCACTGCCTCGGGGCCTCCTTCAAGCCATATAGACTCTTCTTCAGTCTGCACACCTTGTTCTCATTACCTGGTGCTACGTATCCTGTCGGCTGATGCATATATATCTCTTCTTCAAGGTCCCCATGAAGAAAGGTTGTCTTAACATCTAGTTGTTCTAGATGTAAGTCCTCTGAAGCCACTATACTCAAGACCATGCGAATCGTAGACATTTTTACTACTGGTGAAAATATTTCAGTGAAATTGATACCTGCCTTTTGTTGAAACCTGATGTAGAACGTGTCACAGATACGTTCCTAGCATGGTTGGGCCAAAAGAAGATGGACCGTAAATTGACCATAACTTTTGATCCGGGTATCGTTACAGGGCGCACAAGCTATCAATCTTTACTGAAACGGGCCATTTGAGGTGAACCGACCCACAAAGTGGGTCGCATCTGTCCGTTTCGTCAGAAAACACGCGCTTTCAGCTCAAAAACGAATTTTTAGGAAAATTTTACTATTTTTAGTAATTCTGATTTTTAAAATATTTTTAGAGTTTTAGATTTTCTTTCCTTTTAGAAATAACTTTTAGTTATACTAGGACTCTTCTAGAGAAAGTTTATTTGCAATTTTTATTTTTAGAAACTAGGCCTTAGAAGAGTTTTATTAGAATTAGGATTTTTATTAGAGTTAGAATTTTGATATTTTTGGTAATTACGAATTTTAATTTATTTTTTTTCTTTATTAATGGTGTAAAGACACGCATTAGAGGATGATGAATTATTCATTAATCTATTTCAAATTTATTAGAATTTATTTATATTTTCTGCTCTCTTTTCTCGTGGATTCGAGAAAGTCTCTGTGAGGAGTCCAGAGAAGTTCCGTGGATTCGGAATAGTTATCCTCTTGAGGAAGACAGTGCTCGACATCGCGTCCTCCCCTGCGTCAAAACCCTTTCACAACCAATCTGGCCTTGTACCGTTTCGAACCATCGTGCTCCTCCTTCAGTCTGTAAACCCACTTGTTATGAAGAACTTTCTTACCCTTGGGTAGAGTGATTAGCTCCCATGTACAATTAGACTCAAGAGAGTCCATCTCATCATCCATGGCCTGCTCCCACTTAACCCGTATATCTGACTGTAACGCCTCTTCAAAACACTCTTGCTCACTATTATCCGTAAGTAATAGATAATGTAAGGATGGCGAGTATCGGACCGTGGGTCTCCTCTCCCGAGTAGACCTCCTCACAACCGGTGTATGTGGCTCTACCTCATCCTATGGCGCTGTAACACCCATGTCCGGTAACTCTTCCAACTCTACGAATTCCTTTTTCTCGGCCTTATTTTCTTGCACACTGTCCTTATGCATCACTTTTTCATTGAAGACTACATCCTTGCTTCTGATGATTTTCCTGTTTCTGCATCCCAGAACCTGTAGCCAAAATTATGTTACCCATACCCTATAAACGTGCACCTCCTGGACTTCGCATCCAGCTTGTTTCTGTACTCTGCATCAATGTAAACATATGAAGTGCAACCGAACACTCTGAGATGTGCAAGGTTCACTTCCTTCCCAGTCCACGCTTCTTCTGGTTGCCCACCATCCAATGGTGCTGAGGTACTTCTATTGATGAGATATACGACAATATTCACAGCATCTGCCCAAAAGGTCTTGGGCAATCCTGCATGTAACCTCATGCTCCTGGCGCGCTCAAGGATGGTCCTGTTAATGCGCTAAGCCACACCATTCTGTTGTGGTGTCCCTGGAATCATTTTCTGATGTTTGATTCTATTTACTGCACAATACTCCTCAAACCTCTTATCACAATACTCTCCTCCATTGTCAGATCTGAGACACTTTACTGTTTTACCTATCTCATTTTCTACCATAACTTTTCACTTCTTAAATACATCAAATACATCAGATTTATGTTTTAAGAAGTAGACCCACAGTTTTCTACTAGCATCATCAATAAATGTAACAAAATAACGTGAGCCACCAAGAGATAATACCTGTGCCGGTCCCCACACATCAGTGTGTACAAGCTCCAACAGATGTGTCTTTGAAGCGCGTCCCGTCTTCTTGAAGCTTACCCTCTTTTGTTTTCCATACACGCAGTCCTCGCAGAATTCCAAGTTAATAGACTTCAACCCTGGTAGCTTCCCTTTTGACAATAACACTTTCATCCCTTTTCTCACTCATGTCCCAGCCTCTGATGTCATAACTGCCCATTCATTCCAATTGATGCAACTGCGAGTGAACTATACGATCCTGAAGTCACGTACAAAGTACATTCCTTTTTACCTCGAGATATTACCAAGGCACCTTTTGTGATCTTCCAGGAGTCACTGGTGAATGTTGTCACATAACCGGTATCGGTCAACTGTCCCACTGAGATCAGATTACGTTTCAAACTCGGTACATGTCTGACATCCTTCAATTTCAAGACCGTTCCGTCTGTCTGATTTATATGAACATTCCCCTTTCCAACAATATTGCACGGCTCATCATCACCCACGTAGACTCTCCCAAAGTTACCTGACACATAATCACGCAGAACTTCCTTACACGAAGTAGCATGAAACGAAGTACCTAAGTCTATAACCCAAGACTCATTCCTCACATCAAGAGACAAAATCAACGCCTCTGTGTCGCTCTCCTCAGACAGATTCACTGAATCATTCCCGCCTTGAGAGCTTCCTTCTTGTTTCTTGAGCCCCCTGCAATCACGTTTCATGTGCCCCTTCTTTCCGCAATGCCAACACCCGTATTTGTCTTTCGGTCCATTAGACTTCTTCCTCGACTTAGAACGCCTGTGTTTATTACCTCCTTTGTTCAGCGATCTTCCTATTCCTTCAACGTTTAGAGCATTCCCTGAATCCCCTGAAACTCTTGATGCCTTCCTTCTAGATTCTTCGCTGAGAATTAGACCGGCCACATCATCAAATTTCAGCTTTGTCGATCCTGAAGAATTGCTCACAGCAATCACCAAACCATCCCAACTGTCTGGCAAACTGGATAAGATTAATAATGCCCTGACCTCATCCTCAAAAGCAATGTCAACGGATTCCAACTGGCTCGTGACTGTATTGAACTCGTTTAGATATTCAGCCACCATCTGACATCTTCATGTTGAATAGTTGTTTCATAAGATGAACCTTGTTGGATGCTGAGGGCTTTTCATACATGGTAGTTAGGGCTTCCATTAATTCTTTTGTCGTTTTTACCTTGGATATATTGAAGGCGACGCTCTTAGACAAAGAGAGTCGGATCGTTCCTAAAGCCTTCCTATCCAGTAAAAACCATTCATCATCTGTCAACTTTTCTGGTTTCTTCTCTTTTCCTCCTAGAAGAATATAGAGGTCCTTCTGATACAGATAATCCTCCATCTGCATCTTCCAGAAGGCAAAGTTTGAACCATCAAACTTCTCAATTCTAGTTTTCCCATCTTCTGTCATCGCTCCCAATAGAACTAAACCAATAGCTCTGATACCAGTTGTTGCGCAGCACGCCAACAACGCAGTGAGCCTAGATCCAATCTAAGGCCTCACCCACAAACGATAGACAGGAAGAAATATAAACTAGAAATAGATCAAAACAATCCAAAACAAACCACAAGACAAGATATACGTGGAAAAACCCCAAACTAGGGTAAAAAACCACGGATGCAAAATTCCACTATGAAGAGAAACGAAGATTACAAGGCAATATACTAACCTCTCTCTTGGAAGTACAGAGAAAATCCCTTGCCCACACCTTAGAATAATTTCCTAGAATTCACCTTAACCTAAAATAGCCCTAGGGACCCCAATTTATAGTTTTGGCAACTTCCCTTTCCGCATCCCAGTTGCGAAAGGACTTGCGACACGAAATCTGCAAAACTCCTTTCGCATCCCAGTTGCGAAAGGACTTGCGACACGAAATCCACGAAACTCCTTTCGCATCCCAGTTGCGAAAGGACTTGCGACACGTAGAATAACCCTAGGGACCCCAATTTATAGTTTTGGCAACTTCCCTTTCGCATCCCAGTTGCGAAAGGACTTGTGACACGAAATCCGCGAAACTCCTTTCGCTCCCAGTTGCGAAAGGACTTGCGACATGAAATCCGCGAAACTCCTTTCGCATCCCAGTTGCAAAAGGACTTGCGACACAAAATCCGTGCAACCTCGACTGGTCGTGGGGGGGCCCAGATGTGGCTCCACTTCTCAACAATGTGATCTTAGAAGAATGGATATTGCAGTTGGTTTTACATGGTTTTCCACGGGCAGCAGTTACAAGTGAAAATGAGACTGCTTAACCATATATTCCAAGTGGATCGCTACAGAATAGCATTTTAAAGTAAGGCGATTGCGATTTAGAGTCCAGCTAAAGTCAGTGCTAGAAACGAGTAATTGAAGTGTTTGATCCAAGTGCAAGCGTCTCCATTCCATTCTTTGAAAGTAATTAGTGCTACAGTGTGGTGTGGATGTTTCAGCATCTCAGGGCAAATGTCTTAACAAGCAAGGAGAGCTGTGAATATGAGTTTTCCTTTCTTCTCTTTCACCCGCGAGCTTAGATGAATATGGGTTTTTAGTTTTTCCCTTTTTTCTCCTGGTGTAGCATTATCAGAAGCGCATTGAAGTTGGGTTATGCCTCAAGAGAGTAGACATCCAGAACCAGCAGTGTTACTTCACATCCCAATGCAATGGGCTGAAACGTTTATAGCAGTCATTATAGTGTTGACGTGTGTATGTGTGTATAGATACTTATAACCACATGACTTTTTTTTAATCTAAAGTTAGAGCTGTACACGAACCGAGTTAGCTCAGTTAACTCCCTCGACTGGACTCGAAAAAGCTCGATTCGACTCGGTTCAAAATTGAGTTCGAGCCGAGTTGAGCTGATTTTTGGAGCTCGAAAAAATTTTGAGCTGAGTTTGAGTTTGTCCGAGCTCAAATCGGCTTGGATCAAACCTCAACTCGAATTGAACTCAGCTTGAATCAGTTCTTATTTTGATATTGACGTTGCTCACCAAGTGTTTGATGAAATGACTAAACAAAGTGTTGTTTTGGGTACATACATTCTCCATGGGATCGACTGGTGGCAAGGAAGGTATGTATACGAAACAAATCACTAAAAAAATTTTACATGATAAAACTACTCTTTAATTTTGATTTTGATGCTGCCTATCAAGTGTTTGATGAAATACTTATAAATTGCTACTGTTGTTTTGCATACGGTGAGAAATTGAAGGTGCACTCTGTGTTTGAAAAAATTCCGCACAAGCTCGAACTCGACTCAAACTAGCCCGAGCTGCTAACCGAACCAAGTCAAGCTAGCCAGTCAGGCTTGAGCCAAGTCAAGTTCGACTTGGGGTCAGCTACTAGCGGAGCTGAGTTGAGCTATGCCAAGCTCGAATAG
The DNA here is from genome assembly GCA_021015155.1 of Magnolia officinalis. Lineage (NCBI taxonomy): Eukaryota > Viridiplantae > Streptophyta > Magnoliopsida > Magnoliales > Magnoliaceae > Magnolia > Magnolia officinalis. The sequence goes on along the minus strand of JAJHSJ010000002.1, from coordinate 19,688,789 downwards.
GTTCAATTCATGTACAACTCTATCTAAAGTTATTAAAAGAGTCAAGAAGTGTGGAAGGACGATTGAATGAAGCCAGTTTCTTTGATTGGCAACCAAAAAAAAACCTCGAATGAATGAAATGTGTAAGTACATAAATCATTGTGATAAGGAACATCCAAAAACACAAAATAAATAGAGAGACAAAAAAAACTACAAAAGAAGAGAGTTATTTTCAAATTTACCAATTGCCTGTAAATGTCGGCTCGATGGTTGGTATTCCTCCATCCGAATGGTCCATTAAACAAAATCACCTGAATTGGAAAATCCTGGACATAGAAATTTGTATCTTTTTCAATATTAAATGGCCATATATAGTGGGCCAATCATATCAATATTTACATCACTGAAGGACACGGATTGGTTACTACTCCCATGCGTTCTTAACTAGGAACGGACAGGGGCTCTGAGACGCCACCATGATGTATGGCTTTATCCACACCGTCCATCCATTTTGCCATTTCATTTTAGGATACCAGCCCAAAAATGAGGCAGTTCAGAGGCTCAAGCGGACCACACAGTAGGGATTAAACACCTACCATTGAAAACTTTTTAGGGACCATAGAGGTTTTGGATCAAGTTAGTCTTTGTGTTTTCCCTTCAAGCTCTATATGACCTTATGAACAGATTGGATGGCAATAAACCATCATGGTGGGCCCTAGGGAGGTTTCAACAGTGGTGGTCATTATTCTGCTGCTTTGTGGTGTGGTTCACTTGATCCTTAGATCTGGCTCATTTTTGGCCTTGTACCTAAAATTTCAAAATGAATGGACAGTATGGATAAAACCCATACATCATGGTGGCCCCTCAGAGCTCCTGTCCATTCCTAGTCGGTGGTAGCACCCAATCCGCGTCCATCACAGAAATATGGGCTATACAAACTTAAGCCCAAAAAGAATATTTAGGTCAAACATTGAAGAGCTTGGGTAAGCCCATACAGTACATCTCCTTTGCACATCACACATGTGCCACAATGCACATGGACGTGAGATGCAATAAATCTATCAGAAGGTACCACTATGTAGATGCCACGGTCTAAGAATCAGTGGGATCCACTAATCAGGTGGGCCACAATTTACAGAAATGCATGGAGGTGAAAAAGCCATCAAGACCTGTTTAGGATATGAACCCAAGCAATGTGGGGTCCACCTTGCTGAATATGTAAGATCCAATCTGTCCATCGGGTGAGAACCATTATTTAGCCTGTATGCATATAAGATAAAGCCCATTAACGACTTATATGGGCAGCACCAATGGGAACGATAAAAATTTCTCTCAAAACACTGTCAAACGGTGTAGTGCGCCTGAGTTTCAAACACGGTTGAGTTTCGTGTCTCCTCTATATCCAGGTGGGTTAGGCATGATTAAAGTTTTTAATGAAAGATACACACCATGGTGGCCCCACACACAAACCTTCTGTTAGTGTTCCATTGATATTGTTTTACATGGTATGGTCCATCAGAGTTGTGGATCTAGTTGATTTGTAGCTTTAGAGCCTAACATGGAGGAGAGGATAAAATTCAGTAGATAAGTGATGTCATGCTCCACGATTCATGTACAGTGTGTACCCTCAAACCCGAGTTTCAAGTCGTAACTTGTACGTAACTTGATCGTACTAGCATTGTGGTATGGTCAAAATCTCTAAATTAAATGAAAGTTCCAAGTATTTTGAAGGTAGTCATCTGACAAGTTTTAAAAGGCTTTTCAGACTAAATTGTCATTGTACTTGTATTAGTAGTTGTATGGTTTTTTGAGTGAATAAGAAGTTAAGCCATATTCAATCCCTAGAAAGTGACGTGGCGGAAGTTCTTTTTGGCCTTATGGAAGGCCTAATTTGTGGGGCTCACATTGATGTATGTGTATAATCAATGTCGTCCATCCTTTTTGTCGTGTCATTTTAGGGCTAGAGCCTAAATATCAACCTGATCCGGAGCTAGTGTGAGCCACATAATAGAAAACAATGGTGGCAGTGTCACCCATTGTTGAAACTTTCCAGGCTCACTGTTATATTTGTTGGAAGTGGACCATGTCCAAGTCAGGACTTGTTGGGACCACCCTAGCTGGCCGACAAGGTGGACGGAACAGATCACCCCATTGTGGGCCTTAGGCTATGGTACCAATGACTAGCCTTTCATCAATTTTTTGTAAGAAAGGAAGTAAACATATGACAACCACGACCCTTAATACATCACAACCCCAACCCCTAACACATCACAACCTCGACCCTCACAACATCACAACCCCAACCCTTAACACATCACAACCCCGACCATTAACACATGACGACCCTGACCCTCACAACCTTGACCCTTAACACATGACAACCTCAACCCTTAACACATCACAACTTCGACCTTTAACACACCACAGCCCCAACCCCAACCCTCTCAACCTCGACCCTTAACACATCACAACCTCAACCCTTAATACATGATAACCTCGACCCTCACAACCTCGACCTTGACATAAAAACATTGTCATTTTTTTCCAAACTTTTGAACTTTTTTATTTTAATCACAATTTTTTTTTTTAAACTTATCAATTTCCTTTTTCAAAATGTTAATTTTTTGTCAAAATCTCAGTGTTTTTTGTATCTCATTTTTTATCATTATCAATTTTTTTTACTTAATTTTCTTTTTCAAAATGTCAATTTTATGTCAAAATGTCCATTTTTATAATCGTAATTTTATATAAAAAAAAAATTAACAAAATCTCATTTTTGTTATCAAACGTTTCATTTCTTTTTTTTCAAAATACAAATTCTGATTTTTTTTTTTTCAAAATATCATTTTTTTCCAAAATATAATTTTTCTTTTCAAACAAAACAATTTATTCAAACTTCGCAAAATTTTTAAGATGCCAATTTTTTATTTTTTTTAAGTGAACCATTTTTTTTCAGCTTTTCAATTTTCTTTTTCAAAATGACAAAATTTTGTCAAAATCTCGGTATTTTTTTTTTAATCACTGTTCTTTTTTCGAAATCTCAAATTTTCTCGAACATTTTTTATTTTTTATTTTTCAAAATCACAATTTTTTTTTTTACTTCTCAATTTTCCTTTTCAAAATGTCAATTTTTTTGTCAACATCTCAAGTTCTTAATTTAATGTTTTTTTTTTTTTTTTTGAAATTTCTATTCTTTCGAACTTCTCCATTTTCTTTTTCAAAATGTTTTTTCGAACTTGTCAATTCTTTATTCAAATTCTTTTTCCTTTTTTTTTTTTTAAATCTCACTTTCGTTATCTAACTCTTCAATTTTTTTTTTTTTCTTCAAAATACAAAATCTCAATTTCTTTTTCAAAGTTGTCAAAATTTTCATAATTTTTAAATCATTTCAATTTTCTTTTTCAAAATATATATTTTTTGAAATCGAATTTCTTTTATTGCTTTTCTAAACTTCTTAACTAATTTTTTAAACTTCTCAATTTTCTTTTGCAAAATGTCAATTATATATCAAAATCTCAATTTTTTTCATCTCAATTTTTTTTTTCGAACTTCATTTCTTAAAATCTCGATTTTTAATAAAATACGAAGGATGTAGAGTGGGATTTTCATGTGATATTGCAAAGCATTTAAATATCAATTTTAATGAAAAAAATTAATAATAATTTCTACTCGATTGATATAAAAATAAAACAACAAAAAAAAAAATCAATGCATTCAATCAATTGATACAAAAATAATATTAGATACAAATAAATACAATTAAATCACTAAAATTCTATTAAAACACATCTTGTATTACAATAAAACCCAATTTTCTAGTATATTGTACAAAAAAAAAAAAAAAAGACATGCACTGGGGGCAAAATTGAATTTAAGACGGACCGTGGTCCATCTTAAATTTGCAATGGACCAAGTCTGTCGTAAATCTTATTTTAGCGACGGTTTTCTTCCATCACTAAATCCGCCACTTTTGGGACGGACATTTTCCATTAGCAATGGACTAAGTCTGTCATTAAAACCAATCCTTCTTTGCAATCGGTCGTAATATCACAATTATGGCATCGTACCCCCACTGTCCCACTAAATCTTCATACATGTCTTGCATCCAATCCATGTAGAAAATGGACTAAAACTTGAAGACTAGGTTCCATGAAATTGACACCGATCCCCTCATTAAGTGCTTAACACTAGTATGTTGAGTCTGACTATCCACTTTTTCAATTTCGAGAGCATCGCCCAACAAATTATTGGACCGGCCTAATCATCACCCCAGATCATTTCATGGTGTGGCCCACCTAGCATCCAGAGTGGATGTCATATTAGAGTGAGGGTTGTATTCACGCATATGCATTCATGGGATCATTTGTTGTGTAGCTAATAGGTGTAGCATGTTCCTTTTTTTAAATAGGGATGAATCCAATAGGTGTAGCATGTTCCTTCTTTTAAACCGGGATGAGTCCAGTAAAGTTACTTACATAGTATTGTTTGAATTGTAGTGTATCCTGTTTTGATGGCATCTTGAAGAGTCAGTCACTTTGATTGTGAATCACCTAGCCATCTCATCAATGGTATTTCAAAGGTGGTGCTGGGAAAGCTCAATAGGCCTTGCCATGGTGTGTATTTTACGTATGTTGTTCATTCATTATGTGAGTTCATTTTAGGAAATGAGTTTAAAAAAGCGACAGATAAAAATTTCAAGTTAACCATATTACAGGAAAGAAGAGCAACTGATCTCCCACCTAAGTGACTCCCCCCAAATGTGTTAAAATGAGCTTTCAAAATGAATAGATGAACAACAAGTATGTAAAGCACATACATCAAAGTTGTGTTGTGCAGTACGCCAACAACGCAGTGAACCGAGATCCAATCTCCGGTCTCACCCACAAATGATAAACAAAAGAAATATAATCTAGAAGTAGAATCAAAGCATACCAAACAAACCGCAAGACAGAATATACATAAAAAAACCCCAACAAGGGTAAAAAAACCATGGGTGCAAAACTTCCACTATGAAGAAAACGAGATTACAAGCAATATACTAACATTTTCCCTTTAGATGTATAGAGAAAACATTTTGCCCACACTTTAAAATAACTCTCATAACTCTAGAAAAGCCCTAGGGACCCCTATTTATTGTTTAGGCAACTTCTCTTTCATACCCTTGCGTAACCGATTCAAATTTCTACAATCCGTATCAAATCCACAAAACGAATCTGCGTAACCTCGTTGAGCGGACCCTCGACTAGTCGAGCAAGGGCCTCAACCGGTCGGGCACCACAGACCAAAAAACATCATAGGTCGCTGGACTTTGAGTCGAGACAACCCTCGACTGGTTGAGTGGGCCACTCGACCAGTCGAGCAGGGCACTCGACTGGTCGAACGGCCCGTCTAGATGTGGCTCCGCATCTCAACAATCTCTCACTTTGAGACACATCACCATAAACTTTTGTCTTCTACATCCCGAGTGCACCACCTCCCCGTCTTCAAGCCTGAAGACCAATCAAAGCTGAACAGAGCTTCAGCTTCTCCCATGTGACCGCCTTGGACAACATATCCACAAGATTCTCACTTGTATGAATCTTCTCTAGAGTAATCGATCCATCTTCTAGTAACGAACGTATGAAGTGATATCTGATGTCAATATACTTGATCCTTGAATGAAAGGCTGAATTCTTAGACAAGTGTATTGCACTCTGACTGTCACTGTACAGCTTGCGATCTGCTTGCTTCTTACCCAACTCTTCCATGAAACGTTGCATCCACACCATCTCCTTGCATGCTTCTGTAGCTGCAACATATTCTGTTTCCGTTGTATGATAGATACTATCTTCTATAACTAAGAGACTCAACTGACTGCAGCATTACCCAAAGTAAATACATAACCTACCGTTCTTCTACTATCGATATCTCCTGCCAAATCTGAATCTACGTAGCCTTGTAGCTTGATTTTCAATCCGCTATAACACAACCCTACATCCACAGTACCTACCAGGTATCTAATGATTCACTTTATAGCTTCCCAATGTTCCTTCCCGGGGTTGTTCATAAACTTGCTAATAACTCCCACTACTTGAACAATATCTGGCCTCGTGCTCACCATAGCGTACATGAGGCTCCCAATAGCTGACGCATATGAGACTTTAGCCATGTAGTCCCGTTCCTCCTGTGTCTTCTGCACCTTGCTCCTTAGAAAGCATAAAGTGGTTGGCTAATGGAGTGTTAATCGGCTTAACACCTCCCATATTGAATCGATCAAGTACCTTGGCTATGTACTCTGCCTATGACAAAACCAGTTTCTTGTTTTTTCCTGTCATGCTTTATCCTCATGGCTAGGATTTGTTTTGCAGCTCCTAAATCCTTCATAGCAAATTCTCTAGACAGTTATCTTTTGAGGTTTGAGATGTCCTTCATGCTTGATCCGGCTACAAGCATATCATCAACGTACAGAAGAAGGATGATGTATGACATATCAAACTTCTTCAAATAACAACAGTGGTATGCATGACATCTCCTAATACCGTTTCTTAACATGAAACTGTCGAACTTCTTGTACCACTGCCTAGGGGGCCTGCTTCAGTCCATATATACTCTTCTTCAGTTTACACACCTTGTTTTCCTTTTCTTGGTGCCACGTATCCTGTCGGCTGATGCATAAATATCTCTTCTTCAAGGTCCTCATGTAAAAATGCTGTCTTAACATCTAGCTGCTCTAGATATAAGTCCTCTGTAGCCATTATACTTAAGACCATGCGAATCATAGACATTTTCACTACTGGTGAAAATATTTCAGTGAAGTCGATACTTGCCTTTTGTTGGAACCCTTTCACAACCAATCTAGCCTTGTACCGTTTCGAACCATCATGCTCCTCCTTCAGTCTGTAAACTCATTTGTTATGAAGAGTTTTTTTACCATTACATATAGTGACTAGCTCCCATGTACAATAAGACTCGAGAGAGTCCATCTAATCATTCATGGCTTGCTCCCACTTAACCCGTGTATGTGGCTGTAATGTCTCTTCAAAACACTCTGGTTCACCATTATCTGTCAGCAGTAGATAATGTAAGGAGGGTGAGTATTAGATCATGGGTTTCCTCTCCCGAGTAGACCTCCTCACAACCGGTGTCTGCAGTTTTGCCTCATAGTGCTCTCATGCATAATCATCCTGTGGCACTGTAACACCCGTGTTCGGTAACTCTTCCAACTCTACGAATCTTTCTCATCGGCCTTATTTTGTTACACACCGTCCTTATACATCATTTTTTCATTGAAGACTGCATCTTTGCTTCTGATGATTTTTCGGTTCTCTATATTCCAAAACCCGTAGCCAAAATCATGCTGCCTGTAGCCTATAAACGTGCACTTCTTAGACTTCGCATTCAGCTTGTTTCTATGCTCTACATCAATATGAACGTATGAAGTGCAACCGAACACTTTGAGATGTGCAAGGTTCACTTCTTTCCTAGTCCATGTTTCTTCTAGTAGCCCACCATCCAATGGTGCTGAGGGACTTCTATTAATGAGATATGCGGCAGTATTTACAGCATCTGCCCAAAACATCTTAGGCAACCCTACATGTAACCTTATGCTCCTAGCGCGCTCAAGGATGGTCCTGTTAATGCGCTTAGCCACACCATTCTAATATGGCGTCCCTAAAATCGTTTTCTGATATTTGATTCCATTTTCTAAACAATACTTGTAAGCCCCGTACCCTAGATCGTACCGTTCTGTAGGTTCCCGCGGTCTTCCCGGTTGAATTCTGGCAACCTTTGACCCTTAACCGGTATTTGCGCGCGACCCCGAGTCACACGCCGTCAACCTGAATCGACTAAAACCGAGACTTGTACCATTGTGACCGCGCCGTTGCCGTGGTTCCGATGCCGCGACTCGCGCGCCGATCCGATACCCTGGTCAGGATATGTGGGTCCGCGTTCGGTGCGAGGAAAATACCGCGTGTGCGAATTCCGAGAGAATCTCTGTGACTTGTCACATCAATCAATCCCATCATGTCAAGTACACATCACCTCACACCTTTCCCCAAGCAACCCCCTAAAGTCAAAAGTTTTTTACAAAGCCCATACATTTCTTGCACAATCTACCACAAAAGTCAAAAAGTTCTTACACCCACATCCCTCTTTACAACCCTCTCTCTCTCATTCTCAAACCACTCCCCAAACAACTCCAAAGCATCATACATCCAAGTCTCTCCAAGCCCTCCCAAGCAACAAATGTGGCCCACTTCCTACCCCCTCATCTCCCATCTCAACCATCCAAATCTTATCTCCTCTGTTAGGATCAAAGCTAAGGAGCAAAGGAAGCCAAGGGAGCAAGAAGAAGGCGGTGGGTGATTTTAGATTTTGTCTTTCATTCATTTGTTTGATTTAAGGGTCCATATCTATTGAGACCCACCTTGATGTAAACCTTGTATCAAAGAGGGGCCCATAGTGACGGGGTCCCTCCATCCTTGCTGATCTCTCTCTCTCTCTCTCTCTCTCTCTCTCTCTCTCTCTCTCTCTCTCTCTCTCTCTCTCTCTCTCTCTCTCTCTCTCTCTCTCTCTCTCTCTCTTCTCTCTCTCTCTCTCTCTCTCTCTCATCTCATGATCTAGGCGCACTTATGATGTGTGTATTTCATCCATGACCTCTACCGGTGGACCCCATCTATGTGGGACACACCATGATGCTTATATGTCATCCCAACCGTCCATAGGCGGCCCGCCTTGATGTGGCTAAAGTGAGGTGTGGCTGCTAGTGAAGTGTGATCTAACGTGGGCCCACCCAGATCCATGGTTCAAGTGGTGGACCGAGGGAAAGGTGCCTCGTTTCAACGCTGGAGGTCTTGGTGTCGATCCCTGTGGAGGTGGCTAATATGGAGTATGTGTACTGACATGGGTATGGACCGACAGTGCCCAGCAGCGTGGTTTTTTTTTGGGCTTTTGGGTGAGTCACGTGTACAGGCTCCACCTTGATGTGTACAGGAAATCCACGCCGTCCATCCTATCCCTCGGCTCATTTTAGGCGTTGAGCCGAAAAATGAGGCCAGTCCGATTCTTCGGCGGGCCATAGCATGGAAAACAGCGTTTCCACCCTTGAAATCTTCCCTGATGTCCCTATGCGCCTAAATACCTTCAATATTGGGCTCATATAGCCTGTCATGAGCCGTGGAATCCAACGGTCGGGGTGGATTCACCTGATGTGGGCTCCACCTGTGGAAAACACAGGAAAATGATATTTAAAAAATAATAATAATAATAAAATAAGATGCAGCAGCAGCAGGCGCTGCTGCTGTCAGAAGGCGCAGGCACTGCCTGCGCACTGGCGGGCGAACAGACGGGTGGACCCACGGCCCAACCGTGGGCCCCACCATGATGTATGTTGATTATCCACACCGTTCATTGGGTGGGCCACTTCCTGAAGTGGGCCCCCTCTAAAGATCAGCTCCGTCCGGTACTCAGGCGGCCCACACGGAAGGAAACAGTGGGGTTGTGCGTCCACCATTGAAACCCTTTTTGGGATCTCACTGTAGTCTTGGATCAATGTAAAATTTGTTTTCTTTTCATCCAGGTCTGCGTGACCTTTTCAACAGATTGGGTGGGCCCCACGTGGGACCAATGATGTATGTGTTCCTATCCACACCGTCCACCGTCCCTGGACGGTGGGACCTGCCCATGTGTGGGCTATCCTAATGTATGTATATGTCCAGGCCATCCAGGCCTGGACGTTGAATTTTATTTTAAATATAATATTAACATATTATATATTATATTATATTATATATATTATATGTATTATATAATATATATGTTTTATACATATATTATATATAAATGTTGTGGTGGGCTCTATGTGGGACCCACCTACTATTGCAACAGGTTGGCTGGTGTACCTACAGCAGCTAAATAGCTATTGTATTGAGCCAGCAAGTTCTGTGGGCCCAGCGTGGCATGTGTCATATCCACCACGCCCATCTGTCTCTCAAGTGGGACCCACCGCTGATATATGTGATATATTTAAGCCGTCCATCCATTTGGCTAGCTTGCATCAAGGCTTGGGAAGAAAATAAGATAGATCTACTTATCAGGTGGGGCCACTACTAAATACAGTGGAGCATTGAACGTCTACCATTAAAATCCTCTTGGTATTACAGAGAAGTTATTCAGGTCTGCGTGACCTTATGATCAGACTGGATGGAAAATAAATGTTATGGTGGGCCTTGGGGGATTTTAATGGTGGAGATCATTGTCACCAATTATATTTGTGTGTGGCCATTTGATATGCATATGAACCTTGTGATGTGGCCCATTTGCCATTTGAGGGCCCATTGTTATGTATTCAAGGCCTATGGGTTATGGCCCATTGCAATGTACCCAAGGCCCACTTAATTTATATAAGACCCATTTGAGGAGGCCCGTCTTGATGTATTTGTGACCATGTTATAAGGCCCACCTGATATACATAAGGCCCATGTTATGTGGCCCATTTGTTGTACCTAAGGCCCATGAGTCGAGGCCCAATTGGATGTACACATGTCCATTGCAATGTGTGACTCTACCATGGTTTGTGTAATGATGTTTATGACAGTCGTGCCTTTGAAGCAATGTTGGTTTAATGTCCACATTGTAAGAATAATGTTAGTTAAATGTCCGCATTATAATTCTCCCTAAGGCCCATTGCTAGGCCCATACGTGTAGGCCGTCTAGGCCAATCTTCGTTATGAACAGCATCCATCACCATATAACATGTTTAGTATAGTTCCATGATTCATGATCATACGCATCATATGTATGCTTGATATGAGAAGTGACTGATCATAGCATATGCCTTCAGGCAGATTGTTTAGGAGCTTCCCGGATAGGCGGTGTTGCCCGACATGAGTGCGCGATACCCGTAGGATTGCTGCATGACTGGATAGTGTGATTCATACATTCGCATCATGTGATATGGTACACGCCCTAACGACATCAGAGTCGTAGCCTCCACAAGCGTATCGTGATTGGCAAGATTAGATACTGGAAATCTTGTTCTACATGGGGTGTTATAGATATCCCTGGATGAAAGTCCCTAAACCCTTATGGTACCAGGAGGTTGTTCCAACATCTAAACCGAGTGGGTGCATGAGCACCGAGTGCCGATTACCAGATGGTCGCGCTTTCCACTGTGTCGTGGTCGGTTGGAAGGGGGTGCGGCCTTACCCGCCCGAGTGGAGGGGGCAAAGCTAGGCTGAGTTTAACCAGCTCGAGGAATGGGTCCGCTATCGACGAGCCGAGCCCGATATTGGCAGGCGGGTAGTGAGGTCTCTTCCACTTACCTTATTGCGCGCGATGGGGCGGCAATCTGGTTTAGAGTGTACTAAACCCCGGTGATATTCCAGATTTGAGCTATATTGATATGTGGATATAGATGATGATTTGTATGCTTGAGTTGCATCTCACATCGCATGGCCTTGGTGTGACATCATTCATGTCTTGCATCGCATAGCCTTGGTACGGCTAGTGGTATTCATATATTCATCAGCATGTTTCGCATTACTCTGATACTACATATCTGCATTACTACCTTGCGCACACACTTTCACCACCCTCTAAGCTTTTTATAAGCTTATGCACGATCGTTGCGTGCAAGTGACGTTGGGACGTAGCAGCGCTGAGGCAGGAACGCAAAGCAGATTCCCTTGGAGTTTTTTTTGTCTATCATCATTATATTTCCCTTTATGCGCATTGTACTTATAAAGTTTTTTTATCATAGTGGAAATGTGATGGAGTTTTTGATTGCTGTTTGTCGGTTATACCTTTGGTTATGCTTACTACGAATCAAACTGATGTTGAAAATCCTCCTTTTAGCATCCCAGGATCGGAACTTGGCGAATGGGCGCTGGGAGCCGAGAATGAGGTTCTACGGAGGCTGTCGGCGCCGGATTCTGCGATCAAAAATTTTGTGAGCCCGATTTCTGAGTTTGGGGCGTGACAATACTCCTCAAACCTCTTATCACAATACTCTCCCTCATTATCTGATCCGAGACATTTTACTGTTTTACTTGTCTCGTTTTCTACCATTACTTTCCACTTTTTAAATACATCAAATACATCAGATTTATACTTTAAGAAATAGACTCACAGTTTTCTACTAGCATCATCAATAAAAGAAACAAAATAACGTGAGCCACCAAGAGATGATACCTGTGTCGTTCCCCACACATCAGTGTGTACAAGCTCCAATAGATGAGTCTTTGGAGCGTGTCCTATTTTCTTGAAGCTTACCCTCCTTTGTTTGTCATATATGCAGTCCTTACAGAATTCCAAGTCAATAGACTTTAATCCTGTAACACCCTGAAAATTGGGGGTCGAGCAAGCTCAGCTCCCGAGTTCCAACGCATCACTTATGCAACACGGAAATGATGATTATGATGAGAGCATGGAAACATGAATGAGATTATACCAAAACAGCATACCATACTCCAGAGACAGTTAAATTTGTAAGCGGAAGGTTGTGATAGATTTATAAACTATATAAACTGTGGTGAGTCTCCAGAGTGTGATAATGTTACCAGGTTAACTAATTACAAGTACAATTCCACAAGATACCAAATTGTGTAAGGTCATCTAGTCGACATCTCTATAACCCCGTCGATCAAGACACGACTCACATGAAGCCGCCAGAGAACAGCATATACGAGAAAGCATCCTCGTCGTCACAAAAGTCCGGCTCCGCCTCAGAAGTAGCGTCGTCATCTGCAATCAGACAAAAACTGGTGGGTGTCCGGAACACCGTCCCGTAACGTGGGAGTGAATGATCAACTCAGTGGAACAATAAAGCATAGGTTAACATGTTATCAATTCAGTCAAGTAGTAATGACATAAATACTCTTATTAATGCAAATATGGAATGCAGTCATGATACATGCCTTCACCAACATACTCCCTCATGCGACACCATCTTACGTCCGCGGCATGCGTTCATCCCTCAGTGCTCCACATCTTCCAGGCACATGCAGTGCGATGATGAACATGATTACCGAGTTGTTATTAGTCCTTTTCATACAGCAGTATTGGGAAACTAAAGTACCTTCCTTATATCATTCCCAAACAATGATCCATTCTAGGGTCGCCAATCCAAGATAATCTCATACGATAGTGTGGTTCTAGGTCGCTGCAAGGGCTGCCAGGGTTGTTACACGGAATCGTTGCACCACTCCCCCATCACCTTGTCAATACAGGCCTAGTTTATACTCTGTTTACTACAGGAAGGCTCGTCGCCTCTCTGCAGATTTAGAGTATGCTAGAGGTCACTACACCGGGTACGGTCAGGGCTGTCAGGTGTCACGCCCCAAACCCAGAAATCGGATTCACAGGAATCCAAATCGCCGAATTCAGTGCCGACAGCCTCCGTAGTACCCCATTCTCGGCTCCTAGCGTCCATACGCTAGATTCCAATCCTGGGATCCTACAAGAGGATTTTTTTGTACATTTAACTCGCAATAAGCATAACCACAAGATTACCCATTTCACAAAGGCAACATCATCATCACATATCCACTAATATAATCATTTGAGTACAATGCTGAAAGGAAAATACTTAAATCGAAAATCAAGCTCCAGAAGACCGTTGTACGCTCCAAGCTCAACAATGCTGCAACCTAACATCACTTGCACACATCTATCGTGCATAAGCTTATAGAAAGCTTAGATGGTGGTGTAAGTGTGTGCACAAGGTAAGTGCCAAGTAAGCAATATCAGAGTAATCAGAGTAAGCGGGAATACTAGCAAGCCCATAAATCATACAATATCAGAAATAAGCAGAAATACTGACAAGTCCATGAGTCAATCAATATCAGAATACGCATTATAAAACATCTATGCAAATAAGGAGTCATAAAGAGTCAAACATCAGATGCCAAGGATGCGATGCAGTACGCAATTCCTAATGAGTGTACGAATACCGTCATTCGTATGTAGACCGTATAAACACATAAACATAGTAGCCCGGAATGCCATATGTAGTAGATATAATGCGATGTGCGGTGCGAATGGAATGACTATGCTGGAGTGTGAAGTCTGGATAATAGTACGTAGTATCGCAGGCTATGGGGTCCATCACAAGGCTTCTATCCAAACCAGTCCCATACCTAAATTTGGATAGTCAGACGCAATGTGGTAAACTCCTAATCTCAGGTCAGTCGCGCGCCCAACCGAAATTCTAGCCCTGTGAAGGTACACGTAACAAATAGTTACGCACCACCAGCCCGAGTGAATAGTGAATGAATGAATGAATGAATATACAACACATGCTCAATAAGTCCACATATCAGTACGGTTCATCTCTGGGATCATCACCAGGGTCTATTACACTCTACGTCAGCTTGCCACCCCTATCCGAACGCACAACTGGGTAAGTGAAAGAGACCTCACTATCCGCCTACCAATATCGGGCCCGGCTCATCGATAGCGGACCCATTCCTCAAGCTGGTCAAACTCAACCTAGATATTGCCCCCTCACTTAGGCGGGTAAGGTCACACCCCCTTCCAACCGACCACGACACAGTGGGAGACACGGCCTCCTGGTATTCGGCCCTCGTGCGCTCATATATCCACTCGGTCTCGACGTTGGAGTCATCTCCTGGCCACGGAGGTTTAGGGATTTTCACCCAGGGACATCTATGACGCCCGTATGCTAGAACCAAACATTTCCGGTGTCCCATATGGCCATCCACGATATGCCTGTGGAGGCTACGACCCTGATGTCGCTAGGGCGTACAGTAATCATAATGCAAGATGCATGAGTCATACAATCCAGTCATGATCACTCCTGCGCATACCGTGCGCTCATGTAAGATAACCTCCGCCTATCAGGGAGTCTCATAACAACATGCTCAATAGCATATGTAATGATCAACCACATCTCATAACAAACATGCGAATGATGCGTATGGGCATGTATCATGATGCTATGCTGTCACATGCTAGTAATCAGTATCAATAACTGGCTTCAACAATCAACCTGGACAATATGGTCATTTAACCTGCATTGCCCCCAAGGAATGACCCACATAGGGTTAAACATATAGTGGGCCCATAGCCTCACACAAAGGCCTAATACACATCGCAATGGGCCGCATCACATAGACCTTGAATACATCACATTGGGCCTTGCCCATGGGCCTAATATACATCATAATGAGCCTCATTCAATGGGCTACAAAACATCGCAATGGCCACGCCATATGGGCCGAAAATACATCTCATTGGGCCTTACCAAATGGGCCAGAAATACATCACAATGGCCCTATCTTATGGGCCGGAAATATATCCAATGAGCCTTATCGAATGGGCCAGAAGTACATCACAATGGGCCGCATCACATGGGCCTAAAACATACACAGATGGCCCTGCACATGGCCCTTAAATATATATCGATGGGCCTTCATTACATCAAGTGGGCCGCATCACATAGGCCTAATTATATCATATGGGGTGGGCCCTGCACGGCAGCAGGTGGGCCTCTACCTTCCAAATGGGCCCACCAAATGAACAACATGAATGCACAGCACATGTATCATGATGTCCCACGAGGCTGGTTACGGCGTAGATGTAACAGATGGATGGCATGGCTAAAATACATACTTCAAGGTGGGCCATACGACCATCCAAATGGACAGATGGTGGGGATATACTCATACATCATGGTGGTCCTCACTGCACTATCCAGTATGGATGGTGTGGAGACATGACACATACATCAAGGTGGGTCCACGTAGTGGCCCACCAGATTATAAATCAATCTGACCTTTGTAATTTCCCTCCATCAGCAGACATATACAGCACACATACCATCTGGGCTCCACATCCAAGCCATGGACGGTGTGGATTTTGTTGGTAAAACGTACATCATGTGGGATCCAGAACTTGTTGACGCAAATTAGCATGGTGGGTCCCACGTGATGGACGCTTGAATTCTATACCTACATCAGCGGTGGTGGCTTCCAACGTCCAAGCATCTGGACGTGTGGCTACAAAAAAATACATCACAGAGGTCCTGACCGTCCCGATCACTAGACGGTGCGAATTTAACACATACCTAATGCATGGGTCTCACAGGACCGTCCAGGCACATATGGACGGCCTGGATATGAAACACATATATCATGGTGGTCCCCACCAACTTTTTGACGTCAATACATCAGCTATATAGCTTATGTAAGGTACATCAGCCAATAGGCTTTCTCATAGGTGGGGTCCATCGCACGATGGACCAACATACACATCATAGTGTAACCCCACCATCCAAACATCATCCAGCACCGTCCAAATATTGTGGACGGTGTGGATCAAAACATACATCATCAGGTGCCCACAGCACCGTCCAACCACGGTCCAATACTGTCTGAATGTTGTGGATGGGGTGGATGAACTACGTGCATCACGTGGGCCCCAGCTGCCATCTCGAAATGGTTGGACGGTGAAGGTATAAAAATACACTAATGTGGGCACGTCAGAATGGATGGACGTTGCATATACATCACATACAACCAAGGAGGGACCCCAC
>JAJHSJ010000002.1:19599800-19672176 GCA_021015155.1 Magnolia officinalis | reverse complement strand
GGACCACTTTGAGGGAATTGCTTGTAGCTCATCCCAGAATCTGGATCTGACAACAAACTTGTATGGCCCGTAAACAGCAGAAAAATCTATTTAAACCTAGATGATATTTCAAAAAGCACCACTGAAACTTAAAAATCGCCACACCAACTGTCTTCCTTTCTCCAGACAGTCGAGTTCTAGGAGACCAAGATACCACCAGCCATTCCCTCTGCATCCAAAGCAACATAATCCTTGGAAGAACCCTAAACCTCATTTAAAATGTTGTCGTTGAAGGCAGAGAGCTTCGTTTCCTGAATGGCGATGATTTAAGCTTTCGAGACTCTACAAACCTTTTTAACCTAGAGCCTCTTCTCTCTAATTCCCAATCCCTGACGTTCCAGCTTAGGATGTTCATCATGAAATTGATCTTGCCCTCCTGCCTCCCAATTTGATGCTTGCCATGAAATTGATTGACGTCTCCAGGCGTAGCGATTCCCTCGGGACCGTAGGAGTTCGAGGAGCAGGTCTTCTTTCCACCTCTCTACCCCGCTATTCTATAAATTGAACGAGAGCAACTGCGTCCTCGTCTCGTTCCTGGAAAGAAATCCCGAGCTTTCATACCACCCTGTCCATGATGTCTTTCATCCAATCTATCTTGTCTTCTGACATTGACGCATACAAAGGCACAATGTCTTCGGTTCTATCCTAATTGGAATTCTGATCCTCGCCTCCGAGCAATAGAACTTTCCTCCCAACTCTTGTCTGAACCTCACCCCCATTGTGATTGCCGAACTTGTTTGTTGTAATATGAAGAGGAGTGACATCCAAAGTCTCCAGGAAGACCTCCCCCTCCGCATAAGGAGAACCTTCAGTCTGGATATCGATGTCTGTCAATGTTAAGTCCTTTGTTCCATCTTCCTGAAACGCTGCTTGGAGATCTAGATCCTTCCTAGCCATCATCGCAATATGTTCATCTTGAGCTTCTATCCGAGTCAAAGAATCGAACCCATGCTGAAATCGGATACTCGTGGTTTCTTCCTTCTCGAGGGAGAGATTTTGTGATGGGGGAGCCGACACCCTCTCTTAGAAGAACTGCCCTTGATCCTCCTTTGATGTAAGGAATAATTGCTTTAGAGGTATTATAATTGAAGTTGACTTTGTCGGCCTCTTGAGACGCTTTAATCACACGTGACCGGATTGGCTCGTGTGAGGTATTGGGCCCATCTTCTTCTTCTTCTTTCTTCTTTTTTTTTTTTTTTTTTTTTTTTGGGGGGGGGGGGGGGGGTAGCATGTGTTGAGAGAAGGGTCATCGCACGCATCTGAAGCTTCGTTTGTGTGGGAATCGCTAGTTGTGATGTGGCGCTTGGAACAACCACAGAACAACGTTGGGCTGCTACCAGCTGACTCCCGAGACTCGGGGAGGCCATCTGTCGCCACATTTGTGGTTTGGAGCTTGGTTTGGTTCCATTCCTTGCCCCATCGACAAGGATTGCCCTAGATTTCTTCCTTAACTACTATAATTGGGATGCTCACCTCACCTACCTGAATCTTGATCTGCTTAGGCATCGGGGTATCATTTTTCGTTCTGATGCAAATCCTCATGTCACCGATGTCCTCCCTTGTCTCCAATCTTTCGTCAATGGCGAGGATAGAGCCTATGCAACTTCTAATTGCAAGAAGCACCTCCTTGTTGCATAACTCCGGAGGGATTTCCCAGAAAAGGAACCATCCGTCTTAAATCCCAAATATAGAGTAGTTTTCCCACCTTCCGACTTGTTAGATGGGGCCATCCTTGAACAAAGCTCCAACCATTATGATCTCTTCAACTTTCAATTCCTCCTTTGGAGAAATCCATAACTCGTAGGCGTTGAGAGCCCTAATCTTGTAATCCCACTCTTCCAACTTTCAGCATGCCTTTAACCATAGTTGGATGTGATCAAGGCACCACTCTTCGTGACCACCACTATCGATCTCCGCAGAGAAGGCCAGGCTTCTTGTATGACAAAAGGATGCACATGGATAGCTGGGCCGATACTGGCCACCTCTCTCCAATATCTTGCAACGTTTAATCATCGGAGCTCATCAAATTCTCCTCTTCTACTCTTCCTTGATGGTGGGGATTACTTCTCCTCATTACAGCCTCCTTAAATGAGCAAGGTTTAGACCTAGTTGAGACTTCTTCAGTGGAGGAACCGACATGGAGTAGCTCCTCTTTGCGATTTGGGTTTTGTTTCGACTCCAGCACTTGCCCTTGGGCTCGAGTTGGTGCCCCTCTTCGAATAGACTTCTTGCCCTTCACCTTCTGAGCTTCTTCTCTATTCACAACGTCCGGATCAAACCTAGCCTTTTGGACTAGCATTTTCCTTCCTTCAAAACTCTCACCATTCGGTAGATTCACTGTTTGCTCCAACTCTCCCTCCAAGCTCATCCAAACGAAAGCAAAACCCCAAGGGGTTTCAGATCCCCGAACCCTAGGGATGACAACATTCGCAACCTCCCCCTCTCGGCTGAAAACCCTAGAAAAGTTTATAGGCAGCCAACCCTTTGGATAGCCTTTCACGAAAAGGGTCAGCGACTCGTTGAGGGGAGCAGGTGTTGAGGACTCATCCCTATTCCCTGAGCACCTCCTTCCACTCATTATTCAAGATTCCCACAGCAGTGGCATCAAAGATTGAGCTGCTCCAAAGGAATTTGCAGTGGGAAGGGAGAGAGAAGGGTCTACTCCATTTAGGGCAATTGAATTTTATTTTTTTTTGTCCTATCATTGGGCAGTTGAGATTATAGAAAACAGATAATTCTTAATCACATGATATCTTGTCACATAATATGTCGAATGGAAGAAAATATCATACTTTTTTATAGTTTTATGGTGTGTTTGGATGCACCAAATGTCATGAAATTTCATGATTAATCAGTCTAATTTGGTGCAAAATATCAAGAAATTTCACTTTATTAGGTGCAACCAGATGCAACCTTGGAAAATGTAATCGTTTGAAACTGAAAATGAGTATGCTAATTGATACGCATTATTGTATGTGAGTTCCCATTGGGAGGCTTGTACACGATCCAAACTACTCATCTGTAAGGCCTCACCATACGTGTGCCATGGCCCAAAGATCGGGTTCGTGATCCCAACCATTGAAATTGGGAAAACATGAACGCCACTTTTTCTTTTGGGTTCCTTCGTGCATTCTAAGTGCTTGACTTGTGGGTTTGGTGATGCTAGTTTCACACTGGAAAGTTATGGAATGCTGTTAGTTTTGCCTGTGAGGGTTCGATGGTTTTCTGCGGCATATCTCAACAGGTGAAAACTGTGCCATCTGAAAGTGGAAGGTGCTGAATGCGTAGTTTGTCTTTCTTTATATTAAGTGTCCTTTTTAGCAAGCATTTGGTATCTTGTCTTCTTGGATATCTCAACCAAGGAAATTGTAAATGTTGTCTTAACGCTCAACGTCAAATCTAGAATATTACGGCCCTCTACATAGTGCTTATATTATGATCTTCTCGATATGGTCAGGCTGTTACTGATGGAAGAACATATAGGATCTCTTGAAAACAAACCTTTCTTCCTTTGGACATTTGTGTAGCATGTCAACTGAAGGGAATATGTGGAAGCAATGATGAAGGCCACCAATTGACACAAAACAATGTTTCTGAGAATCCCATGAAAGTAAGGTTGACTTTGATAGGAACTGATTAACAATTCCCATAATATGCATATAGTTGACGGGATATATGTTACATAAAGAAACATGGCCTATCATCATCATTTTAAAAAATAATAATAACAAAACCTGGCCATATTTCTAAACAAATTTCCATCAGCAACAAAGTATCTGCCAAGGTGTTCCATATCCGTTATGATACGCCCGTAAAGGCCGATACGTATAGGTAACGGCCATGACCGTTACGCGATACAGGAGTGAAACAGGATAATTGGTTTTCTTAGACCGTATCAGCCGTTACGGTGGTCATAAAGGCTGTAACAGGGCATAACGACCGTTACTCCCGTAAAGGTCGAAAAACAACCACTTTTTTTTTCTATATAAATAAAAATTTCTCATTTTTTCGCTTTTCTCATTTCAAAAACTCTCATAGGTCATTTTACAACTGATTTCGACCACTCTTACTAGAGTTTTTAATATTAAAACTGTCGATTGAAGTGATTTGAGTGAATAGAACCTCCAAGGGCCGTTTTTTTTTTTTCTAAATTGAAAAAGTAGTATTTATGCATTTTTCTGATTTCTAGTTCTAGTGCTTGATTGTGATGTGTAAACATTAGAGACTCGTAATCATGTTCACAAATTCATTAGACAGCCCGATACAATACTCTCAACAAAGAGTGGACTATTACACTATCATAAACAAGTTCAAAAAAAAAAAAAAAAAAAAAAAAAAAATCCATATTTGGAATATTTACATTATTCTGGATTTTCTAGATATTTTTTCAGAATTTTTCGGACAAATCTAAATTTTCAACCGTTACGGCTGATACCCGTATCGATAATGGTGGTGACCGGACACCGTTACCAATACAGAATACCTTGGTATCTACTAGCAGCAAGTAGCCTAAGTTGTAAACAACTCTCAGGGTTTAGCCTTCCAATAATTCCACAGATGCCCATATTTCACACCGTGCTTGCTTTGAAAAGACAAATGCTCCCTATCCAACATGGCTTCTACCTTGATGGAATGTGAAGGTACTCAAATTCCCATATTGAAAAATAAAAATAAAAATTGTCAGATAGAGGCTTTCAAGGGTCAATTTTTTATTTTTTTATTTTTTTTTGGTTAGCTTGTTAGTACACCCCATTGTCAGTTTACACTTACACTTCAAGGGTCAAATTGAATCTAAACATCATCTTTATTCATTAGACAATATCCACAAGAAAAGAGCAGTTCCTGCGAAAGTGGTCTGCAAACTATTTTATGATCACATACATAGTCAAGAGAACATTACATACAAAAATCGTCTGAGTGAAAACATGCCATTCAACACTGCCACAAGAAAAGAGGCCTCTTTTTTTTTTTTTAAACTTCAGTAAATGGCGACAACTGTTTGTCAACCAAAAACAGGTGGTTTTGTAACAGACAGACTCATACCCTAATGGGATTACAGCATCACTTGGCTTGATATATGAAGTAAAATACACACATGCTAGAAAGGTTACTATTCTAATGAGCATAAACACACATGACAAGTGCTATCTGGAGACTGAACATGAGGAGTTGATAAGTCACATTGAGGTCTTAGTCATTGCAGTGGTGTCACTGCTGATCTGCTTGTGTGCACATTCTCCTATGTAGAGGAAACATCTGGATGCCAGAAAATGCAGGAAAGCACACCTGTTGATTTCTCATATGAAGCTTGCAAATTGTGAACTTATTAGATGTTGTTCGCTGGAAGTTTGAGATCTCTATTCTTTGGTTCCATTAATTCTCAGCATTCTCCATGCTTTATATCTCAGTTTGTTAATGGCAACTATGAAGTACTTTATTGTAAACGATAATTTATATGTTTGCTTCACTTGGCTAACACATGACATTCATTTAAAATTATCCAGTGGATTTTATCATCGAAGCAAATTAACTTCCCCTATCCTCTTGGATTGACTCTTCTACACATGGTGTTCTCCTCTGTTTTGTGTTTTATCCTCACCAAAGTTTTCAAGGTATGACTCTTATTTGATTTATATTGTAGCAAATATTATCTAATATTGTTTTCAATAATTTTAGGATAAGGAGATTATGAATTTCCAACCTATCGTTCAAAAGTAAATAAATAAATAAATTTCCTATATGGATAGGGGTGCAAATGGGTCGGGTCGACCTGATGGGTATATCAGACCCAACTTTGGAAACTAGTGGGTCTAGGTCCAAAACTTAAGACCCATGGGGCAAGTCTAGGTCCAAAAGTTTAATCCTAATTACTAAGCAGGTCGGGTCTAAATCCTCTCAAAATTAACCCGACATAGATCCAATTTTTAAATGGGTCCAACTTGGGTCATACTAAAAAGGACTCGACCCAGACCAAGAAAAAGTAGTTAATTACGCATTTGTGTTTTTTGTTTTCTTCTGGGCTATGCTATGGCAATAGTTCACCAACTTTTTTGAAAATGCGGTTACCCAAACCACTACTTGTGACTATCTGGACCATGCATAGGCCTAGCAATGGGCGCACCACGAACTTTCGTGCCAGGCCTATTCAAAATATTGATTTTGCCTGGCCCAGGCCCGGCCCATTGCCAACCCTAACCATACAAGATGGAGAATATACCAAAAATCACACTAGTGCAACTACCCTAAGCACTTCAATTTGGACAGCTGGCCATTTTATTTTTTACCATCCAAGTTGATAGCCACAACTAATTGGATAATATGGAACATTATTTCTGTGAAAATTCAATTGTAATTTCTTTACTTGACCCAAACCCAACCCAAACGGGACCAAAATCCGACCGGTGTGATAAATTAATGGGTCAGGTATTTTTACTTTGACCCGACCCATATTTTAATGGCTTGATAGGTTGGTTTTGGGTTCAAAATTCCCACCTGGTTCTTAAATGGGTCGGGTCCAGGGCACCCCTCGACCCAACCCATTTGCACCCCTAAATATGGATTTCTCCTCTATGCTTTGCTATGGTTGATTACCAACAATTGATTTTATTGTTGACACTTTGTAACATGCATTCTGTTCTCCCTTGCAGATTATGAAGGTCGAGACGAAAATGACTTTAGATATGTGAGTACTAAATGAACTCAAATCTCTTTGTTGTTGAACTGCATGCCATTTTCTCATCATAGATGTTTTCCATGCCCCTATGTACCTACAATCAACACATCGAAAAGGGGAAGCGTGCTCTGATATTACCATTTTCAATGAACTCCTTTTTATAACCATTCTGGTTGTATCAGTTGTGATACATTAGTAACTGACCAACAACCCCAAATAGAAAATTCTTCTGCAATCACTTGTACTTTCTCTAGACATTTAATTACAGTGAAGGTCTAGAACTGGGCGTACACTTCTGATTATGGGTGTAATTACCAAGAGAAGGTACCATCTAGCTTCTTCTTTTTTTCCCCCTTATGCTTCTTGAGAAGTGGCAACTCTAACAAAGCCAACAGTAGCTCAGCCTGGCCAAAAAATTAAGAATCTAAAATTAATGAATCTGAATGTCTCAGTGAAGTTTAAGTTTAGGAGAACATATATGAGATTAAGAATATATGTGCAAATTTGATTATGAGGAATCTCTAGCAAGGTGTTCCAAAACGGTAAAGGTGGCCGTAACGGCCATCACCGTTACTGTTATGATACAGGCCGTAACGGCCCTTTTCTATTTATTAAAAAAACTGTTAAAGGACTGTTACAGGGCTTGTACGGCCTTCTTTTTTTTTTTTTTTGTAACGGTCGTTACGACCGTTTCGACCCCATAACACATAACGGTTATGACTATTACAGTTACGTAATGGGATTTCTAGTACTCTTTGTAGTGATTGAACTACCATTGTTGGGTGGTGTTAGCAATTTTTGGTGGAAATAACATTTTCCTAAATTTAGGGTCACTTAAGAAAATAATCACAACCGAAAAATAATCACAACCAGTGTTCGAAATATCGGTATCGCGTTACGTGTTGCATCCTTGGGATACAAATACATATCGGTTATCGCACATGATATATTGTTTGTATTGGGTAATTTATCGTGCTTTTTGGGAAACATGGGGAAACATTGGGAAAATGGTTGAAATTTTCAATGAAACTTCAAGGATTGTTAAAAAAGACATTAATACACACTTTTAAATCATAACATTTCAAAAAAGAAGTGAACATAATAGGTTTCATTTGTATAGGGTCCTAAGTTATGCGTTGTCTGACTAAACTAATGCAACTATATTCAAATTGAATGCATAACATTTAGAGTGTATGTAATGATCATTTCATCAAACACTCCTAAATACTTTGAAATTAGTCTCAATTGACAGCTGGTTGAAGGGAAATTTTGTTAAAAAAATTAATATTTTATCAATTTTTAATTAAAAATGATTTTTATTTTTCAAAAATTGACAAGGACTTAACAAATCAATAGATCAGCCCTCATACATGCTTGATTTCATATTTGGAGTGCAACATTGCAAGCAATTTGGGAGAAATTAGGGAAATCTTGAAATTTTCCTAAATCAGACCACCTATACTCAAATTTCGAAATTAGAGTGTATATGATTATTATTTCATCAAAATACTTCGAAATTAGTCTCAATTGATAGTTGGTTGAAAGAAAATTTTGAAAAAACGATGGAGAACATGAAAAACCAATGGATATCGAAATCAAAGCTCCAACGCCATGATTTTTCATGCAAAATAGGAAGAACCAATGGATTTATAACTATTTGATACTGATTTAACATAATTTCAAGAAAAAAAAAAGGATCAGAAATTGAAAATGCTAATTGGATCGAACATGTGGGATATATCGGCACTACCTGTGCGTTTCAATCGCACAGGTGGGATACAAGATATATCGTGGGATATATTGGCCGGTATCGTCAATATTTAAAACATTGGTTGAAAGAGAAAGATCCAAAAAAAAAAACCAAGCATGCACAACAAGTTTCCTTTGTATAGGGTCTTAAACTATGCATTGTTTGACATAAGTAATGTAGTTACATCCAAAGTGAGTTCATATAATTGATAAATCATACAATACATGTATGAAACAGATTCCTCCCAAACTTGTTGGTGGGGGAATTTATAGCTGATACATATCACAATGTATCGCATGTGTCAATTATATGAGGGAATTTTATGAATGGTTTTTGGCAAAATATTGCAATATATTGGCCGTACATTGCGATATTTTTTGCGATACAAGGAAATTTAATCACTCCCCCTGTATCGTATTAGCCGCATGAGATGTCAATAGTATCGGCTGATATTGTCAATATTTAAGTCACTGCTTGTGATTGTTTTTGTGCCTCCCCCCAAATTGAGCATGTAAATGTCATTCACATGTATATGACAAGCTGAAATCTTCCTTTTCCTCTTGAACCAATATGCAAACTCAATTTTTATGTTTCAATCGATGTCTTCATTAAAAGAGCAAAAGCACATCTAAGGAGGGAAAGAGATTTGGCTGATATTGACCTCAAAAGTAACAGAGCATGATCAGTCCTTCGTTTAAATTTAACTTGCTCTTTTGAAGGGCCAGTTCACTTTTTCGGTTTCCTAGGAACAAGATGTGAAGAATGATCTGACTAGTCTAGCATGATGTAAATTCATGGAAGAGGAAGGACTGGTACCAACTATCTAACCTGTCTTTTCATCTATGACTCTTCAACAATTTTCTTTCAGCTCATGAAAGCTCGCAATTTATGACATAGCTCTATATTCAACTTTGGCATTAGATTAACTGATTTTGGTTTCGTACTATTTCTTTGGATCTTTAGTCGATAGGGCTTCTTGGTTTATATACACTAGGGGATAAGGCACATGCGACATGCTTGTAGAGAGGAAGGGAGACAAAAAAGGAGAGAGACAGAGTGAAAGTGTGCAGCAACATGCAACACATTCAACGGTGGGCAACCCATCATTACTTTTTCCAATTCTGCAGCCCACCTGAGTTTTAGATATGACTTGTTTAAGGCTAACGCACTAGTATGAGATGGCGCAATAGATGTACGGAGCTGATTTCATACAGTCATCATGGTCATGGTCGCCTAACAGCCTTTGTCGCGCGGTTCCTTAATAGTACTGTTGGGTGGAGCCACATGCCAAGAAGATTAGAGTGGACAACTCACATTAATAATCCTACTTCTTGCAGGTAAAACCTAAGCCATTGCAGGCTTTTTGCGGGTGAAATCTGAACTGTACCACCGAGAGCAGCCACATTTTTACTTACCAAAATACCCTTCCCTTCATAGAAATGTCTTCCCGTATCCTTTAAATATCCAAAGGCCTCTGCCATGTGGAACTAATTGCATCAGCAAAAATGCTGCTCGCATTATGTATAGTATCGATACCTTGACATGTGTAGATGCTCAACATGACATGATCGGATCTTATTAAATAAATATTACCAATAAAATGCTTCACACAACCTGGATTAACTTGGGGCTTGTTTGGATAGAATGCAAACTGGGGAATGCAACCTGTTTGCATCAACAAGACATTTGCACTTGTTTGGGAAGCAGCAAATTGCTGCAGCAAAGTATTCACATTTGCTTTATCCTCCTCAACAAGAGAGTATTAACTTTTTCTTTTCAAAAAGTCAAGTGGAGAGAAAAAAATTTGCCTTCGATGATAGCAATTTTGGAGTTAAAAAACGAAGACAGTTTCCCTTTGTAGGATTGCAATCCAAACAGTTGCAAATGCAAAGAAAAAGCATTTTCCAAGACTTCTCTTTACCAAAACAAACAGTTGCAAAGGGTTTGCTTCCCCTAGTTCTGATGTAAGTATACCTCTCACTTTTGTCACATTTTTGCTTTCCCTTGCATTTCCCTAGTTTACCCTCACTCCAAACAGGCTCTTAATGTGAGATACTGAATGGCTTCTGGATGCCTTAACTAGGAAATGGCCTGGTGAATTTCTTCTCAATTGCTCCCATGTGTAGTAGCAATCAAATATGTTGAACTCCCCACGTCTCTGGTGACTGCTTTCATTATGCTGCAACTCTACAACTTGCTAAGATAAGGTGAATTTTGTCAGGGGGAGGCATATTTTTTTGTATGCCAAGAAACCAAGAAGGTGAGGAATAGAAGGAATAGACTGATGATAACCCTTTTCCCTGTGGACGAAAAATTTCAATGGGAGGGAGGGTAGGAGGGAAAAACATGCAGTAGGGAGGGAGAGAGAGAGAGAGAGACAAGAGCATGTGGTTGTAGTTCGTGTGTCTACAATCCATGTGTTGTAGACGGCAGCATGAAGCCATCGTGGTGATGTGATGGATCTGTATGGTGACCTGCTTTCTTTATATAGTTTGCTAATACCTTGGGACTACAGATTTAGGCCTATTAGTTAACAGCAGACTTTCTTCATAGTCAATTTGCTTTGGTTGTTCGGGTTCTGGAGTTTCAATTGCTTTTGTCCACTTTGTCGTTTATTAATGATATCTACCTAACTATTATTTTGCATGAGAGCTAAAATTCATGAAATAAAATATAATTATGTCATCAATATTCAGATATGCTACATCAGTTGTTCCAATCGGTGCGATGTTTGCAATGACTCTGTGGCTGGGAAACACGGCATACCTGTACATATCTGTTTCGTTTGCACAGATGTTGAAAGCTATCAGTAAGTTTTCATTTCTTGGGCTTTTTAGAAATCATATCTTGTGCATTTGCTAGCCCATTACCTTTTCCTTTTCTCTATTTCCCATGACAACTGTTCTTGATGTCACCTTCCCTTGGACTTTGTAGTGCCCGTAGCTGTTTTCATCCTCGGAGTAGCAGCTGGCCTTGAAGTAATGAGCTGCAGAATGCTTTTCATAATGTCTGTGATCAGTTTCGGAGTTCTTGTGGCATCTTATGGGGAAATAAATGTTAACTGGGTGGGAGTGGTCTATCAAATGGGTGGGGTGGTTGGAGAAGCTTTGAGGCTCATTTTCATGGAGATTTTCGTGAAAAAGAAGGGTGTCCAACTCAACCCCATATCTGTCATGTACTATGTGAGCCCATGCAGGTACAAGTACCATTCAAACACGCAGTCTTTCTCAACTTCATGTTCCTCAGTTCTTGTAGACCTTTCTACTCCTGATGCTTCATGTTTGTTTGCTGCAGTGCTCTGTGCCTCTTTATTCCATGGGTATTTCTAGAAAAGCCGAAGATGGACGCTGCTGGGCCCTGGAACTTCCCACCAGTTATATTGGCCCTCAATTGCCTCTGCACTTTTGCACTCAATCTGTCAGTTTTCCTTGTCATCTCCCATACAAGTGCACTGACCATTCGTGTGGCTGGAGTTGTTAAGGACTGGGTGGTCGTCTTATTGTCAGCCCTTTTATTTGCAGATACGAAGCTGACGGCTATAAACCTATGTGGTTATGGCATTGGTAATATATTACAATCACCTTTCCATTCTGTTTTTATTTATTTATTTATTTAAGGATTAAGGAATCACCTCCTCTCTCTTATTAGCTTTCTTTCCTTATGTTTTCTTTTGTCCTGCATCTTTATCTATTTTCCTCTCTTTTCTTCCTCTTGATTTATTTATTTATTTAGTTTTTTATTGCTGCCTCTTGTTCTTCCCCCTCAATCTAGAAGATTTTTTATTTATTTTTTGGGTAGGATGAAAAACTTTATTAGGCCAAAGCCAAAAAAACCAGAAAAAACAACAAAGGAACAAAGAAAAACAGAAGATAGAAAACAAAACTCAACAGCCCCAAGGCTGGAAAAACACCCCAACCCTTAAGGGCAATCAAAGAGCCCAGTCTATGGATAACAGCAGGACGTGATTGAACACCCCATCAGAAGAAAATTTAAAAACTCTAAATATGAGTTGAACACTAAGAGTAATCAGTGAAGTCTTTCCGAGCTGTCAAAGCTTAAGATGTAACCTCACTTTTCAAGTAGGGCTTAAAAGTTATTGAGTATTCTGGTTTCTTTTCAATCTTGCAGAATAAGAATGATGATGTAACATGTGGGTTATCAGATTATGCACCTCAACGGTGGCATGCATATATGCAATTGAACTGCTCATCTGGTGGTGGGCCATAGCCCAAAAGATACACACCAGTTGGACTATCCTAATTGCTCAGGTGGACTTTCTCCATTGGATCTGAATCATCAGCTCACTTCTTTTTCTTTGTAACTGCCCCCTATTCCTTACTCTGTTGTTATTGGGCCGTGGCCTATCCATGTTTGTGTCCACCTTCATGAGCAATTTGAATGGCATAGATGTCCCATGGTCCCCCCCTCCACCCTATTCCTTCAAAGCTACTCAAATCGAATGGTTAGGATCATTTGAACTCTGTTGTTATTGGGCCATGGCCTATCCATGTTTGTGTCTACCTTCACGGGCAATTTGAATGGCATAGATGTCCCATGTCCCCACCATGGCTAACAAGTTATAGGACTCTGGTTGTCATCATTATGGTCATGGATGTTGTCATCCTGTCCAAGGGGATTGATGATGAGTCTTTAGCTCGTGTTACGAGGTCATCATGTGGCTAATAAAAGTGGACATAGCTAGGTGACTTCGTCAAGGTCTATTAAGACTCACATAGCCAATAAGGGATTTACTGGTTTCTTAGGAACTTTTGGCTTAGATCTTATACATCAGATGTTCATCAAGTGATTTTTTTCCATTGGGCCCAACACTCAAAAAGGTTTTAGAAGGTTTTACAAGTGTTTTCAACTGTTACACTTTTGTTTTAACCATTAAAAAGGATTTGATCAAACTTGATAATCTGATGGTCCAAATTTGGGATCCACTACTTGATCTACATTGGCATTGGATCTTTGCTGGATGGCAATGGATGGATTGTATTAGATATAGGTGCATGCGATAAGGTAGGATTGCATAATTTCAATGCAAGAAGATATATAGAATATTGTAGGGTGGTAGAGTACTATAACTGGTCTCCTTAAAACCCTAGCTCATTCATATAAGTCCAACCCTTTTTTTGTGGTGCTCCCCAGCCATACAGCTATTTATGTTGACGTGTGATGCATTGTCCAACTCCTTTTTGTGGTGTTCCCCAGCCATTGTCGGGGTGGCAGCTTACAATAACTACAAGTTAAAGAAAGAAGCTGCACGTGCGGTTATGCACGAACAAGCCAATAGCAATCAAGATAAGCCTGTAGGTGGTCAAGTCAGACCAAGGGACATGCCTTCAACTCTCCTTGAAGAAGACACATGAACGAGCACATACCATTCTGAGGTAAGATGTTGCTCCCAAGTCAAAAGGGGGACCTCAATTATCTGTATGCAAGCATACATTTCCTAATCTATGCGATTTCCTGCTGTAGTGATGATGCTAATTGTTTGCTGTTATTTGAGGCACACAGGAATTCTTCAGCTGCGAAGGTAGCGGTGTGTTTCATCTTTTCTCTTTTTAAAAAAAAAATAAAAAATTCAGCCTTTTGGTTCTGTACACTGCTTTGAATTTTGTTCTTGTAGGCAAGCTGCCTCCTACTTTATGATAATGTGGAAGTATTTGGGAATTTCTTTGACAGATTGGGAGCAGAGATGGTTGTCAGGTCAGGACGAGCTGCTCTGTGGAATTGAGTCGGTCGGTTCCTATCATGTAAAAAATCCAACACGGGTTCTGCATTGCATTTTTTCTTTTTCTTCGCAGGTGATTCGGCATGCACCCATCAAGTTGGTTGTTACTATACCTTTTTTTGTGCCGTACCGCCTGCGGTTGGATTTGACAAGGTCTATGCCTCCCTTATTCCAGCTGTGAGAGATTTCTATATGGTCAGTTAAATTCTCCAAAAGAAAAGGAAAAAAAAAATATAAATTCTATGATTAGTTATGGGTCTGGTTTGGTATTCTTGTTTGGAATAGATCATGTGAATCACCCATTCAGTGTCACTGATGCTTTGAGATGCCAGTTGGATGATGCTTGGCATTGCAAGGTCATACGCCTTCAATATCCTGGTGGATGGATCTTCCCAGTTTGCATAGGTAGGAGATCGGTGTTTTGAGATTTGGACTGGGATAAAACGATCAGACCTCTCGGCCTGTATTAGCCCAGAAATCTGTTTTATAATGTGTTTAGTTGCACCTTATATCATGAACTTTCATAATTATTGATAATGAAAGTTGATATTTGATGCAATTGTATGTACCCTTAACTGTAATTACAAGAAAACAGGTCAAGGGTTCGAGTACCCATAGGTGGTGAAATCCCACTACAGCGTGTGTGCGTGTGACAAAAGGAAAAAAAAAAAAAAAAACACAAACAAACAGAGCTTACCACTCATTTGCTATCAGCCCAGCTGAGCGCTTGCTTTTGCTGGGCCTGTTTTGCAGCTGGTCCTGCCCTCATGTGTCTTAAAATGCCCAGTGCTCAATGATGAATAATTGTTCTGTAGGAAACTCAGTCTGAAAATTGGCTCTGCCAAGGTAATTGTACAATGCTTGGCCAGAGAATTTGCATGGTATACTTGAGTTTTCAGCGCATCCAAGTGCAGCCCTTGGATCAGTGTTCCTAAGCCATTGTGTTGGATCCTGGATGCTCTGCCCACCACAAACACAAGGAAAGAAGAAGAAGAAGAAGAAAACTGCCTCAATGGGAATATCGTCGCCCTCCAATCAGTGGGATACCATTCGTCTCTGCCATGAATGCCCTTCAAAAAAATGTGGTGGGGGTAGTACCCATCTTTGAATCAGGTTTTGATAGGCCTGAATTATCAGGCTCGGGCTCAGCTACTTCATTAATCAAACCTTCTCAGCCCAAATCCGACAGGTCTCTCTCTCCCACCACACAGCGGGTAACACTTATTTTGGTACTAGTAAATAACAAACCAGACATATAACACGTTACTCTGCCATGTGAATGGAAATGCAACCGTGCAGATGCCCTCTCCCAGAAAAAAGAGCTCAGCTAAAGTTCACAAATCGACTTGATTGGTGGACCGGCCTCTTTTTTTGGACCAGAGCATCTACACGATCGCCTCACCTAATGGACGGCTTGGATTTCACACGCATTGGTGGCCCATGTTATTAGCAAAACTCTACAGGTAAAATGCAAACCATATCATCAATCATCTAATATAGAGAGAGTAAATAGAACTGAGGGTGGCAGTGGTCTCGGCAGGGGTTGGCCTAGTCTTGCCCTCATCCCTTGCGCCCAGGCCTGCCCTTGCGCTACAGAGCCAGCCCTATCAGGAAAAGAGTTTTAAGTGATCAAAGATTTCAAATACATCCAATATATAATTATTTTATTATTATTATTACTTTTGGATCTACTCCATCCACAATAATCCTATACATAAATCAATGGTCTGGATCATTGAAACTTGACGAGGACCCAATAATTATCTTTAAAATATATTTACATCAAAAGAGAACCACTAACAAGTGTCTTTAAACCATGAATAGCCCACCAAATGATTTGATGTGGCCAATGGACCAGGCCATGCTTAGCCCAAGCATCAGGCCTAGATTTCAAGGCCATCAGACCAACTTTTAGGAGCCCAAACCCCTGGCCCTACAGGGCCGGTCGATGGGCGGCCCACCTCCTAAACAAAGCAGTGCTATTAGGGCTGTCAGTGGAATGGGCCTCGGGTTAGGTTGGCCCATATTCCAACTGTTCGGGTCAGGCCTGATGGGGTGGGCCTATTCAAAATGAACCCCCAGTCCCTGTGGAAAGCTTTCGTAAGCCCACGTTCATGTACAAGGCACGGGTCATGTACACCCCAAACAAGTGCCAGCATGACACATTGGTACCAGATCCAAACCGTTCAATTAGAGGGATACGAGTCTGTAGATTCTCTTTCCCAAGAATCGCATCGGTACACTTGTCAGCTGGGCCACAGTTTATGTAACAAATCTGCATCTGGAAACATCTTGGCTTAAGTTTACTTAGTCGATGAACTACTTTGTGGTCCACCAAATGAACTCAACAGATTTACTTTTGGGGGAGAACATCTACGATTTCAGACCTACCTGGATTGTATATTGCACTTGGCATCCATCCAATCACTTGTAATAGCGTGTACATGACTTGCCTTTGCCTTCAGCAAAGCTCTATGCTACCATTCTTCTTTATTAAGCTATTAAACACTGAAGTTTCATGGGTAACATTCAAAATCCGCAACTACCAACACGCTTAGCAAACAGCAAACGACGAAAAAATAAAAAAAAGGTACAGGAAATCTGTGTTTAATTCGGTTTCGGTTGTAAAAAATACGGACAAAAGTTCAGGGAAAAAAAAAACCATGCAATAAGGCCAAATTTTCAAAGAATGAAAAGTTTAGGTTCAATACGATTTGCACTAAAAAAAGGAGTGAAAAAAAGGAGAGGGGGCTGGGCATGTACATATAGATGTAAATATTAGATATAGGTTTAAAATTTGAAAAAAAAATAAAAAAAATAAAAAAAAATTTTAAAAAAATTTTTTTTAAAAAAAATCTAATTAAAAAATCTAGTAAGTGTGAACAATAATGTATATAAATAGTCAAATGGTGTTCTTTACCTCTCAAATCCTTACCTTTCCAATAATCCTCCAATAAATTAATGTCTCTATTAAAAAAATCAACCACCAATTTCTGTTTTTTAATCTCCCCTTTAAAAATTAATAAAACATTTTCATTGAAAAAAGAAAAGGTTTTTTAACTTTGTTTGCCCAAAAAACTTGTTATTTTGTCTATCTTCTGAAACATACAGAGCTTTAAACTTTTAATCAATAATACAGTTTACGTTTTCAAAATTACCACATTTTGCTAACAAGGCTGCCAACTTCATAACAGGAAGGAATGGCTAACTAGGCTCCTATGATAGTTCACCACCATTTTAAAAGTAGTGCATTCACCTCGCCCTCAAAAAGACACCAGGGAGTCTTTAATCAGTTTGACTGGATATTTTACTAATAATATTTTTATTATAGAATGCATTTAAAAAATTGTTTGAAACGAACAAGAGCATTAAAATACCCAAATACAGCGCAACTGCACATTGTAGTGCAGTGGTAGCACGTATCTCTGATAAATGAGGTTGCCTGATCAGAAAGCAGTTTTCAGTTAAAACCAGGCTGACAAAGCAATCCTAACCATTTGATTGATGGCTATTAGGGAGTGGTCCAAATTCAAATTGAAAAAAACAACAACAACAACAACAACCAAAAAAACAGTTAGTCACCATCATTCTGTGTGATTTGCGATCAGTGGTTCGGATGGTCCATACAAGCCATGTGCACGGACGAAGCCTCACCACCATTTTTTAAATGAAGCAAAACTACCACTACATCATCCTTGTTCTTTTCATCCATGGTGTTGAACCGGAATCGATCCATGACCCCACAATTCTAACATTCAGCACCCTCACTCTACTGCTCTGAACAGCAAATCTCCTTCTCTTATTCATTTTTCTATCTTTTTTTCAGACAGATACATGCTATGAGAAAACATCCAGAATTGAAACATCTCCACATTTTATTACAAACGATGGGTTGATATAAATCTTATATTTCTAAAGAAAAGCAACGTTTAAAAGCCAATATCCCATGTTGCACTACTAATACATGCATCTGTCTACATATAATTACCTTGAAGCTAGCAGAAGTGATCATTTCTTCCAAGAGTTCCAACTTATGGCCGGTAATGTTCAAACCTCTGGCCCCTGCATTTCAGGGCCGTTCATATCTGCATGATGCCAAGTTCACCTTCCTTTACTCCCATCATCTGTCCAAACAGTGTCCCATGAGCCACTTGCAGCTTTTGGCCCCTCGATGTAGTTCTGCCCATTTGCATCAGGGCCAGGGAGTGCTCCAGGTGGTCCCGGTTGGTGGTGCATCTTCGGCTTTGTTTTGACCCCGAGCAACCTTAGCACAAATCTCGCAAGCTCGCCATATAACATTCCGGATCGATCAAATAGCTGGAATAATGACCATGAGTCCAAAGGTTGAGCAAGAAGATGAGGAAAACACAAGCGCAGAAGGTGTAAGAGCCCACCTGAAGAAGTGCT
This sequence comes from Magnolia officinalis, assembly GCA_021015155.1. NCBI lineage: Eukaryota > Viridiplantae > Streptophyta > Magnoliopsida > Magnoliales > Magnoliaceae > Magnolia > Magnolia officinalis. The sequence continues at coordinate 19,653,570 of JAJHSJ010000002.1, read as the reverse complement.
GACATGAACAAGTGGAATGCCTGGGTATTCTGATCAATGAGGATTGAAATCCGACCAAAGAAAGTTACAACACCTTGCATCTGCCATTAGTGTCAGAAATGTAGCTGCAGGTGAATTCAGGCAGTGACAATGAAGAAGAAATTTTATAAAGATAATCAGCTGTGATGAGACCACAATTTTCAAGCCGATTACTTCAACTTGACATGATGGTCCCAGATATCGCAGACTTGGATGAGCTTGCTCAGCGAATATGACAAGCATTACTCATTTTTGAGTTCTTACACACTGACATATAACAAAACTAATATAAGTTACTTATTATGCTGTAGTACTATAATAGATGGGGATGGTCCTAAAACCTCCCATATTGGAAGATCCCTTGTCTTTTTCAAAATTTGAAAGGCCCTATTCCTTCAGTCTTTCATGCTACAAATAGGTGATTAAGAAAAAAAAATTTATAGCAGCAGTCAACTTTCTATAAAAATGGGCCAATGAAGAAATAGAATTAATGGGATAAATTCCAATCTAGTAGACTTCTTGGGCAGAAATGTTGGCCTGTGCCTCAATACCGTAATATTCCTTAACAATGTAATAGATGTCAGGTAAGACATATACACACATATCATAGCACCACATAGAAGCTAGGTAGTACATACTACATATACACCCCCACATATATTAATATTATACATCATCACGATAGACTAGTCTAACTATTTGGGGTTAGCTTTACTAATCCTGTTTTGCTGTTCTAAGGCCATGGTGGGCTTGTTTGGGTTGGTGGAAACCAGAAGGTAGAAGATGAAAGGGAAACTATGGATAGGGGAAACTGTGGAAAAGAATCTTCAAACAACTTGTTCATTTTAGCATATATATTATACATGATTTCAATGAAAAAGCGGAATGGTCAATCATCAAAAAGTTGTCTCGAAAAGAGTGGAAATCCCGTTTCTTTGGTTTTAGAGAGGAAAAGGAAATGGCTCTTTTCTGAGGAAAATTGTGGAAAGAAAACCAATTCCCTCAAGTGTTCTCGTCTTTCACAAATGTGGGAAACTGTCACATCTGAGGAAATTGATTTCCTTCTTCATGGTTGAATTTTGTTTTTGACCAAAGGGCTATTTGGATTGTAGGAAAAGAAAAGAAAAGAAAATGGATGAGTACTCCCATGAAGGAATGTCCCACCATGCTTGATTAACAAAGAAAACATTAGATTTCAAAGCAATCATTACCCAAACACCATAGTCAAGGTGTTCCGTATCCGTTACGATACGCCCATAAAGGCCGACACGTATAGGTAATGGGCATAACCGTTATGCGATACAAGAGTGAAATGGGGCAATTGGTTTTTTGGGACTATATCGGCCATTACGGGGCATAATGACCGTTACCCCCATAAGGGTCGAAAAATGGCCACTTTTTTCAATTTAAATCTAATTCTCTTTCATTGTTTTCATTTTTCTCATTCCAAAAACTCTCCTACATCATTTTACAACAGATTTTGACTACTCTTACTATAGTTTTTAAGATTAAAACCGTATATTGAAGTGATTTGAGCAAATAGAAGTTCCAAGGGGCTTTTTTTTTTTTACAAAATTTTGTAGTATTTATACCTTTTTTTCTGATTTCCAATTCTAATGCTTGATTGTGATAGATGATCATGTTCACAAATTCGCTAGACAACCTGATGCAACACTCTCACCAAAACGAGTGGACCGTTACACTACCATAAACATGTTTTTAAAAAAAAAGGAAAAAAAAAAAAAAATACATAGTTGAAATATTTACATTATTCTAGATTTTCTACATATTTTTTCAGAAATTTCAGGTAAAAGAAAATTTTCAACCATTACGGGTGTCATAACGGTCATTACACCCCGGTATTGGCCGTTACAATCGATACACATATCGGTAATGGTAGCGACCGTTACTGATATGGAATACCTTGACCATAGTCAATTTCTCATGCACAAGATTCAAGGCGACTATTGCGAAAGCTTTATTTTGATTTCCAATTTCTATCCAAACAAGAACCTCAAAATGAAATCTACAGGAATCATCATTAAATAATCATTACAGTTTTCTTTTCTTTTCCCAAACAGACCCTAAGTGAAAATCCTACATATTTGTCTCTCACTTGTTAGTTGAGCTGGTAGAGACAAAATGAGTGTGTGCAAGTGATTGAGGGTTCAGTCCCTAATTGTCTTACTTTGTAAACCTTATTACCTTTGGAGGTATCCAAGCAAACAAAAAAAGAAACAACTAAAAAAAACAAATCTGTCACACATTATGGTGGGGCCCGCAGACCCATGAGGTCGAGCTCTGTGTGCCTCACCGTGATGTGTGACGGACATCCACCCCATTGATCAATGCACCCTTCCATGGTGGGCCACAGGCCTAAAGATCATGCCAATCCATGACTTAGGTGGGCCTCACCATAGACAACAGTTGAGAGTGGATGCCCACCCAATGAAACCTTCCTGGTCGTTTATAAGGCCCGCTAAGATGTGGCTCAGAAATCCAACCCATCCATTGTGTGTGTGTTTGACTTGGATGAGGGGTCGCACCAAGTATCAACCATATCCAAAACTCAGGTGGGCCCCAACAAGTGCTTTTAGATGTTTTAGGCATGATTTCACACTGTTTTAGATGGTGTGGCCCATTTGAGTTCCAGATACAGCTGATTTTTGGGATATCCCATAAACTAGAGGGGACCCACCAAATGCACGGTGTGGATGCCTGTTACTTACACATCACGGTGGGGCCCGCACAGCTCGACCTCATGGGAAGCTCACATGAGGTCGACCTCATAGTATATATATATATATATATATATATATATATATATAGAGAGAGAGAGAGAGAGAGAGAGAGAGAGAGAGAGAGATTGCTAACACTCCATTTGTAGTTTCAGACTATGAAGGACAATAGGGAACAGAGGAGCTGCAACAGATCAATGAATGAAAATAAATAGTTGCAGAAAGCAGGAGGAAAATGTATGCCTTACCATCCGAAGGAAGGAAATCCAAAATCCTGGTGGTGAGGGAGGTGGACCGAATGGATTATTTGGATCTTGATCACCATATGGACCGCCCATGCCCATGCCCATGCCCATGCCCATGCCCATGCCCGTGCCCGTGCCCATTCCCATGCCATAACCACCCATAGGGCCTCCAAATCCACTGTTATACATCCCACCTCCATACAAACCAGAACCTCCATATGAGTTGCCATATTGACTTCTATACATGTTATTACCATAGAGCCCACCGCCATACGATCCTCCTCCAAAGCCACCATAGGAACTGTACATTCCAGAGCCATAGCCCGAATTCTGATTTAGACTTGAACCATAGCCTGCATTGAGCATGGAAATCACGACAAGTGCTCAGTAGAAGCAATATGCCAAATGAGAAGGAAATGTTACTCTGTAGGAATGAAAATTACCTCCAAGGCTGTTTCCATAGTTCTGTTCCCAAGGCCTTGTAGGTACAGCCCTTCCAAGAGCATTTGTGTTTACAGGAGAACTCCTCGCAGCGGTAGAAACGATTTCTCCAGGTTTTGCAGTTCCCGATGCCTCAACAACATCACTTGTGTTACCAGGGGATGGAGGTTTAAAAGGTGCAGGACCAGATGATGTCCCAGCTCGTTCGTAGGGTTTTGGTGGAGCAATATTACCTGTAAGGACGCAATTCAAATTCCAAAAATCTAAGAAACACTAAACCATCCAGAATCTTCAGATAGCATATCTGGATATGAGGCTAAAAAGCATTGATCTCATGCAGGCTGCTTTCAGCAACATCATAACCACATAACTTGCACTCATCACAAAGCCCTTGAAAGGGAAACATCAAAGCAGAACCATGCACTGCAAGTCCAGATAGACTACATTAAGGACACAAACACCTTATGTGCCTCCAGGAACATGGCTGGCTTTTATATATTATTACAAAACAGAGTCTACAGAAAGCCTAAAAGAGCGCATTTTCATCAAACAGCATGAGATGTTTTCCAAGTTCTTGCTTATGTCTCCATCACACAAACATGAGGCTTTTTCGACCTGAAAACACTCCAAAACCAGTTTCAAAAAGATTTCTAAAAGCAACAAGGGCTGCGACAAGAATTCACAGAAAAAAAAATAATAATAATTGTTTTGCAGTTCGCCCCATAAAACAGGATGCAAGAAATTTCAGATAAACTTGTCTGTCTTAGTGGAGATTCATCACACCCTATTTCTATGATCATTCTCTGAGTAAATACGCAAAGTATGAGAAGCACAGAGAAGTTTTTTTTATATATTTTAAATGCATGGAGAGGAAATGTCACCCAGGTTTGTGCTCGAAAAATGATTTCCAACTATGACAACCAGATAAAGGATATTGATTAATATACAAATACAGGGAATATACAACTCTGTTTCTAAAAATCCAGGACAGATATACAGATACAGGTATCGATTTGTAAAATCCAGGACAGCTCATCAAACCTACTTAAATTTCAAGTTTGGAAACTGGAAGTTTGCTAATTCTACATATGTATGGGAGACCTGCATGCAGGACCATGTGCCAATATTAATGGGAGACCTTCCATCACATAGTCTACAATGTTTAGATCTTATGTCCGAAAATCAGGCCATCTCAAAAAGCAAAATGGATGGTCATTATTATAATTTGAACAATATGGCTCACCTAAGGAACGGAAATGAAATGATATTTTTGGCAGACGATCAAATCACCGATTCCATTATTTTTGAAAGCTCAGATCCCACCACGTGTTCAATATCAGAATGCATGTCTGTGTGTGGATGAGCATGGTTTTACACATATTTTCGATTTTTTGAAGCAGGGGAATTATTTAATACTTTGGCAGAGTCTAAAGCTTGATACTGTTGACATAACACAGGAGCGCACCAACCAGCTGTGCTGAAGTGCTGCAACACTAAGCTCACAGAGTAGCATTTGGCGCAGCACTCATGCTGTTATAGCACCAATAGTGCTGGCACAAATGAGGGATGGCACTATGCTTCCATACAGTAGCAACACACCACTAAAGTAGGGCACGGATGCGAACAACATAAACTGTCATCCAATCAGAAGGGTCCGACCCCAACGTTAAACTGCAAAACGCCACGTGTCCTGATGACCAATTGGGTAGCACCACCTGTCCTGTCGCCCAACCGGAGGATGCTCCATTCCATCAACTTTAGAAACCTATATAAAACCCTTGGGTCCAGGTATACCATACATCACCAAAAGCAGTAAAGGTCAAGGCACGTAGCTCCCTCCTCTGCGAACTTCGCATAGTACCTTCCTCCAAACCACCAATTTAGCATTTGCCCTCTCCATAGTCTCGTTGACCAACACCACGTCATCTGAAAACAACATATACCAATTCATCTATAACAAGTCCAAACCAGTAAGGCCTTAATGCTGACCCCTAATCAAGACCCACTGCTACTGTGAACTCATTTGTCTTCCCACAAGCTGTTCTCACTCTCATAACTACACACACTTACATTTCTTTGATGATATCAACACATCCTCCTGGGAGTCTGGGACCCATTTCCTCCTCATCACCAACCACATACCCACCCAAGGTACTTCGTTGTATATTATCCAAATTTATAAAAACCATGAGTAGATTCTTTCGCTTATCTCTATACATTTCCATCAATTGTCGAAGTGAGAGAGAGAGAGAGAGAGAGAGAGAGAGAGAGAGAGATTTTTACTTGTGGATCTCCCTGGCATGAAGCCTATTTGAGGAGGAGAATTTGAGAGAGAGAGAGAGAGAGAGAGAGAGAGAGAGAGAGAGAGAGAGTAGGGTTGGGACGCTCAGCCCTATCTTGTTTATAATAAGAAGAGAAACGGTATAATGACATGTATGCCCTTAATATGAAGAAAACTCTAAAGAAAAACTAAGTGGCAAATAAGAAAACATAAAATAAAGATTAAGACTAAGGCTCACATGCTAAACCTGAGGCCCAATCATAGGCTCAGACGCACATACAAATACAACCCCCCCCCCCCCCCCCCCCCCCCCCCCCCCCCGCTGAGGCATAGATATCAATCACGCCAAGCTTGCCAAGAACACGTCATTTGAACATAAGAGCCTTTGTGAAGATATCCGCTAATTGCTTGGAAGACGGAACAAACAGAGTGAAAATAATGCCCGCAGCAACCTTCTCATGAATAAAGGCCTCGCGAAACTTTCAAACCAGGCGCGAAAAGCCTACTTCAACCCATATATCGCCTTCTTCAGACGACATACCTTGCTCTCTTCTCCCTTTCGAACAAATCTAGGAGGAGGAAGCATATAGATCTCATCGGTCAAATCGTCATTTAAAAAAACATTCTTAATTTCCAACTGATGCAAGGGCCAATTCAAATTGGCAACAAAAGAAATAATCACTCGTACAAAGTTCATCTTAGCAAGAGGAGCAAAGGTCTTAAAATACTCATCACCAAAGGTTTGTTTAAAACCTTTAGCTACAAGGCGGGCTTTATGGCAAATTATACTTCCCAGTGTTTTAAATAGCGGTAGCGTGTTACGTGGCATTCAACCCTCGGTAGCGTGTAGCGTAAGCTACGTAATATATATATATATATAATGCGCTCGAGCTTATTTTAACGTCCCATGAGGTCGAGCTGTGTGGGCCCCACCGTGATGAGTTTCGAACATCAACACCATCAGTCAGATGCACCATTCCATCATGGGCCTAGGTCTCAAAAATCAAGTCAATTCGTGATTTGTGTGGGCCACACCACATACAAAAGTTGAGAGGTGTCGTGCACCATTAAAACATTCATAACCATTTTTTTGGGCCCACCGAGATGTGGTTTGCAAATCCAGCCCATCCATTATGTGTATCCCACTTGTATGAGGGTTTAGACCAAGTTTCAGGCGCATGCAAATTTCAGGTGGGCCCCACCAAGTGCTTTTATATGTTTTTAGCATGTCTTCACATGATTTTAGATGGTATGGCCCACCTGAGTTCCGTATACGGCTGATTTTTGGGATATCCCATAATTTAAAGGGGACGCATCAAATGCATGGTGTAGATGTTCGAAACTCATCACGATGGGGCCCTCACAGCTCGACCTCATGGGACGTTAAAATCAGCTCGAGCACATTGTACCTTTTCCCTATATATATATATATAAGAAAAATATTATAAATAGTAAATATGTCACATTCTTCAAAATAAAAATCCCACAGTTAAGAGCATCAAGTACAATACAAATGTCGCATTCCTTAGTGGGCCCCACATGGGCCATACCATATAAAACAATGGATAGCCACAAAGATGTTGAAAAGAAATGAAAAAAATGATAAAGAACAAAAAAGCACAATAACCGGCATTTTAAAAGGGGAAAATTTAGGGAAAAAAAAAAACTCAAAATAACAAGTTATTTTCATTATACATTGAAAGAAACTCACCAAGGGGAACAAGCGTACCTATTGTTGTCTCAAGATGAGCTTCAATTAATGAAAACTCTAAATTTGAAGCTCCATAGCCGACCGGAACCGGAATTGGGGAAATCTGATTTCTCCTTCATTTCTTCTCTAATGATTATGAAACTACACCAAATGGACCTCCTTATAGTCTCCAACAATCGGCCAAAGAAGCCCATTCAATGGGCTTTTGGATCGCAAGATTGAAGAGGGGGAGAGGAAGTTGCATTCGACATAGGTTTCCAAGGGGTTTCGAATACCCTATTCGACTGCTCTTTTTTCTTTTTTTTTTGAAGTAACTTTAGTAGTTGTGGTGTGAGTTCACTACTATTTATAACAAAGAAAAACAAACAAAAAAATAATAATAATAAAATATAAATAAATACTATAGCGTAGCGCACGCTACCTGTGCTACACACTACACGACTGTAGCGTATGCTACGACCCCTGTAGTGTACGCTACAGGGGATTTACGCTATTTGGCACCCTACGTAGCACTATGGCAGCGCTACGCTACGAGTGCTACTGAAAACACTGATACTTCCATTGGAATATGGAATTGTACTTGAGAACATACACCCAACGATAACCTACAGGATTCTTCCCAACTAGTAACTCAGTCATCTCCCATGTATGATTCTTTTCAAAAGCTATCATCTCCTCCATAGCTCGGCGCCACAGAGGAGAAATAAGAGCCTCCTTAAAAGTTTTAAGGAATGGTGGAGGAAGAACAGTCAATTGTCAAAGCAAAGGACTGATGTTGAGGAGACAAGGTTTGTTTCACCTTTGAATAGGATGAGAGATACAGTCTTTTGGCTCTGATAGTAAGAGATAAATATAAGGCAGATTGTAAGTAAGGACTATCATAAATAGGCAATCGAGTAGCAACACTATCAGTACCTATAGCAGAAGGAGCATGCTTCATGGTGTCCTAAGAAATAATGGGTTTCCGAACATTCCTTCATTCATATACTTTCAAGTTTGACTTAATTGAATAAGTAATAATCTTATTTCTAGTATTACTAGGGACAGAAGACGGACACTATTTGATTAGACTCAAGAACAGGAACAGGAAGAACTATAGAATGTCTCCCCCTCTCTACCAAAAACGTATGAGCATCTTCCACAAATTTAACACCAATAGAGACAAACACTTTTTAGTAAGTGGATCGCTACATTTATACCCCTTTTGGAAAGACGAATATCCCAAGAAAATGCATTTAACAGCTTTATTAAACAGTTTGTTTATAAGAGGATTAGTGCTATAAACATAGCATATACACCCAAAGACATGCAGGGGAACATCGGGGATTAGATAACAGTTTGAAAATTACCAAACGGGTGACTTTCCAGCAAGAACTTTGTTGGGAAGTCCGAAATCAAGTTGATTGCCCTCCACTATTAATTCAATCCTCTCGTCATCCGTACCCCATTCTTGGTATTATCCTTGTACATAAAATTTGCAGCCATCTCCAGCTAGGGGTGCAACTTGAGCAGGTCAGTTCGGGTTAAGGCTCAACTTGAGCTCAACACAACTTCAAATCGAGACAACCTGTGACCAACCCAACCGGACCTCCCCAACCCAAGCACAACCTAATTTATCATATCTTCATCCCCAACCCATCTTGGGTTGGATTGAGTTTGTCAGATTGAATCATCATATCCATAACGATAATGAGAGAGAGAGAGAGAGAGAGAGAGAGAGAGAGTGATTGACAAAAAAAAAAAAAAAAATCACTTTTTCTTCTCCCGCTCACACAAGTTCAAAGAGAGAAAGTTCAATGAAAATCGGATCGAACTAGAAAAGTTGAAAAAACCCATTTGCAATCTGAAAAAAAAAAGATACGAATTTTGAATAGAATCGGCTTCTGAGTTGGCGTTTTTGTTCCCACATTTGGTGGAGAAGGAGATCCATGTTGTTTTAAGACTTCTTCTTTGCCTTAGAATACTCATATCAAGTTGTTATTGGGTTGAGTTCGGGTTGGGCTGGGTTGCCCGAGGCCTCAACCCAGGCCCGACCTGACTCTGAGTTGGGTTGAGTTTTTCTAGCCATAGTCCAACCCGATCTCAGCCCAACCCAAAAAAAAAAAAAAAATCTGGTTGGGCTTGTCGGGTTCAGCTTGAACCCGTACCCAAGTTGCACCCTAGTCTCCAACTGCTCCGGGTTTTGCTCTTTTCCACTTCTACCTTGCAAGTATGGTTTATTAATCCTCAATCTATTAGTTTTATCCACCAACTTCATACTCTCACCTAACAAAGTTACAACATTCCAAGTCAGAGAAGTATTTTCCTCATCTGAACTTGCATCATTACCTACAGCCATCCAGTCAAGTGCAAGAACCATTTCTCATTTTAACCACAACTGGATGTTGTTTAGCTGTTGCTTCCAAAGATGCCCTGGCACACCCTTGCACACTTTCCACCACAACAGGGTTTACGAATTGTGGCGTTTCACTTCCAAGGAATGCCCTAGCACACCCCTGCTCACTTTACACCACGATTGGGTTTACAAATTGTGGCACATTGCTTCAAGGAACAATAATACTTGGGAAAATAAAAGCCAAGGAGGTGTCTCAACTACAAAGCACATGCATGCAGATGCAAGTAGTGGCATGAGATATTGGCTTGAGTGAGTTTCCACTTCAGTGGAAGAATGACGTATTGGCTCGAGTGAGCTTCAGTGGAAGAATTTAACTGCATATGATATTTAAAAGCTAGGAGGCAGAAACACACTGATACCATGTAAAGTTGAGAGGAGTAAACCAAACTAAAGTCAGAAACTCATATCCCAGATCATCTTGAGAAACGATCACCTACAGCAATGGTACCACAACTTTTGGTACCATACCATTTTTCCTGCCAACATGCCACTTACATAAAACATCAGTGCCATGAAAAATGTATGCCCCACCATGAAGATCACCCTTGTAAAAAGTCAGACTGATCTGCTCATTAGGTGGGCCACACTTGCATGTTGAGTCTATATTTGGTTGTCTATTGATTTCAACAAGGTGGCCCACCTGATGTGTGGAAAAGCCTGTTTGTCCCAGGTGATCTTCATGGTGGGCCTACGTTTACATGGTACTGATTTCCTACACAAGTGGCATGTTGATGGGAAATATGGTGTGGTACCACAAGTTGCAGGACCTTGCCCATCCGTGGTTAGTTCTCATTCTTCTTTTGGAAATTGGAAAATTTTGCGATGTACACTTGGGATGAGTTAAAAAAGAATGAAAATTGACCAAAAACTACAATAATTAAACCTACATAAATATTGAGAACATTGTTCAGAGTATCAGTATCTTGACACCTAACAATGACCGGGGATTGGGGAACATGTATCAATATCGCCGACACTCAAAAAAATGTAACTGGATGGAGGAAACATTGGGGAACATTGGAGAAGAGGAGGAATTTTTCAGTGAAACTTCAGGAGATGTTAAAAGACACATGTTTACACATTTAGGAATCAAAATATTGACAAAAACAACTATACATAATAAGTTTCTATTTTATAAGGACCTAAACCATGCTCTATCGGAAAAAACCAGTGCAATGAGTTCATATCAAATGATATACAATACAAGTAATAAAAAAGCTATTCTCAATTTGTATAAAAATGGAGGAAATTAAGATTTCCCCAATTTTCCCCATTCACCCACTTAAAATGTTGATTTATTCACCACAAATCCTCGTCTCATGCATAGACATTGCAATCCATTCTAACAATTTTATTTTATTTTTAAATGAAGTTTCTATGAAGTTGGGGATGAGCAATCACAGAGGCTCTCCATCCGGAGGAACTAGGTTTCAAGACCAACCTCTGGGATTGGTAATTATCACAGTAAAGTTGGATGGGAGAAGTTTGGGATACTGTAGCAGATATGTACCCTCAATGTCATGACTTGGCACGTACCTTTCAGCTGCATAGAGTGATTACCAAAATGTAGCATAGGCAATTAAAATGCAGCAAGGGTAATCTACTGTGAAGGAGTATTATGCAGCTCTTCACCTTCGGTGGAAGTAGTTGTATTGTATGCCTGCAGTTGTGGTAGATAAACTCTGCAAGTGGCTGGAGAATCAATGGATATTTGAGTTCTTAAATGGGCTATTGGATTCCATCCAGACCTCGAGCGTTAGTGTACACAAATCCTGGGAAGGGAATCTTTACCTTCCCTGGAAGTTATATACACTTATGTCCCTGGAAGTTATATAGCTAGATCCAATTCCAAATCATCAAGGGGGATCTTCAATAAAGGGGAAGCCTCGTTCCGCTTCTCAAAATATTGACCAGGACAAGTTGTATCCATTGTGGCCATCATCTACACACTCATGAGCATTGCTATGATCTTCACCCTCACCTTCATTCCAAGCCCATAAGTGGAGCTAATAGTGTTAAGATTGCGGGGGAGCCTGACTCCATTATTGTCGGATCTGAGTCGAGTGCCATCAGCGAGCTACTTGAAGAGGCTGTCTATCTTTGAGCTTTTTCATTTGTTGCTGGTACACTAAGTAATCAACCAAGAATATCTACAAATTATGTGTCTGGGTATGTACCTTGTCCTCCTACATCTTGGATCATTGATTCCGGCACCATTGATCATACAACTAGTAAGGAAAGTAACTTCATTTTATATTCACACTTTCCAGATCACATTAAGTTAGCTAATGGGTCTTATTCTAAAGTATCTGGAAAAGAATCTTTACCAGTTAAATTCCTCTTTACAGTTTCCTTCAATACTTCATTTTCCATCATTTCCTACAAATTTGCTATATGTAAGCACTCTTACCAAACAGCTAAACTGTGGTGTAATGTTTTTTTTTTTTTTTTCTCATTGTGTCGTTTAGGATCTGCGTGCCAGGAGGAGGATTAGTGGTGGACATGATGTTTGAGGGTTGTATCTTCTTGATTCCGATGATACTCTTACTGCTTGTGTCTCTGAGTCTAAGCTAAGTAATAACATGCATGTATAGCTTTAGCAAGCACACATGAGTCATGTCTGTTAGGCCTCTTAGATATTTATTTCTGAATAAGTATGATGAACATGCCAGTCATCAATGTGATACATGTCAAATGCCAAAACATTTTAGAACTATTTATCTAGTTAGCGAAAATAAAGTACATTTCATTCTCTAACAATTACAAAAGTACACCTAAGAAAAAAAAATCTATGACCCACTTCCCACCTGACATCAACCCTACTCCTTTATCAGGCTTGGGAACAGCTAGTGCATCACTTCCAATCAAGGTATTATTACAGAACGGTCTTGGCTAGCATATCAGCCAGCTTGCTAGCCGACCCGAAGGGCATAACCAACTACTCGTACAGCCCGTCCTTCGTCTTGAAGGCAGTTTTCCATTCATCTCCCGCGTGAACACGAATTTGGTGATAACCACTCTTGAGGTCAATTTTCGAAAAGATAGTAAAGGTGGTCATCATGTCAAGCATGTCATCAAGCCTCGGGATGGGAAACCGATACTTGACAATGATGTTGTTTATGACTCTACTATCAACACACGTGTGCCACGTGCCGTCTTTCTTGGGCGTAAGAAGCGTGAGCACGACGCACAAGCTCGGACTCTCACAAATGAATCCCTTTTTAAGAAATTCATTCACTTGTCTCTTCAACTCGGCATGCTCAGTGGGATTCATTCTGTAATGAGGGAGGTTTGGTAGGGTTGCCCCTGGGACGAGATCTATCGCATGCTGAATGTCTCGCATCGGTGGAAGCTCGTCTGAAAGGTCCTCAGAGAAAACATCCTGAAACTCCTCTAGGACCGGACGAGCCTCCTAAGGTATCCCTATAGCAACCTAAGGTGTACTTTCCCTAGCTAGTAGGCCGTACACCATAGTCCCCGCCTTAGTCTCTCTCTCAAACTCCTTAGCATCTATGATGTGGAGAGACTTCGACTGAGGCTCCCTTTGACTCTTAGGACCGCCTAGGGACAACATCTTTTGCTCATGTTGACGATTTGAGAAGGAGCGGGCTCAAGACAAGCTTATTTCTTTCATGCTTAAATACACAATTATTGGTACACCCGAATATTGTGAAATCTTTGTCATAGAGACATGACCTTCCCAAGATGATATGGCCAACGTCCATCGTGACCACATCACACCACAACTTGTCCTTGTATGGTCCAAACTCAATCGGAATAAGGCATCCCTGGATCACAGGAAGGGATGTCGCATCCACCCAAGAAACTTTGTATGGGTTTGGGGTGAGGGACTGGCTTCAACCCCAAGCGACTCAAAGTAACTGAGGAAACTACATTCTCACAGCTCCCGCTGTCTATGATCACTTTGCAGCTCTTTTCTCCACACTTGGCGTAAGTATGGAAAATGGTAGTTCTGCGCCAATCTTCGCTTTCCTTTATCTAGGTCAAGGTGCACCTCACCACTGCAAGTGGGATAGTCTCCACAGTATCATCCTCGGCATCACTAGCGATAATGATCTCCTCATCACCCTGGTCACCATCAACTTTATCTGTCACTTCTTCTGTGGGTGTTCAGAAACAAAGGCAATGCGCCCACCCTTATTTGAACACTCGGCAGCGATGTGACCCATGCCACCACAGCGGTGGCACTGCCCTGGCATCGCAGGCCTAGTACTTGGTCCAGCCATACTATTACTTCGATTAATGTTGACTGGCTGAGTACCAGGTTGAGGTCTGGATTGAATTCCGACCTGGGGTCTCACTCCCTGCGGAGCTACTGCGATGCGAACATCAGTGGTGCGCCCTTTAGAGTGTACCAGAGGAGGCGTCGCCGACAGAGTACCAGAGTGGAGGGGTTGATGTGGATGGACGAGGGGTCCATCAGACCCACTTTCTGACGTGCTACGAGTGCAGGAGCGGCATGACCGCACCCCGACCATAGATCCATGGGTCGAATTTCACACCCTACCACACGGGTGTTCACCCCAACCATAGATCCATAGGTCGGATTTCACACCCTACCACATGGGTGTTTTAGTTTTGGACTTTTTTGTTATTTTTCTTGTTTCAGTGGATTTATTGCGGCTTTCTCTATTTTTCGTCTTTTTGTTAATTTTCTTGTTTCCAAGGGCTTTAGTGCACTTTTACTTTTTCCATAGCTTATATATACGTTGTGAGGAATCCTATTTTCGTTAGTATTGAATGAATAAGAATTCGAATTCGTCTGTTTTTTTCCTCTTGATTTAAGATATTAGGGTTTCAGGATTGGCCCTTAGGTGTTGAGGATTCCACCACGATTTCGGGTTCCCTCTTTCTAAGATCTTCGAGGTGTAGGAAAAGGTAAGAATCATCTTCCTCCTTTTCTTTTGACGACAAAGGAGCTATCCCTTCTTCATCTCGAACCCCTCATCCTTCACCCCTTTCGTTTGTCTCTGGATACCCCTTTCTAGTTTGAACAGAAAAAAGGGATGGTTAGTCAGTAGAATCAGATCCAAGCTTACTCATGGACTGACTTATGCTAGATCTGAGATATCCTCATATCCCGAGGTCCTCCCTTTTTACTGTTTACGTGATCTTATGCTAAGGGGCATGATCCTGACGGAATAACCTCATCTTTGTGTTGATATTTACCTAATCTCATTGTTTGGAAACAGTTGGTTAATTGGTGTATTTATTTGAATATTCTTTAACCTAATTATACATGCATCTAAGGTTAGGTTATCACATGTCTCTGCATCATACTGTAGGCATAGTAGGTCGAAAAAATCAATCCCCCTCACATTGGATTGGCACACACAGTGCCCCGGTTCCTGCACCACCTGGTAAGTATGTTCCAGACTGGTGACCATGTGAAGTGTGAGCTCTCGCTGAAGCTCAGGCCTGAGGCCCATACGGAAATGGGAGAGAACCACAGCAGGGTCCTCATCCACATCGCACCTCATCATATATTTATCGAACTTGACGATGTATTCCATCACCGTCATGGATCCTTGGTGCAAAGTGTGTCATTGATCTAACAACCTCTGCCTGTAAGAAATGGGAACATATTTCTCTCGCAACAACTCTTTCATCTCAATCCAAAAGAGAACTGACCCCTCTCCAGATCGCTCACGGCGACGCTCCACATTCCCCCAATATAATTTTGTTTATCCCACCAATTTCATCTTGGCGAACCCGACTCGTCGTGGGTCTGGCGGACCGTGCCACTCAAAGAAGTAGTCCATGTCTGCTAACCAATCGGAAAAAACTTTGGGGTCCAATCTCCCATCAAAACTGGGGGCGTCAACCTTGATGCCCTTCATGACCCTATAAACAGGGTTCTCGTGCTCATGATATCTCTGGGGTTGCTGACGACGCACCCCATCAGGGCCTTCCCATTGGGCGGGAAGAACAGGATTACGATTGTGTATGGGTAGTAATGGATACACCTCATCGTGTCTGTTGCCATCCCTAGGTGGATCAGGGCCTACAGCTTGGGACTGATCGACATCCCCAGTGTCGGGTCGCCTGGGCTCCACCTACAATGGCGGTTGGAATACCAGCCTCTATATGCACAACTCTCTCCTCTAGACGTGTGAACCTACCATCCTAATGCGCAAACTGTTACGCGATATTATCCCTCAGGGTTTGAAACTATTGATCCATTCTCTTAGTTAGGTCATCCATAGCCTTGGTAAATTGATCGGAGTCCAAGGTGTAATGGAGACCGAACCCATGACCAGTGTACATGGGCATACACCAGAAATGACAAGTGAATTACCTTATATCTATGTGCCAGAAAAGGGTAAAAACGATGATACCAATGCAATACAACTACCCTATCTGACCTAGATCTATATGGGGACTCAACAAAACCTAAGAAAAATGGCTGACTAAACTCAACAAAATATGCCCCCTACGTAGAGCGATCACGCGGTTTTTAAAATTTGGGTAAAGAGTTTGTGTAGAAAATTTTTACTACAAAGACGGATTGACAATAAACTGACCTATGCTAAAACTGATCTCTGATACCAAATTTGATGCAGGGACGTGTGATGACCTAACCCTAGATGCATATATAATCAGGTTAAAAAAATATTCAAATAAATACACCAATCAACTAATCGTTTCCTATCAAAGGGATTAGATAAATCTCAATACAAAGATAAGGTTATTCCGTCAAGATCATGCCCATTAGCATAAGAACACATAAACAGTAAAAAGGGAGGACCTCGGGATATGAGGATATCCCAAATCTAACATAAGTCAGTCCACGATTAAGCTTAGATCTGATTCTACTGACTAATCATTCCTCTTTTCCCTTCGAACTAGAAAAGGGATGTCCAAAGAGGAATGAAAGGGGTGAAGGATGAGGGGTTCGAGATGAAGAAGGTATAAGTCCTTTTGTCGGCAACAGAAAATGAGGATAATTCTTACCTTTTCCTGCACCTTGAAGATCTTAGAAAGAGGGAAACCTAAAATCGGGATGGAATCCTCAACACCCAATGGTCAATCCTGAAACCCTAATCTCTTGAATAAATAGGAAGAAAATAGACGAATTTCTACTCATTCAATAATAATGAAAATAGGGTCTCTTACAATGTATATATAAGCTATGAAAAAAAAGTAAAAGTGCACTAAAGCCCCTAAAAACAAGAAAATAACAAAAAAAAAAAAAAAGGTAAAGAAAGTGTAATAAAGCCCCTGAAATAAGGAAAAGAACAAAAAAACATCTAAAACTAAAACACTCGTGTGGTAGGGTGTAAAATCCGACCCATGGACCTATGGTCAAGGTGCGATTATGCTGCTCCTGCACTCGTAGCTCGTTGGAAAATGGGTCCGAGGGACCCAACGTCCATCCACATCAACTCATTCGCT
Source organism: Magnolia officinalis (assembly GCA_021015155.1). Classification (NCBI taxonomy): domain Eukaryota; kingdom Viridiplantae; phylum Streptophyta; class Magnoliopsida; order Magnoliales; family Magnoliaceae; genus Magnolia; species Magnolia officinalis. The sequence continues at coordinate 19,636,325 of JAJHSJ010000002.1, read as the reverse complement.
TCGGTACTCTATCGGCGACGCCTCCTCCTCTAATACACTCTAAATGGTGCACCACTGATGTCCGCATCATTTCAGTGTAGTCATCCATAGATAAAGTTCCCTATTCGAACGCAAGGAGCCCCTGGAGAAGAGTATCCATGTAATTTATAGGCAAATACTTACTTTCCAACTGCTCCCTCATGTCAATCCACCTGGTGATAGCAGGACGACCCATGATGAGATTGTTGTTGTCAATGCTTTGCCACCAGATTCTTGTTGGGCCCTTCAACTTGACTTTAACAAAGGCCACTCGTTGGGCATCATCCATGTCATACCATGCAAAATAATCTTTCAGCATTGTAATCCAATTGACAAAAGCTTTTGCATCAAGACGACTAGTGAAGTCCGAAACTTCAACCCGTACTTTCTTGGTAATATCATCTTTCTTGGGCGCCTCTATCGCGGTGTCATGAGCTACAGAGAGCTGTTGCATGAAGTCATAAATAGACTCCCAATGACCCATACCATTTTGATTCACCGAAGGTTCTAGTTGGAGCCCTTGTCGTGGATTTGGACCACCATCAAGATCTCCGATAAGATCAAGTTGCTCACCATGTTGTTCTCCACATAGTTGGTCAACAACGGTTTCCAGACTAACTACCCTTGTGAATAGCTTGGTGATGCAATTGTCTCATTGTTGATCGATAGGTCTCCCTTGATAGACGTTACCACTATAGGTAGACATCGTGATGCAGGAAAGTAATGGACAGAATACAACTGATTTCTTCTTCTTTTTTCTCTCTTTTTTTTTTTTTCTTTTTCTTTTCCCTTTTTTTCTTTTTTTCTTTTTCTTTTTGTTTTGTTTTGGGGGTTTCAATGGGATGGAATGGGCAGATTTTGGGGGAGTTTTAATGGGTTGGAATATAGATGATTTTGGGGATTTTTTTTGTGGGTGAACTAGGGCTGATTTGGGGGTTTTAATGAGTTGGAATGGTGCTGATTTCGGGGGTTGATGATTGAAAAAATTTTCAACAATCTCCCCTTATAAATTGGACTTTTGGGTTTTGTAACAGAAGAAAAGGTGAATGGGGGTAGGAGAAATGGATGCAATGAAGTAAATAAAGGAGATTAGGAAGAATTTTATGATCAAAGAACCTAGAAACAATAATAGTGAGAATGTTTTTGCCCCAAGACTTCAACCCAGCCGTTGGAACCTGCTCTGATGCCAAACTGGCACAGCCGGCTAATGGGAAGGATCCGCCCAAACGTAGGCACCTTCAATCTTAAGCACAATAACACAAACAAATAGAAGAGAACAACTCAAGAGATTTGTTTCAATTTTAATATGCCTCTATACTACTCATCTCAGGCCCTTATATAGGCTTTTGAGACGTACATACAAGGAAAAACATAATGTCATTGACAACCAATGACTTATTAGAAATATGAAAAATATATTAAAGAGGTAAAAATGCATTAAAAACGTTTGACTACTGGATTATTCTAGGCTAGCTGATTGATTTCGCTACCTAACTACCTATATAGGCTAGTTACCTAAATAGGAAGCTTGGGCCTCCTTATTGACGGGCCAACTATTGGGCTTAGATTTAATGGACCTAGGCCTGGCCCATGGATCGTGGCCCAGATCAGCCTGCATCACAAACAACCTACAAAGACCTTCTACTACAATAGTGAAAGGAAAGGGGAAAGTGAATAAAATTGTTTAGGGCCCTCGAATTAGCGAAGAACATGGCAGGAGTGTGACGTAGGACAATTAACCACTTACTCTAAAAGCTCGAACTGTTAGAGTATGACGAATTAATCCCTTTATCTCACAGCCCAGGCCCCACATCTCATGGGTTAGGACCTCGACCGAACCCCCATCGTAGGCCCCAAATTACATGGGTACCGCCTCACACGAGCTGCCCACCCGGAATGTGTCCCCGCATCCCACGGGCTACCCCACTCGAGCCCGGTGTGAAATGCACATTAATCACCCCCAGTGAGAAGTCTCGAACACAAGACCTCCTCCATGGGCCTCGCCCACCCTAAGTGTGCCCCTGCATCCCACAGGCGACCCCACTCGAGCCCGATGTGAAAATGCCCCTGCATAAGAGTGTCATTAATTTGAATGGAAAGAGCTAGTTTAACTACATTCTTTGCTCCAACTACTCCATCTTTTCTTAAAGCCCATTCTTTACAAGAGCTACATCATGAAAACCCACTCTACATGGGCATAAGCTTTCTCCATATCAATCTTCCACAGAATGCCCAATACATCACAAATCTCTTTATTGAGTGAACCACTAAAAATCACCATCAAGTCAATACAGACATGGCTACATGAATCCCATCAATGATTCGATGGTATTTGACAAACACACCTTGAAATGGCAAAATTATGAACTCCATGACTTCCCTTAGCCAGAAATCTATTTTCTTTGCTACAATTTTATAGAGGCTCCCATGAAGGCTAGTGGTATGAAACTCAATTACTACTACTGCACCTTTTTTAAGACAAGGGCGATGAAAGTATTGTTAATACCTTTTCTCAATCTCCCTTTCTCATGGAACTCATGGTTCATGAAGCGACTCCATAAGATCTCCCTCTATTGACTCTGAAAAAGCATGGAACAAGCCAAAAGAGAAAACATCCAGTATCGGGGTCTTTCCTTTACCCAGCTCAACAACCATATCATTTATCACCTTGTTGAATGACCTCTCCAAACGATCCACACAACCAGCCGGTAAAATATTGAAAACAACACTGTCAAGATTTAGAAGCTTCACCTCCACCTTGGTTCCACAAGCAGCCTAATAAATTTGACATGAAAAAAAATATATATATATGATTTCTCATCATCAAGCTCGATAGGTGAACCATACAAAGTAAGCAACCAAACAAAAAGAATGGTTTATGATCCTACATCCCCACTCGCTTTTTCTAGCCTGCGTTGTGTTGCCAGGAAACAATGAAACCTTTTCGAAGCTCTCACCTTGAGACAGAACTGGGCTACATTTCCTTTATGTCCATTCAATAGGAATCATTGACTCGCTAATGTAATGTCCATTCAATATGAATCATTGACTTATTAACTGTACCAGTCTCCAATCCTCACACTGAATTTCAGTCAATGGAGCTACAAAACCCTATACACTTTTCTGTAAACAATCTGAGGCCAAAACCGTAACTTATGTAACATGACATATTTTCTTACCATCGAGCACCAAAGATCGATGAAAAATCAGTATTCTACCATCACAGCAAAAAATGCCACAACATTAGTCCACTAAACCACGTATCATGTTTTGGAAAATTCAAGGCTATGGCCATATCAAGCTTCATGCAAGAAAATCAACAGTCACATTGTTGAAGTCTACAAATGAATCAGGTGAGCCAGATTATGCTGCAAGAGAACATTAGCAATACACCCATAGTACACATCTCAGCTATACAATTTTGCTAGTTGAATTTGGACCATTGACCATCCAAAACATCAGCCCTACTTCTGGCAGAGCATCACCCAAAAATCACACTAGTCGGATGATCTAGGCCACAATTATTGCAATTGAATTAGCACTTTTAACCATTGCCATAAACCTTCCACTCAATAACCACCAATTAGATGGTGAGAATCATCCAATCGGTGCAATTTTCAGGCTATGATCCATCAAAAGCATATAACGCAATTTGAATAGTCTAGATTAGTGTATGGGCATGCCTCTATGCCGTGGATGCGTAGCTATTACAATGTAACAAACTCACACCGGGTCTAACCCAATTTGAAAAAGAAAATTACAAAAATTCTTTTTTAAGCTTTGCTAAGCCCACACGCATGTGCAATTACGATCATGTACGCGCCACACATGTGCCAACATGGCAAGATAGGTCCGACATTCAATCCATCCATCAGAACGCACCATTATATTGATGCCCGGATTCGCATGTTTGTGCCATGGTGGCTTGCCCAGACTCTCTCCCTTATTGACAGATACACCCTTTCTTCTACTCTTCGTGATACAATAGTACGCAAAAAGGGAGTATGTATTAATAATAGCGTAAATAGCAGCCCTTCCACAGAATTTTATCAACGAAGATCTTTACGGAGAATTCCATCAAATTCAAATATCAAACCGTCCCAAAATACAATCAGAATATAAAACCCTAACGAAATTTCACATCAGAACTTCTGGAAATCAATCAAATAAGAGCTATATCTCGATTTTCATCATGGATTCTTTCTATAGATTTCTATCCAGGAATTTCATTCAATTGAACCATACAGACTCCAGATTTTGATTCCAAACCAATTCCAATCCAGAAGATAACGATTTTTTTTTTTACAGATCATTATCCTAATAGAACCAATTCCAGATTAAAAAAATAAAAAGAAAAAGAAAAAGCTGATGGAGAGGGAGAGTGAGAGACCTGGTAGCTGGGGTCTGGATTCCATGGCAGAAAAACGACATGAGCGTGGAGGAGCTTTCGTCTCCTCTCCTCTTCTCCTCTCTCCCAAACCCGACAAATGGAATGCCCGAACATTATTTTGTGCGTTTCACACCATTCTTAAAATGGTGGTGACTCATGCATCGTACACCTCGATTAAATGCACCTCCATCCATACCGTCAAAATATTAATCCGATCCTGATCTCCGCTTTTGATGGATCGCAATCAGAAACTCACACTTAGAGAATGGTCTTGCGGATCCAACTAGTGCACCTAAAATGGACGGTTCAGAAGAAAATGTAAGCCAATGTCAGACGATTAAGGTCCCTCCGTCGGGAGGATTTATAATGTGTACGTTCCACAAGAGATTCCAGTATATGGACGGTCTGGATCGACCTAGATATATTGCATGTAACATAGAAGAATGAATTACCACCATTTAAAACACGAGCGCCACTTCGCCGACTCCCGAACGGACGCGGATTACGTCCTACCCCCGCCCGTCTCCAGCTGTGAACGGTCAGGAGCTTTGAGTGGCCACCGTGATGTATGAGTCTTATCAACACCGTCCATCCATTTTTTTCGTATCATTTTAGGTTACATTTCCAAAAATTAGACAGATTTAAGTCTCAAGTGGATCACACCACAGGAAGCAGCGGTGATAATGATTCTCACCATTTAAACTTTTCTAGGGCTCCCGTGATGTTTATTTAAAATCCAACCTATTCATAAAGTTACATAGACCTGGATGAAGAGAAAACAGAAATATCATCTCCATCCAAAGCTTCTGTGGCCCATAGGAAGTTATCAACGGTAAGAGTTTAATATCCATTGTGTAGTCCGCTTGAGCCTTGGATATACCTAATTTTTGGGCCTGTAATATAAAATGATACGAAAAAATGAATGGACGGTTGGATAAGATCTATACATCACGGTAGCCATTCAGAGCTCTGCCCGTTCCAGTTGGAGACGGGAGAGGGTAGGACGTAATCCGCGTCCGGAACGGAACCAGCGATGTGGGTGCGAACCTGACCGCGGCTTGAAAAACGTGCCTCAATTCCGCGTACCAATTTAATTTATAGCATGATGCTATACACAGCGAGGATACGGAATATCGCGTGCGTTCAGACGCCGACCGTATGGACGCGGATTTCGTCAGGGCTCCATGGGGCCGATCGTGATGTATGTGTTTATCCACTCGGTCCATACATTTTTCCACGTCATTTTTTAAAGTTGTTTGATTTTTTATTTCATATGTAAATAGTTTATAATAATAATAAAACATTATTACCTTTTAACCCTGATTGAAATTTGGTGGATATTTTCTTATCAAAAATTAGTTTAAAAGAGCTTACTTAAATTTGTAGGCCACATTGTGATGTATGTGATATATCCACTCCGTACTTCTGTTTTACGGGTGTGAGCTCAAAAAAAAGTCAAATCCAAGGCTAAATTGGCCAATACTATAAGAAACAATGGGCTTAAATGTCCACCATTAAAAGCCTTTTCATTCCTTGGGCTTATATTAATGTTTATTTATTATCTAATTGTTCATAAAGTCACATACCGTCATTGATAAAGGAGAAAATAAATATAAGTTTCATCCAAAACTTAACCTTGAAAAGCTTCTCTTTTTTTTTTTTACTCGTAAGTCATCAATTTCCACTTTTTCCCATGGTGTGGTTCACTTGATCTTCCGTTCTACCTCATTTTTGGGCTCATGTCCTAAAATAAGTTGGCCTAAGGATGAATGGCATGGATAAGCTACACATATCACGGTAGGGTTCACATGTATTTACACCCTTTCTTAGGTACCAATGACGTCGTAATTGCATAGGTAAATAATTATTACAGTATTTATTAAATAAATAAAAAATCAAACATACACTTAGCATAAGCAACTCAAAAATTGAAAATATTTAAAACTCAAGTAAACCACATCGCATATACAACTCAAAAATTAAGAATATTTAAAACTCAAATAAGCTATATCATATTGATTAAATACCCACTATTAAAAATATCTTGAGAAGAAAGAAATTTTAATCAAGTTGATATTTGTATTTTCATTTCATCAAAGCTTATGTAATCTAATGAATGAGTTAGATGGTAAATAAAAATCAGAGGGCAAATCCTAGAAAGGTATACAGGCATCATTATCACCAATGGTCCCTGCGGTGGGGTCCACTTGAACCTTAGATCTGCTTCTCTTTTAGGCTCATGCCCTCAAGTGATCTATCAAAATGGATGGACGGCCAGGACCAAGAGGCTGGACGGGCATCAAAAGATTTAGAACCAGAAGCCTCGAAAGGATGCACTTAACGGTTCAGATTCAGAAATCAAATGTATATTAGATCAGATGGTTATATGATATCCCATCAGCGTCATTTTTCTCCTGTATAATTTTCTATCGAGGAATAACTAGTGAGGATTAGGAATCTTCTCTTCTTTTTTATTATTATTATTATTTTATTTTATTAAGGAACGTGGAACGAGGCCGAGAAATTATACGTGCAATCACTCGAGTGAACTCGACTCACACATGTGAGAAATCGGAGCCATTCATCAGAATATCCACACTGATTAATTATCCCAAGTATCAAAATCGGAATTGTAGTGTCATCAAGAGGGCTGCAATTACACAATTATTATCTTTTACCGTAGATCAAGTTCTCGTAACCATGCATTTATTTTGTACACGTGTGTCCCACGTGTAAGTCTAATTTTTTGGACATCGTATCTAAATGTTGAGTATGGTCTGATGAACGGCTCTGATCTCCTCACAGATTTTCTTTATTTCGGTGCGCAGGGCGAGTGACTATACAACATTTCTTGTTATAGCAATTTTCTTGACCCGACCAACTGTACAGAAGGTGCTCACACCGAGAAAATCGACCGAAGGGGTGGCCCACCGGCGGTAACGGGACAGGAAGCGAATTGGCTGGTGTACCATGCACCACCGACCTGGCTGCCGTGGGTGCGTGTCGTGTGAAGACGAGCGGTGACGCTCCTCGAGCTCCTAGTTGTACGAACGGTCAAAGGAGATGAAAAGGGTAGCGGATTGGCTACTCCCCCAGGTACCAGCCAATGGCTGATGGTCGGTGCTACGTGGGCCTCACCATGATGTATGTGCTTCATCCATGCCGTCCATCTATTTTTAAAGATCATTTTATGATATGAGACCAAAAATGAGTCATATCCCAATCTCAAGTTGACCACATTGCAAGAAACAGTGTTGAATGAGCATCAACCACTAGAAACATTTTGGGGGCATAAAAGTTTTGGATCAAGCTGATTTATTTATTATTATTATTATTATTTTTTACCTTTATCTGGCCTGTATGACCTAATCAACCGATTGGATTTCAAATAAACAGTACAATAGGCCTTAGGAGGATTTTAATGGCAGATATCCAATGGCTATTGTTTTCATGTTGTGTGGTCCACCTGAGATTTATATCCCTCTCATTTTTAGTATCAAGCCTTAAAATGATCTGTAAAAATGAATGAACGGAATGGATGAGACACATACATCATGGTGGGGCCCACAGAGCACCGACCACTAGCCCCGGGTGGGTGTCTGGGGGAGTAGCCAATCCGTTTCCAGATGAAAGTAACCTGCCCCTACAATAATGTATTTATTATATCCACACTGTTAGTTCATTTTTTGAGATCATTTAAGAGCATGAGCCAAAAAATGATTAATATAGACCACATCACAAATAAAAATGGGGACAATGAATCTCACCGTTAAAACATTCGTAGGGCCCACCGTAACGTTTATTTTCCATCCAATCTGTTCATAGGGTTACAAAGACCTGGATGAAGAGGAAAAACAAATATCATATTGATCCAAAACTTGACCCAAAAAGGGTTTCGATGGTAGAGGTTCAATCCCCCACTGCTTGTTACAGTGTGGTCCACTTGATCTTTGGATCTGTCTTATTTTTTGGTTCAAGCTTTAGCTCACCAAATGGATGGACGGCTTGGATATAACACATACCTCATTATGGGACCCACAAAACTTAGTGACGTCAACACACCAGCAAGATCGGTGGTGGTGTAGTACACCAACCAATCCGCTTTCAACGCGACATGCCGACCCAACCTAGACCAAATTGGAACCTATTAGCTTAGACCGTAGGCTGGGTTCGGGTTGGGCATGTATGGCCCATTCAATACTCAGTCTGTGCTTGTGCTCTAGCCATCTCGGCCCAGCCGGGTGGGAGTTCACATGTCCATGTGTTTCATCCTAGAAATACGTAGTTTCAATCCTCAGCAATGCACTACGTGTGGATTGCGTCTGGGCCACTCGGTAGATATGTGGCCCACCTGGTCAACTGATAGATTAGGAAATTCAAGTGGACAATAGGGATTTGATTAAATGGGTCAGAACAACTGGGCCCTAGCCCAACTAAGTGTCGGGCATTGCCTGGCCAGGCCTTGGTCTTATAGTGTCAAAGTGGACTTAGCACATTGCAACTCTCATGGCCCACTAAATTCCTACAAACTTGTTATTATTTAGTCTCATTTTCCTTTTTGGTCAAATGGTGTTGATCAATCGTTTGTTCACCTTTTCAAGGGAATTTTATATCTACTAGCAGTATGGTCGAATTTCCAAAAGGAAGAAGATTTTAAAATATTTTCTAAGTAACTTTTAATAAAATTTTAAAAACATTTCAAACGAAATTGTTCACACGGGGACCCTTGCGATAGGCAGCTAGCAGGTAATGATGTAGTAGAGAGGTCTTGCGTTGGATGGTAATGCTCCTGACATTCAAGGTTTTAATGTACACAACCCATCCATTGTACCAGCTCATTTTAATATATGATCACATCACAAGAAGCGGTGTGAGTTGCATGCTACCATTGAAAAGCTCCCGGTGGGCCATAGAATTTTGTATAAATATGATATTTATGTTTTCCTTTCATTCATGTATTTGTGATATTATAGACAGATTAGATGACATATAGACATCATCGTGGGCCCCATAGATCTTAGTTTGTATGGTACTTGGTTAATTGTAAATCGGTAAAGCCAAAAAGGAAGAAGAAGAGATGTTTCAACAATTACACTTCCCGATGGAACAAGTTGCATCTATTTGATCATGGGGCCCATTGGAAGGTAGATCCAATTCGTTGATAATGTTTGAAGCCCAAAATTTTCAAGAATGGTGTTACCTTCACATTGTTTTGAGCTATCAATGGCCCACAACGAAAAAAAAAAAGAAAGAAAAAGAGCTCAACCGTGTGATTGTCACAATACCTACTATTTTGTTATGTTGTGGGCCATAAAATTTGAAGATGTTGGTCATTCTCTGGTCGATTACCTTCCTCAAATTTCTAGAGAGAATAGATGAAGCAGATTTGACCAAAAGTCGAAAATGGGACTCATATATATTGTACGGAAAGATGTTTATAATGGCAAAAATGACCTCAGGGCCATCTTTCGAATCCCGACCTCGACCCCACCTCTCCCTTTCGAAGTTTCTTCTCTAGGACCCACCTCCACCCCCTCCAGTACTATTTTTCAGTGTGATTGTCTTCGGCATTCATCTTCTTTGACTTCGACTTCTTTTACTTTCGTAAAATGCCTGCTTTCATAAGAGAAAACTATATAAATGGCAATCCAAGGTATATGGATAATATTTGAAATGTTTTTTTTTTTTTTTTTTTTTTTTTGCTATTGTTGGATATCACTTTAAAACCATTAAGGATAGAAATGAACCGTTGTGGGAAAAAGCAACTTTGGTTGTAAATATGATGATTTTTATGGGTAGAGGTTATTATTGTGATGGTTGTGGTAGTAGTTATGGTTGTGGGTCGTGAATATGAAAATTATGTACTTTAGGAATTATGACAACCTTAATCACATCAAAATGGCAACTCTAACCCATTTCGCACTCTTGTTTCAGTATATAGTGTAAGAGTCATGGTTGTCATCTAATAAGAAACGATGTGGTTAATATTTGGCACGGTCGAATTTGACATATAATATGGGTCAAGGTTATTAGTATGACAACATCAACCCTTAACAAAAGATTGTCTCATTACTATCCCACTTTCAACCTCGACCCTTTGGGCCCGTTTGGCCGGACCAATCCCATGGAATTAGGAGGGATGGAATTGTTTTTAAGGTAATGATGATGGTGTTAGTGGATGTCCTATAATTCCATGGGATTGGTCGAATTTCAGGATGGAATCCAGGCGCGTTTGGGATGGCGGTGGGATTTGGTGTAATCCCATGATTTCAACCTGCCAATGTTTGGATTGGGCATGGACTTGTGCTAATCTCACGACAACACTCATTTCCCGCGCTCTACATCACCACCATCCACGAAGCTGTGTAGCAGTCTAGGCGACCTGAATCACTGATGCAATGGACCCCAATTCCAAACATATCCGATCTTTCTATCTGTCTGGCCTTGTTGTTCATAGTCATTAGTCTAAAAACAAGCTACCTTGTTCTTCACATAGGCCACACCATGCAAAAGAATGGCCAAAACAATTCTTTCTAGCAATAATTTTTTGTACATCCAGTCCATTTGAGGATACATCCAGAACGTTAGGCCCACCGTTACCCACCTGATGGAAAGCTTGGATCTCACACATGCATCTGATGTTAGCATGCGTGCTTGCATGTGGATGGATAGGGCTCCATAGGCGTGTGGGCTTAGGAAACTTGTTAATGATAGACAGTGAGATCGATGTTTCCAGGCAAGAAAAATGGTTTATAAAATCCAAATCTCTTGGTAGTTATTATGATTTACCTAACCAATTATCAAGATCTCAATTCATATAAATTGGGCCATCTTGGTCATGTGGAGCATTTTCATGATAAATGGTTTCCAATTCCTCAAAAGAAGCTGAAAATCCCAATCCAGCAGTGAACCCATCCAAAAACTGATTTGAAGACATGTTCATCAACAAAAACAGGGCACAAACACAACATAGGTTGCAAATCCCCATTTTCTATGGGTTGGTTCGGTTACCTACCTGCAAACAGTGACCGTTAACACCCTGGCTATGAACGACGGGGAAGAAGAATGACCTCTCAACCTACAAACAGTGACCATCAACACCCTGGCTAGTGATGCTGGGGAAGAAGAATGACCTCTCGATTTTCTGCCTATCCCCACCAACCAGCACCTCTCGATTTATATGGACATGCACGACATCCTTGGCTTGGAGTCGTCCCTTCCATCGCCCGACCGGCTCTCCTGTGCCCGCCGTCTAAATACCGTCCTTCCATCCCACCGCGAATCCCATGGGATATCGAGGGATGGCGAAAATGGCAAAGGGATTCGCCAAATCTGACTCCCATTCCACGCGCTGTTTATGAGGGTCGTGCCAGGAGAGGTACACCGACTGTCCAAACAGTCGGGGGGATGAGATGTAAGCTAATAACCCTCGTATGTCATCTTAATTCAATATCCAGCGCCTGGCCAAACAGGCCCTTAGTGAATGACAACATCGACCCTTAGTGGATGATAATTTCGACCTTTTATTGGAATGTAGGTTGAAAACAACCAAGAATGACCAACTGCTTAGGTTACGAGAAGGTAACAATCTCTCTGAAGTGCTTTGTTCAGTTTTTGAAGAAATACATATTAGATGATTTTTACAACACTCCTATTAGAAAAGAGATATTTAGGAGGATTTGTTTTCGACATTTATTGGATTTCCTAATTGTTGGGTGGAAAGCCCATGATCAAGTAATCCACTATCTTATGCAGAGGCATATTGGTGACCCGACTTTCAACGTTTAAGACATTATCATTAAATTGACCGAACTAGACTTTGCCCTCGTTATAGGTCTAAGGTTTAAACCTATGAGATCAAATGAGTCCGAAGAGAGTTAAACAATAGAGGTAAAGAGAAAAAAAAAAAAAAAGAAATTTGAAGACTTATTTGAAAGAAGGAAGTATGACAAATGATGATTTAAAAGAAGCTTATTTCTTGCTCTGCGGGATAAAAACATGAGTATGCGATGAAACTAGGGCTTATGATCTACACAGAGAATCTAATAGTTGCATCTTCACAGAAGAATAGTTATGTAAAGAAGTAATTGAAATGGTCAATAACTTATATCAATTCAATAGTTACGCATTGGCGCTGTGGGGTACAAATATTTGAGGGATGGGGGTAAGCATACAATCGGAGATGTTAACTCCCCCCTTCATATAACATATGTGGATGCATGTATACAATATAGGTAACTTATTGTTATCTCCATTCAGATAGTGTGTTTTGTTGGTTGTTCCTCCTTTTTAAAATATCCATTATATATCCTGACTGATGTTTAATGCATCATATTATCAATTAAACAGATATGGGCATCTAAGCAATTCCCTAAGCTGGTTAACTCTGATGTTGATGCAGAAATCTGGTTAAATCTCCTTGGACCCTCTAATACCTGCACACGGAGAAGACAAAGGAGACCCTGGCTGTAGAAAGGGGCCCTCTGATGCCTAAGTCAGGTAGGGAATCTGAGTCTAGTAAAAAGTAGGGTTTTTGAGCTTAGGATTATGCGTAGAATTATGTGTGTACCTTTCACCATTGGGGATGCTCCTATTTATAGGTGAGAGGTGGCTGTGGCGTAGGGGATGATCTCCCTATTTAGTAGGGATGTGTCATAGAAGGATTCATATCCAGGGCGTATCACAATGATCTTCCGAGATCTTGGACAAACTCGTGTTGTAGTCGTCTCCCTAGATCCTCGGTTGGAATCTCGAATGAGTGAGTTTGGTAAGATGTAGACAGTCGATACCAGGTTGGAAATAGTAGAAGTGCGTGGCAAGAGGCTAAGGTGGAGAGTCTGAGGTGACTTATACTGTTGTTTTGGAGGGTGCTTTGCCGATCTGAAGCAGGTGGTCGACCTACTGACATGCCCTCATTCGAGTACCGAGACTGAGGTCCTTAGAGAAATGTGGACGGAATCGAGGATGGCCATCCTCTTCATCTTATCATGCGGGGGCAGGAGCTGTTCTCAATAAATGACTCGAGAGGCAGCTCGGAAATGTATGGGATCGTGGAAGAGCTCAATGTCTGATGGAATCAAGTACTTCATCTTCTGGTGGCTAAGCTCGTGATGCACACGGATGTCTGACTTGGCCTCGTCTTATTAGTTAGTCCACTTTTACCCATAAAGTAGCCCCCTTGCTTCCAAGCTCGCGCAGCGGGCTTAGGAAGTAAGTTGGTATTGGCTAGGTCAAACTATCTTGTGCATGGGGTATCGGGTCTGCGTATCATTAATGCTGAGTAAGACAGTATGCATAGGAATCAGAATAAATATATAATCATGGTATGACGCACTCAAGGTGGCGTGCCTCAGCTCGAGGGCACGTGCACTGACAGGGCGCCTGTTCGGTCCTTGGATTATGGGATGTTGTCGCATGGTACTTTCTGGAAAGTCGTGTCGACCAGCGAGTGGAAGAGCACCACATATCCGAGCACAGGTATTGAGGAGCCATTTCAAGTGTTGCATTAAGTGTGAGCATTGAATGTTGTACGGTCGAGTTCCCTAGCAGTGTTACGTCCATTTGCTCTGTCGTTCTTCTGCTTCTTTCTCCTCCGGCTTGACTTAGCAATTTCTAGTGATCCAGGAGCTTCCTTCTCTGGTGAGCTTCATCTCTCATGTCTTCTCTCCCTTTTTCACTTTTCTTCTAGGCCCCTGATTTTCGAACGTCAATCCGGTCGAAAAATGTCAAGTTTGTCGAATCAGTGGGAGGAATCAACAACGTTCCAGTGTGAAGGGGGCCTAGAGGACTTGGATTTTCGGGAGAATCCGCCATCTCTTTTGGTGATGATGAGCGATAGGGACTTCCAGGCGTCCCATGGGTCGAGGATGAATGCTCAGTCCTCGGTTGAGCGACCTATGGATGATAAGAGGACTGCTCCGGTGTGGGAAGAAGTTATCCAGTCTCCCACTAAATCAAAAGAGACTGGCCCGATTGGGTCGACATTGGAGGAATCCGACCTGGTGCGGATTAGGTCAGAGTACCATATTCAAAACTCAATGGTACTCCGAGCTCCCACACTTGGCGAAATTTCGAGTGATCCCCAGGACGGCAAGGTGACCATATTCCTAATTGCCCTACAGTGCAGTTTGAGACTTCCTCTCCACCATATAATTAGGAAGGTCCTCATGCACTTGGGGCTGGCTCCTGGGCAAATAATCCCGAACGCCTGGAGAGCCCTGGTGGGGTCGTTCATTCTTTGGGTCAAGTTCGAAAAATCCGAGCTGACCGTGAATGAATTCCTCCACCTATACCAGGTGAAGTCTAACCCATACCACAAGGGTTAGTATTACTTTTCGACCTGGCCGCACATGGGCAAGGTCATTATCACGAACACCCCAACCTCGAACAAAAACTGAAAAAGTAAGTGGTTCTATGCATTGGGAGATTGGGAGGCTCCAATAGTTTCCGGGGTACATCATCGAGTTCTGACCCATTTTGCTAAACCAGGTCGGGTATATCCGAACTGACCTTTTCCTTAGATTATTATTTTTTTCTCATTTCTGACTGCAATTGTCTTTGACAGCTCTACCTAAGTATCCTATTGGAGTGGGCGAGTTGGAGCGGAACCGAATAGCTGAGGCGAGGTTGGTGGATGCGAAGTTAAGGTTTTGGAAGCAGCTGATTAGGCTCGAGCTGCTTTATGAATCAGGTCTTGCCTCATCCATATCAGGTATACCCTGGTAGATAGCCGAAAATCATTTTTATCGTTTTTCTATTGCTAATCATTTATTTTTTGTTGTGTAGGAATGCCTGAACATACTCGCTCCAAGCGCCATGGTCCTGAGGCCGAGGTGGCTCAGAAAAAACAGAAGCAATGTAACAACCCGTTTTTTTTGGAAACCAACCCCATCATCCTCTTTCGTGTGGCTCACCTGAGTTTTGGATCAGCCTCATTTTTTGCCCCATGTCCTCTCATGGCCATGCCAAGATGATGTGCGGAGTGGATTTATAACATCATTAGTGGGATCCATCACATCTTGAAAAAAAAAAGGAATTGTCTGCAATGACGTGCAGAAACACGTCAGCGCCCGAACCAACCAACTCCTCAACTCTCTCCCTTCTTCCATCTTTTTTGTATGGTAATGGACACCGGACCCTCCCACCAAACGAAATTGTCGCATATTCCCCACTCTTACATTTCGTTTCTCACCCTCTTGAAAAAAAAAAAAAATCAAATCAAAAGGGGGGGGGGGGGGGAGAGAGAGAGAGAGAGAGAGAGAGAGAGAGAGAGAGAGAGAGAGAGAGAGGAAGATAAGGAGAACTCTGTAGATCAAGAGGGAGATCAATATTGGATCGGGCCCTTTCAAGTTGGATCAACAGAAATTTTTTAAAAGTTAGGTGTTCTTATACGAATTTGAAATTTTAGATTTCTATGTTTTTAAATTCAAATTTCCATATAATTTTATTTATAATTAATTAATTAAAATTCATATGATAGGATTAGTTAATCCTTTGATTTTTAAATAAATTATTCCGTGTTCTTATTGTAATTTTAACTCATATACGAAATTTTTAGATGCTTTTGTTTATTAAATTTTGTTATAAAAAATTTATATATAATTAATTTAAAATATAAAATATAAATTTTAAATTTTAAATTATTGTCAAAAATATTTACGTAAATTTATGGTTTCAATTTGTGTAATTTATAGACTCTTTTGAATTGAATTGCTTTACCATCAATAATATAAAACCCACTTTAAATTTATGAATTTATTAATTAATTGAAATTCCTTTATATTTAACTTCAAATTAATCCAGAAATTTATTGAAAAAAATTAATGTTATAAATCAATTAACTTAAATACAAATTATAAGAAAATTTGATGTATATAAATTAAATTAGTAACATAAATCCTCTTGAAGATTTTAAAATTTTAATTTGATGTATTGATTAATATTTTGGAATAATTAATTCCATAAATTTAACATATATAAAATATAGATCTAGGAATTTAGATTAGTTGATTTATTAACCTAAATCAATAATTACCTTAAGATGTTTAATTAAGTTATAAGTTTATATCATAATTTAATTTGTAGTTACTATTTATAAAATTAATAATAATTACACCCACTTGGAATATGAATTCAATTCAAATTTAATAACTAAATCTATTTGAAATTAATTAAATGAAATTAAGATTATTTATGGAATTGTTGAGAATTATAGAATTTGGTGTTTGGCGATTAATATAAACTGGTTAAATAATGATTTAAGTTAGAATTTTAATATTATAAATTTTATATTATTTCAAAAATTTAAAAACTAATTAGTTATATCAATATATAAAATATAAAAAGAAAATCACAAATTCATAGCTCAAATAAAATTTTCAGAAAAGTCATGGGCTTTGGCATAAATTTTCACACTATTATGAAACATGGCCTGTACCCTTAGAAAATCCAAATTATTGTCGGTTACAGTAAATAGTTTTTTTTGACAATTTTGGGGGCTAAATTTTTATCAACATTAAATTTATGTACCCTATATAGATTCTGCATTGTAACGTAGAAATTAAATTGATTAAATTATTTTATTATTGATTTTAGAATTATTCATGTCATTCATACTTCTCTATTGTTTATTGAATTTTTTTTTTTTTAAAAGAGAGAAATAAATAAATAAAGTATATTTGTATCAGCAAGTAGGGCGATCGTGTCCTTTGGGTGAAAGACTGTAAAGCTAGCAAATAGGGTGATTGTGTCCCTTGGGTGAGAAATCCTAAAGCCAACAAGTACGGCAATCGTGTCCCTTGAGTGAAAGACCCTAAAACCTGTTGGATCCTTCGGAGTCTCTTTTGTGTACGGCGTATGAGTACAATCGTATGCGTAGACATACGTCAGAAGTACAACTAGAGCAGTAGTTTGACCAACTAATGTATAAATGAGTCCCTCGCCACGATGTATCGGTGCTTGAGCGTTAATGCAACGTGGTCATACACTGAGTACGGTATTGTAATTAATCATATATGTTTATTTAATTATTCATGTTGAATCATCAATAGTATCATACGCATATCATTTTTACAATCCTTTTACTCAATATTAGCATACGTTCTATTGTTATGTTTATTCATTTATATTACTTAAAGACATATGAAATCTTGAACTTCATATTTGTGTCTGAGACGATTCTACTAAGTCATTGTACTCACGTTAAATTTAAACCATACAGATGCCGAGTTGAAATTTTTCGAGCAAGCGGGCCTTTATTATTAATTGTATTAGGTTTAGTTTGAAATTTTAATTTTTATGTAATAAGTTAAGTTATTTAATATAATTAGTTGTTTAAGTTGTAGATTGTATGGTACAATGTTGTTTAATTAAGTTTAGAAATTAGTATTTGTCTTCATTTATTTTTATGTACGTAGCCTTATGAGATTGAATATTTACTTGTGCATTAATGATAATATATAAATTGTAGCTCACGTGCTTGGAATTTGGGTATTGAGTAACCCTACTCGGGTACTCAAATTTTGGAGCATGACAGTTTAGTATCAGAATCAGGTTTCAGATTAAAAATTGTGGACCTATGGTTGTCTTTTAAATTAGTGACTCAAACATAAATCCTTTTACTTTTATAATAGGAAAAATAGAAATATAAACTTAGGGATCATTTGCATTTATGTTGACATCAAATATAATCTTATCTATGCTTAACATTGAACTAACAACTCAAATCTGGACCCTAAAGAATATTTAAGAATTTTTAGCATACTACGGTAAGTTGGACAACAATAGTAAGAAGAAAATACTTAACTTACAAAAATCATAACGAATTAATTACAACTCTGTTTGAGTCGATTTAAAATCCCAGTCATAGATTAACAAGTGTAGTTTTAGTAAAAAATAATTCAAAAATGTAAATCTAGTAACTTATACCAATATTAAGTTATGTATATACTAATTATAAATCATTTGTTTCTGGATAGACCTAATTATCTGAATTCTAGAATTTTTTGTAGACTTTGTATTAGGCTGAAATTTTATAGAATTATAGTAGACTCATAGATGTATCCTCATAAAAAGTTTTAGATCAATCTGACACCTGTAAGCACCAAAAACATTAGCGGGAATAACATCCTCAGAATATGAATTTTCTGCACTATAACCTTGAAACATATCACTACTTGAATTCTCTTAACCTTTACGTGTAAGTCTTTTAAATCATCTAATCTTTTTTGCAATCCAATGAATTTTTTATGCTCCTATAGATCTTAAATAGTATGCACTCCGTTAATAATACATAGAATTCAATTTAGTTACTACAATCTACCTTGGTTGTCACACACTAAGTTTACATGTTTAATCAATCGTAGGTTATGTCGGATCACAACATTTATGTCGGAGCTTCATCAGGAGCTTCTGGTCCCGATGCGACTGAGAACGGGTCACTTATGGGTGGAATCATTAGAGTCATAGGAGATCTTACGGCTCTTGTAGGTTATTAAATAAAACAAGCTTAAGCGCAAGGTCAAACTCAAACCGTTCACATAGCTAACGAAGGGATATGAACTTTATTGGAAAGGTTCAAAAGACAGAGGTTGCCTGTATTTAAGAGTGGACCGGACCTATTTGAGGCCGAAGTGTGGAAGAAACATATTGATAAGATATTCACGGTTATGAGGTGTGATGAATACTAGAAAGTAAAATTGGCTATTTAAATGCTAGAAGAGGAGGCTGATCATTGGTGGGATTTAGTCGTTAGAATGAACCTGAGAGTTGAAGCGTGGACTTGGACCTAGTTTTGCTCTGAAGACCCAAATGGAGGCTCAAGTGGAAGAGGCTCGGCAGAAGTTCCAGGTGAAGACCAAGCTGGAAGCGACATGTTCGCTCCTGAGGGAGGCCCAGGAGAAGGCCGCCAGATGGAAGGCCGAGTTGGCCAAGGTGAAGGTCAGTTTGGGAGTCAAACTGGAGGAAGCCAAGGTAGCTATCCCGACTAATCGGGTGGCGGTTGTGAAGGAGTTCAAGGTCTCCAAGGAATGAGAGGAGGAGTGGGACATGCTTCTATAATCTCAGGTATGATAAGTGCCTTGATGATGTCAAGGGGTTGTACCTCGAGCTCGATCTGACCCATCTCGAGGACAGCCTTTTCAAAGACCTGACTCCGCCGGAAGCCGAGGGCTTAGCTCCTGCTGGGATCGAGTAGCCGATCTCGACTGGACTCTAAGCGGGACTCTTTTAGCCTCTTTTTGTCCTCTTCTCATATGTACACCTTTTTTTTTTTTCTTATTAATGAAAACAAGACTTTTTGCATTGATTGTTGCATATGTAATTCTAAGTAGGTTTGTTATGTGTCGTTTGCCGTTCGTCGGCTACTATGATAGGCTGAGCATATTAGTCAAGTAGGAGCATTAGGTGAGCTCTTGAGCTCTTCCTTCAAGTGAAATTTGCCTTTGTAGAATAAATGGATGAGCTACAATGACTCCTTCATAGAGGGCCAAGCAACTTGCTTAAGAGGTTTGGTTTCCCTTGTATTAAGAGATCCTTATTGTAAATCACGCAATTCAAGTAGCGTTATTAGTTAGTGGTTCGACTTTTTGTTTAAGGGTCGGACGACTGGTGAGGACTGTTTCTCCCTTTTACTAAGGGAAGTCCTCAGTAAACTACGCAGTAGAATCAGTTAATGGTCCGATCTTTTCTTTAAGGGTCTGACGATTAATGAAAGGATAGTTTTCCCTTATATTAAGGGAAGTCTTCAGTAGATTATATAGACCAAACACTATAGACAACGAGTAAAATTTAAAATATCCTGGCCTTATGATTTTTATTGTAGGTTTTGAATAAAACATATAGATTCCGACCTAGCATGTCGATTATTGTAGATCCTAAACAGCGAAAATGTAGATTTCGACCTGAGCTCTAATTAGTCTTCATGGGTAGTAGATCTTTAGATGTTCAGTGTTTCATGGATGTGTGTTCAAGTCGGTAGGTTCCTGGTCGGGTAGTGCCCATTATTTTGTAAGGTCCTTCCCAATTCGGCCCTAAAGTCTTTGAACTGGGCTCTTTTGTGTTTTGGAACGTCTTGCGAAAGATCAAATCTCTAACTCGGAACCTTCTCACTTTTACTCAGGAATTGTAGAATCGGCCAACCTACTGTTCTCGAGTTGCGACCTTGAGTTAGGCCTGCTCCCTTCTTTCCTCGAGCAGGTCAAGGTCCAATGTCATCTGCTCGACATTTTGTTTTTCATCGTAAGAGCGAATCTGTGCAGTAGAGAGTCCAAGATCGACTAGGACAACGACCTCCACTCTGAAGGCCAGGGAGAAAAGAGTTTCTCATATGTATGTCCGTGCAGTGGTCCGATACCCCTAAAGGACATGGGAGAGCTCTTTGGACCAGATCCTTAAAGATTATCATATTAATCAATCAAGTTCAAGTTTGAGTCCTTCTCTAGTAGGTTTTACCAGATTGATTGCTTTCCTGATGGTTTGAGATCCAGTTTCAGCTGTAGTTTCAGTCCTTCTTTCTGCTATCGATCTAGTAGCAAGCAAGCCCGTTCTTGAGATTGAGCTCGTAGTACTTGTGCCTTAATATACTAAATAAATGTTCCTTTAAAAGGGATGCAGTATAGTTTCAGTCCTTCTTTCTGCTATCGATCTAGTAGCAAGCAAGCCTATTCTTGAGATTGAGCTCGTAGTGCTTGTCCCTTAGTTTTTTCGAGCTTGGTTCGGATGTGATTTTTGATGATCTTGTTGACTGCCTCAACCTGACCGTTAGCTTGGGGGTGCCGAGGTAATGACTAGGCATTTCGAATTCTGATGTTCCCACACATGCCTCGGAACCGATCATTGTCGAACTGTTTTCCATTGTCCGAGACAATCGTATACGGGATTCCGTGTTAACATATTATGTTTTTCCAGACGAAGTCAGTGATTTTCTATTCTGTGATCTTGGCTAATGGCTCAGCCTCGCCCACTTGGTGAAGTTGTCGACTGTAACAATTGCAAACTTGGTTTAACCTTTACTGGTTGGCAGGGGACCGATGATGTCTATCCCCCACCGGGCGAAGGGTCATGATTCGGTCATGGGGGTTAGCTATTCAGGTGGCTGATGAGGTATTCGTGAACCTTTGACATTTGCCCCACCTCTGAGTGTGTTGTTTGACATTTTTTTGGATGGTGGCGAAAAGTACCCTTGTCGAATAACCTTGTGGGCAATGACACAACTGCCAGAATGGTTGTCGCAAATCCCTTTGTGTAATTCTCTCAGATCATAGTCGGCCTCTTTAGGTCGGAGACACCTGAGATAGGGTAGAGAGAACCCCTTCTTGTACAAGGTGTCCCCGACCATAGTGTACCGAGCTGACTTGGATCGAAGCCTGCGTGCCTCGAGCCGATCTTCGAGCAGCTTGCCTTCCTGAAGATAGTCGACTATCAGGTTTATCTAGCTCGGAACCAAATTTACTAGAAAAACTGCATATGGGTCAGGCTTGTTGATGCTCAGTTCAGCTAGGAACTCGACTAGGATCGACCTTGGGATGTCATCCTCGGCTGTTGTGGCCAATTTCGCTAGTGTATATACTTTAGAGTTTTTCGACCCGGGGATCAGGCTGACATCGCACTTGGGGAATTTGCTGATAAGTTCTTATGCCTTCTGTAAGTATGCGATCATTCTTTCCTCCTTGGCTTGGTACTCACTGGCGACCTAGTTGGTGATGAACTGTGAATCACTATAGACTATTAGGTTCCGAGCTCACATCAATGCTGCCAGCCAAATTCCAGCGAATAATGCTTCGTACTTTGTCATATTGTTTGATGTTTGAAATCCAAATCTTAAGGTAAATTGCGTGGAATACCTTGGCATATCACTTATCTCTAGTCTAAAAACCTTACATATAAAGAACATGAAATCTATAAAAGGAGACATGAGTCTTCAGAGCTTAGAAATCCGCTCTCATTCATACACATGACACAATGCATGAATCTAAGGATTGTAGAGAGATAGAGGGAGAGATAGAAGGGAATCTCATCCCTGGTGTATTCCTAAATAACGGTATATTCCAAAATTGTTATTCATCACTTTCCATTGCTTCATTTCTCCTATCCCATCTCTTCGTTGCCGCCAATGACGTCTCCCCACCACAACGATTCTGTTTTCTTATCCCATAATTATAATAACAAATATAATCTGAGTGCATTCAAATATCTATCAGAATAATGAAAATTCGAGTATGGATGGTATAAGACTACAAGTAAAATTAGACTTGTGGTCTGATGGTAATGAGTTATTCATTTTACTTAGGGTTTCGATTTTTGGGTAGTATAAATTATTTTTATTATTCTCGAAGGGACCCACCTAATGGTTAGATGGGCTTTTTTTTTTTTTTTAATTTTTTTTTAATTTTTTTTTTTTTTATAATTAATATGACATGAGAGTCCATTACGTGAGTATACATATACGTTAAAGATAAAGATAAGTAGTTAGTGATCATCTTTCTAATTATTGAACCTAGCCATCTATTTTTCTCTTACAAGTGTGCCATATAATAAGTAAATTAGCCTAATTTTTGGAACAAGGCATTGTACATTATAAAGCCCATCTATAGCTTGGATCGGATCCCACACGTATTACGAGTCGTGAGAAAAGTATAGCATTTTTCGTGGCTGGAATGATTATTTAACATATGATTTATGTTTACTTGTAACTATAACCTGTTTTGTTACTTACATTGTTTCTTTCTTCTATTTTGATCATTATTAGAAGAGTGTTTTATATTCCTTAAAAAAATAAATTCAGTAATAGGCTCCTACATTGGATAATAGAACTCACCCAGTTCAGTTTGGACCCTTTCACTGATGACCCATAGTAATTAAAACTAATTGTCAAGATTTTACACATGTCTATTGCATGCATTCCCTGGATGTAGTTGGCAAAATCATATTAAAAGTATTAAGCTAGAGTTGTAACCTGTAGATAATCTTTTTATCACCTGCATGTGTTGACCCATCAGACACATGTTAATCTAAGCCATTTGTGGTGCCTACTGCTTGGATGTTATGATCTAATATATCAGTCTTGTCTACTTATCTGATAGCTCATAGTGTACAATTGTACATATGAAAATAAAAAGTGGCATTGTTTTACTAAGTGATCTATGTCAGTTTTGTACACACATTGACAAGTGGATTAGTAAGAGTTGTAGATTGGTGCATCCACACATTCCAATTATATTGATGGATGGATTGGATCTCTCATTTGTATGCCTTTGGATCATCTTATATACAGCTATAAAATATTCATATATTATTTGAATCATTACCAATTACTATCATTTTTTCATGTGGCACACATGGGAATGTGAAAATTATTCGGTGAGTATTAATATAGTGGACCATAGCCCAAAGGTCATACTTGTTTAATGATGTTATCCATTCAAATGTAGGATAATAACTAATGTATAATAACACTTCAGTTAATTTTTCTTATACATCTATTTAATTAGTTGACCCATTGTAACATGAAACTTCAAACAACATATAACTCTTTATACACATACACTTAAAAATTGTAAACATGACATGCATTAAATCAAAATAAGATATCTCACTAGTTTTTTGAAAGAAAAAAATCTTATAAACTTTGGAAAAATCACATTCCTAGTTATAAAGTTATGAAATTATGGAGGTAGCTCATATATGTAATTTGGAGATGGCTAGGCAAGAGGACCATGTGATGAATATATATTACGAATACATACATGCGTTAGTTGGTTTATGTAAGTTGTTTGTATTTGAATCTTAAAGACAATGTGTCTAAACAAACACTATGAGACAATAAGACTAATACAATTGAAAATTAAATTGATCGCCTGTTTTAATGATATAATTACTAGCCATTATATGAATGATTGGAAAAAAGATGGTTAGTCGTCTGAATTTAAGATATGATTGTTTGATTAATGGAATTTTCAGGTTATGCTTTATTCTCAATGAAGGCCAATTTTGATTGTTTAGAATTAGTGTTCATATGTGCAAACTATACGTTTATTTGATAAATTATTATGAACTCTGAGAACGTACTCATCAACAAATGTATAGTTTTATGATGGGTAAACTTCCACACATGTGGTGATCATTACTCGATAAACAAACCGTCAGACAAGTTGATCATAGATTGAGAATACCAAAGAAACATTCTAAATTAAGAAGTCCTAACCCTTTAGGATTTGGACATTTCTCTTCCATATTCAAGTGTTAAAAATCCAGTGACCGTATTAGTATCATCCATTAAACAACCCTTGACCCACGTGCAATCCAACGTGGCTCTTCCTAAAGTGAAATTCTAATAATTGGTCATTAAACCAACTAGCATTTTATGTATTAAGGAAACATGCAGCAATGTAATAATGTTAAACTAATGGTGCATACAATTATATAAAGATAATATTCTATTTTAGTTTTCATATGTGTATGTGTGACAAATTGCTCCAATATCTTTATACTATAGATACAGTATGCCCACTGAAAAAAATCTGTAGCATGATAAAGTCATAATTATTGACTTTTTGAGGTTAAGGAATAGTTTGGTATGTGCTGGCTTGATATATGAATCGTAAAAGAGTTCGTAACTCCTTAATATTATAAGGTAGAGGCATGTTGATAATGGCTATGATCGTTGACAAGATCTAAAAGGTACTAATACCCATAAGCTAAAGAGTAAAATAAAGAATCTACTCAAGGAAAGACTCATATTTGGTTAACTAGTTGGTGTGGTAATAACTTACCAAGGCAATGATCAATAGCAGGTTAAAAAAGACAACCAACCACACTGACTAAGACATAGCCTAGTTCTTACGGAAGGTAGTAGTGATGAATTTTTTGTAATAGACGAAAGGCTGATGGAGCAATGCCGAGTAGAGGTAGAGGCCCATGGGCCGTGAAACTTTTGAATCCTCTGACTAAATGACTATCTATAAGATTTGTCAATGATACATCGAGGGAATGGGGTTGAGCCTAATATATGAGCTACTAGTGTCGACGATCCAACCTATATAAGTGGAGATCCCATGAGATATGTTCAATGGATAAATAAAAAGATACGAGGTAGATGATTACATCGATATAAATGAGCCCCATCTATAATATAGCGGTGCGAGTAACAATGAAGAAGTATATGTTTTTGAGCTCTTAATGAATACATATCCATATATTTGGTGGTATACCCTATTATTGTGTACAGTTGATGGAATTCACTTATATGGGTGTGGAGGTGAAGGTCGTTTCCTATAAGAATTTAGGTGAATTCTGTAGACCACTCATAAAATCCAGGTAATGGTGCACGACCAAAATGCATGAAATCGCAGAATCACTTATAGTAAAAAAGTTGTGTAAGAGGCATGTATTTGTGATTTGTATCAAAATGAGTTAGGTTCAAGACTATGGTGTCACTTGATTCCTATAAACTCGTCTTACTTACTCTAATATTAGTTCAAGTCTATGGTGACACTGACACCATTACAAGATTCTTTCGTCTTAACCCAAAATATTATAAATTTTAAAACATATGGAGGATTGTTGTATTTTAAATTGTTTTAAAATAAATTAGTATTTCAAAATTTCCATTAGGATGGGCTGTAGCCATGGCCATGACCATAAGTGCACGCGTGCCCAATGGATGTATCTTTTCACGCAAGTCCGAAGGGTTGCACCCATTCTTATTTTGTTTTGAAAAGCAGTGTCTTCTTGAGTCTAAGGGTCACACCAATTGAGTTTAAACGTAATAGTCACAATCTTTCGAAAGAGTGTCTCAACACTCTTAAGGGTGTCCACACAAAGTATATAAATAGACTTCCTCTTATCTTATTTTACGAGTAAGAAAAAGTCCGGTTTTATGTTTAAAGTATGGTTTAATTATTAATTTTTGGTTCGGGTTAAAATTGAAAGTGGTTCAATCCTGCATACGGTGAGTGCACCACTGGGATCAGGTCTTAGCCGTTGTGTTCTAGAGGCCGATTACTTTAGAAACCTGTTTCACTTGGGACGATGTCCAAGGAGAACAAATTCGATTTCAAACTAAATGACTCATGTCACACATCGATTCATACAAACTCATTGATTTTCTCTATTTTTTAATTTTAATTTTACCTAAGCTAAATAATTTTCTAAACTCTAAAATCCAACACATATATGTCATACATACATGCACACGTGCGGCACACCTGCTCTTTGAAAATTGAGAGATGGAGAATAAAAGTAGCTAACCGCATGGCAATTGACAGCAATCGGATATTAGAAAACTGTATCTTTCCTGCTAATATGACACTTGTGCAAGACATCAGTACCATCCAAATGGGTGACCCAACTGTGAAATCAACATGAACAGAATTTGGGCCATTCCACTGATCAGGTGAGCCACACTGTTTGAATTGATGGACAACCAATGGTCTAACTCAACATACAAGTGTGGCCCACCTAATGAATGGAACTGCCTGATTTTTGTTCCAGATGATTAGTGCAACTCCTGGTTTATAATACGTTGAAACTATGGTTTTAAGGACTCGTTTGAGTTGACTCAGACAGACTTGATCTGGTTGGACATCGAGTGCCACCCAGACAATTCACCTTCACCCTTGACTCGGAAAATTCAACCCCTAACTCAGATGAGTCACAGCTTAACTCGAGACCGAATGACTCAGTCCAAGTCATCAAGTCCTGCCTGGGCCCACGATAAACCAAGAAACACGGGCAGGTGGATCCTGGACTGTGGGGCCCACCATGATGTATGTGTCTTACATCCACGCCGTTCATATGTTTTGATAGCTCATTTTAGGGCATTATTTCAAAAATAAAGTATATGTAAATCTCAGGTGAACCACACAACAGGAAATAGTGGTGATTGAATACCCATCATTAAAAAATCTTGAAGGCCACCAGAATATTTATTTTCCATCCAACCTGTTGATAAGGTCACAAGGAACTGGATGAAGAGACCACACAAATACCAGCTTGATCTAAAACTTTTGCAGCCCACAAGAAGATTTTAATGGTTAATCACTGCTGTTTCCTGTCGTGTGGTCCACTTGAAAATTGGATCTACTTAATTTTTTGGATCATACCATAAAATAAGCTTTCAAAATGGATGGACAGCATGGATGTAAGGAAAACACCCTCTAAAACCTTAAACCCGATTAATAAATGGGCTTGAATTTTAGGGCGATGCTGCTGGGCCTGGGCTCCAACAGCCAGCCCAAATCCTATAGTGGGCCAGTCAAAGACCAACACGGCCCATTAATAGCCAAGTACAGTTAAATTCAAGGCGTACAGTTTTTCAGAACATGCGTATGAACCATCACCATCAACTGGAGTATCTCTCTCTCTCTCGCTCACTCTGCGCACGTTTCTACTTTGGGAAATTGTACAAAGTGGAAATGGTGTGGACAGCACCTTCCATGGCCTGCAGAGTTATTTGATTCGCTGGCAGATTCTGATGTCTGGTACTTAGGTCCTCACAAAATGATCGAATCATGGGGCCCATCTTAGATTGATAAAAAAAATCCTAATATTTTATTAATGGACATTTCTTAATTAAACTAGGACCGTTGGTAGCTTTTCATCTTAAACCGTCCATAAGATGTCCACCTAATCAGCTAGATAGGAAATTGATTTAGTTTTATTTTTGGTTTACAACCCATCTCAATTGAAATCCACAATTTGGACGGTTTGATTTGAGTTAGCTGTATGCCACCTGGATAATTTTCGGGTGCATGATTATGTAATGCTTCGCAGTCTCAGCGACCAGAAATTTTGAAAATGGTTAATTAAAAATAAAAATAAAAAATACTTGCCACAAAACACTCAAATCCATCAAAAGCAAAGCTGAATTGCTGATATTTCACCACCACTTTTAATTTTTAAAGTGGGGTGGCGTACATGAACCGTCCAAATCATGGGGTCTCTTTAAAATAGGCGTGCAGTGGGCGGTTCTGGACCTGATCAGGTTCAGCCCTAGCCTGACCAGATTCTTGACCAGGCCTAAAAGTCAGTCCCAGGCCAGGATCATTGGACCATCCTGACCGTCCAGTTTATACCTATCAAATGGACGTTTAAAAATAAAATGGTGAATGGTTAACTTCATTTGGAAAAATCATATTTTAAGGCTCAAAAGATTATAAGAATCCATCCACAAAAATGCCAAACTTAGAGGCTCATTCTCATACACAAAAAAGGCCCATCGATGGAAGTGGGCCAAAAACCCAAAACCCAAAAATAAAAATGGAAATTTTTTTTTTTTAAAGAAAACCCATTAAAAATACAATAAGGTTACAACCCATGCTCCACTGGAGCACCAGTCCACCATACACATCTGATGCATCTGAACTACCCTTCCCATCAAACCAAGCTGGCTTCAATCTCTTATCATCAGCACCTGTCCCTTGCTCCCAAGGCCCACTACTAGATTGATCAGAATCCAAACAAGCAGGTGAATCAAGATCAAGATACATGGACATGTTCTCATACATGTGGTTTCTTATACACAGCCCTTTGTTGCCCCTAACATCCAATCTCTTTCCAAGCCTGTGTACAAAATCCTGTGGAAAAGATAACTCCCCACTCAGTCTATTTTGGCTCAAATTCAACTGACCCAAATGTGGGAGGGTCCCCAGATTTTGAGGGACTGGCCCAATAAGTCCATTCCTGTCCAATGAAAGTGCAGTTAGGTGGGCCAGGGAGGAAAATGATGTAGGTATTTGTCCAGTCAGCCCACAACCTGAAAGGCTCACTACTGTTAGCTTCTCAACTGTCCCAAGAAACAAAGGAATCCTTGTGTTTATAGGATTGTCTGCTAGTAGAAAGTACTCCAACTCCTTCAATCCTGAGAGGGTCTCTGGGATGGGCCCACTTAGGAAATTGTCGCTGAGATCCAACAACACCAACCTGTGCAAGTGGCTCATGTCTGGTGGTACACTCCCAACAAGATTGTTGTAGCTGAGGTCTATCTTTTGGAGGGAGAGGAGGTTTCCTATAGTGGGTGGGACATTCCCTTGGAGGTCATTCCAGGATAAGTCCAAGATGGCCAAGCTGGCCAGCCCACCAATCTCCTGAGGGATCTCACCAGTCAGATGGTTGTAGCCAAGGTCTAGCTCCTCTAGCCCAGCAAGCCCACCAAGCTCCTTTGGGATTCCTCCTTGCAAGTTGTTTTGTGAGAGGCTAAGGACTCTTAAGCTGGGGATTTGTGAGAGGGTGGTAGGGATCTCTCCAGAGAGAGATGGATTGGATTTGAAGACTATCTGCTCTAAGGAAGAGATGGGGCCAAAGAGTGAGGAAGAAAGGGAGGCTGGGGTTGTTAGGAAGCAGCTTAATATGGAGAGGGTCTTAAGGTATGGGAGCTTTAGTAGGGATTGAGAGAGTATAGCTGAAGTCTTGCAAGGTGGGTTTACTACATCTGGTCCCACATGGAGTTTGGTCACATGAAAGGTGGGATCTTGTTCTTGGCCCACCTCACATTGGATGCCAGGCCATGGGGTGTCAGTGCAAGGATGGGGGTGCAGTTGGGCCCAGTTGGGGTCTTCTAGAAGTGTACCCATGACTTCAAACAGGCCCAAGAGCTCCTGACCGTCCATCATAGCAGCACCATCTGAGACATCTTGTGGGGCACTGAGGTGGGCCATGGCTAAAAGGAGGAAGGGTACAAGATGGGTTGGAGGAGAAGCCATGGAGGGAGGGGCTTTAGAAGGAGAGTGAAGGAAAGGAGAAGTATTTTGAAATGGGCTACATTTGGGGGGAGCATTTTTTAAGTAGAAGGAATGGAAGTGATTAGGTGGGCCACTGTTTTTACTTCTTTTTTTTGGGCATTTGTGTTGTTTCCTATTTGGGAAGCATTGAAGTGTCCTTGACCATGAAGGAGGCAATCTCTTCCCCCTGATTTTCACTGCAGGAGGAATATTTCACTTTTTCTTTATTTATTTATTTTATTTTTATATATGGCAAGCATGCAAGTGCTCTGTTGAGATCTCTGTCTTTGATTAGGACTCCTTCCCTTTCTCTCTCTCTCTCAATGTGTGTATGGTTCTATATACAGGTTTTGTACGTATTTATGGGAGTTTGTACAAGAAAAATGATCACATGGAGTTGAGACTAGCTTCAGTAATGGTAGTGCAGGCTTCTATGGGACCTACCATGATATATGCATCAGATCCTCTCCGTCCATTAGGTGCATCCTTTAGTGTTAGGCCATAAACCCAACTCAGGTGGGCCACACCGCAGGGAATAGTTGGGAGGTGACGTTCCAACAACAAAAGCTTCCAGGCGGTTTTGTGGGGCCGATCATTTTCATATGCCAATATGCCATCCAATCCATTCATCGACTCCCCCAAAAGGACGAAGGGACACACCAAAATCAGGCCATTCCAAGGCTCAGGCTGCAGACACGTTTTCGGAAGGGGATTGGGTGGTGTGCTACACACCACTGACATTGGTGGTGTGTTGACGTCACTAAGTTATGTGGCCCTACCATGACGTATATATAATATCTACACCGTCCATCCATTTTTCAAGATCATTTTATAGTATAGCAGAAAAATGAGGCAAATCCAAAGCTCAAGTAGACCACACCATAGAAAATGGTGGGGACAATTATGCCCATGGTTGAAGTCTTCCTAGGTCCACCGTGATGTTTATTTGCCATCCAACATGTTTATAGGGTCATATAGACCTTGATGAAGGAAAACAAAAATATCAGCTTCATCTAAAACTTATGTGGCCCAAGGAAGTTTTCAATGATAAGTGTTCAATTCCCAGTGCTTTTAATGGTGTGGTCTATTTGAGCTTTAGATTTGCCTCATTGTTTTTTTCATAATATAAAATGATCTTGCTAAATTGATGAACGGTGTGGATATAACACATACATCATGATAAGGCCCACAAAACTTGGTGACGTCTGCACCCCCAAGAGGGGGTGGTGTGTGTTACACCATGCAATTCCCTTATGTTGTTTTCATTGTTAGCTTTGGTGCAGCCGACTTGAGTGTCTGATTGGATTGACGTCCGGCGGCTTTGGTGGATCCCCTAATCTACCAAGGTGCGTAGGACCCTGACTGTGGGGCCCACCTTGA
The DNA here is from genome assembly GCA_021015155.1 of Magnolia officinalis. NCBI lineage: Eukaryota > Viridiplantae > Streptophyta > Magnoliopsida > Magnoliales > Magnoliaceae > Magnolia > Magnolia officinalis. The sequence continues at coordinate 19,604,822 of JAJHSJ010000002.1, read as the reverse complement.
TGTATGTTACTACATTCATGCCAACCATCTGTTTTTAAAATTCATTTTAGGGCATGAACTTGATGTATGTTGCTACATTCATGCCATCCATCTGTTTTTGAAATTCATTTCTGGGCATGATCCAAAAGATGAAGCGAATCTAAATCTTAGATGGATCATAGTACAGGAAATAGTAGTAATTGGCCACTAAAAACTTCTTGTGGGCCACAAAAACTTTGGATCAAGATGATATTTGTGTGGTCTCTTTGTATAGGTTTCCGTGACCTTATCAACATGTTGGGTGGAAAATAAACATTCGGGTGGACTCCGTGAAGTTTTTAATGGTGAGGATTCAATCACGACTGTTTCATGTGGTGTGGTCTACCTAAGATTTAGGCATACAATTCATTTTTGGGATAATGCCCTAAAATGATCTTCCAAAATTGTTGTACGGTGTGGATTGAAGGCTCATGCATCAATGTGAGCCCCACAGTCAGGGGTCCCACCCACCTTGGTGGATATGGGTTCTCACCTAATCGGCTCCCACATCTCGGAGGGGGTTGTGTGTGGTACACAATGCACTTTGCGTATGCTATTTTCATTATTCGCTCAGGTGTGGCCCACTTGAGTATCTGATCGGTTGAGTTTTCGACTTTGCAATGAACCTTATAAGGCAGTGCACTTGATGGACAGAATGAATGTTATTCACACACACAGTAGGCCCTACACTGGAACTATGGGATCAGGAACCCTATGAAACATGCATAAATGAGTTTTCGACTTCACAACGAACCTTTTGAGGTGGTCCAATTGATGGACAGAATGGATGTCATTCACACATCATCGTGGGTTCTGCACCGGAACTATGGGATCAGGAACCCCATGAAACATGCAAAAATAAGTGACTCCTCGATGATATTGTATACATTCATAGTTATACGTGGAGATGAATATAACAGGAAGTTGATCTAATCGTTCTTCCAATAATCTATTTTCTTATGCAATCTATATATGTTGCCCATTTGCCTCATTGAGCTTACTTGCAGAGATGGTCCAATTATTAGAACCATCCATCTTCTCCATGTTACCATGAATAAGCTATGGTCCAGTGATCATGCTTCAAGGATGATCCTTATCTCTGAGTTTTGGAGTTGAATGTGAGCCACTTAAATGTTCTTTTCAAGGTTCTACATTCATCTTCACATTCTTTTTAAGGTTTTATATTCATCTTTATATTGTGATAGTTTTTATGGGTAAAAAATAAGCTGGTCAGAAGTATGAGGTTGGCTCGGACATTTGTACACATCGCATGGTTAGCTAGTGCCAGTCTTGACCAAGGTGTTCCTCAATATCCAGAAAGTGATATCGTTGTACTTTATTGTACGACGTCGAACCTTCTTATGGCCTCATTCACGCCCGAGCTATCAGTCAAATTTTCTAGAGAAGCCTCCAAAGCACGACCCCATACAAGACCGAGCACATCCTGCTCGGAGACTTGCGAGAGAGACCCTACACCGTACGATAAGATGAAGATGATGGTCATCCCCGATTTCGCTCATATTCTACTAAGGAAGGGAGCTCGGCTCGGTCTCAATGCTCGGATACAACCCTCACAGGCAGGTCGGTAACCTGCTCGTGTATTAAAGGAAAGCTTGACGACGGCCCACCAGATAGCCCAGGTCAAGAAACTCTCTTCAGGACGGTTGTGTAGGTCAGCTTTGGTGCTCGACCTCAGTCTTGGCCTTCCACCACGTGATTTCAGATCTCAACTAGTTGATCTTATCGTCACCACCCATGATTCCATGAAACGATTGAGAAACGTATGATGAATCCATGCCTGTGATTAAGTAGGTGTTCCTATCCATGTGATCGACTCTGCGAGGTTATAAATAAGAACTCCTCCAATGGTGAAAGGTACACACATACTTAACTCTACGCATTAGTGAACCCTCGACGTTATTAGACCCAACTTATTTGATTCTGACTTAGGCATCGGAGGGTCCCCCCGCTATAGCCAGGGTCTCCTTTGTCCTCTTCGTGTGCAGATATTTGAAGGTCCAATAAAAGTTGACCACATTTCTGATGCCCTTAATAATCAACGAATGACAAGTGCTTTTCCTTATAAGAATGACATGCATGCCCAAAGCTACAAAAATTATTATAATAAAGAACTTTATGAAATAATGATTCATGTGGAGAAATATTATGAAGAACATGGGTGGGCACCCGATTAATTAGAAAGATAATAGTCGCAAAAGCACTGTTCTAAAAGAAAATTGGAAGACAACAATTGGCCAATAAGACCAATCTAGCTAGTTTCAACGATGTGGTGAAATTGTTGTTCTGTCGGTCCATTTTATTCGGGCGTATGAGGATAGGAGAGATGATGATCGATACCATGTGTTTGTAATAGAATTTTAGAACGATTACTGGTATATTCTTCATCGCTATTAGTTTGTAGCGATTTGATTTTTTTATCAAATATATTTTCCATGAGAAGTTTAAATGACTGTAAAATATCATAAACTTGTGATTTAAATTAAAGAGCAAATAACCAATAACAACAGTTAAAATTATCGAAAAATGTAACATAAAATCTAGCATCATTAAAATATGGTGTTAAGGGGGGCCCTCCAAACATTCAAATGAACAAGTTCTAAAAGAAATTTAGAAACAAAAGTAAAGGGTTGAAAAAGCACACAACAACTCTTTCTCAACTGACAAGAGAAGCAAAGAAGATATTTTTTTCATGACTCACTAGTGGAAAGAAGATAAGCGACATGTCGGAGAGTTTTAGAGGGATGACCCAGTCGATGATGTTAGAGAGTACTAGAAACACACGTACTAGAGAGTGTTGTCTGAGAGACTCTTTGACTTATGAAGAGGATGTTGGGGGCCTTGCACAAAACCTTAGGATCTAGCCCTCCAGAACAAACCAGAATTATGAATAATAAAGCAATGAAAATAATCAATGCATCAATCACACACCACACAAGAGAATTTTACGTGGAAAACCCTCAAAGAGGTAAAAACCACGGGACCTCGTCCAGATCAACAATCCACTATGAAGTAAAACGTTTACAACCTTCTTCACTCACGCAGGAGTGGATGAACAATGAAAGAATAAAGAAAACCAGAGAGATCTCACCGTTTACGAGGATGTAGGAGCGCTGAGATATAGACTGCACCGTAGATTACCTCCACGAGCATAACCTCCCTTCTACAAGCTTCCTCTCTCTCTTTCTCCCCCTCTCTCTCACCTTTGATAGCCCTCTTGTGTTTTTCTCATCAACACAACATACCCTAGAAAAACCCTAGGGACCCTTTTTTATAGTTTTAGGAAACTCCATCCCAGTTGCGAAAGGACTTGCGCATCCCAGTTGCGAAAGGACTTTGCGCATCCCAGTTCGAAAGGACTTGTGCATCCCAATTGCGAAAGGACGACAGGTCAAAAAAAACCCATCAAATCTTTCCCTTTTTGACCTAGGAGGGATTCACCTTCTTTAAGCCAGCCAAGTTTCTACAAACCTCAAACTTGCCCTTGAGCAAGGCCTTGGTCATCATATCTGACCCATTATCATCCGTGTGGACCTTCTCAAGCTGTAACATCTTCTGTTCCAAAGTATCCCTGATCCAGTGATACCGAATCTCTATGTGCTTTGACTTGGAATGCTGACTTGGATTCTTGCTCAAGTGTATAGCACTCTAACTATCGCAATAGACCACGTGCTCCTCCTGCTTTAGGCTAAGTTCCTGTAGGAACCTCTTCATCCAAATCATCTCTTTACATGCCTCTATGACTGCAATGTACTCGGCCTCTGTAGTTGACAATGCTACGACCTTCTGTAGCTTGCTCTGCCAAGAAACCGCTCCCCCTGCAAACGTGAACATGAACCCCGATGTAGACTTCCTGGAGTCTATGTCACCTGCCATATCTGCATCTGTGTAGCCCTCTAACACAGGTTTACCGTCACCATAGCATAGGCTCAACCTGGATGAGCCTCTTAGATACCGCATTATCCACTTCACCTTCACCGCTGCCCAATGCTCTTTGCCAGGATTGGCAAGATATCGGCTGACAACACCAACCGCATATGGTATGTCTGGGCGTGTACACCCATAGCATACATAAACTCAAACTTTCTACCGCTAAACGCGTAGGGTATCTTCTGCATCTCTTCCACCTCTGCCTTCATCTTGGGACACTGCCTGTCGCTCAATCTGAAGTGACCATCTAGTGAAGTACTGACCCGCTTCGATACATTCATATTGAACCGCTCTAGGACTTTCTTAATATACCGCTCTTGTGACAGCCAAAGCTTCCTGCTGCTTCTGTCACGGGTTATCTCCATTCCTAGGATCTATCTAGCTGGGCCCAAGTCTTTCATCGCAAAAGACTTGCCCAACTCCTGTTTCAGCCTGTCAATCTTTTTGATGTCTTTTCCCATGACGAGCATGTCATCAACGTATAATAGTAGAACTAAGAAATCACCATCTGAGAACTTGCGCGTGAATAAACAGTGGTTTGACTTCGTTCTGTCATACACATGTTGTAACATAAACGAGTCAAACTTCTTGTACCATTACCGTGGAGCTTGTTTCAGTCCATACAAACTCTTCTTCAGCCTACACACCATATGCTCCTTACCCTTGACTTCGAACCCCTCTGGTTGGTGCATGTAGATCTCTTCTTTCAGGTCACCATGGAGAAAGACAATTTTAACATCTAACTGCTCTATCTCCAGATCCATGCTAGCCGCCAACCCAAGCAACACCCGTATGGATGTCATCTTCACCACTGGTGAGAATATCTCCTCGAAGTCTATGCATTTCCTTGGACTCAAAACCTTTCACCACAAGTCTGGCCTTGAACCTTGTCGGTGAATTCTTTCTGCTCAACCTTCTTTCTGAACACCCTGTTGTTGCTCAAAGCTTCTTGCCCTTAGGCAGTTTCACCATGTCATAGGTGTGGTTCTTATACAAGGATTCCATCTCCTCTTGCATAGCTTTCAACACTTCCCCTTATGCTCGTCGGCTACGGCC
>JAJHSJ010000002.1:19530422-19599700 GCA_021015155.1 Magnolia officinalis | reverse complement strand
GCAGGTGGTGGAGCGGGATTCGCTCGGGTGGTCTTCTAGCCAATTACGTCCTACAGGAAGCAATAAGGCCTATCAGCCTTAAGAATTCTCGAAGGCATAAACGTCATAGGTCTATGTCAGAAAATTGCTAAATTATCAAGACTCGAAACCTATTCGTTCTAAGTTCATAACAGATATGTGTTGTGATCTCAGGTATTCCCAAGTTATGCTCTGATACCAACTTCTGTCACGCCCCAAACTCGGAAACCGGGCTCACAAAATTCTCGATCGCCGAATCCGGCGTCGACAGACTCCATAGTACCCCATTCTCGGCTTCCAGCGCCCATACGCCAGATTTCGATCCTGGGATCCAACAAGGAGGATTTTCGGTATGAATTTTTTTTTGTAATGTAATGGAGCATAACCAAAAGCATAACCAAGTCACAAAACAACATCACCACATATCCACTATATCAAAAACTTTTAAGTACAATGCAGAAAGAGAAATACAAAGTGATAAAAAAAGCTCCAAAAAAGATCTGATACGCGCTCCTGCCTCAGCGCGGCTGCTGTCCAACGCTACCTGCACGCAACGGTCGTGCATAATCTTACAAAAGCTTAGAGGGTGGTGTAAGTGTGTGTACAAGGCAAACGCCAAGTGTACAATATCAGAGTAATGCGAAAATATGCGGTAAGTCCATGAATACAACCAGAGCTATGTAATGTAAGGCATGAATGATATCGGCCATACCAAGGCCATGCGATGCGAAACATGAATGCTATCGGTCATACCGACGCATGCAAGGCCTACGTAGCCGAATGCCATATACGAGATGCAATACAGGCATGTCAGTCCTCATCATGTACACATATCAGTACAGTTCCTCTCTGGATATCACCGGGGTCTAATACACCTCACACTAACTGCTCCTCCCTAGCTGCACAGTCAAGCAAGTGGAAGAGACCACACTATCGCCTGACCAGTAGTCTGTCAATACCTACCCGGCTCATCGATAGCGGACAACATTTGCGAGCTGGTCAAACTCAGCCTAGCTTATAGCCCCCTCACTCAGGCGGATAAGGCCACCCCTTCCAACCGACCACGACACATGAGAGACGCGGCTTACTGGTATTCGGTACTCGGGCGCTCGTGTATCTACTCGGTCTAGACGTTGGAGCATCTCTTGGTACTAAAAAGGTTCTGGGACTCTCACCCAAGGACATCCTAAGTGCCCACAGTGCTAGAACAAAGTATTTTCGGTATCCGATACGGTCATCCACGATGTACCTGTGGAGCCACAGCCCTGATGTCGCTAGGGCGTGCAGTGATCAAGTCACACATATGCAAGATGCATGAGTCACACCGTACAATCATGCAGCAATCTCACGCGTACCACGCGATCATGTGGGGCACTCCGTCTCATAAGGAGTCCCGTAAATGTCTCAGCCCAACGGCTTATGCTATGATAACATTCCTCATATCAAGCATACAAATGATGCGTATGGGTATGAATCATGGAACTATACTAAGCATGTTATAAAGTGGTGAACTATCAACAAATGTGGGCCTACTAATGGGCCCTAGGGAGAGTTATAATGCGGACATTTAAACCAACAATTCTTACAACGTGGACGTCAAACCAACATTTCTCCCAAGGCATAACCTGTCATCAAACATTACTACACACACTATGGAGGAATCCCTCATTGCAATGGACCCTAAGGACGTCCTATTGGGCCTCGACCCATGGGCCTTATATTCATCAAATGGGCCGCATCATATGGGCCTTTTATAAATCAAGTGGGCCACATCAAAAGGGGCCTTATGTACATTGCAATGGGCCATATCCCACGGACCTTTGAAAACATCACAATGGGCCTTGTAACATGGTTCTCATATATATCAAAGTTGGACTTAACAACGGGCCACGAATACCTCGAATGGGCCTAATCACATGGGCTTATGTTAATCAAAGTGGGCCTCAACAATGGCCACAATACACATCAAGGTGGGCCTCAACAACGGCCACAAGTACTCATCCAGGTGAGCCTCAACAACGGCCAAAAATACACATCAAGGTGGGCCTCAACAACAGCCAAAAATACACATCAAGGTGGGCCTCAACAACGGCCAAAAATATGATAAGATGGGCCTAAAACACTTGGGCCTTATATAAACCAAGGTGGGGTCCACCATATATATAATACAATATATATAATATATATATATACAATATTAATAATATTATATATATATATATTAATATTATAATATTATATATATATATATACACACACACACACACATACACTCTCACACACATGTGCACGCTCACACACACATGCACACACGTGCACACTCACACACGCACGCACACACACATGCACACACATGCACCCCACACACACGCACGCGCACACACACGTGCAGACACATGCCACACCCACCGTCACCGGGACGGTGGGGGGGAAACAAATACATTACAGTGGCCTCCCCGGTCCACCTGGACGGTGGGGTTTTAAAACACATACATCACTGTGGGCTCCACGTGGGGGCCCACCATGTTGCTTATACGCCATCTGACCCGTTGATAAGGCACACGGGCTAGGATGAAGGGGAACAACAAATTTCAGCTGATCGGAAACTTCTGTGGACCCAGAAAGGGTTTCAATGGTAGAGTTCAATTCACACTGTTTCTTGTGAGGTGGGCCTACCTGAGCCATGGATCAGGCTGATTTTCGGAGGGGACCCACCTCAGGGGGTGGTCCACCCCATGGACGGTGTGGATTTCAAATAAACATCAAGGTGGGTCCCACGGCCGGAGCCGTGGGTCCCTGCCCGTTTCTCGCCTGCCAGCGCACGCAGGCGCGCTACTGCCGCACTTATTTTTATTTATTTTTTTTTTTTTGAAAAACACATTTTGTGTGGTTTTTCCGATGTAGGGCCCGCATCGGTTAAATCCGCCTCAGCCATTGGTCCTCATGGCTCATAACAAGGATAACAAGCCCAATATTGGGTATTTTTCAATGTACAGAAAGATCAGGGAAGTTTTCAACGGTGAAAATTTCTATTTCCAAAGGTATGGTCCGCCTGAGAGTCAGATTAACATCATTTTTCGGCTCAACGCCTAAAATGAGGTGGGAAAGGGGATGGACGGATTGGATTGAATACATTCATCAAGGTGGGTCCTATACAAGCTACCCACTTCCAAGGCTTGAAAATTCAAGCCAACATTTGTGTTTTCCTTCCCACGTCCAGCGTCCAGGGACGCTGGACGCTGGACTGAACACATACATTCAAGGTGGGCCCGGTTTAGGTGGGCCACCACCTGGAGGATGGTGTGGGTCAACACATATAAGGTAGGCCCCACTTATAAATGGCTTAGATAAAACCATGCCTCATGGTGGGGTCCATCCAAGTGGCCACACAATCACCCCTCAACATCTCATGAAAGAAGAATAAAGGAAAGAGAGGGAGAGAGAGAAAGATAAACGTGTGGTAGAGGGGCCCCGCCACTATGGGCCCTCCGTTACATGATCTACAACATACATAAGTGCGTCCCATTTCATATGGGCCCACCGATCAAAATCAACTGGGGATCTTTCCACCGAAATGGATGGTCTAAATGGCCATGTTATGCAAAGAAAGTAAACATCATGATGGGGTCCATGGAGAATGGCCCCCATCATGGATTGATCTTGAAATCAAAGTGGACCATTGGCCACATTTAGGGTCCAAAATGAGATCCCATACCATTGATCGGTAGGTCTCACTTGGCCCATCATCAAAACAAGAAATCTACACCTATAAAAGCACCCCACCGTCCGATCTTCTTGGTCCGTTGGAAAGCCGACCTCCTTGTGCTTCACTTTGATGGTGGGAGATGAAGATTCAAGGGCTAGGATGGAAGATTTTGGGATGGAAAGTGGGCCACACTACTCACTTCTCTTTTTCTCTCCTTGGAAAATTATGGACGTGTGAAGCTTGTTGGTTGCTTGGGATTTTCTTGAATTTGAGAAAGAGAGAGGTGTGATGGTTGAGAGAAGTGATGGGTGATGGATGTGAAGTGTACTTGACATGTCTAAGAGAGAGGGTGAGAAAGAGTTGACTTTGGAGAGAGAAAGCATGGGTTGCTTGTACTTGACATTAAAGTGATTGATTGATGGATGTGATTGATTGATTGATGGGATTGATTTGACATTGTGTAGAGATTCTCTTGGGATCGAGAAAGCGCGGCGTTTCTTTGAAATAAACGCCGACTCACATCTTCTGGTCAGGGTATCGGATCGATGCGTGAGTCGCGGCGTTGGAACCGCGGCGACGGTGCGGTCGCAATGATACAGGTCTCGGATTAAACCGACTCGAATCTAAAGGATGTGACTTACGATCGATCGCAACGTCGATTATCAGTCGTGGATTGCCGGACTTCGACGGAAAGGATTGCGGGATTCGACGGAACAGTACGAACTAGGATACGGGTCTTACACCCACTGACCACTGTACTGTTTACTTGCCCTCCAATTTTAGGGCCTGTTTGGCCGGGCGTGTTTACTTAGATTTGGATATGCTTCATTTTTTTGGCACACATTAAAATGAGATGGCAAAATAGATGGATATACAATACATACATTGAATTGACTTAATTTACTTTATAAATGACAATTTACTTTTACTTTGTTAGTGTTAAATGCCACCACATTAAGATGTCTTTGGCTTTTCATATGACATATTGTTAATTGTTATTAGTTAGCTATATGATAAATGTCAATTTCAGCATGCTCCTTTGTTTGCATAGATATGAATTATTTGTATTGTTCTAGTTGTAGACTTGTAGTATATAGGATAATCAGTTGCCCATTTGAAGATTTCTATGTTGCCAGACATAGATTCAGTGTGTTCTTGGATGCATAGAAATCGTTCAAATTGTCCCTTTTGGACAGTTCAGGGTTAGATAGATTGTAATGTCTTCATTTATTCCAATTTAAATGCATATGCCTGTTCTGGTTTCGTCTCTCCTTTTTCTCTTGGATATATTTCATGTATTTATTTTCGTCGTCAAATGTCCACACTTTGTGTTGATGATTGACATGAGAATCAAATACAAGATTAATATATTCTGGAGAGATAAGGGGAGATGCTGCCAGAATTTCGGCGTAGCATTTAAATTGGAAAATGAAGCATTACAATCCATCTAACTTTGAATGGGTGACTGATTTAGACAGTTAAGTAATTATTCCCGTCTAGCGGTCTAGCCGTCTAGCCATCTAGGACCCTAGCCCCTAGGTATAGTCGTATAACATATCGAGAATTTTATTTTATAGATGGCTAGTCAAGACGAAAGCCCAAATACCCCTGGAATCTGAATGGCAGGCCACATCTCCTCTAATAGTAAAGGGAGACACAACACGTCAACCGCATGCAAAGGGAAGAAGAAGCGATCAGCAGTGTGGGATGATTTCGAAGATGTGACAGTTAACGGTGTACAGAAGATAAAGTGTAATAACTGCAAAGGGTTATTCAGCAAGATTCCAGGAGGATCTACGACACATCTAATTAGACATTTGAAGACGTGTCCTAAGAAAGCAAGACTCCCTCCTCCCGGCCAACAGACGCTGTCATTTACGAAGTCAGAAGGGGACGACTCCCAAGGCATAGTGTCCACTCATAAGTTTGATAAGGAGAAGCTGAATGAGTGGTTTGCTAGATTAGTGATTTTGGAAGAAAAACCTTTCAGAATGATTGAAAGTAAAGGGTTTAGGGCTTTCTGTCAATTCCTTAACCCTCGGGTCGAGAATGTCTCCCGCATCACAGTGCAGAGAGAAAGCATGAAGATGTACGTAAAGGAGAAGATGAAACTGAAAGAAGTTTTAGCTTCAGTGAACAGAATAGCTTTGACTTCTGATTTATGGACGGCGTCCAATCAAAGAAAAGGATACATTTCATTAACTGCTCACTATGTCGATAAGGATTGGAAACTATGCAAGAGAATTTTAAACTTCAAACACCCCTCCCCCACATACTGGTTTACTTATTTCAGATTGCATCTACAGTTGTCTAGAAGGCTGGGGCATTGAGAAGAAAATTTCAGCAATAACTTTAGACAATGCTTCAACAAATGACAGTGTCATTTCATGCTTACGTAACCAGTTCAGGGCTACAGGAAATTTATTTTTTGAAAAAAAAATATTTTAGGTTAGATGTTGTGCCCATATTATAAATTTGATTGTACAAGAAGGGCTGAAAGCAATCGACGACACTATAGAGAACATAAGAGAAAGTATGAAATATATAAGGGGGTCGCCATCGAGGCTGAGTGTATGGAATGACATCATCCAACGTTTGAATGTGCCATCTAAAAAAACGTTGAAGTTGGATGTCTGTACATGTTGGAACTCGACCTATGAAATGTTAGATGCGGCAATAGAATTACAGCTTGCATTTCCTGAATATGCGGCGCGTGACAGAACGTATTCTTGGTTGCCGAGCACAGATGATTGGGCCAAAGCACAACAAGTTCACACATTTCTCCAAGTTTTCTACGATTGCACGAAGATTTTTTCTGGGAATCAGTATCCAACCGCGAATCTGTTTCTTCCGTCTCTTTGGAAGATTAAGGATGCTCTGTAGAAAAATGCCAGTGCGGGTCCAGATTTCATACGTCAGATGACAGTTGGTATGAAGACGAAGTTTGAGAAATACTGGCACGAATGTCATCTGTTGATGTCCTTGGCAGTTGTTCTTGATCCCCGTTGTAATATGGGATTGGTTAGCTTTATTTTCATGAAGCTTTATCCTACTGAAAGAGCGGCAGCAGAAACGTCTAAGGTTCGTGAAGCCCTTGAAGATCTATATAAATCGTATGTTAATACTTTACCTGCAGTGGGTGTTAAAGAAAGTAGAGATGCGGATATTTCTGTACCTGGTAATCCAGATGTGCTAAATGAATACATATCATATTTGGCACAAGCACGAATGGGAGTTGATACTAAGGAATCAGAGTTAGAAATGTACCTCAAGGAGTCAATCGTAGTGCGAGCTGAATTTGATGTGTTGGAATGGTGGAAGATGAGGGTTAATGAATCAAAATACCCTACATTATCTGTGATGGCACGAGACATATTATCAATACCAGTTTCAACAGTGGCATCAGAATCCGCATTCAGCACAGGGAGTAGGGTTGTGAGCAAGTATCGAAGCTCACTTTCGCCAAACACAGTTGAAGCGTTGATTTGTACGCAAGATTGGTTGCGCCCGATATGGGGAGGAGATATGAATGATGACGATGAAGAAGAGGAGATTGAGATTCGTGATGAGTCTCTACCTACAAATCAGTAATTATTTTCGATTTTTCAATTTTTTTGGCTGAATGTTGAATGATCTGTAATATTATTTCACTGCAACTGCAAATACGAAAGTGTTGGTCCTTTTGGAATGTGGTTTGGAAGACTTTCAATCATTGATATTTATTTACATATGCATGTTCATTTACTTTTATTTTTGAATTTTGATACATTTATATTGTTTTCTTTTGTTGCTATATCAAGTTCAATTTATTTATCAATATTCTGATTTTTTATTAAAAATTGAATGTAGATATGTTGTCATATGAGCCATCGACAAACATTTGGGACTATGCTTCCCTAGTTGAATCACCGCCACGGTCTGAAAAAATAAAGATTAAGTGTGGTTTGTGTGGCGCAAATTTTATGCACAAGACTAATCGTTTTCGCCTACACTTGTCATGTCGAGGTGGTGATGCAAAACCATGCCCCAATGCCCCTAAGGATGTCCAAATTCTTTTTCAAGCCCTGTTAGATTCGAATAGAAAGCCTTCCACTCCATCCAAACCTTCTGCTTCTAGATCTGGTACACAAATGACATCCACAAAAAATGCAGAGGAGGAAGCTAGATTAAAAGCTTTGGAGGAAGAACAATTCCAAATCGCTATAAAACGCAGTATGGAAGATGCTTCTAGACTTCAGCTATATTCGAGTCAAAGACAACACGATGTTGAAGCAGGGTCAAGTTACTCGTCGAGTACGACAAATAAGAAAAAGAAAAAGAATAACAAATTGAAATTTCTGACTCGTCTCGGTGAATTTTATAGGGCATTGGGTACTACATACAATTCTTCACATAAAGCAAGTTTGAAAAATCTAGTTGAAAGTGTAGAAGAGCACGAAGGAAAAATCTCTTCACCTTCTGACTCAGAGGAAGTGAATCAATTTGTATATGAAAAAATAGATAGCAGTTCCGATGGATCAGATGACAATACAGGAACAGGAAGACACTCATCTTATAGAGGTTATTAGTTATAAATTGTCATTTTGAACAATGTAATGTAATTATGTAAATACGTTAATGTAATTATGTAACAATGTAATGTAATTATGTGCATTTTATATATTTTATTGTTTCGTTTAACTTTTCAATTGACAATCGAATTGAAATTCAAATTAATTTCAATTTATAACTTGAACTTGGCTCAAAGCTCGAACTCGTACTCTCTCGAAAACCCTACTCGAATTGGCTCAAATTCAGACTCGGACTCGAACTCGCCTCGAAAACTCGCACTCGGTACTCAACTCGTGTACTCGTACTCGGACTCGACTCGAAAACTCGGCCTCGACTCGACTCATTTACTACTCGTACTCGGCTCGTACTCGGGCGAGTAGAGTACGAGCAGGGGGTCATGCTACTTGGCCGAGTAGAGCCCGAGTACGAATAGCGGTCGGTCGTTAAGAGTCGAGTACGAGTAGGGCAATACTCGACTCGACTCGTGTACAGCTCTACCCTTAGGCTTCAAAAGACATAACTTTTCAAAATAAAAATTGAAAGGATATAACCTTTCAGTGAAAAGACATATCCATAGGGCACATGCGCACCTATGGCCACAGCCATGGTCCGTCCCAACGGATATTTTGAAACACTAAATTATTTTAAAATAATTTAAAATACAACACAGCATGTAAAGCACATTGGCCCTACAGTCAGGATGCAGTGACCTAGGTGGATTGCCGAGTTTTGCTGCCCAATCTGAGTTCGAATTGCATGTTGAGGAACTTAGTAAGTTAACTATGCGAAACCCAACGTTATGTACATGCCTTCCATGAGCTCAAAATTGAAGTACATAAGTGGACCACGCCATAAAAAACAACGGAATAATGATATTCTATTGGAACTTTCGTTTATTTATTTCCCCGTATTCAGAAGGTTAAATAGGTAAGGATGAAGGGAAAACATAAATATCCTCTTGATAAAAAACTTATGTGGCCCTGAAATGTTTTCAATGGTAGGCGTTCGATTCACATGGCCTCGCGTTCGATTCAATGGTAGGCGTTCAATGGTAGGCGTTCGATGTAAAACTTATCGGATATGCTATTATGATCTAAAATGATATAATAAAAAAGATGGACGGCGTGGATGAGACAAACACGTGACGGTTGTTCCCGCAGAGTTCACTGAGATACTCAGCATGCAATTCGCTTCCCGTGAGAACATGACGCAAGCAATGACATCTTTCTCCCGTAGAAGCTACTAGAGTCTTGAAAGAGAACGACGTTTGATATCAAAGCGACTCGCGTCTCCTAATCTTTATGTGCATTTTCAGTTCTGACAAGTGGGGCTCTTGGATCATCAATCCATAACGTCAACCTGCTGCATCCCACCATTTTAAGATCAATGCTCCTGGATCATCTTACCTGAATAGCCCATCTTCCAAAAAACTTCAGTTGAATATAGGCCGTTGTTTTATTTCTCTTCTTAACCGTTGATCTTTACACCACAAATCGAAAGGATAAGAATGTATATTACTGAAATAGTAAATCCACGGTGGGCCATAATATACCAATGGTCTGGATCACAGAACCCTAAGGTCCTACTTGTACAAATTCGAAATCCTGCGTACGATTTGCAAATACGTGAGTTGCGTATAGTGTTATTCCGCTAATAAAGTCATGCCCAAACAACCTCACTGAATGCAATAAATTCCCATCAGGCCGTACAAACGCTCTCCATCCCAACTTCTCATTTCTCACATACCCAAGATCAAACACCTTGTCAGCAGGAATCCCTTTCTCTCCCATTTCTCACAGATATCAAATCTCTTTTGCTCTAATGGCGGACGAAGTAATCCTGTTGGATTTCTGGCCTAGCCCTTTTGGGATGCGAGCCAGAATCGCCTTGGCCGAGAAAGGGATCGAGTACGAATACAAGGAAGAAAACCTCAGAGAAAAGAGCGCTCTCCTGCTGAAATCCAACCCCATTCACAAGAAAATCCCTGTTTTGATCCATGGTGAAAAATCCATCTGCGAATCTCTCATCATCGTCCAATACATCGAGGAGGCGTGGAAGGGGAAATCACCGGTGCTGATGCCTGCAGAACCTTATGAGCGCGCGAATGCGAGGTTTTGGGCAGATTTCGTCGACAAGAAGGTGAGCTATGTGCTTGTATTTTGTGTTTATCTTTTTAGTCTAGTCATCAATTCATTGATCGAACGGTTCGGATCGTTCAATGAGGTATTTCAAGTGGTGACCTGTTGCTTGGACGGTTGGGATTGGTGATGGTTTCAACACAGTTTCAGTGGCGAAAGCTCAAGTTCGCCCAAATGCTTTTAAAACTTGTCAATGCTCCAGTCTTTGATCCAGACCGTCCATTCGGTCTGGTTCACTCATTTAGGATCACCATGAAAAATTCCAAGCCGATCGTTATGTTATTTGCATTAATCAAACCCCCGCAATTTGACGGTTCGGATTATAGTTTTTTTTTTTTTTTTTTTCGATGTCACCACCGTGTTTTCTAAATGCCATCGAACCCATTCGTAAGGATGGATATAGAAAATGAGGCCAAATCAAACGGTGCTATATTTAGTTAGTAGCCCATCAAAAGTGTTCTGAACTTTAATGAACGGTTCAGATTGATCGATTGGACTGTCCAAATGAACCGCGGCCAACTAAGTTGGGCCACTCCATGACTACCGCCTGGTACGAAAAATCAGGCCGATCCACACGTGTGAACCAGTTCATAGAATCGTGCGTCCATAGAAGGAGTATGTTGCTGTGTCTCGCTCAATGTGTGGATATGCCTGGAGTGACCCACCTTTTGTCAGGTGGTATAGTCTACGGGGAACGGATTGGCTACTCCCCCTGACACCAGCCCCTTGGCTGGTGTTCAGTGGTCTGTGGGCCCACCATGATGTATGTGTTTCATCCATTTTTAAAGATCATTTTAGAGTTTTATCCTAAAAGTTAGAGGGATATAAATCTTAAGTGGACCACACCATAGGAAAACAATAGTGATTGGATATCCATCATTTAAATCCTCCTAAGGCCCACTGTACTGTTTATCTGACATCCAATCCTTTGATTAGGTCATAAAGATCCAGATGAAGGGAAAAACCAAAGATCAGCTTGATCCAATACTTTTATAGCCCCCAAAAAGTTTTTAATGGTTCGTTCAACATTGTTTCCTGTAATATGGTCCACTTGAGATTGGTATATACCTCATTTTTTGTGTAATACCGTAAAATGCTCTACAAAAATAGATGGACGGCATGGATGAAACACATACATTATGGTAGAGCCCAAAGACCACCGAACACCCACCATTGTCTGGTGGAGGGGAGTAGCCAGTCCGTTTCCTAGTCTACCTGCTTTGACATGCTGTGTTGATTACTTGTCTCCCTCCCAAGGGAAGCGGATTGGAAACGGATTGGCTACTCCCCCTGACACCAACCCCGGAGCTGGTGGTCGGTGTTCCGTGGGCCCCACCATGATGTATGTGTTTCATCCATTCCGTCCATCCATTTTTAAATATCAATTTATGTCTTTACCCAAAAAATGGGAGGGATATAAATCTCAAGTGGTTCACGCCACAGGAAACAATAGTGATGGGATATCCATCATTTAAATCCTCGTAAGGCCCGATGTACTGTTTATTGACATCCAATCCGTTGATTAGGTCATAAAAACCCATATGAAGGGATAAAACAACGATCAACTTGATCCAATACTTTTATGGCCCCCAAAAAGTTTTTAACGGTCAAAGTTCATTAAACACTGTTTCCTGTAATGTGGTCCACTTTAGACTGGGATATATCTCATTTTTTTTGCATTATCATAAATTGATATTTAAAAATGGGTGGACGGAATGGATGAAACATATACATCATGATGGGCCCACATAGCACCGACCAACAGCTCCGGGGCTGGTGTCAGGGGGAGTAGCCAATCCGTTTCCAAGCGGATTGGCTGGTGTACCACACACTAGCTGCCGTAGGTACGTCCGTCGAAGACTAGCACTGATGTTCCTCGAGCTCCAGGTTGTACGAACGGTTCAAAGGAGATCAAAGTTACGTGGCCCTACAATGATGTATTTATTATATCTATACCGTTTATCTATTTTTAGAGATCATTTTAGATCATTATATATAAAAAAAAAAAAAAAAATCAATCATATCTAAAGATCATCTAGGCTACACCACAGATAGCAGCGGACATAATGATTTTCACCGTTAAATAATTCGTAGGGTCAACCTTTAGGTTTATTTTCCATCCAATCTGTTCATAAGGTCACAAATACCTGAATGAACAGGAAAAACAAAACAAATTTTATATTGATACGAAACTTTTGTGACCCCAAAAAGGGTTTCAATGGTAGACGTTCAATCCCCACTGCTTTTTGAAGTGTGGTCTACTTGATTAGTTAGATATGTCTTATTTGTCTTATTTTTCGTGTCAAGCATTAAAGACATCTCACAAAATGGATGGACGGTTTAGGTATAACACATGCCTCATGATCAGACCACGTAACTCTCTGACATCGATACAGCAGCTATATCTGGTGCGAGGTAAACAGCCAATCCATTCCGCTTTCCAATCGGAAACGGATTGGCTACTCCCCTGCCACCCACCTATGCCTGGTGGTCGGCGCTCTGTGGGCCCTACTATGATGTATGTGTTTCATCCATGCCATCCATATATTTTTCTAGATCATTTTATAGTATTACACAAAAAAAAAAGGTATATCCCAATCTCAACTGGACCACATTACATGAGTCTGTGTTGAATGAGCTAAGACCATTAAAAACCTTTTGGGATCAAGCTGATATTTGCTTTTTCCCTTCATCTGCGTCTTTAGGACCTAATCAATAGTTTGGATGTCGAATAAACAGTACATTGGGCCTCTTGAGGATTTAAATGGTGGATATCCAATCACTATTGTTTTCGTATGGTGTGGTCCATTCAGACTTATGTCCCCCTCATTTTTGGAATATAGCCCTAAAATTATCTTTAAAAATGGATTAACGGAATAGATGAAACACATACATCATGGTGGGGCCCACATAGCCCCGACCAGCAGCCACAGGGGCTGGTGGCAGGGGAGTAGCGGATCCGTTTCCCTCCCAATCAGGAGACGGATTGGCTACTCCCCCTTACACCAGCCAATGGCTGGTGGTCGGTGCTCTGTGTGACCAACCATGATATATGTGTTTCATTCATGCCGTCTCTATTTTTATAGATCATTTTATGGTGTGAGACCAAAAATGAGGTATATCACAATTTCAAGTGGACCACATTACAGGAAACAGTGTTGAATGAGTGTCGACCATTAAAAACATTTTGGGGGCCATAAAAGTTTTGGATGAAGCTGATTTTTGTTTTTTCCCTTCATTTGGGCATGTATGACCTAATCAACATATTGGATGTCAAATAAACAGTACAGTGGGCCTTAGGAGGATTTTAATGGTGGATATCCAATCGCTATTGTTTTCATATGGTGTGGTCCACCTGAGATTTATATCCCACTCATTTTTGGGATCAAGCCATAAAATGATGGTTGGGCCTACGAAGCACCGACCACCGGCCAAAGGCTGGTGGCAGGGGGAGTAGCCAATCCGTTCCCTCTCAATCATGCTTTGGATATGGTAGGGTACCACACACCACAATCTGGCTGGTGTGTTGACGTCAACAAGTTCAGTGGCTCCCACCATGACGTCAACCGTCTATTCATTTGGCGAGCTTATTGTAAGAATTGAGCAAAAAAAAAAAAAATTTAAGACATATCCAAAGATCAAGTCGCCCACACTCCAAAATGCCTACAATCGATTAAGATCAAGTCCGTTTAGTGGTCTAGTGAGGTAGGGCTTTGTCTAAAAGTCTTGCTCAGCTCGACCACAGCCCATCATGGCTCATTTAGGACCTTTTTGGTGTATGGTATTAGGTGGGAATGGGTGGTATAGAATTGCATTTAGTTTCATCTGGCATTTGGAAACCACCTGGAAGAATTGGATCAATCCTAGATCATCCAGTGCCAATAGTAAATACCATGGGATTTCTGTGGATTTTGAAATTCACTACATATGTGCCCACGTTGATGCATGTGTTTTATCCACACTGTCCATCCATATGCACCCTTTTATACGTGACATTCGAGTTACACATGTGTATAGGTAGCCGACATCAATTGTGAAATCTGGTCTATTGATTGCAATTACATAGTCCACCAAATTCAAGCTTCACTTAATACCATATTTTTCTTAAAGAATTTGATCCGGATAAAAATACAATGGTATTTCCAGACGTGCTATCATTGTGCAATAATGGTGTTAATTTCATCTAAATGTAATTCCAGTGCATCTTTCACATGTACCCAAAAATGCACTTGGAGCTGAAAATGGTAATGGTCTTGTATAAGGTTGAAACCAGGCCAGCCCAGTAGGCCCAAGCAATCATGGTTTTGAGACTCAGGACAGTCTTTTAA
Source organism: Magnolia officinalis (assembly GCA_021015155.1). Taxonomy (NCBI): domain Eukaryota; kingdom Viridiplantae; phylum Streptophyta; class Magnoliopsida; order Magnoliales; family Magnoliaceae; genus Magnolia; species Magnolia officinalis. The sequence goes on along the minus strand of JAJHSJ010000002.1, from coordinate 19,584,959 downwards.
CCATGTAGGCCATTGCCATGTTACAGAGACTGTGGAGCCATTTAGTTAGACAAGACAAAGTCTCACATAATATGAATGTTGCATTCCCTTTTGGCACAGATCTTCGAATGCGGTTCAAGGGTATGGAAGAACAAAGGAGAAGCACAGGAAGCAGCAAAGAAGGAATTGATTGAGTGCTTCAAGCTGTTGGAAGGAGAGCTTGGAGAGAAGCCGTATTTCGGGGGCGAGAGCTTTGGGTATGTCGACGTGGTCTTTGTCCCCTTCGCATGCTGGTTCCACACTTATGAGGTGCACGGGAACTTCAGCATTGAGGAAGAGTGCCCGAAGCTGATAGCATGGGTGAAGAGATGCATGGAGAAGGAGAGTGTCTCCAAGACACTTCCAGACCCAGTCAAGGTGCATGGGTTTGTAGGAATATTGAAGAAGAAATACGGAGTAGAGTAGGAAATGATGGAGGACGAGAGATATGTATATATATATATATATATATATATATGAGGCTAGTAGTTTTGGACATCATTATCTTGTAGGAACTGTGGATATGGAGTAAAAGATGTGACTTTACAATGTTATCATTAGTGTTTCAGGCCGTCGCTTGAATCAAAACTGCAAACATTTGAGGCGAGACCAGGAACCGCAGTTCCACTGATCAAACAGATGGTTGAACTGTTAAACCATTGGTTATTAAAATTTAAAAAATAAATAAATAAATCATATACTACAAGATAACCACATACAAAGTAATTATGAATAAATGTGTTCATCTCCATTATTGTCATACCCTTTCGGAGCCCAGGAATGTATGGAGAAGATTTATCAATAATCGTAGGTGGAACGTATTTGGAGGAATCATATGAAAGCAATTACAGGACAGGTGGTAAGAGGAGAACATAGAGGAGTTTTAAGTAATGGCAAGCGATTATGGTAATCGTTAGAACGTGGAAAGGATCTAGCTGGGTAAATTAAGGTTATAAATAGTAAATCAATTCAGAAAAAAAATTCGCCTCATACCCAACCCAAACAAACTCAATCTATCTTTTGTTGTATTTGATGTCTTAAATTGAGTCAGATATAGGGTCTGTCGATACTATTGATAGTTTGTTCGATGTCACATTTGATGGCATTAAACAGTTCTCAATCCCATTGATATTTTCTAGATTTTTTTCAGTTGGTCGATGGACTAACTGAACACATTTTCAATGTCATCAATGAGTGTTCGATGTCATCGAGAATTTTTGAAAATTATGTTTTATCTCTGAACAATTGAGGTATTAGTTCGATGCCATCGAAAGATTAGTTTCGATGTCATGTATGAGTGTTCAATGCCATCCATAAATTCTACGCAGTTCTTTTCGCAGAGATACAATTTTACGGAATTTGTTTCCAATTACGTTTGGGATTCTCCCATAGGCTATATATGTAAGTGTAAATGGGATAGGGAGGTATTTTAAGGGTTTTTAAATCATCCTAGGATTTCAAAGAGTGTAGCAAGGGTACGATTCGAGATTGTTCGAATCGAGTAAGCTTTTTCTCTTTGTAATTTTTGCTTTCATAGTAATCATTTGTCGCTTTGTGCCGTGGTTTTTTCCAAAAAAGGGTTTTTTCACGTTAAAATTTGTATGTTTCTTTGTGTTTGCTTGGTGTTATTGAATTGCTATCCTAAATTCATCTCTGTGTGCTTCTGCGGTCCCTCAACAAGTGGTATCAGAGCGATTGTTAAAGCGCAGGCTTGAATCTGAAGGACAAGTATCAATGGGAAACAGTAAATATGATATTGAAAAGTACTCAGGTAAAAATAATTTTAAGTTATGGAAGGTTAAAATTATTAGCCTATTAACTAAGCAAGGCGAAGATATGGCTCTTGAGGAGCGACGACCATCTATGAGTGACGATGATTACAATACTCTTAATAAGAAGGTCAAATCATTTATCCAATTGTGTCTCACGGATGAGGTTATCTATAATATTTTCAGGGGGAAAACCGTAACAAGTTTGTGGGCGAAGTTAGAGGACGTTTATGCGAAAAAGTCCCTTGAAAATTGCTTACACTTGAAGGTGCAGTTGTTTAACTTCTGGATGGCAGAGGGTGGAGATGTGGAGGTCCACATCAATAATTTTAATAAGTTGATTTACAAGTTGCTGGACATGGAGGAGGTCATTAAAGATGAGGATCAAGCATGTATTTTGTTAAATTCCCTACCGGCATCATATGAGTCATTCAAGGACTCATTGTGCACCGAAAATTTATCACTGAGTGTGGCCACCATTATCTCATCCCTTCAGGGTAAGGTCATGAAAAAAATAAACGGTACCATATGCGCCTCTTCTAATGCACTGATTTCGAGGGGGAGGAATACTGAGCAAGATTCAGGATCTTCGTGGTCGAGATCCAAATCTAAGGGCAAGGGAAAAGGCAAGTTAAAGTGCTGGAACTGTGGGATGACTGGACATATGAAGAAGTATTGCACAAATCCTAAATCGAAAATAGAAGACTCTAAGGCTTCTTTCGGGGAAGGCAACGCTGTCACGTCCGATGAATGTACGAGTGGATGTGAAGGTGATGTCTTGTCTGTATCTATGATTGGACACTTATTGTATCTATGATCGAACACTTATACGATGATCGTAGAGATGAGTGGATCCTTAACACGGACATCTTATTACATGACTCATCATTGGAGTTGGTTCACCAGCTACAGAGAGTGCGATGGTGGACAGGTGTTTATGGGCAATTATAATCCACGAGATGGTAATTCTACGACCAAATAACATTTAATCCCTTCATAACGAGCCACTAGTTCGAGAAACCTCTAATATACATTTCCATCAACATATAATATTAGATTCCAATTACAACTCCTTAACACAACTAAGTATTAAACTAATTAAGCCACAATCAATTCAACTCTCTAAATACAAACAAACATCACTTCCATCAATTTACAAGTGTATTATTCTAGCATTAATATAACATATGACATGCTAATTGTATCATCCAACACCAAATAGCTATCCATGCCTATAGTCAGTGCAATTGTCAAACGTTAAATACCCATTTCATTATAAAATAACCTATCTAGGTGAGTCTGTCCACATAATATGATTCCCACGCACTTATTTGATTATCCATCTATCAGATTGGTGGGCTTTTATTAGATGGTTAAAAATAAAAGTGAAAGACTATCAGGAATCAGAGGATAGAGGTTGGGATTGTTGAAAAAATCCAATAATCAGTCTATTTCTAGTTTTAGTCAGCGTATGCCATGTATCTCAATTTTTTTGTGACTCTGTACCAAGCGCTATGCATTTCTCAATACCAAATGTTCCTCTTCTCAAAAGAATAAAAGAGTCAAACAACATGAGTCTCCTTTCGAGTGCTCTCTCTCCTCCATTCTCTCTCCCGTATTAGACTACTGTGCTACTGATTAAATTAAGTAATTTTTAGTATTTATTTATAATTCCTATAGATGCACTCTCAAGTTCGGTTGGACTAGATTCTCTCTCCTAGTTGAAATTCGTATTACTGATTAAATTAAGTAGTTTTTAATATTTATTTATAATTCCTATAAAGGCACACTCAAGTCCAACTGGTTGGACTATACCTCAGTCCAACCAGCTTAAGAATCGGAAATTAATTAATTATTAACTAATGCTAATAAATACTAGTGAGAAAAAAGAAAAAAAAAAAAAAAAAGAGATTGCGCCCACTTGGGTGAGCCCCACCATAGTATTTATGTAAAATCCACCTTGATCATCATGTGAGTGAGTTACCTCATGTTAGAATCAGGCCAAAAATTCCTGCCCAACTCGTGATTCAAGTGGACCATATGATTAGAAACAGTAACATTGAAATGCTCACCCTCCAAATTATTTTCCTTCGTGTGGCCCACCTGAATCACGAATAGACTTAATTTTGGATCCGCACTTAATTTTAAATGTGCCATCTAATGGTTGGAATGGATTGCATGTAATCTTTACAGTGGGCACTGCAAAAATCAAGGGTGTGCATCTCTCTCCCAACTGTTGGTGTGGCCTACTTGAATCAGAAGTCAGCTTGATTTTTTGTCCATAGGCTAACTTAGGATTACACATTTAATGGTCCAAGTGGATTTCATATATACATCACATCTCGGTAGGTGCAGTAAAAAAAAAAAAAAAATGAATTTTTTGGCCCTTTGGCCCTTTTATTTTTGTGGGTGTTTGTTGTCCACAATACATCTAAGTTATTTAATTATAAAAATTTGATTCACCCAAGTTGCAATGTAACCCACTGAGTCGAGTTTTATAACGGAGCAAGTCAAGTCCAAGTTAGTAATGCGATTTTCTTTTCCTATAAAAATGTTAGAATGCAGCTTTCTTCAATGAAGCTCTACACCGTTTTCCTAATTAATTATTTGTACACGTGGTGGAATTTTCTGACCTTCTCCATTGATTAGTGGCAACGTTGTGAATAGGAAATATATCAAAAGTCATAGTAATCTTGACTTTCAATGTTGTGAATTTCGTTGGTTAAATGTGGACCATTGTTTTATTCGGTAGCCGTTTGTCTTTTCTGTCCCTGGATTGCGTGCCCTGGGTGGTGAATTGAAGGGGCAAAGTTCAATGGGCCTAGGATAATGTACGCGTTGTATCCACGCTCATGTCCATCCATTTTGCAAGATTGATTATTTTGGTGTAAGGTATTAGATGGGATTAGGTGGGATTCAATTGTATCTTGTCTGATGCAAATTTCATCCAGCATTTAGGGAGGATGAGAAAGGTTGGGATTTGGTGGGATGGAATTGCATTTGGTCCCTTCGAATTTCATTTGGTCCTTTGTGGAATTTTCATGGATTTTGAAATTCACTACACATGTGGGCCCCACATTGATGCATGCGTTTATCCATTTTTATCCATCCATATACCTCGTTTACACATGAACAACATCCATTGTAAATTTGGTCCATTGATTATAATTTTATAGTCTACCAAACAGGATTTTGCCTAATCCAAAGTTTTCTGTAGCAAAATCTTTTTTTCCCAAACATGGGATTGGATAGCTAAAATATCATAATATTTCACAGATCAAACACGTCGGGGTTTGGTGTAGGGTATTAAATTGAATTGAATTACATTTGGTCCCATGCAAATTCCATCCAGCATTTAGGAAGGATGATAAAGGTTGGGATTAGGTGGGATGGAAATACATTCAGTCCCATGCTGGATTTTCGTGGATTTTGAAACACATGTGGGCCTCATATTAATGCATGTGCTTATCCATGTTGTCCATCTATATACATCGTTTACACGTGACATTTTGGTTGTATGTTGATGTAGAGCGGGTCGCGAACAGTTACATGGCCAAGATGGATCAGAAAAGGCCCGGTCGGCGATAGAAGTGATCTGGACCATCAGACCTTAAATCAGGCGTATCTCGCAATCCGGGATGAGTTAGCGGACGAAAAATATATGATTTTGGGGTAAAACGAGCTACTTTAGCCAACCAACCCAGCTACGCCGGGTTGCGACGCCCGGAATTGCGAAAAACCCCTGGATTGACGGTCGTTTCCCTGTTTTGATTTCAATTTTACTATAAGTAGTAAGTTTTAGTTTGATTATAACTCTTCATCCGTTGGGCTTTAAGAGTTGCGCCCAACGTGAAAAGAGCTTAGAATAATTAGGAGAACGGTTTGGTGAAGCCAAATAGGACACTTACTATTTTTGGCCGAAAACCTTGCGCACTAGTAGACATCACGACCGTCTATAAATAGTAAGTTTACTATTTATAGTAAGTCTCGAATTCTAGGTGTTGTAGTTGTAGTTTGATTCTGATTTCTTTCCCATTGCTTGGTACCCCTATTTAAAGGGCTGTGAACTCATTTTTATGAATTAATTAATCAATTTCGAAATTATTAGAAATTATTTCTGTTTTCTGCTTTCTTTCCTCGTGGATTCGAGAAGTCTCTGTGAGGAGTCCAGAGAAGCTCCGTGGATTCGGAGTATTTATCCTCATCACGTTCATCCCTGCGTCATATGTGTACAAGTGAACAAATTTCGTGCATTAATTTTAATTCCATGGTCCACCAAACAGGATTTTGCATAATCCAATGTTTTTTGTAACAAGAATCTTATCCCAAACATAGGATTGAATGGCTACCATGGCATTTCAAGACATGCAATCATTGTGTAATAACAATGTTAATCCAATCTAATACAATTCAATACCATTTTATTCCACCGACCAAATACGCTTGGCATGAGCTCAAAATGATACAGACCCCAAACTCCCCTAAACCACACCAAAGAAAGCAACGGAATGGAAATTGAAGGCCTATCATTGAAAACTTTTTATACCCAAGTAAGTTTTGAATCAAGCCAATATATGTGTTTTCCCTTCATCCATATCTTTTTAACCTTCCCAACAAGTAGATATCATGGAGGCCCTAGGAAGGTTTCAAGGTCACCAGTGTGTATGTAATTCACTTAAGCTATGGATTTGGCTATTTTTTGGGATCATACCCTTAAAATGATCTGAAAAATGGATGAACAGAGTGGATAAAATCCATATATCACGGTGGCCCCACAGAGCTCCTACTTAGATTGATTTCCGTTCCGGACGGGGCAGGATGCAATCCGCTTCCACACGGCAGTCCTGGCAGTCCTACTTTCAGGGACAGGTCCATTTACGAGATGACCCGCCAGTTCAAGTCAAGTGCATCTCCACCACGGAGCTACATGTGTTTATAATCAAAGCTGTTTTGTAGCATCTCTTAGGAATATACCATAAATATCTATGAATAATGCCAATAGCTTTGGACTATTTTGCCTTTGCAATTAATCTTATAAACTTTAGTCACTAGAGAGAAAATTTTTCATTAAAATGTAATTGCTGGGTAAGTTTCTTCATTAAAATGAAAGTTCATCCGTTTTGCAAGATAATTTTAGGACAAGCTACAAAATACGAAGTGGATCCAAGACTCAAGTGGGCCACACAAGAGAAAACAGTGGGGATTCAGTTAGAACCGTTGAAACATTATTATGACCATAAAAGCTTTGTTTCAGGCTAATCTTTTTTGTATGTTCACTTCATCCTTGTGTTAATAACCTTCAAAACGGTTTGGATGGCATATAAACATCAAGGTGGAGCTCAGGAAGATTTCAACGGTAGGTATTTCTTTCCCCAATTTTCCCTCTCATGTGGGCCCACTTTAGTTTTGGATCCACTTCGTTTTTGGTCGATTTTCCTAAAATGAGCTTATCAAACGGATGAACGGAGTACATTTCTCAAAAACATGGTGGTGGCCTCACCCAGCACCCTTGCGCAGGAACTTCCTGCGAAAGGCTTTCGCAGGAAATCCGCGTCCCAAACAAGTGGGTGAAATGATTTCATACAAGCATTGTACGTGAACTTTCACATACAACCTCCAATATCCCACCAACTCTTCATGTATGTATTGCATCTAATCCGTGTAGAAGATGGATCACAACATGAAGATCGGATTCCATGAAATTGACATCGATCCACTCATTAGGCTCTTAACACTAGTACGTTGAGTCTGACCATCCACTGTTTTTCAATCTCGAGAGCATCACCCAACGAATTAGTGGAATGGCCTCATTGTCACCCCATATCATTTTATGGTGTGGCCCACCTGGCATGCAGACCGGATGTCATATAAGAGTGAGGGTTGTATTCACGCATATGCATGCATTGGATCATTTGTTGTGTAGCCAATAAGCCTAGCATATTCGTTCTCCTTTTAGATGGGGCTGTTTTAATTGTAGTAGTTTAACGTATGGTAGTGTATCCTGTTTGGATGGCATCTTGAAAAGTCAGTTGCTTTGACTGTAAATCACGTTGCCATCTCATCGATGGTATTTCGAAGGTAGTGCAGGAAGAGGTCAATGGGCCCTAAATGATTTGTGTTTTACCTAAGCTCTTTATTCATTACTCAAGCTTATTTTAGGACATGAGTCAAAAATAAAGCAGCATCAAAATCTAAAGAGCAATAAAAGCAATTGATCTCTCACCTAAAATAATAGAATAGATGAACAGCTTGTAAAGCACGTTGGCCCTATAGTCCGGATCCACTGACCCAGGTGGATTGCCGAGTTTTGCTGCCCAATCTGAGCTCGGATTGCATGCTGAGGAACTTTGAAAGTTCTTTTTTTTTTTTTTTTTTTTTGAGTTAGCTTGTTAGTACACACCCCGTTGTTAGCCACCCCCACTAGGGAATCGATACCATGACCTCAAGTATTGAAACGAGGTATCTGCTCTCAGTCTACCACTTGAGATATGGATCAGGGTGTAGGAACTTAGTAAGTTAACTCTACAAGACCCAATGTGATGTATATGTCTAATTCATGCCTTCCATGAGCTCAAAATTGAAGTATATTCAAGGGCCAAGTGGACCACACTATAGAAAACAATGGAATAATGATCTTTTATTGAAACTTTCGTTTATTTATTTCCCCGTATTGAAAAGATTAAATAGGTAAGGGCTTGTTTGGATTTGCTAGTTAGGTGGGATTGTATGGTATTAGAGGGTTTGATTTGACATTTACGGTGTTTGGTTTGGAGTGGAGATGTGTGGTAAACCATACGAGTGAATATAGTGTAGAATCAAAAAAACACAATCATTGTAATGTATCGTCAGATGTCTCGACTGCCATTTGTACAACCTATTCAATGGGCTATATTTTCGCCAGTTCTCTTCCAAAAAGGAATTTCTTTCTATGAGAAAAAAGAAAACAACTGAAACTCAAATAATTTTTCTTCTCCTTCAAATCCCTTCTCCCCATCTCTTGTTGGTGAATAGGATCAAGTTCTGTCGTTTTCTTCTTCAAATCTAGTAACCAGAAGAAGAAGAAGAAGAAGAAAGCCCATCTCTTTTGTTTTTCTTATCTTTTTGCTATAAAGGTTTTTAAAATCGGTTGTTTTTTTTTTCTGATATCTGAATTTTAGAAGGGAAAAGAAAATAGAAGAAATAGGGAACGGCTGAGATTGAACGTTCTCTTTTAGGTTTTTTTTATTTGTTGTACTGCTTGTTCTGATCTTTAATCTTGAAAAGAACATTTGAAAAATATCAGATTTAAATGGGTTTTTCTCCTTCTTCTTGGTGCTCTTTCTGTCTTCTTTAATCTCTTTTGCACTCTTTCTTTTAATGGTTTTTAGCTGTCAGAGTTCGATTCCATTACCAACATTTCTTATATTCTGAACTTTGATTTTATCTACAATTGCGATCTTCACTTCCACAAGGAAGAAAGATATTTCAGAAGCAAATTCATCAAAAGTTGAAATTTTTTTAACACATGATGGGCTAAAAATTCAGCCAGAAAAGGAGGTTGATCTGAAAATTCAGCTAAAAAATGATGTCGGATTGATTGTACAAAAGGCAGGGCTAATACGTTATATCTAAACATTGATTTGTACAAGAAATTGTATACTTGCCTGAATAATACTCTTATCCAAACATTGATTAATGGCATGCTGATTTGGATGTATTCTAAAAACTATCCATCGTATACATGAACAATACACGAATATAATACAATATACCATAATACGCGAATCTAAACCGGTCCTAAGGATGAAGGGAAACATAAATATCATCTTGATATAAAACTTAATGGCCCTAAAATGTTTTAAATGGTAGATTCACGTGTCCTCCTGTGTGGTCCACCTAAGCTTTGGATATGCTTTTATGACCTGAGATGATATAATAAAAAAGATGGACGGCGTGGATGAGACAAACACATGACGGTTGTTACCGCAGACTCTACTGAGTTACTCAGTATGCAATTCGCTTCCCGTGAGAACAGACTCCGTTGACGTTAGCAATGACATCTTTCTCCTGTAGAAGCTACTAAAGTCTTGAAAGAGAAAGACGTATGATATCAAAGCGACTCGCGTCTCCCAATCTTTATGTGCATTTTCAGTTCTGACAAGTGGGGCCCTTGGATAATCAATCCATAACGTCAACCTGCTGCGTCCCACCATTTTAAGACCAATGCTTCTGGATCATCTTACCTGAATAGCCCATCTTCCAAAAAAATTCAGTTGAATATAAGCCGTTGTTTTATTTCTCTTTTTAACCGTCGATCTTTACACCGCAAATCGAAAGGATAAGAATGTATATTACTGAAATAGTCAATCCACGGTGGGCATAATATACCAATGGTCTGGATCACAGAACCCTAAGGTCCCACTTGTACAAATTCGAAATCCTGCGTACGATTTGCAAATACGTGAGTGGCGTACAGTGTTATTCCTCACTAAATGCTATAAATTCCCATCAGGCCATACAAACGCTCTCCATCCCAACTTCTCATTTCTCACATACCTAAGATCAAACACCTTGTCAGCAGGAATCCCTTTTCTCTCCCATTTCTCACCGATTTCAAATCTCTTTTGCTCTAATGGCGGACGAAGTAATCCTGTTGGATTTCTGGCCTAGCCCTTTTGGGTTGCGAGCCAGAATCGCCTTGGCCGAGAAAGGGATCGAGTACGAATACAAGGAAGAAAACCTCGCAGAAAAGAGCGGTCTTCTCCTGAAATCCAACCCCATTCACAAGACAATCCCTGTTTTGATCCATGGTGAAAAATCTATCTGCGAATCTCTCATCATCGTCCAATACATCGATGAGGTGTGGAAGGGGAAATCACCGGTGCTGATGCCCGCAGATCCTTACGAGCGTGCGAATGCGAGGTTTTGGGCAGATTTCGTCGACAAGAAGGTGAGCTATGTGCTTGTATTTTGTGTTTATCTTTTTAGTCAAGTAATCAATTCATTGATCGAACGGTTCGGATCGTTCAATGAGGTATTTCAAGTGGTGACCTGTTGCTTGGACGGTTGGGATTGGTGATGGTTTCAACACAGTTTCAGTGGCGAAAGCTCAAGTTCGCCCAAATGCTTTTAAAACTTGTCAATGCTCCAGTCTTTGATCCAGACCGTCCATTCGGTCTGGTTCACTCATTTAGGACCACCATGAAAAATTCCAAGCCGATCGTTATGTTATTTGCATTAATCAAACCCCCGCAATTTGACGGTTCAGATTATAGTTTTTTTTTTTTTTTTTTCCTATGTCACCACCGTGTCTTGTAAATGCCATCGAATCCATTCGTAAGGATGGATATAGAAAATGAGGCCAAATCAAACGGTGCTATCTTTAGTTAGTAGCCCATCAAAAGTGTTCTGAACTTTAATGAACGGTTCAGATTGATCGATTGGACTGTCCAAGTGAACCGCGGCCAACTAAGTTGGGCCACTCCATGACTACCGCCTGGTACGAAAAAATCAGGCCGATCCACACGTGTGAACCAGTTCATAGAATCGTGCGTCCATAGAAGGAGGATGTTGCTGTGTCCCGCTCTATGTGTGGATATGCCACCATGACAGGAGTAGCCAACCTTTTGTCAGATGTTATAGTCTACCTGCTTCTGACATGCTGTGTTGACCACTTGTACCCAAGGGAAGCGGATTGGCTGGTGTACCACACACCAGCTATATAGCTGCTGTTAAATCATATTTAAAGACTATCTCAACCGTTAAACAATTCGTAGTGCCCACTATAACGTTTATTTTACATCTAAAATGTTCATAAGGGCACAAATACCTGAACTGAACGAAGAGGAAAAACAAATTTTATATTGATCCGAAACTTTTGTAACCCCAAAAAGCATTTCAATGGTAGTCGCTCAATACCCCATTGCTTTTTGCAGTGGTCTACATGATAGTTAGATCTATCTTAATTTTTTATCTCAAGCCTTAATACGATCTCACCAAATGGATGGACAGTTGGGATATAACATATTCCTCATGATCAACCCCACGGAACTCTCTGACGTCAATACAACAGCTATATATAGCTGGTGCTCGTTGAAAGGAGATCAAAGTTACCTGCCCCACAGTGATGTTTTTATTATATCTATACCGTTCATCTATTTTTAGAGATCATTTTAGTTCATTATCCAAAATAGGAATCATATTCAAAGTCATCTCGAGCACACCACAAAGAGCAGCGGAGATAATAATCTTCACATTAAACAATTCATGGTGCCAACTATGCCATTTATTTTCCATCCAATCCCTTCATAAGGTCACAAATACTTTGAACGAAAAGGAAAAACAAATTTTATATTGATCGGAAACTTTTGTGACCCTACGAAAAGTTTCGATGGTAGACGTCATCCTCCACTGCTTTTTGCAGCGTGGTCTACTTGATAGTTAGATCTGTCTTATTTTTCGTATCAAGCATTAAGACATCTCGCCAAATGAATATAACACATACCTCATGATCAATACAGCAGTATTTGGTGTGAGGTAAATAACCAATCCGCTTCCCAATCGGAAACGGATTGGCTACTCCCCTGCCACCATCCAATGCCTGGTGGTCAGTGCTACGTGGGCCCCTACTATGATGTATGTGTTTCATTCATGCTTTGGATCTGGTAAGTTATCACACGGCTGGTGTTTTGACGTCACCAAGTTTGGTGGGCCCCACCATGAGGTATGACCGTCTATTCAGTTGGCGAGCTTATTGTAAGAATTGAGAAAAAAAAAAGACATTTCCAAAGATCAAGTGGCCCACACTCCAAAACGCAGTGGGGGATTGAACTTCTACAGTTGTGATCCTTTTGAGGTCATAGAAGTTTTGGATAAATATGATATTTGTTTTTACTATTCATATAAGTCTGTGTGACCTTATGAATAAATTGGATGGAAAATAAATGTTACGGTGGGCCCTATAAATGTTTTAATGGTGAAAATTATTGTCCCGTTGCTATTTGTGGTGTGGCCTACTTGAGCTTTCGATATGTCTCATTTTTGGGCTTATGCTCTAAAATGATCTTGCCAAATGGATGAACGGTGTGGATATAATAAATACATTATTGTGAGGCTCATGTAACTTTGATCTCCTTTGAACCATTCGCACAGCCTAGAGCTCAAGGAGGATCAGCGCTGATCTTCGCAGGACACGTTTAAACACCAGCCAGGTGGGTGGTGTGTGGTACACCAGCCAAGCCGCTTCCGAATTCAAGTGGGCTAGAGCACAAGAAACAGTAGAGATTGAATGCCCATCTGACCCGCCAGTGCGGGCTGTGAATGGGCTGAGTGCGCCCACCGGGATCACATTGGGCCTGGGCAAAAAATTCAAGCCCGTTTAGTGGTCTGGTGAGGTAGGGCTTTGTCTAAAAATCTTGTCCAGCTGGACCATAGCCCATCGTGTATGATATTAGGTGGGAATAGGTGGCATGGAATTGCATTTAGTCCTGTGTAAATTCCATCCAGCATTAGGAAACCGCGGGACGGGAAGGATTAAATCAATCCTAGTATCAGATCATCTGGTGCCAATAGTAGATGCTGTGGGATTTCTGGTGGATTTCAAAATCAACTACATATGTGCGCCCATGTTGATGCATGTGTTTTATCCACACTATCCATCCCTATGCACTCTTTTACACATGACGTTCGAGTTGTATATGCGTATAGGTGGCCAGCATCAATTGTGAAATGCGGTCTATTAATTGCAATTACATGGTCCACCAAATTCAGGCTTCACTTAATACCATATTTTTCTTAGAAGTAAGAATTTGATCCGGATAAAAATACCATGGTATTTCCAGACGTGCTATCATTGTGCAATAATGGTGTTAATTCCATCTAATGGAATTCCAATGCATCTTTCACATGTACCCAAAAATGCACTTGGAGCTGAAAATGGAAATTGTCTTGTATAGGGTTGAACCCAGGCCAGACCAGTGGGCCCAAGCAATCATGGTTTTAAGACACTAGACAGTCTTTTAACCATGTGGACTATTGCCACGCTACAGAGACTGTGTCTCTATTTAGTTAGACAAGACAAAGTCTCACATAATATGAATGTTGCATTCCCTTTTGGCACGTACAGATCTGCGGAAATTCTGGATCAAGGATATGGAAGAACAAAGGAGAAGCACAGGAAGCAGCGAAAAAGGAATTCATTGAGTACTTGAAGCTGTTGGAAGGGGAGCTTGGAGAGAAGCCATATTTCGGGGGCGAGAGCTTTGGGTATGTCGACGTGGTCTTTGTTTCCTTCGCATGCTGGTTCCACACTTATGAGGTGCACGGGAACTTCAGCATTGAGGAAGAGTGCCCGAAGCTGATAGCATGGGTGAAGAGATGCATGGAGAAGGATAGTGTCTCCAAGACACTTCCAGACCCAGTCAAGGTGCATGGGTTTGTAGGAACATTGAAGAAGAAATACGGAGTAGAGTAGGAAATATGGAGGACGAGAGATGTAATGGTATATGTTTTATGGCAACGTCCCGTTGCTATTGTTAGGTGGGGAATGTATTGGTGTTTGTTTTTGATGTAGAGCGGGTCGCGGACAGTTTCATGGCCAAGATGGATCAGAAAAGGCCCGGTCGACGACAGAAGTGATCCGAACCGTCGGACCTTAGATCGGACGTATCTCGCAATCCGGAATGAGTTACCTGACGTAAAATATATAATTTTGGGGTCACTACAAAAAACAAGGTTTTTAGCGACGAAATTAATTTTCGTCGCCAAAAGTCACTTTTAGCGACGAAATAAAGTTTCGTCGCTAAAAGCTCACTTTTAGCGACGAAACTTTTAGCGACGAAAATTTTCGTAGCTAAAAATAGTGCATTAGACTTTTAGCAACGAAAATTTTCGTCGCTAAATACTCCAAACATTTTAGATTTCTTTTAGCTGCGAAAATTTTCGCAGCTAAAAATACTCTACGAGACTTTTAGCGGCGAAAATTTTCGCCGCTAAAAACTGGGTAGATTTTCTTCAGCGAAAATTTTGGCTGCTAAAAGTCTTGTACTTTACAAGACTTCTAGCAGCGAAAATTTTCGCTGCTAAAAATAAACTACCATTTTCGACAAAAAGTTTCGTCACCGAAGGCTTCTTTTAAAAAAAAAAAATTTCAATCCAAAATCCTTACAAAATTTCTGATATACACATGTTAACAATATATTTCATCATATTCATTCTGATATAAACATTTCATCATATTCACTTACATAAACTTTTAGCAGCGAAAATTTTTGTCGCTAGAAAACAGTATTCAAAACACTAAGAATTTCCAAATATGTCTGTTTTTAGCAGCGAAAAGTTTCGCTGCTAAAACTAAACTACCATATCTTTTAGCGACGAAAATTTTCGTCGCCAACAGTTTCTTTTTAAAAAAATGTTATAACTCAAAATCCATACAAATTTCCTGATATACATCTATACAAAATTCCTGATATACATTTGTTAACAATATATTTCATCATATTCACATTCACATCCATCTAAATCCAAACTACATAAAGTTTTAGCGGCGAAAATGTTCGTCGCTAAAAAATACTATACAAGACACTTTTCGCTACTAAAAATAAACTGACATATCTTTTAGCAACGAAAAGTTTCGTCGCCAAAAGTTTCTTTTAAAAGAAAAATATTCCGGCTCAAAATCCGTACAAAATTCCTGATACACATCGATTAACAATATATTCCATCATATTCACATTTACATTCATATCCATTTAAATCCAAACTAAATAAAGTTTTAGCGGCGAAAATGTTCGTCGCTAAAAAATACTATACAAGACTTTTAGCAGCGAAAAATGTCGCTGCTAAAATTCTTGTACAGTAGACTTTTAGCAGCGAAAATTTTCGCTGCTAAAAGTCTTGTATAGTATTTTCTAAATTGAATTAAATTAAATTGATTAAATTAAATTAAATTAAATTGATTAAATACCCGTGGCACACATTAACTCAAATTAAATTGATTAAATTATAAACCCACTTTTGAATAGTAAAAATGATTCATTGACGATTATTTATTAAAATATGACCGTTTGAGTTTTTCATTTTATACGTTGAATAGATGTCCACCAATCCATAGTCAGATAACAAAAGGGTGTTATCGTCTAAACAATGCCACTTGTGCAATTTCTACAAGTGCCTGCTATTATCCGGCAGATTATCAAAGTTTCTCTTTTTTAGTGGTACAACTCAGTCCATTCTAGTTAAAAACAAGCTTGGATTATGTCCGTTGGATCTGGGGGTCATTTTTTTTTTTTTTTTTGGTGATCCAAACTAAATAAAGTTTTTGCGGCGAAAATGTTCGTCGCTAAAAAATACAATAGAAGACTTTTAGCAGCGAAACATTTCGCTGCTAAAAGTCTTGTACAGTAGACTTTTAGCAGCGAAAATTTTCGCTGCTAAAAATAAAGTGACATATCTTTTAGCAACGAAAATTTTCGTTGCCAAAAGTTTTAAAAATATATATATATATATTCCCTCTTAAAATCCGTAAAAATTCCCATAAAATACATTCATCCAAACAATCCATCCAAACATAAAATACATTCATCCAAACAATCCCATGGAAATAAAAAAATGAAAAGAGAAAACATATGAGACGTGATCCTTATCTCCTTAGATGGTACTACAAGAAAAAAGGGTTTTAGCCTCGGTTCAAAACTGTGGTTAAAAAGGTTAAAAACTGAGGCTAAAGCCTTTATTGATGTGGGCACACTTTCATAGCCCACCTTTATTGGTTTTGTTTTAAAATCGGTTCAAATATTTATTTAGATAGACTTTAACAAAATGGCATACTTTATGTCAAGCTTTCTCTTATAGCTATTAGATTTTGTGGAAAACCAAGCGCCCCCTTAACTGCAGAGTTCTGTGTCTGACCGTGACTTTGTTTGTTCAGATTATTCCTTTCACCCATGGATAACCATGATTAGAGCATGCATTCGGCAAGGTCGACCATGGGTAGGCCATATCCACAGAAAATCACAAACAAAAAAAAAAGTTATAATACACTCGCTATCATACACATAAATGGGCCCCATAGCCCAAAAGTAGCACAATGGCCATCCCATCAGTGACCACAATGTATTGGTTTTCAGTGAGTCAACTAACAAAGTTGCATGAGAACCCCTTTTGTGGAATTAAAAAACATCCAAGCAGGCACTCAAAGTCAGAGCCTCTGATATCCCAAATAAATCAAGCTATAGCTGCCCAAAATGCCAAGATGAAAATACTGCAGAATTTCTTTATTGAATTTGAGTATAAGATGCAACGAAAATGGAAAAATACGACACATCTTCCATGTCGGTACCCTGTCCTCTCCCAGAAGCTATTGGAAACATTGAATCTCTACACTTTTGACAGAGCAACACTGCAAGATTCCTTGCAATACGAGTATACAAAGATTGCAGCAAAACCATCACGGGATTCCCAACTTGATGCCGAGCAAGCATCAAATCACAAGAGAAATGACTCTCCATCTCAGTCATGTCGCTACCCATGCCACAACTACTAGCAATCAAGCTGTCTACATCCTAAACACTTCTTTTTTCTTGTGATAGGATATCTCGACTCTCAAGAGAACTCACAGGAAGAATGCTATCAACTTGGTAATATTCTCATATGTACAAGCAGAAGCCACGTACCATAAAAATGTATTTGCAGGCGGATAAATAAATGACTTCTCATATACTGAAGCAGCAGCGGCAGCAGCTTGCAGCCGGGCTTGGTGCTGGCTCATATCATTATCCACAGCATTACCTTCAGAACTCTGCGCAGATGTTCCAGTAACACCTGATCCTACTCACAGGAAAATCATTAGAGAAACATGTCAAGGTGTAATCTTCTCGATTTACCACTGCAATAATCGTTCAAAGAGAGATGATTTGTGGCATGCAAATTAAGAACTGTAATATATGGTACTACATATGCTGCTAGTCTTGGATCTGAAAAATAGTTGTCTACCTTTGGATGATCAGCTACATCAAGAAGAAATTTTGATTAAGCATTTCACTTGCCCCAAAAATTTTGATCATCTTCAAACGAATTGCTGAAAAAAAATCACATAATGATATGAGTGGATCATTTCAATATCTCATATATTATATTGATAGAGGAAGTCCATCATTACCATTGTGAAGTTGATGGTAGTCATAATCCTCATTGTCTTGATTGAAGCTTTGATATCTTGACAGAGTGGGTCCGGATCTACTCATGGGTTCCTCTACTGGATAAAAGATCCGAAAAACCCACTGAATGAAAAATAAAAAGAAAAGGAAGGCTGACAACAGAATAGTACAAGGAAAAAAAAACAGAGCAACACTGCTTGGCAACTATAATCATGTTGGTGACAATGTGTATAACAACTTGTAAACCTAAAGAAAGAATTACCTTTGGTATCCCATTACGTAAGCATGGAAAATAAATGTGACATCAGTAACACTTATCATCAGTGAATGTTTTTACCCATTATTTCATGTTAACTGCTTTCCCTGTCATATTTTTCATTAATAAATATAGAAGCATACTCTATGTTAGTTTTTCACGGTATAAATATTGGTAATGGTTCATCAATCCTCATAGATGAACCTCATATGTGACAGTGATGTACAGCTATTAGACCATCCAAATGGTCCATTCTGTTGTGGATGAAGCATCTCTATAATCACACCGATCAAGCAATCCCGACCATCCAAATAGTCCATTCCGTTGTGGATGGATCCATTATGTTTTTTAGCATTCCAGATTGTACTGTATGTTGACTAAACAGAAGAAACTTGTTAGTACATAACTGAAATGTGGCTGAACTATGCACATACAGTTGAGTGCTTGTTATATGTTACATATATATGTACGATATATGAGTAATATTTACACAGCTTAATAGATGGTAAGTTACTGACAGCCTCGTCTCAACAATTCAGGGTAGACTTTTAAAAGGTAGATTGATAAAATGATTCAAGACCTCAGCAAATAATCAAAATAGGGTCAAAATGGACTCCAGATTCTATACAACAGATGCCTGTCCATCCCACTTGCCACCACTATTTCCTATTGTCCGATACAAGATTTTAATAGAAAATTTAGCAAAACCCGAGAAAGAAAAGGTAGCAGAATCTCATCCCTAAGATTACTTGTATACTGGGATATACAACATTGTTTCCAGACATCAATAAAGATTTAGGCAAAATGACCAGAAGAAGGGCTGTTTTAGTATATATGCCAAAGAAATCAGCAATTTGGTCTAGATAGACAAAAAAATCAGCAAATTCACCATTTCGGAGCTGAAAAGCTTGGCTGTAATTTTACCTGGTAGGTTGTTGTTGAAGTAGCTAGCAAGTACATATATTGGAAAAACTGTTCATTCAATTGTATGCCATTGCCTTGCTTCCAAATGCTAATAAATTGACTTGTTAAATAAGACCCAGATGACATTCAAGGCAATAAATTTGAATCATATTTAAAAAGGAATGCATTGACTCCTTTGAATATTAGAAATTTAGAATCTACAAACTAAAATAATTTTCAGTTGAATGATAGCATTATGACTTACCAACACTGTGCCAACACCTGTCAATATGTCTAATCCTAACACAAGCATCGTGCACATGAAGTTTTTTATATTTATATAAATTTAAGATTTAAACAAATATCAAAATAGTTTTCCAAGAAATACCAGAAAACCAAATCCAATAACACAAGGTAAAATATCTGCATACCTGAAGTAGCTGCTGCTGCAGCACCATCGCCGCTGCCAAAAATTCCTGCGGATTGCAGCTGTTCAGCAGCCTTTGCAGCTTCCCTTTCCCTTCAAACGTGTCTTTTAATTTACTGAAAATTCATAAATTCACAGGTCAGTTTAGTGAAAAATGACTAGTATAACCTACATCAACAATCACTAATTAGAATGGAAGTATATCTTTAACTGACAAGTCTTGTTATTTCTTGAATTATCAAACATACTGCTTGTTTTTGTTAGCAAGTGAAAACATGCAGAATCTATGAAGCATGATCTGCCCTATTCAAATTCTTCTAAACAATGAGGATTTATCAGGTCTGGATGTGCCCATTCATACAAGTCTCAACATTGTTTGGTGATCCATGGAACATTTTTGGGTGATCCATACCATTGACCTAATGGGCCCACTGTGGATTAGGAAAATGTTCCAAATTTGAAGTTGAAAAAGTGTTTCTCCAGAAATCACACAATTCGGGTGATCCTATCCATTTTTCGGAGAACTTTTGATGATGCAAATGGATGGCTAGGAAAACTCCAACCAATGGTCAACATTCAATTGACAGAAGCCTTCCAATTGGTGGCAAAGTTGTTCCAATCAGTGGTTTTTGGGGTATAACCCATCTGGAGTAGGGCATGACAAATTAATGGTTGAGACCTTGTATTTCGGTCTGTGAATATGGGCCTGCAAAGATGATCTCACCTGATACTAAAATCAAGCATGTCCATTCATTAAGGCGGGCCACATACCTAATTTAAACTGTCCATTGTTTTCATTCAAGACGGCCATATGAGGAATGGAACGGCCTGGTTTTTGCAATAGGTGATTTCAATGGTGGGGCCTTTTGATGCTTGGTTCACATGCAATGAGTTGTAGTTGACATGAACTTTTCATTCTCTGCTTTATGAGATGTTCAGTAAAATGATTTTTACCATATACTCAGGTTTTGAGTTTGGGGAGAAGCAATCCAGGCCAGTGCATGGAGTATGCCCCAAAATTCTCCTCAACAGTACAATCCTAATTCCCAACCTCCCTATTTGTGGTCCACAAATAAATGGTTAAAAAGAGAACTGCAAATCCAGCCGAAAAAAAGAAAAAAGAAAAAAGAAAGAAGGTAGGTGGCCCACCTCTGAGAGTTTGTGGGCATGGTCCATCCACAGCGAGATGCAACAGATAAATGGTCTGGATTACTTAACCATGGGCCCCACTTGTCGAACTGAGAACTTGGGTGGACGATCCTGTAATTATTTTTTTTCTTTTTCTCATTAATTGCAGTATTCTTATAGTTGATTTATTCTTGATAAAAAATCCACTAATGATGTCATGGATCATTAGTAGAAGAATATCGACTTGAACATGTAGCACTAGAACAAGTAGAAGAATGTCCATTTCATTAGAGGGGATCAAGGTTGAGAATGATAATGGATGTCCTGTGTGGCGAATTGATGACAATCAATCCTATTGACAGGGTTTTAGACAAAATGAGCATACTGAACTTCTGGACGCACTTGTGGCTCATATTCACTGATCCTAAACATTGATATGGGGGAACTCACTGTGGATGGCCCATGCACCAAAAATCTCCCAGATTGGAAGACCTTAGCTATAAGTGTTTGTTCCTTTGGTGTTTAAATCAGAACCATTATATAGTTCGTTCCATCAAGGTGTTTTTGTTTTTAAAAAAAAAAAGTTTTTTATTCTAGCCACCTGTTTAAATGTTTAGGATTTTTTCCATCTGGAAGATTTTTGTGCATGGACCACCATACTTGTTCGTGTAATATTTACAGTTTTGTATCACTGAAGAATGTGCCCCACTTGAGCAAGCCGAAAACGTGAACAGTATTGTACGAACTTTCAGCTAGAGAATCGTAAAATTCTCTGCTATTGCCCTAATTGAGTTGAAGTAGCTAGTTAGCTCATGTGCATTGTACCATTTATTGCCAAAATAGGGTGAAAAAGGTGCATATACCAAAAAATGGTGGATGTGAATATCAATTCCCATTTCTTAGAGACAATACAGAGCAAAAACCAACCAGCACCCTCTTTCCTTCCATTAAACTAAATTCCTCACATTTCCTTCACATCAAGCATTCAAATCAACAGAAAATAAAAATAAAACCAAAAGAAAGGAAGAAAAAAACTCCAAAAATTGAACCTTAAGATGGATCTCGCCGAAAGGTTTCCACCGCTTGGTGGACGCACGCATAGCATGCTTCCTCATGTACCGCAACGAATCCTCCCCAATCACCCGGACGCACTTCTCGCTCGCGGCCCCCACCGAGCACCCCATCCTGCAGCACGAACCACCGCGACCGCCACCCCTTCGAATCCCTCCCCTCTGTCGCTGCCACTGCGAACGCCGCCTCTTCCGTCTCGCGATTCACCGCAGGCTCCGTGTCAACAGCCGACGGGACTTGACAGAAACCGTTACTCCTAACGGAACCGTCGAACATCAACGGCGGGGGGTTGCCACGGTCTCCGCGATCGAGCGAGACAGGCGCAATGCAGCAGAGAGGGTTTTTTGAGGGGGAGATGTATAAATGAAAGAGATTGAGAGGGACCATCAGGCAGCAAAAACAGCGAGAGTGAGAGAGAGAATGAGGGTTAGGGCGTTTTTTGGTGAAAAAAAGAAAAAAACAAAGAAAGAAAATACTTTAAAATCCAAATGTTGTAAGTTTACTATCATTTATAGCATACACCATATTAACAGCCGTACATGTAAGAAACCATTTATTGGATGGTTAAGATAGTTTTCTATAAGAAAATATATACATATTATCCATCTACAACTAGAACCATTATTTGGTTGGTCTGGATAACCCTATATCATTACCACTATTTCTATAAATGAGTCACCAAACTTTAAAGGAAATGCAAAACTCACACACATTTATCATAAAATAAAAAACACTACTTGATTATTGGATCTGGTAGGGCTCAATGGCCCCGCTGTGATTAGTGTAAACCATCAACACTGTGCATTTAATGGGCCCCCTTTAAATTATAGGATATCCCAAAAATCATCTGTATACGGAACTTAGGTGGGTCATACCATCTAAAATCATGTGAAGAAATGCCTAAAACATATAAAATCACTTGGTGGGGCCCACCTGAAATTTCAATGCATATGAAACTTGGTCTGACTCCTCATCCAAGTGGGACACACATAATGGATGGGCTGGATTTGTGAACCACAGCTCAGTGGTCCCAACAAATGATTATGAATATTTTAATGGAGGGTAACCCCTCTCAACTTTTGTATGTGGTGTGGCTCAAAAAAGTCACGGATTGACTTGTGATTTTTAAGCCCCAGGCCCACCATGGAATGGTGCATCTGACTGATTGGGTAGATGTTTGACACCCATCACAGTGGGGCCTACACAGCTCAACCGTTTGAGAAGTTCCCATGAGCTCGACCGTAAGAAACATTTTCCCATATATATATATATATATATATATATATATATAATAAATTATAAAATTATTATATATCCATCATTAAAATCCTCCTAAGGCCCACTGTACTGTTTATTTGACATCCAATATGTTGAATAGGTCATACAGGGCTAGATGAAGGGGAAAAACAAAAATCAGTTTGATACAAAACTTTTATGGCCCCAAAATGTTTTATAATGGTTTGACTAGTGCACCCTAGGCTAGCCAGCTAGCTTGTGTCAAAGCTATGTGGGCCCTACCACGATGCCAACTTATATTAGCCTTATATTAGCCAATGAGGCCAAAAATAGGGCAGATCCAAATCTCTGGAAAATTATGGAAATTTTTTGGGGCCACAAAATTTATGGATCATGCTGATATATGTGTTTTCCTTTCATCCATGCCTATGATGTTATCAACATGTTGGATGAGAAATAAACATTACAGTAGGCCATGGGAAGTTTTTAAATGTTGACGTTCGATCATCATTGTTTTCCTACGGTGTGGTCCCTCTCCCTCTCCATCTCCCTCTCTGTGTCATGCTCCCTCTCCCTCAGTGCATCTGGGACTACTGATTTCCC
Source organism: Magnolia officinalis (assembly GCA_021015155.1). Classification (NCBI taxonomy): domain Eukaryota; kingdom Viridiplantae; phylum Streptophyta; class Magnoliopsida; order Magnoliales; family Magnoliaceae; genus Magnolia; species Magnolia officinalis. The sequence continues at coordinate 19,561,412 of JAJHSJ010000002.1, read as the reverse complement.
TCTTTGTTGCTAGATTGACAGTCATGTTGAAGGTGATACTTTTGTCCTTCTATATCATATGTATGCAACTGATGCTTGATGTGGAAATCTGGCCCTTTTGAACCTTCCCTATAAGTGGCTGAACCAGCTCTGTATGTTACACATAATTTGTCATCCACTAGTTTCTGTAAATGAAGATAAGAGTATTGATCTTAACAGTATGGTCGTCCTGCACATAGACAAAAAATGCTTGTAATGAATTTTTATGAGTACTAGGTAGCCTATTAATGAAAACAATGTCTTCGTCCATAATACGTCTGTTTATGATTTGACCAACTTTCAAATATGTATGTCCTTTTGAACCTTTCCTAATTGCACAAGTGGCTGAACCATTTCTGTATGTTACACATAATTTGTCATCCACTAGTTTCTGTAAATGAAAATAAGAGGATTGATCTTAACAGTATGGTCGTCATGCACATAGACAAAAAATGCTTGCAATGAATGTTTATGAGTACTTGGTAATTTTGGAGTCCTTGGTTAGGGTTTGGGTTGAAAGTACGAGTGCTGAAGCTGACGCTTTCGGAGTCCGAACTCATTTTTTTGAAAAATAGAAAAATGAGAATATTAGTAAATATGGATTTTCTTGTTAAGAAGAAAATGGAAGATGGATTGAAAAAACATAATGGAGAAATTTCACTTTTAGGACTTTGTTTTTTTGATTGGATGTCATATCATCTCTTTCGTTAGATTGGTTTTGGTCTAATCTTTCAATCATTCTCTAACTGTTAAAAGGAAATAAATTTCCATCTAGAGTTGGTTATGAGTGTAGTTTTCTATGTAACTATTAAAAGGAAATCAATTTCCCCCTCTCTTTTGGTGACTCAAACAAAAGAAGCCATCTCATAATTGAGGTTTTGTTATAACCTATGTTGTTTTCTAAGTGCACATGTTTTCATTAGTATATTTATATTTTTACCAATCTGTATTTTCTTTTAAGCTTTGATTTATCGGTATCTTATGCAGGTTGCTTCAAATCATTATGGTTGTTACCTATTTTCAGAAAATCCATGCCAAATGTAAACCTGAAACCTAAAAAGATGCGATCTCTAGCAAAGGCCCTTCCAAAATCTCCAAGGCCCTTTGATGATGGGCTGTATAGAGCACTTGATATCTATTTCAAGGTTTGAATCCATTCATCGATATTTACTGTAACTTGGATTTGTAACTTGCTTTCCTCTTCACAATGTTTTACCTAGTAAGTTCTAACTTGCAGAAAATGTCTTGTCTAGCTTGTTTGTTTTTGCGCCATATAGAAATATATCATTAGGTGCTAAATGACTAGTTCCAATAATTTAAATATGCAATGAAATAATCTTGTACATGTAGCATGACTTCCATAACATTTTTTTTTTACTTAGATAAATTATATCTTGCTTACTAAAGATTTTCATTTGTTTCAAATATTTAGTCATTCTGTTTCAAATACTTAGTCATTCCTTACACTGGGGCCCACCTTGATAATTTAATATATATCCATGCCATCCATCCACTTTTCCAGCCTACTTTAGAATGTAGTTCAAAAAACTAGATAGTTTCAAATCTCAAATGGACCACACAATGTTGATTGAATGCCCACCATAACTTTTTTCATAGAAGTTTTGGATCTAGCTGAGATTTGGATAGACTTCATTTTTGGCCGAGTGTTCTAAAATGACCTTAAAAAGGAACGAGCGGGGTGGATTTCTCTCATACATCACAACTGGCCCCACATGACATTCAGGTGCATGAAACAAACTCGCGTCCCTTTCTGAAGCGGATTGCGTACTGAGTAGTACTGAGTAAACTCCGTGGGCCCCTGTGTCATTCATGCATTATATCCACTCCGTCCATATCTTTTAACACATAATTTTTGGGCTTAATCCAAAAAATGGAGTATATCCAAACCTCAAATGGACCACACCACCAGAAACTGTGTGAATTGAACATCTACCGTTGAAAAATTCTTGGGGACAACAAAGGTTTTAGATCAAGCTGATATTTGTGTTTTCCCTTCATCCATGTCCTTCTGATCTCATGAACAGGTTGGATGACAAATAAACATCACTGGGGGCCTTAGAAACATTTCAACGGTTGAAATCAATAGTTCCACTTTTTCCAGTGGCATGGCGCACTTGAGGCTTGTATATGCATCAATTTTGGGTTCAACCCATAAAATGATATGGAAAAACGAATGGACGGCGTGGATAAACCACATGCATTCGCTGTGGACCCAACTGCGTTTACTCAGTACAATAAGAGCGTACCGAGTAACTCAGTACACAATCCGATTTTGTCCCTTTCTTGCAGGTGAAACCCAACGGAGGGAAACAAAATCCCCAAAATTTCTCCCCCGCCCAAAACTCTATTGCCCAAAACTCTGAGCTGGTGAAGGTAGGCCGCGGTCAATCTGTGCCCAATCCACTCGTTCTCTCTCTCTCTCGACCCTTCTCTCTCTATTTCTCCCTCTCCCTCTCCCTCTCCCTCTCCCTCTCCCTAGGGTTTTCTCATTTTATCACGCTGCTTGAATTAGGGGCAGCCATTCTAGTTGATTCCTCAGCTGGGAGGTGATAGCAATGGTAATAGTAGAATGCTGCCTTTCGGGCCGTTGATTCGAAAGCGGAAGGTTGATAGATTTGGGGGTTTTCGGATTGATATTGGTGTGGAGATGGGCTGCAGCGACTGGATTGATATTGATAGATTTGGGGGTTTTCGAAAGCGGATTGTATTATTTCACACCTTTCTGTCCTCAGGTGCCTACAAATCTCATTTTTGCAAGGTTCTCATCTTTTAAGTTGGCAGGTTCCTGGTGATGAATTAAAATGGGTCCGGCGCTGCATAAATGATGACCTTATTGCAACGGCTTCCCAGAGCGGGATGGTTATTCTAAGTTCTTGTAGTACTGTGAGTCCTTTTATTGCTCGTACTGGTACCTTATACTATAGAACTGACATCGTGATGATCTGTTTGTGAAAGTGGTAATGCTTTAAGTTGTAATGTGGGAAAAAGGAGAAATTTGGTAATGCTTACAAAAGGATAAATGAAGCTTTGAATGCAGGGTTCTCTTTTAAGTTATAATGTGGGAAAAAGGAGAAGTCCTGCATTTTTGGCAAATTGTTGAAGGCAAAACCATATTGTTGTCCATCCATACCATACAAATTATTGGTTGGCCTTAGCTGAGATATAATGTTTTTGTCCCCTTTGATATCATCTAAGTGAAGGGAACGAGGGTGCTTTGAAAAAAAAGGGTTCAATTCCCTGTTTTTTTTTTTTTTTTTTTTTACCGCAGTTTTAATATGTGAAGCTCATCTTCCATTTGTATCTGCTCTCTCTTCTCCAGAGTAACAGGCTGATTGATATCTGTTCATAGGTGGTTTTTGGGATCCCTACCCATTTCTCAGAAATTTGTGAATTGGTATTGGAGCACTAGAAGTACTTGCTACTTAGATTGGTGGGCTTACCATTTTTTCTAATTCAGTTTCTGTTTATTACCCTGCTTTCAGGTTAGGGCACTAGGAAGAAATACAATGGGTTCAGTTGCCATGAGACTTAGGGGCGAGGACAAGATGGCATCTATGGACATAATACCAGCAGCCATGCAGAAAGACCTGCAGAGGGTGTCAGAAAGCCATGAGAGCCAGTAATTTCTTCACTCATTTTGGCTATTTGGTATCTCTTATTATCTTCATACCAAGGTTGGCATACTCTGCAGTTGGATGCGCCCACAAAATTTGACTCAGATGGGTCAACATGGTTACTTAGAAAATCATTTTTTCCTAATTAAGTTAATTTCTTATTAAGTAAAAATAGATATAAATACCAAGAACATGGAATTGGTAATTACTAATTACTTACAAAATTCATGATTCATGTTTAAAATATGCATCTTAGTTTGTGGCGAAGAGTAGAGCACCCCATATTTGCCAAGACGCGATATCCGGGTTGTTCATCAAATGGGCACCTATGATTGTATCATAAAAACATGTCAGGTCCATAGTGGTTTGTTTGTCACTGCTCAATTGTGGAGTCCATATTTTTTCATTTTTCCTTGTTTGATTACTTGAGCTAGCAATGGTTGTTACTAAAGTTTCAATTCCCAATTGGAAAACAGAGAAAGAAGTATAAAAATAAATAGAGAAACTAGCTAAAATATGCTTGTATATCTTCCTAAAATAATATACCATGACATATATTTAATAGTTATAATATTGATACCACACATGTTACCTGGCTTTCCTGTGCCTTTTTAAACCTAACACAATGGCCGTTGAGCATTGGGTTTGGCAAGACCGCTTACTGAGCACTAAGAGCGAAATGGCAGAATGCAACATGACTTGGATTGTTTCTTTTGCCTGGGCTGACTAGCCGTTTCATGAAGAAACTTGGAAAAAGTCACCAGAGTAACGTTGATTTTGTGGACTCACTGGGTCTACACCCTTTTTTTTCCTCTCCATGTGGCGTACAAATAGAGTTAACTTAGGTTAGTCACGGGTCGATTCGCTGATTCAGCCAACTTTGTTTCATATCATACTCCAAAAAAAAAAAGAACACCCTTACTCCAGATTCAATGGAGATGGGGTCATCTGCTAGATGGTGCATCATGATATACAAACAACAGGTGCTTCCGTATGGTAGTCAATGCACAATGTATATTGTTTTTCATGGTAGCATGACACCTTTCTCAATTTTTGATATGCTGTGCACATTCAAGCACCTACATCTTTAATTTTTTCAATAGACAGGCATGGTTTATTGTAAACTCTGGGGCAAGCTGTGTATTGATATATAGTTTGTTGGTCCTGGTTCGAATGTATCAAAAAATAAACATTACACTTATTTGATTATATTACCATGCTCGACGAGATTGGTTCACATTTATTGGACAACCGAAATGAAAAATATACAAGGGTCCTGATTCAGCAAATAAGTGTACATGGATCAGATGTTAGAATCTTTGAACCAGTCTAATTTTGGAGCTGTGACTTAATTACAGTGCTGATTTCCAAATTTTAGGTGGTTTAAATCTGAGTTAGTGCATGCCTCATGTATAATTTATGTTTGCATGCATATCAAGCTCAGAAGCTGCCAGAGTATCAAATAACTCTCCTTTTCATTTTAAATGACCATGCTTATGGTTCAAATCTATATAGTTTAGATCATGGTCAAAGTAGTTCATACTTATAGAAGAAAATTGGGTTGTTTTTTGTGCTGGGATCCACTGGAGCTTTGGATTTAACTCATTCTTTGGATATTGACCTAAAATGATCTCTCCAAATGGATGGAAGGTGTGGATACAAAACATACAGCATGGTGGGGCCTACGGAACTTGGTGACTTCACTTCAGTAGCCAGTCTCGCTACTCAACCTGTCAGCAGCTAATCCGCGCCCCAAATATCAGCTTGATCCAAAATTTCTACAGCCTCCAAGAAGTTTTCAACGGTAAGCATTCAATCCCCACTGTCTACTCGAGCATTCGATTTGCCTCATTTTTTTGGCTCATACTTAAAATGATCTAAAAAAATAGTGATATGAAAAAAATGTATGAACGGTTTGTATATGATATCATCGTGGGGCTTACAAAATTTTTGCGAATTTCCTTTTCTTTCTTGAAATTCCAAAACGCATTTTGAGAATTTCCAATCACAAATACAACCATTTGAGATTGTTTCAAAGAAAGAATGATAAGGATTGCAACCTTGTTAGGTGAATTTTTACGTGTGGATGGTTGTTTTGCAATCCAAAGATGGTGTTTTCATGTATGACGAGGATTATTAATGTTTTTTTTTTGGTCTATGAGCTTTTCTTTTGTGCATTTTGGTTATGGTTTATGTTTTGGTGTGAATGCGCATCGAGTGCATATGGGAATTGCTATAATTTTTTGTTGATTGGGGTGATTTGAATCTTGGGCTGCGTTTGGATGTCTGGAAAAGTCCGTTTGCTTGGAATATGGAAGTTGCTAAGGGATTTGTTTCTAGAAGCAGCAAATTACCTGAGAAACTGATTCTGTACATGGAAACAAATTCTGTTAATCATGTTTGCCAACTTGGAATTTGATTATGCAGAATACAGAAATTGAATTTGGGTGTTGGGAAAGGGAAGGTTTATGCAGTTGTTTTTGTAAATGGAATTCGAAAGTATGACTGTTGGGAGGGAATTCATTCCCTTGGAATTTGCAATGCACCCTCTGGGCAGGAATCGAAAACAGGGTCCAAGCTGGAATTTGATTCCAACTGGAATCTGTTTCAACCTTTTTTTCAGCCATCCAAACGCATGAATTAAGCCCTGGAAATGGATTCAATTTCCAGATATGTACTTTTCCAGGGGTGCCAAACAATCCCTCAGGTTGGACCTGAAAGGTTATGGATAATCACTTGGAATGGAAAATGAAAAATTGTGATTATGTGTAATGCAGTTGCCAAAATCCCTTCTACCCCAAATGTCCGTCTATCCTACCAAAATATCTACATTTTTGAGAATTTTTAGCCTGTTTGGTATTTTCTAGACCACATTAATTTAGGAATGTTCACCAACAATGCATTGCATGGGAACTTCATGTGTGATGGGCGCACATTTTCCCACGTCATATAGGATACCTGGAAGATTTCCTAGTGCAACAATCAGGCCAGTCCACTCATCAGACGGGCCACCTGCATATGTTGAATCAGATCATTAGCCTGCTGCGTGAATGGACCAGACTCACTTTTGCACCAGGTGACATTTTGGTCGGGCTCACCTTTCTCAACACTTGGATGACGTGCCCGGTCACGTGTTGACACATGAAGTTTGCATGCAATGCATTGTCCATAAACCTATCAACAGAAATGCGAATTGAACAAAATATTAGCTTGGTGTAGAAAACAATGGCAATTGATTTTTCTTTTATTATGGTTTTCATGATATTGCAATCTCAAGATGTAATAGTCCTTGAAACTATGCAGCATGTTGTAGAACTAGAAAAATGGAATTTACTGTCTACATTCAATTGCAAAGTTGTCAAATGTCGTTTGGAAGTTAGAACACTATTTAACAGAATTGTGTGTCCAAACACTACCCTGTCATCTATTCCTGCATACTTGTGGCTAGACTTGCTGCCTTGTCCTCTCTTTTCTGTAACCCCACTGAAAATAAAGAGTTTTATGTGGAGATGACTGATATGTATACAATAAACATGAGCTAATAAGCGTTTAAGTATTACAAACAAAACACTAATCTCTAAATGTACTCCTGAATCATGGCACACTCCACACAACTATTTCAATCAAACAACAAATGCCAGATGCAATGTTCTCACTAAGATAGCTGTCAACAATTCTGATTTTATCCACCATCCATGAGAAGTATGATAGATTGAAATACTTAACCTATAAACCTCTGCTTTGGCACGAATCTTTCTTCCCCGATGATTTGTCTTCTGTTAAGCATCAGGTCGGATTTATTTTGTGCATGTTGTTTTCACAAATCACCATCCATTTTAAGTGTCTTTGAGAGCAGATTAAGTGTCTTTGAGACCTCACCCAACATGACGAGTCCTTGACAGTGGGGACCACCTAGATGCATGTATTGTATATCCATGTCGTCCATCCATTTTAACAGATACTTTGGTGCATGAATCCAAAAATCGTGCCAGCCTCATAGAAAAAATTGATGTTAATGGAGTGGAAATATATTCTAATTTTGGATTAAAATGCCAGCCTCATAGAAAAAATGCATGCTCAAGGTTTTTATTCAAGCCAACATTTGTACAGGTATGGTCTTCATAGATCTAGTTGATTCATCGTGCAGGCCACAATATGGATTGGGAATGAACTGAAGGGCTACTCCATTGAACTGAAGGCCACAAGGTTTTTATTCAACCTCCTATTGCATATTACGTGTTGAGCCTGTTGGTCATATTTCCATTTAAATTGTACATTTACAGGAAAGTCGTTGGCTGGCTAGGATTAAATTGCATATTACGTGTTTTTATTTCTCTACCATTAAAAACTTCATAAGGCTTATCATAATGTTTAAATAAAATGAGCCAAAAAACGATGCAAATCCAAATCGAAAGTGAACCATACATCATGAAACGGTGGTTATTGAATGCTTGTAGGCCGTAAACGTTTTGAATTTTAAATCTTGGTAGAATTTTAAATTATAAAGACTTTGTTGGTGGCAACAGGTAAAGAAAGTGTCATATTGATTTGCTACATTTGTTTTCTTTACCCTTCTTAAGAATTACTGTGATACCTTTTTTTTTTTCTTCTAGAATTGCCTAATCCACAAAACAACTAGTTGTTTTCCAAGTCCAACATCCATATGAATTTTCTTTAGCATTTCCTTGACTAATTGGTTGTATGTTACTAGTATGTAGTAGATAATACTAGGTTCAATAGTAGAAAATAGTATTCAAAACATCATTTTCTGAGTGCCCCTTTCAATGCCTTACGGTGTGTTTGGTTGCACCAGATTTTATTAAATATCATAAAATTCTAAAACTCATCAAAACTCCAAATGAGATTGAAAACAAATATCTATAAACGTACATGACTTTTCCATTAAAACCCATCAATGCCTCACGGTGTGTGTGTTTTTTTTAATTGTCTTTTCTGCCAATAATACATACTTGTCTGGGTGTCAGGTTCAAATATGCCCTGTATGCCGCAAGCAATTGATGTTCTGAGGAAGGCTAAAGTTCTGATTGTTCCAGAAAAGGCTGCCAGTGCCGGAGGGGTATGAATATTTTTGGACAGTTAAAAATGAAAAATATCCTATGGGCCTTTTTCAACAAACCATTAGCCTTTTGTTTAATGGGCCTTAAGTCCTAAGTAAATATGTTGGAGAGACTGAAAAGAATGTAAGGGACCTGTTTGCTGATGCTGAGAATGACCAACGGACTTCGGGTGAGCAGCTTTGCTTAGAGAAATGTCATGTTTTATAGTGATGGCTATGCCATACATGCTTGTTTTGATAGTCTAATTTGTATTCCTTTCTTTCCTTGTTTTAGGTGATCAAAGTGATCTGCATGTTATCATTTTTGATGAAATTGATGCTATTTGCAAGGTACGTACCTTATTAAACTTTCACTTCAATGTACCTCAATTAATCGTTACTGTAAATGGAGAAAGAGTAGATTGCACTGGATATGGATGAATTTCAACAGTGATAGCATTTCAAAATTGTACTTATATATATGTATATGTATATGTATATATGGGAACTTTATTACAGGCTTGTTCATTTTTGATGTGATAATGTATAGAGTTATAAAACACCCACATTACACCCAACATCTCACGGATTTTTCTGTGAATCCGTGAGATGAGCAGCAGCTGGCTGTGAATGTGAATGTGAATGTGAATATGATGAAATATGGATGTGAATATGATGGCTGTGAATGTGAATGTGAATATGATGAAATATGGGTTGTTTATATTGATGTGAATGTGAATATGATGAAATGTATTAAATAATAGGTGTATATCAGGAAGAATATGATGAAATATATATAACAGGTGTATATCAGGAAAAATATTCCAGCAATTTTGTGCTGGGATTTTTTTTTAAAAAAGAGACTTTTAGCTACGAAAATATTCGTTGCTAAAAAGTCTACCACATTGTTTTTAGCAGCAAAAATTTTCGCTACTAATAGTCTTGCAATAATTTTTAAGTGGAATGATTATTTTTAGCAGCGCAACTTTTCGCTGCCAAAAGTCTTTCATAGTTTTGTTAGCGACGAAAATTTTTGCTGCCAAAAGTCTTGGAAATTTTGCTGCTAAAAAGTCTTGGGTATTTTTTTTGCGGTGGAAGTTTTCGCTGCTAAAAAGTCATGGGAATTTTTTTGCAGCGAAAATTTTCGAAGCCAAAAGTCTTGGAAATTGTTTTTTGGCAGCGAAGATTTTCGCTGCTAAAAGTTTTTGAAATTTTGCTGCTAAATGTCTTGAGTACTTTTTTTGCGGCGAAAATTTTCGCTGCTAAAAAGTCTTGGGGACTTTTTTAGCAGCGAAAATTTTCGCTGCCAAAAGTCTTGGAAATTGTTTTGGCAGCGAAAATTTTCGCTGCTAAAAGTCTTTGAAAATATTTTTGGCGACGAAAATTTTCGTCGCTAAAAAGCTTACATTTAGCGGCGATTTCCTTTTTTCGCCGATAAAATCCTCTTACATCGGTCTTGTAGCGACGAATTTAGCGACGAAAATTTTCGTCGCTAAAAGTTTTTAGCTGCGAAAATTTGACTTTTAGCGACGAAAATTTGCGTCGCTAAAAGTAGTATTTCTTGTAGTGGGTAGAACGAGCTACTTTAGCCAACCAACCCAGCTACACCGGGTTGCAACGCTCGGGATTGCGAGAAACCCCTGGATCGACGGTCGTTTCCCTGTTTTAATTTCGTTTTTACTATAAATAGCAAGTTTTAGTTTGATTATAACTCTTCATCCGTCGGGCTTTAGGAGTTGCGTCCAACGGGAATGGTTTGGTGAAGCCAAATAGGACACTTACTATTTTTTGCCAAAAACCTTGCGCACTAGTAGACATCACAACTGTCTATAAATAGTAAGTTTACTATTTATAGTAAGTCGCGAATTCTAGGAGTTTTAATTGTAGTTTGATTCTGATTTCTTTCCCATTGCTTGGTACTCCTATTTAAAGAGTTGTGAACTCATTTTTATAGATCAATTAATCAATTTCGAATTTATTAGAATTTATTTCTATTTTCTGTTTTCTTTCCTCGTGGATTCGAGAAGTCTCTGTGAGGAGTCCAGAGAAGCTCCGTGGATTCGGAGTATTTATCCTCATCACGTTCATCCCTGCGTCAGTTTTGTGGCAACATATCGTTGCTATTTACTTGTTAGCTTTGTATTAGTGTCTGATTTGTGTTCACGTCCGGTTGTCATGCTTTTGTGAGCTTTGTCTTGCATTTTTCATGCCTTGGGGTTGTGCTATGGCTATTGTCATTGCCTTGTATCTCTGTCTCTAATATATATATATATATATATATATATATATATATATATATATATATATATATATATATATATATATATATATGAGGCTAGTAGTTTTGGACATCATAATCTTGTAGGAACTGTGGATATGTAAACTCGATCATCAGATCAACTGCTCAATGTAGCATGAGTGCGGCCTACATCAAACTCACTGTCATTTCTTTTAAAATATTAGTAATTTGCACCCATCTCTTTTTTCTGTGTAACTTGCAGTGTTTGAGAGAGGAGACTGGATCAAAGGCTCAGTAAGTCCTATAATGACGATTGTGTGACATTAATTCCTGCACATATGTTACACAGTGTCATGTTAGGATGTCAGTCCTCAGTCCAAAATTAGATATCCATCCAAGAAATTAAGGTCATGTTGAGTTTTAAGTGTAGAAAAGTAACTAAAAAGTGGTGGTAGTTTGGGGCTCTTAAGCTGTGTATAGCCCTTGTGTTTCTCATAGAGAGAGAGAGAAAAAAAAAAAAAAAAAAACTCTTTATCTGTGACGCCTCACGTTTCTCATATAGAGAAAAAATTCATATTTGCAAGTGTCCTTATGTTTCTCATAGAGAAAATACTACCGTATTTGTAATGCATTCTTGCGCGTAGCCCTTACTTTTCTTATATAGAGGAAGGTAACATACGCTTTTATGTTGCCCTTATGTTTCTCTCCGCTTTTCTGTTCTCTCTCTATCCCCTTGCATGTGTTATACCCCTAGTTTAGTAAAAGATGTGACTTTACAACGTTGTCATTAGTGTTTCAGGCCGTCACTTGAATCAAAATTGCAAACGTTTGAGGTGAGACCAAGAACTGCAGGTACTGATCAAACGGATGGTTGAACTGTCAAACCAACCATTGGTTATTAAAATAAGAAAATTTTCACATACTACAAGATAACCACATACAAAGTAATTATGAATAAATGTGTTCATCTCCATTATTGTCATTCCCTTCGAGAGCCCAGGAGTGTACTGAGGAGATTTATCGATAATAGTAGGTGGAACATATCAGACGATGTCGTGTATTATTTGAGCAAACTGATGAAGGAGGAATCATGCGAAAGCAATTACAGGACATTTTAAGTAATAGCAAACGATTATGGTAATCGTAAGAACGTGGGAAGGATCTAGATAGGTAAATTAAGGTTATAAATAGTAAAGCAATTTAGAAAGAAAATTTGCCTCATACCCAACCCAAACAAACCCAATCTATATTTTGTTGTATTTGATGTCTTAAATTGAGTTAGATATAGGATCTATTGATGCCATCAACAGTTTGTTCGATGCCACCTTCAATGGCATCAAACAGTTCTCAATCCCATCGATATTTTCTGAATTTTCTTCAGTTGGTCAATGGACTAACTTGGCACATTTTCAATGTCATCAATGAGTGTTCAATGTCATCAAGAATTTTCAAAAATTATGTTTTCTCTCTGAACAGTTGAGGTGTTAGTTTGATACTATTGACTAGTGTTCGATGCCATCGAAAGATTAGTTTTGATGCCATTTATGAGTGTTCGATGTCATCCATAGATTCTACGCAGTTTTTTCGCAGAGATACGATTTTGTGGAATTTGTTTCCAATTTCGTTTGGGATTCTCACACGGGCTATATATGTAGGTGTAAATAGGATTGGGAGGTATTCAAAGGGTTTTTAAATCGTCTTAGGATTTCAAAGAGTGTAGCAAGGGTATGATTCGAGATTGTTTGAATCGGGTAAGCTCTTTTTCTTTGTAATTTTTGCTTTCATAGTGATCATTTGTCGCTTTGTGCTGTGGTTTTTTCCAAAAAGGGTTTTTCCACGTTAAAATCTGTGTTCTCTGTGTTTGCTTGGTGTTATTGGATTGTTATCCTAGATTCATCTCTGTGTGCTTTTGTAGTCCCCTAACAAGTCGTATCAGAGTGATCGTTGGGACGCAGGCTTGAATCTGAAGGATAAGTATCAATGGAAAACACTACGTATGATATTGAAAAGTACTCAGGTAAAAATAATTTTAAGTTATTGAAGGTTAAGATTATTAGCTTATTAACTAAGCAAGGTGAAGATATGGCCTTTGAGGAGCGACGACCGTCTATGAGTGACGATGATTGGAATACTTTTGATATGAAGACCAAATCATCTATCCAATTGTGTCTCATGGATGAGGTTCTCTACAACGTTTTCAAGGGGGAAACCGCAGCAAGTTTGTGGGTTAGAGGACATCTATGCGAAAAAGTCTCTTGAAAATTGTCTACACTTGAAGCTACAGTTATTCAACTTCAGGATGACAGAGGGTGGAGATGTGGAGACTTACATCGATAATTTTAATAAGTTGATTTGCAAGTTGCTGGACATGGAGGAGGTCATAAAAAATGAGGATCAAGCATGTATTTTGTTGAATTCCCTACCGGCATCGTATGAGTCATTCAATGACTCATTGTGCACCAAAAATTCGTCCCTGAGTGTGGCCACCATTATCTTATCCATTCAGGGTAAGGTCATGAAAAAGATAAATGGTACCATATGCGCCTCTACTAACGCAGTGATTACGAGGGGGAGAAATATTGAGAAAGATACAGGATCTCTGTGATTGAGATCCAAATCTAAGGGCAAGAGCAAATGCAAGTTAAGGTGCTGGAACTGTGAGATGACTGGACACATGAAGAAGTATTACACAAATCATAAATCGAAGATAGAAGACTCTGAGGCTTCTTCCAGAGAGGTCAACGTTGTCACGTCTGATGAATGTACGAGTGGATGTGAAGGTGATGTTTTGTCTGTATCTATGATCAGACACTTATACGATAATCATAGAGACGAGCAGATCCTTAACACAAGGGCATCTTATTACATGACTCATCATCGGAGTTGGTTCGCCAGTTACAAAGAGTGCGATGGTGGACAGGTGTTTATGAGCAATAACATTGCTTGTAACGTTGTGGTTATTGGTACGGTGCACATCAAGATGTTTGATGGGATACAACGTACCATGATTGAGGTGAGGCACGTTCCCGACATGAAGAAGAGTCTGATTTCTCTCGATGCACTTGAGGTAATAGGATGCATGTTCATTGGATTTGATAGTGCCCTTAAAGTATCTAAGGGGGCACTTGTAATCATGAAAGCATAGAGGCTCGGAAACCTTTACTGGTTGATTAATAGAACTTCAACAGGTGGAGCTGCAGTGGTTGTAGCGGATTCCACTTCTGCTCATATGTGGCATGCTCGTTTGAGCCATATGAGTAAGCAGGGCATGAAGGCTAAGACAGAGTCGTTTACAGAGATACAAGATCGCAGGTGGAGCAGCCACCTGTAAGAAGAAATTCACTACGAGATCGCAAGTTACCAGTAAAATACGAGGACGACTCTAATATCGCATATGCCCTCATTACAGATGAGGGGGACCCGTTTACTATTCAGGAGGTTCTTGATGAGCCTGGTGCAGAAAAGTGGAAGGTGGCTATGAATGATGATATGGACTCTTTGTACAATAACCACACATGTGAACTAGTGGAGCTTCCAGTGGGCCGAAAAGCGATCAGATGCAAGTGATTATTTAAAAGAAAATGGGATAGATACAAAGCAAGACTGGTAGCGAAGGGTTATGCTCAAAGAGAAGGAATAGACTTTACGGAGATATTCGCACCGGTGGTTAAACAGGTATCTATTAGATTCATGTTGGCACTAGTTGTTCAATATGATCTTGAGCTGTAACAGATGGATATGAAGACTGCATTCCTACACGAAAAATTGGAATAATATATCTATATGAAGCAACTAGAAGGATATGGAGTTAAAGGAGCAGAGAACAAAGTTTGCAGGCTAATGAGGTCGTTGTACGGCCTAAAACAGTCATCTAGGTAGTGGTATAAAAAAATATGATTCTTTCATGTTGAGTCAGAAATTTACCAGGAGTGAATACGATCAATGTGTTTATTACAAGACACTGAGTGATGGAAAATTCATCATCCTAGTATTGTATGTTGATCGTCAATCACGATATGTCTAAAATTGATGTACTAAAGACTTGGTTATCAGGGACATTCGAGATGAAAGATCCGGGGGCTGCAAAGAGGGCCCTTAACATATATATTCATAGAGACAGGAAGAGGAGCAAGCTTTAGTTATCACAAGAAGAATACCTTAAAAATGTGTTGATCAAGTATAGAATGAACCAAGCAAAGTCGGTGAGCGTTCCCCACGCAGCTCACTTGAAGCTTTCCTCAGAATATGTCCTAAATTTAATGAAAAAATAAGTTATTTCTCATGTACCCTATTTGAATGTCATTGGCAGTTTAATACATGTCATGGTCTATACGAGACCAGATATTTCACAGGTAGTCGATGTTGTGAGCAGATACATATAAAACTCCATCAAGTAACATCGGGAAGCAGTGAAATGACTACTTTGATACATTCGAGGTACAAAATACTATGTCTTAACTTTTAAGAAGACAGGAGTAAAGTTGGTTGGGTATGTGGATTTAGACTACGCAAGCAGTGTGAATTCCGGAAAGTCAACTTCAGGTTACTCGTTTGTACTAGCGGGTGGAGCAATAGGTTGGATGTCGAAGCTTCAGTCTATGGTGGTTCTTTCCACAACAAAAGTCGAGTATATGATAGTGATGGAAGCGTTTAAGGAAGGTGTTTGGTTGACATGCATGATAAATTAGTTAGGGCTTCAACAGGAGGTCGTGCTGGTTAATTGTGATAGCAAAAGCGCTATCGATTTGGCTAAAAATTTTGTTTATCACTCTCGTACTAAACATATTGATGTTTGTCACCACTTTATCTGACAGGTGCTTGAAGAATGAGGCATGACTCTGGAGAAGATTCACACGAGCGTGAATCCGGTGGACATGCTCACTAAGGTGGTTCCTGAAGAGAAGTTCAAGTTCTACGCGACTTCTCTGGGCTTAGCAATGGGATAAATGGAAGACGGAGTGTGCATAAGAAGCGTTGATGGAGCTATGATGCAAGGCAAAGATAAGAGAAGAAGACAAGAAGCTACACGTTTGATAATTGAAGACATGGTAGAGATTATTGTATTTGATGTCTTAAATAGAATTAGATACATGGTCTGGCTATGCCATCGACTGTCTATTCGATGTCACCTTCGATGGCATCGAACAGTTCTCGATCCCATTGATATTTTTTAAATTTTTTTCAGTTGATTACAAGACTAACTGGGCACATTTTCGATGCCATCAATGAGTATTCGATACCATCAAAAATTTTCAAAAATCATGTTTTGTTTCTAGATAGTTGAAGTCTTAGTTTGATGCCATCGATAAGTGTTTGATGCCATCGAAGGATTAGTTTCGATGCCATCGACAGATTATACGCAGTTTTTCGCAGAGATGCAATTTTGCGGAATTTGTTTCTGGTTTCGTTTGGGATTCTTCCATAGGCTATATATATAAGTGTAAACGGGATTGAGAGTTATTCTAAGAGTTTTTAAATCATCCTAGGGTTTCAAATGGTATAGTAAGGGTGAGATTCGAGATTGTTCGAAACGGGTAAGTTCTTTCTCTTGTAATTTATGCTTTCATAGTGATCATCTGTCGCTTTGTGCCATAGTTTTTTTCCGAATTGATTTTTCCATGTTAAAATTTATATTCTCTGTGTTTGCTTGGTGTTATTGGATTACTATCCTAGATTCATCTTTGTGTACTTCCGCGGTCCCCCCAACATCTTTCAATTACCTTTCAGTCAAATTACAATCCATAGTGTAATCCTTTACTTTTACTATCAAGCAAGTTACATTTCTTAGTGTAATTTTTTACTTTTCAGCTTGCTGTTTACATTCTGCAGTGTAATACGTAGCAGTAATCAAGTAGCTGGTAATCTCTAGCTGTAATTTGAGTCTAAGCTCGTGCACTGAATTCAGTTCATCAATTAAAAAAGTGTTTTGCAGCTGATCTTCACGTCCGACTGTAAGAATACCTTCCTCATTTCCATTTATCTGTATCAAAAAGTTCTTTCACGGAAGGCAAAGGTACAACCCATCATCAGATGATGAATCTCATCCTTTGAATATCACCTAATCAATTTTACACTTTAAGCGAGCTGCTGAATAAGCGACCGATGTCACCAGATCTCGGTCATACACTACGTGTTTGCCTATCTTGGTGCTTGGGGTCATTGTTGTTCGATTTGAATTGAAGCCACAATTTCAATTCTGTCATGCCTATGCACCTAGAGCCAAAAACTGAAGCAAACAAAATAAGGTGTTGTGAAGCATAAATACATATTCAAATTTAAGGTACGTGTGGGCTTTTAGTTACTGAAAACTGAATGGAGTCAGTCACAAATATGATGTGTGTTGCGCAGCACACCAACGACACAGTGGGCCTAGATCCAATCTCAGGCCTCTCCCTTGGAAGTACAGAGAAAATCCCTGGCCCACACTTTAGAATAATTTCCTAATATTCACCTTAACCCTAGAATAACCCTAGGGACCCCAATTTATAGTTTTGACAACTTCCCTTTCGCATCCCAGTTGCGAAAGGACTTGCGACACGAAATCCGCAAAACTCCTTTCGCATCCCAGTTGCGAAAGGACTTGCGACACGAAATCCGCGCAACCTCGACTGGTCGTGGGCGGCCCCAAATGTGGTTCCACTTCTCAACAATCTCCCACTTGGAGACACATTGCAATAAACCTTTGTCTTCTTCATCCGGAGTGCACACCACCTCCCCGTCTTCAAGCCTGAAGGCCAATCAAAGCTAAACAGAGCTTCAGCTTCTCCCTTGTGACCGCCTTGGTCAGTATATCTACAGGATTCTCACTTGTATGAATCTTCTCCAGAGCAATCGATCCATCTTCCAGTAATGAACGTATGAAGTGATATCTGATGGCAATATGCTTGGTCCTTGAATAAAAGGCT
The DNA here is from genome assembly GCA_021015155.1 of Magnolia officinalis. Taxonomy (NCBI): domain Eukaryota; kingdom Viridiplantae; phylum Streptophyta; class Magnoliopsida; order Magnoliales; family Magnoliaceae; genus Magnolia; species Magnolia officinalis. The sequence continues at coordinate 19,543,559 of JAJHSJ010000002.1, read as the reverse complement.
GAATTCTTAGCCAAGTGTATTACACTCTGACTGTCACTGTACAGCTTGCAATCTGCTTGCTTCTTACCCAACTCTTCCATAAAACCTTGCATCCACACCATCTCCTTGCATGCTTCTGTAGCCACAAACATATTCTGCTTCTGTTGTACTGATAGATACTATCTTTTGTAACTGAGAGACCCAACTGACTGCAGCACTACCCAGAATAAAACATAACTGTAGTGCTTCTTCTGTTGTCGATATCTCCTAAAAAATCTAAATCCACATAGCCTTGTAACTTGATTTCCGATCCACCATAACACACCCTACGTCCTTAGTACCTACCAAGTACCTAAGGATCCACTTCTGACGCAGGGGAGGACGTGAGGTCGAGCACCGTCTTCCTCAAGAGGATAACTATTCCGAATCCACGGAACTTCTCTGGACTCCTCACAGAGACTTCTCGAATCCACGAGAAAAGAGAGTAGAAAAATAGAAATAAATTCTAAATAAATTCGAAATAGCTTAATTAATTATAAAAACGAGTTCACAACCCTTTAAATAAGGGTACTAAGCAATGGAAAAGAAATCAGAATCAAACTACAACTAGGACTCCTAGAATTCGCGACTTACTATAAATAGTAAACTTACTATTTATAGACGGTCGTGATGTCTACTAGTGCGCAAGGTTTTCGGCCAAAAATAGTAAGTGTCCTATTGGCTTCACCAACCCGCTCTCCTAATTATTGTAAGCTCTTTTCACGTTGGGCGCAACTCCTAAAGCCCGACGGATGAAGAGTTATAAGCAAACTAAAACTTACTATTTATAGTAAAAACGAAATTGAAACAGGGAAACGACCGTCAAATCAGGGGTTTCTCGCAATTCGAGCATCGCAACCCGCATAGCCGGGTTGGTTGGCTAAAGTAGCTCGTTCTACCCCAAAATCATATATTTTTCGTCGGCTAACTCATCCCGGATTGCAAGATACGCCTGATTTAAGGTTTGATGGTCCAGATCACTTCTGTCGCCGACCGGGCTTTTCTGATCCATCTTTGCCATGTAATTGTCCGCGACCCGCTCTACATCAGTCTCCTCCACTTCAAAAGAACTCGTCCTCGAGTTATCATTATGCGCTGGTTCATGATACTCAGTCAGGTCCGCAACATTGAAAGTTCGTGAGATCGCCATATCATTTGGAAGATCAACAACATAAGCATTGTTATTGATCTTTCGGATGATTGGTACCGGTCCAATCTTTTTATTCTTCAACTTGTTGTACGTTTCGGTCGGAAATCTTTCTTTGCGCAGATGGACCATTACTTGGTCGCCCACCTCGAACACTTTCTGTCGCCGATGCTTGTCCGCTTGCTCCTTATATTTTTCGTTCGAGGTATGTAGCTTGTTCTGTACCTCCGCATGAATGCCCATGATTTTGTCTGCCATATGTTCTACTGCAATGCTTATGCTTGGGAGCTTGGGCAGAGGGACTAAGTCTAGTGTATGGCGAGGTACTCGTCCGTAAATAATCTGGAACGGGGATTTTCCTGTCGAGCGATTCACCATGTTGTTGAATGCAAACTCCGCTTGAGACAAGGCCAAATCCCACTGCTTTGGTTTTTCTCCTGAAATACATCGACGGAGGTTTCCCAATGTGCGATTCACAACCTCAGTTTGACCGTCAGTCTGTGGTGGTACGCGCTACTGAACTGAAGGTGTGTATCGAATCGAGTCCACAAAGTCCGCCAAAAGTGGCTTATGAACTTCGTGTCACGGTCAGAAGTAATAGTCTTGGGAACCCCGTGTAGCCGCACAATTTCTCTGAAGAATAAATTCGCCACGTGTGTTGCATCGAGAGTTTCTTGCATGGAATAAAGTGCGCCATCTTGGAAAAACGATCTACTACCACGAACACCGAATCCATGCCGCGTTGTGTTCGTGGGAGACCAAGCACAAAGTCCATAGATAAATCCTCCCAAGGGCCGTTAGGCACGGGTAACGGGGTGTAGAGGCCCGTATTATGAGATTACCCTTGGAAGTCTGACAAATATAACAGCGTTGGACTGCTTTCCCACATCACGTACCAATTGCGGCCAATAATACCGTTCTTCCACAAGAGCTCGCGTCTTGTCTCGCCCAAGGTATCCACTGAGGCACCTTCATGTAGCTCTTGGATTATCTGTTCCCTTAGCGAACTCTTTGGGATACATAGTCGATTTCCCTTAAAAAGGAACCCGTCTTGTATATGTAAGTCACCGGGGTGACCTTCCTGACATCTAAGCATGTCCTTGAAGTCGTCGTCGTCATCGCATATATGTCTTTGAGGCGATCGAACCCGACAACTTCATTGCTCATAGTGACTAACAAAGTTGCACGGCGACTCAGCGCATCGGCTACTTTGTTCTGTTGCCCTGACTTATGCTTTAGCACGAATGTGAATTCTGCAAAAATGAGATCCATCTAGCATGCACACGGTTAATGTTAGCTTGACTATTAATAAACTTGAGGGCTTGATGGTCCGTGTAAAGTATGAATTCTCTTTGAATCAAATAATGTCGCCAGTGTCGCAGTGCCTGGACCACCGCGTACAACTCGATCTCATATGTAGACCACTTCTTGCGTGCATCACTAAGTTTCTCACTGTAGAAGGCTACCGGCCTACCTTCTTGAGACAAAACTCCCCCAATCCCGACATATGAGGCATCACATTCGACTTCAAACAGTTTGTCGAAGTTGGGAAGTACAAGAACCGGGGTCGTGGATAATCTGCGCTTGATTTCTGCAAAGCTCCTGTCGGCTTCGTCAGTCCACTGAAACTGCCCTTTCTTCATGCAATCTGTGATCGGTGACACAATGCTACTGAAATTTTTCACGAACCGACGATAGAATGTCGCTAGTCCATGAAAACTTCGTACTTCGTGAATGTTTTTGGGAACCGGCCATTCTCTGATTGTCTTCACCTTTTCCTCATCCACTCGAATGCCCGTGGATGTAACCACAAAACCCAGAAACAATAGGCTATCAGTCATGAAGCTAAACTTTTTTAAATTGAGGTACATTTATTTTCAGTGAGCACTTGAAGGACCTTCTTGAGGTGCTCCATATGGGTGATTTCGTCTTGACTGTATATCAAAATATCATCAAAATAAACCACAACGAACCGCCCAATGAAAGGTTTCAAAACTTGGTTCATCAACCTCATGAATGTACTAGGCGCATTAGAAAGACCGAAAGGCATGACCATCCATTCGTACAATCCTTCCTTGGTCTTGAAGGTTGTTTTCCACTCATCACCCGGCCGTATTCGAATCTGATGGTAGCCGCTCCTTAAGTCCAATTTAGAGAATATTTTTGCGCCCTCTAGCATATCCAACATATCATCCAACCGTAGTATAGGAAACCTGTATTTTATGGTGATCTTGTTGATGGCCCGGCTGTCATCACACATGCGCCAACTCCCATCTTTCTTTGGAGTCAGCAGAGCTGGTACAGCACATGGGCTCATGCTTTCTCGAATAAGACCCTTACGGATCAGTTCCTCCACTTGCCCCTGCAGAATCTCGCACTCATTCGGGCTCATTCGGTAATGAGGACGATTAGGTAAACTGGACCAAGGGACAAGGTCGATATGGTGTTGGATATCTCGCAAAGGGGGTAACCCATCGGGAAGGTCCTCGGGCCAGATTCTTGGAATTCATGTAACAAGGGCCTTAGTTTTTCAGGGATGATGGTAGGCTCGAGTTCTTCCCCTTTTACAATTAATGCATAAGTCTGTCCTGTTTCTTTGGATTCTTCCACGAAGTCCCGAATGGTTAAGAGAAAACGACCCCCCACTTTAGAAGTTTCAGGTGGTCCTTCTGGATCCATAGGGGCCAATATGGTCTTCCGGCCGTCCTTGACGAAGATATATATGTTATCTCGCCCTTTATGAGTGGCGTCACGGTCAGATTGTCAGGGTCGACCGAGTAGTATGTGACATGCTTCCATGTCAACCACATCGCATACTACTTCATCCTTATAATGTTTGCCAATTGAAAAAGATATGGTGCACTGTTCAGTTACCTTTGTTTCACTGACCTTCTTGATCCAACCGATTGTATATGGAGAGGGATGACGCTCTGTTTTCAATTGCAATTTTTCCACCATGCCCCTGGAGACGATGTTCTCGCTGCTTCCACTGTCAATGATCACGTCACAAACCTTTCGATTCACCGTACACCTAGTGCGGAAGATGTTATGCCGCTGTGGATGCACTTCTTTTCTTGGCGTATATAATAGCCGCCTCACGACGAGCGACTCACCGTGATCTTGCTGAACCCAATCTGAATCATCTACCTCGTCCTCGGCGGTATGCTCCTGTTCTTCAATATCTGGATCTTCATAAGCGTTATCAGCACTACCATCATTAATGGCGAGGTTTGCCACTTTTCGCTGGGGACAAGTATGTGACAGGTGGCCGGGCTGGCCACAACAATAGCACTTGTTGGGCCTTGGTCGAGCATAAGGGTTTGGGATTGTACTTGTGCCAGCAGCAGTCGATACGCCCCTTTGGGGTCTAGCTTGCCCGCTTCCCTGATCTCGGTTCTCAGACATAGGAGGTTGAGTGCGTGCTCCTACGAGCTCCTTCCCCTTAGGCTGTGGAGCTCCTTGGGGTGGACCTGTCGCAGTGATCCTCGCAGTAGGATAGGCCCGTGTGTTAGAACGTTCAAGTTGCGCTTCTGCCCGAGTAGCCAACTTGATTGCATCATTCATCGTCCAGACGGACTTCATCTGGACCCAATCCTGAATCGCCATACGCAATCCACCGTTGAATCGGGCGACTTGCTGCGATTCAGTCTCGACCAAATCGTTGCGCGCCGCCAGGCGGTAAAATTCTTCTGCGTACTCTCTCACCGACCGACTACCCTGTCGACAATTTTGGTATTGTTGGAATAATACCTGATCGTAATTGCTAGGGAGGAATCGGGCACGTAGTAGCTGCTTCATTCGCTGCCATGTGCGGATTGGTGCTTTCATCTGCATGGTTCGTGCGAGTTGCAGTTGTTCCCACCAAGCTGAAGCTCCTCCTTTCAACTTGTAGGCCACAAGTTTGACCTTCTTTGTTTCAGGGATGTCCATATAGTCAAAAAATCGCTCAACTTCAGAAAGCCAATCGAGAAAATCCTCAATGTGTAGTTGGTCATTGAAGTTAGGAATATCAACCCGTATCTTGAAGTCTCGATCTATTCGATCGCCGCCTTGCCTGGGGTGTTGGAAGATCACGTCATCGATCTCCTCTTCACTGGAGCCCCCGTCCACGGATGGCCCTTGGATGCACTGCTGGTATTATCCTGCGATCAGGGCGATTACGGGTTTCAGCAATTGGTGGTGGAGGATTACCACCAGGAACACGGAGTTGCCCTAGGGTTTCTGCTAAGAGATTTTCTATGCGGTCCATTGAAGCCTGCAGCCCTTGCATGGCTTACCGATTCTCTTGCTGCGCTGCTTAGAAAGTTGCCACTGTTAAAGGAAAATTTCCTGGAGCACCGCCTATGGGATTTTTGCCCGACCCGTCGTTAGAAGCCATCGACTCGAGGAGAAACCTCGCTTTGATACCAAACTGACGCAGGGGAGGACGTGAGGTCGAGCACCGTCTTCCTCAAGAGGATAACTATTCGAATCCACGGAACTTCTCTGGACTCCTCACAGAGACTTCTCGAATCCACGAGAAAAAAGAGTAGAAAAATATAAATAAATTCTAAATAAATTCGAAATAGCTTAATTAATTCATAAAAATGAGTTCACAACCCTTTAAATAAGGGTACTAAGCAATGGAAAAGAAATCAGAATCAAACTACAACTAGGACTCCTAGAATTCGCGACTTACTATAAATAGTAAACTTACTATTTATAGACGGTCGTGATGTCTACTAGTGCACAAGGTTTTCGGCCAAAAATAGTAAGTGTCCTATTTGGCTTCACAACCCATTCTCCTAATTATTCTAAGCTCTTTTCACGTTGGGCGCAACTCCTAAAGCCCGACGGATGAAGAGTTATAAGCAAACTAAAACTTACTATTTATAGTAAAAACGAAATTGAAACAGGGAAACGACCGTCAAATCAGGGGTTTCTCGCAATTCCGAGCGTCGCAACCCGGCATAGCCGGGTTGGTTGGCTAAAGTAGCTCGTTCTACCCCAAAATCATATATTTTCATCGGCTAACTCATCCCGGATTGCAAGATACGCCTGATTTAAGGTCTGATGGTCCAGATCACTTCTGTCGCCGACCGGGCCTTTTCTGATCCATCTTTGCCATGTAATTGTCCGCGACTCGCTCTACATCAACTTCACAGCTTCCCAATGTTCCTTCCCAGGGTTGTTCATGAACCTGCTAACAACGCTCATTGCTTGAGCAATGTCTGGCCTCGTGCTCACCATAGCATACATGAGACTCCAATAATTGACGCGTATGAGAGTTTAGCCATGTAGTCCTGTTCCTCCTGCGTCTTTGCACCTTGCTCCTTAGATAGCTTGAAGTGGTTGGCTAATGGAGTGCTAACCTGCTTAGCACCTCCCATATTGAATTGATCAAGTACCTTGGATATGTACTCTGCCTGTGACAAAATTAATTTCTTGTTTTCCCTGTCACGCTTTATCCTCATGCCTAGGATTTGTTTTGCAGCTCCTAAATCTTTCATGGCAAATTCTCTAGATAATTGTCTTTTAAGATCTGAGATGTCCTTCATGCTTGAACCGGCCACAAACATATCATCAACGTACAGAAGAAGGATGATGTAAGACGTATCAAACTTCTTCAAGTAACAACAGTGGTCTGCATGACATCTCCTAAAACCGTTTCCCGACATGAAACTGTCGAACTTCTTATACCACTGCCTCGGGGCCTCCTTCAAGCCATATAGACTCTTCTTCAGTCTGCACACCTTGTTCTCATTACCTGGTGCTACGTATCCTGTCGGCTGATGCATATATATCTCTTCTTCAAGGTCCCCATGAAGAAAGGTTGTCTTAACATCTAGTTGTTCTAGATGTAAGTCCTCTGAAGCCACTATACTCAAGACCATGCGAATCGTAGACATTTTTACTACTGGTGAAAATATTTCAATGAAATTGATACCTGCCTTTTGTTGAAACCTGATGTAGAACGTGTCACAGATACGTTCCTAGCATGGTTGGGCCAAAAGAAGATGGACCGTAAATTGACCATAACTTTTGATCCGGGTATCGTTACAGGGCAACAAGCTATCAATCTTTACTGACACGGGCCATTTGAGGTGAACCGACCCACAAAGTGGGTCGCATCTGTCCGTTTCGTCAGAAAACACGCGCTTTCAGCTCAAAAACGAATTTTTAGGAAAATTTTACTATTTTTAGTAATTCTGATTTTTAAAATATTTTTAGAGTTTTAGATTTTCTTTCCTTTTAGAAATAACTTTTAGTTATACTAGGACTCTTCTAGAGAAAGTTTATTTGCAATTTTTATTTTTAGAAACTAGGCCTTAGAAGAGTTTTATTAGAATTAGGATTTTTATTAGAGTTAGAATTTTGATATTTTTGGTAATTACGAATTTTAATTTATTTTTTTCTTTATTAATGGTGTAAAGACACGCATTAGAGGATGATGAATTATTCATTAATCTATTTCAAATTTATTAGAATTTATTTATATTTTCTGCTCTCTTTTCTCGTGGATTCGAGAAAGTCTCTGTGAGGAGTCCAGAGAAGTTCCGTGGATTCGGAATAGTTATCCTCTTGAGGAAGACAGTGCTCGACATCGCGTCCTCCCCTGCGTCAAAACCCTTTCACAACCAATCTGGCCTTGTACCGTTTCGAACCATCGTGCTCCTCCTTCAGTCTGTAAACTCACTTGTTATGAAGAACTTTCTTACCCTTGGGTAGAGTGATTAGCTCCCATGTACAATTAGACTCAAGAGAGTCCATCTCATCATCCATGGCCTGCTCCCACTTAACCCGTATATCTGACTGTAACGCCTCTTCAAAACACTCTTGCTCACTATTATCCGTAAGTAATAGATAATGTAAGGATGGCGAGTATTGGACCGTGGGTCTCCTCTCCCGAGTAGACCTCCTCACAACCGGTGTATGTGGCTCTACTCATCCTATGGCACTGTAACACCCATGTCCGGTAACTCTTCCAACTCTACGAATTCCTTTTTCTCGGCCTTATTTTCTTGCACACTGTCCTTATGCATCACTTTTTCATTGAAGACTACATCCTTGCTTCTGATGATTTTCCTGTTTCTGCATCCCAGAACCTGTAGCCAAAATTATGTTACCCATACCCTATAAACGTGCACCTCCTGGACTTCGCATCCAGCTTGTTTCTGTGCTCTGCATCAATGTAAACATATGAAGTGCAACCGAACACTCTGAGATGTGCAAGGTTCACTTCCTTCCCAGTCCACGCTTCTTCTGGTAGCCCACCATCCAATGGTGCTGAGGTACTTCTATTGATGAGATATACGACAATATTCACAGCATCTGCCCAAAAGGTCTTGGGCAATCCTGCATGTAACCTCATGCTCCTGGCGCGCTCAAGGATGGTCCGTTAATGCGCTAAGCCACACCATTCTGTTGTGGTGTCCCTGGAATCATTTTCTGATGTTTGATTCTATTTACTGCACAATACTCCTCAAACCTCTTATCACAATACTCTCCTCCATTGTCAGATCTGAGACACTTTACTGTTTTACCTATCTCATTTTCTACCATAACTTTTCACTTCTTAAATACATCAAATACATCAGATTTATGTTTTAAGAAGTAGACCCACAGTTTTCTACTAGCATCATCAATAAATGTAACAAAATAACGTGAGCCACCAAGAGATAATACCTGTGCCGGTCCCCACACATCAGTGTGTACAAGCTCCAACAGATGTGTCTTTGAAGCGCGTCCCGTCTTCTTGAAGCTTACCCTCTTCTGTTTTCCATACACGCAGTCCTCGCAGAATTCCAAGTCAATAGACTTCAACCCTGGTAGCTTCCCTTTTGACAATAACACTTTCATCCCTTTTCTCACTCATGTCCCAGCCTCTGATGTCATAACTGCCCATTCATTCCAATTGATGCAACTGCGAGTGAACTATACGATCCTGAAGTCACGTACAAAGTACCTTCCTTTTTACCTCGAGATATTACCAAGGCACCTTTTGTGATCTTCCAGGAGTCACTGGTGAATGTTGTCATATAACCGGTATCGGTCAACTGTCCCACTGAGATCAGATTACGTTTCAAACTCGGTACATGTCTGACATCCTTCAATTTCAAGACCGTTCCGTCTGTCTGATTTATATGAACATTCCCCTTTCCAACAATATTGCACGGCTCATCATCACCCACGTAGACTCTCCCAAAGTTACCTGACACATAATCACGCAGAACTTCCTTACACGAAGTAGCATGAAACGAAGTACCTAAGTCTATAACCCAAGACTCATTCCTCACATCAAGAGACAAAATCAACGCCTCTGTGTCGCTCTCCTCAGACAGATTCACTGAATCATTCCCGCCTTGAGAGCTTCCTTCTTGTTTCTTGAGCCCCCTGCAATCACGTTTCATGTGCCCCTTCTTTCCGCAATGCCAACACCCGTATTTGTCTTTCGGTCCATTAGATTCTTACTTCACCCTCGACTTAGAACGCCTGTGTTTATTACCTCCTTTGTTCAGCGATCTTCCTATTCCTTCAACGTTTAGAGCATTCCCTGAATCCCCTGAAACTCTTGATGCCTTCCTTCTAGATTCTTCGCTGAGAATTAGACCGGCCACATCATCAAATTTCAGCTTTGTCGATCCTGAAGAATTGCTCACAGCAATCACCAAACCATCCCAACTGTCTGGCAAACTGGATAAGATTAATAATGCCCTGACCTCATCCTCAAAAGCAATGTCAACGGATTCCAACTGGCTCGTGACTGTATTGAACTCGTTTAGATGTTCAGCCACCATCTGACATCTTCATGTTGAATAGTTGTTTCATAAGATGAACCTTGTTGGATGCTGAGGCTTTTCATACATGGTAGTTAGGGCTTCCATTAATTCTTTTGTCGTTTTTACCTTGGATATATTGAAGGCGACGCTCTTAGACAAAGAGAGTCGGATCGTTCCTAAAGCCTTCCTATCCAGTAAAAACCATTCATCATCTGTCAACTTTTCTGGTTTCTTCTCTTTTCCTCCTAGAAGAATATAGAGGTCCTTCTGATACAGATAATCCTCCATCTGCATCTTCCAGAAGGCAAAGTTTGAACCATCAAACTTCTCAATTCTAGTTTTCCCATCTTCTGTCATCGCTCCCAATAGAACTAAACCAATAGCTCTGATACCAGTTGTTGCGCAGCACGCCAACAACGCAGTGAGCCTAGATCCAATCTAAGGCCTCACCCACAAACGATAGACAGAGAAGAAATATAAACTAGAAATAGATCAAAACAATCCAAAACAAACCACAAGACAAGATATACGTGGAAAACCCCAAACTAGGGTAAAAAACCACGGATGCAAAATTCCACTATGAAGAGAAACGAAGATTACAAGGCAATATACTAACCTCTCTCTTGGAAGTACAGAGAAAATCCCTTGCCCACACCTTAGAATAATTTCCTAGAATTCACCTTAACCTAAATAGCCCTAGGGACCCCAATTTATAGTTTTGGCAACTTCCCTTTCCGCATCCCAGTTGCGAAAGACTTCCGAAGGATTTGCGACACGAAATCTGCAAAACTCCTTTCGCATCCCAGTTGTGAAAGGACTTGCGACACGAAATCCACGAAACTCCTTTCGCATCCCAGTTGCGAAAGGACTTGCGACACGTAGAATAACCCTAGGGACCCCAATTTATAGTTTTGGCAACTTCCCTTTCGCATCCCAGTTGCGAAAGGACTTGTGACACGAAATCCGCGAAACTCCTTTCGCATCCCAGTTGCGAAAGGACTTGCGACATGAAATCCGCGAAACTCCTTTCGCATCCCAGTTGCAAAAGGACTTGCGACACAAAATCCGTGCAACCTCGACTGGTCGTGGGGGGGCCCAGATGTGGCTCCACTTCTCAACAATGTGATCTTAGAAGAATGGATATTGCAGTTGGTTTTACATGGTTTTCCACGGGCAGCAGTTACAAGTGAAAATGAGACTGCTTAACCATATATTCCAAGTGGATCGCTACAGAATAGCATTTTAAAGTAAGGCGATTGCGATTTAGAGTCCAGCTAAAGTCAGTGCTAGAAACGAGTAATTGAAGTGTTTGATCCAAGTGCAAGCTTCTCCATTCCATTCTTTGAAAGTAATTAGTGCTGCAGTGTGGTGTGGATGTTTCAGCATCTCAGGGCAAATGTCTTAACAAGCAAGGAGAGCTGTGAATATGAGTTTTCCTTTCTTCTCTTTCACCCGCGAGCTTAGATGAATATGGGTTTTTAGTTTTTCCCTTTTTTCTCCTGGTGTAGCATTATCAGAAGCGCATTGAAGTTGGGTTATGCCTCAAGAGAGTAGACATCCAGAACCAGCAGTGTTACTTCACATCCCAATGCAATGGGTTGAAACGTTTATAGCAGTCATTATAGTGTTGACGTGTGTATGTGTGTATAGATACTTATAACCACATGACTTTTTTTTAATCTAAAGTTAGAGCTGTACACGAACCGAGTTAGCTCAGTTAACTCCCTCGACTGGACTCGAAAAAGCTCGATTCGACTCGGTTCAAAATTGAGTTCGAGCCAAGTTGAGCTGATTTTTGGAGCTCGAAAAAATTTTGAGCTGAGCTTGAGTTTGTCCGAGCTCAAATCGGCTTGGATCAAACCTCAACTCGAATTGAACTCAGCTTGAATCAGTTCTTATTTTGATATTGACGTTGCTCACCAAGTGTTTGATGAAATGACTAAACAAAGTGTTGTTTTGGGTACATACATTCTCCACGGGATCGACTGGTGGCAAGGAAGGTATGTATACGAAACAAATCACTAAAAAATTTTACATGATAAAACTACTCTTTAATTTTGATTTTGATGCTGCCTATCAAGTGTTTGATGAAATACTTATAATTGCTACTGTTGTTTTGCATACGGTGAGAAATTGAAGGTGCACTCTGTGTTTGAAAAAATTCCGCACAAGCTCGAACTCGACTCAAACTAGCCCGAGCTGCTAACCGAACCAAGTCAAGCTAGCCAGTCAGGCTTGAGCCAAGTCAAGTTCGACTTGGGGTCAGCTACTAGCGGAGCTGAGTTGAGCTATGCCAAGCTCGAATAGGTTCAATTCATGTACAACTCTATCTAAAGTTATTAAAAGAGTCAAGAAGTGTGGAAGGACGATTGAATGAAGCCAGTTTCTTTGATTGGCAACCAAAAAAAAACCTCGAATGAATGAAATGTGTAAGTACATAAATCATTGTGATAAGGAACATCCAAAAACACAAAATAAATAGAGAGACAAAAAAAACTACAAAAGAATAGAGTTATTTTCAATTTTTACCAATTGCCTGTAAATGTCGGCTCGATGGTTGGTATTCCTCCATCCGAATGGTCCATTAAACAAAATCACCTGAATTGGAAAATCCTGGACATAGAAATTTGTATCTTTTTCAATATTAAATGGCCATATATAGTGGGCCAATCATATCAATATTTACATCACTGAAGGACCGGATTGGTTACTACTCCCATGCGTTCTTAACTAGGAACGGACAGGGGCTCTGAGACGCCAGCATGATGTATGGCTTTATCCACACCGTCCATCCATTTTGCCATTTCATTTTAGGATACCAGCCCAAAAATGAGGCAGTTCAGAGGCTCAAGCGGACCACACAGTAGGGATTAAACACCTACCATTGAAAACTTTTTAGGGACCATAGAGGTTTTGGATCAAGTTAGTATTGTGTTTTCCCTTCAAGCTCTATATGACTTATGAACAGATTGGATGGCAATAAACCATCATGGTGGGCCCTAGGGAGGTTTCAACAGTGGTGGTCATTATTCTGCTGCTTTTGTGGTGTGGTTCACTTGATCCTTAGATCTGGCTCATTTTTGGCCTTGTACCTAAAAATTTCAAAATGAATGGACAGTATGGATAAAACCCATACATCATGTGGCCCCTCAGAGCTCCTGTCCATTCCTAGTCGGTGGTAGCACCCAATCCGCGTCCATCACAGAAATATGG
>JAJHSJ010000002.1:19451403-19530322 GCA_021015155.1 Magnolia officinalis | reverse complement strand
AAGCAAGAGATAATAAAGATATCTATTATAAACATTCACCACATTTGCATAAATAAAATTATAACCATTCTCCACATATACAAAAAGTAAACATTCACCAAACACCAAGAATTATAGTGGTTCGGTGTGTACACTAACTGTTCTCAAACAGTCACACCTACTCCACTCTCAATAATCACAATCCACATGATATTGGCTTTCACTAAAAACAAGGTTTTCACAGGGTCACCTCAAAACCTGATACAGTTGTGATTTTTAAAGGGCTATCACAAACAAAAACCCCACACTGAGATTTTTTGGCTATCTTAGAAAAACCAACAATTGAGATTTTCTGGCTATATCATAAAAAAGCCAAATATAGAAAGTAGAGTGATACTTATCTTCACCAAAAGAAGCTGTAGCCTTAAATCGCTTTTCTTGAATGACGAATGTTCAACGTTCAGTCCAATAGAAAAGGTCCAGGGTTTTAATTGATTTTAATTAGTTTTAAACCCAAATGCTACTTGCATTAATTCTCTCAAATCTCAATAAAAGTAAACACTCTTTTTGATATCAGAATGACAGAGTTTTAAAATAAAGGAATTAATGAAAAAGCTATAAAATAAAATTATAAATACCGCTTGATAGCTTGACAATAAATGAGCTTCTCTCTCTCTTGAATTAGGGCTTTGATAGGCTTAAGTTGTATTTTAGGATTGAGGAAAGGACCTCTATTTATAGTCATAAAATTTATTCCTTGACTGGTCGAAGCACCGGATTCAGTTCCAATAAATTTTCAAATTCGAGTGGGTTAAGTTCCAACAAATCTTCGACTGGTCAAAGAGCCTGTTCGACTGGTTGAGCAAGCTAAATCTGATTAGATTATAGTTGCTGAACTTCAAGTGAGAAACCTTTGATTGGTCGAAGATGCAACAAAAATTTTGTTATACTTCAACTGCTCCTTTGACTAGTCGAGGAATTTTAGACTGGTCGAAGCAAAATTTTGACAAGTTAAAATTTAGTCAATTATAAGTATAAAAACCCAAATTAAATATGTTTTGAAAGCCCCTAAACCTAAAATCTTTCTTGGGTTTAAATTACCTGTATGGACTGAACTTCGTAGAAACTTGAAGTTCTTAAAGGAGCTTGATCTTCTACTTAGAATATTCATCAGTAAGAGTTGAACTTGCACTTGGAGCTTGATCTTCTACTAGCATTTTTAGTAGAACTTGAACTTGAACCTGAAGCTTGATCTTGCACTCGGAACTTGATCTTCTACTAGCAATTTTAGTAGAACTTGAACTTGAAGGTGAACTTTTCATCTTGATCCGCGTGACTTAAACTTTAGCTTGACTTCAATTTGAATATAAGCTAGACTTCAACTTGAACATGAGCTTGTCTTTAACTTGAAGAACACTATGCTAAGTTGTTTTGACAAGACAAAATTTGACAAACCAGTGTGTAAGGCACGTATCCTAGACCGTACCATTCCTTAGACTCTTGCGATCTTCCTCGTCGAATTCCGTCAACCTGCGACCTATAATCGGCGTTTGTGCACTACCCTAAGTCGCACCCTATCTACTCGAGTTGACTCGAGCTGAGATTTGTACCCTCGCGACCACGCCGTCGCCATGGTTCCAACGCCGTGTCTTGCGCACTGATGCGATACCCACGCTAAGAGATGTAGGCCCGCATATATTTCGAGAAAACGCCACGCATTACAAATCCCGAGAGAATCTCTACCATCCATCACATAAATCAATCAAGTACAAGTCAAGTACACAACCCATCACTCCACCCATCACACCCATCCCTCTCTCATCCAAAAGTCAACCCTCATGTCATCTCTCCTTGCACCACCATACCTCTCATCCCATCCCTCTTACACACCCATCTCTCTCCTTACATGTCCCATCTTTCACTCATTCTCTACCATTTTTCTTAGCAACTAAGAGAGAAAAAGACTAAGGAGAGAAAAGAGAAAGAACCCAAGATTAAGGCCCACTTCCCTACCCCAAATCTCACCATCCAACCCTTCAATCTTCATCATCCTCCATCAAAGAGAGAGCTTAGGAGGCAAGGATTCCAAGGTGCTAAAGAAGAGGACATAGGTGGGTGTTTTATAGGAGTAGATTTACGTTTTGATGTTGGGCCAAGTGAGGCCTACTGATCGATGGTATTGTTCTCACTTTGGACCCTAGGTGTGGCTGATGGCTTACCATGATTCATATGTTCATTTCGTGATGGGACCATTCTCCATGGACCCCGTCATGATGTTTATTTTTCTAGTATGAAAAGGTCATCTAGACCTTGCATTTTAGCGAAGAGAAGAAAGGATCCCCACCGTTGATTTTGATTGGTGGGCCCACATGTAATGAGACCCACTTGATGTACATCTTGTAATGCATGGCAGGGAGGGCTCATAGTGGCGGAGCCCTCCATCGAACATTTCTCTCTCTTCTCTCTTTCCTTTTCGTGTATGATGGCCCACCTTGATGTATGATCCACGCCGTCCAACCAAGTGGACCAAACCGGGCCCAAGTTGCAGCGACCTCGCTACTCGTCTGGGCAACCCCCATTTTGAAGGAAAACATAGATATCGGCTTGGTCCAACACGTGTGGCCCACCCTCATGGGACCACCGTGATGCATGTAATTTATTCACACCGTCTAGCCTGCTGGACGGTGTGACCCACCCTTAATATATGTATCTGGCATCCAGGCCGTCCAAGGCCTGAACGCTGGATCAAATAATAATAATATTATTATATATAAATAAGATATAATATATATAATGTATATGTGGTGGGCCCCATGTGAGACCCACTTGCTGTGAGCAGATTGGCTAGTGTATCTCACATCAGCTACATAGCTGCCATATTGACGTTGGCAAGGTAGGTGGGTCTGATCATGAGGTATGTGTTATACCCAAACCGTCCATCTATGTGGATCCCACCATGATGTACGTGTTTCATCCGTGCTGCCCTGCATGTGGGACCACTTGAGATATGTATTATATCCACACCGTCCCTGCATGTGGGACGGTGTGACTCACCGTGATATATGTGTTAAATGCACACTGTGCATCCAGGGAGCCCACGTGATGTATATATTTTATATATTCACACCATCCATACATGTGGACCCCACCTTGATGTATGTATCTGATCCACACCGTCCACCCAATTTCCCAGCTCATTTTAGGCGTTGAGCCGAAAAATGAAGTCGAACCGAATCTCTGGCGGGCCACATTGTAGAAAATGGTGGTTTTATGCGATATAAACTGTTAGAGTCCATCATGATGTTTCTGTGCATCAAAATATATTAAATATTGGGCTTGTTAGGCCTGTCTCAAGCCCAGGAACCCAACCGGTGGGGTGGATCCTCCTGATGTTGGTCCCACCTATGAAAATCCACCAGAAAATAATACACACACACACACACACACACACACACGGCGGGGTGGACGCTGTTGCTGCCAGCGTCCTTGCTGCTTATTGAAGGGTGGAACTGTGGGTCCCACCATAGGTCCCGTTGTGATGTATGTCGATCATCTACATCGTGCATTTGATCGGTCCCCTTTGGGAATGGCATGTCCCCAAAAATCAGCCGTACATGGAACTCAGGTGGCCCACACCATCTAAATCATGTGAAGACATATAAAAGCACTTGTTGGGGTCCATCTGAAATTTTGGATGCATCTGGAACTTGGTCTGATCCCTTAACCAAGTGGGCCACACATAATGGATGGGCCGGATTTGTGAACCACGTCTTGGTGGGCCCAACAAATGATTATAAACGTTTTAATGGAGGGTAAACCTCCCAACTTTGTGCATGGTGTGGCCCACACAAGCCACAGATTGACTTGATTCTAAGTCTCAGGCCTCACTATGATGTGTGTATCATATACACCCTATCCATTCTTTTTAAGGTCGTGGGCCCCATTGTCTTGAGGAGCCCACCCTATGTAAGTGCCCAACCATGGGCTGCCTTATGTAGGCCCACCATGATTTATGTGTTATATGCATGCCATCCATCAGTTTTGAGGCCCACCTAGTCAGGCCTACCATGATATATGTTCCATCCAGGTCGTCTAGGTACTGGACGTCCAGCAGGCCCAGATGGGCTAGACATCCAGCGCTTGGAGCCCATCATGATGTATGTGTTGTATACATGCTGTCCATCCCTTTTGTTGGGTCGTGGGTTGCTTTATGAGGCCCAATATGATGTAGGTGTTATGTACACACCGTTCATCCATTCCCTAGACATTGTGGTTGTATGAGAAGCCCATGTGATGTATTTATGGCCCATTGTGATGAATATGTGGCCCAAGTGATGAGGCCCATTATGATGTATATGTGGCCCATGAGTGAGGCCCAATGTGTTGTATATGAGGCCCATATGATGAGGCCCGATGTGTTGTATCTGAAGCTCATGTGATGCGGCCCATGGTGATGTATATGAGGTCCATTGTGATGTATGAGAGGCCCATAGATGAGGCCCATTGTGATGTATATCAGGCCCTTGTGATGTGACCCATTATGATGTGTATTAGGCCCATGTGATATGTGAGGCCCATATGATGAGGTCCATTATGTTGTATGTGAGGCCCTTATGTGAGGCCATGGGCCCCACTATATGTTTGGCTCTATGTGAGACACTTCTTGGGAGCAATGTTGGTTAAATGTTCACATTGATGGGCAATGATAGTTAAATGTCACATCGTGACATTCCCTTAGGCCTTTATTAGGCCCATTCTCATCCTTCTCTAAGTGGGTTGACCCTAATCATTGGGTCCCATTGATAATTGCATGATCCATCTATTCTTATTGGGCTAACCCAAATTGATAGGCCCCCATTATTATTAGTATGATCCATCTCACTTTATTGGGCTATCCCAATTCTTTAGGTCCCCATTGATGCTGCTAGAAGTACCCAAACCTGGAAGCCCACTCTTAGGCCCATAAGTAGGCCATCTAGACCCATCCTTATTATGAGGAGGATGCATCATCACCTCTGGCTATAGGTAGAAGAATTTGTAGTGTTAGATTTAGTATATCCAATGTTGAAGACCGATCCTCATGTTATGGATCAGATCTGCTGTCCTTCTATGGACCCCACCATATATAGGCCGATTATTGATTACGACTATGTTAGTATACACACTGAGTATGTATTAGTATAACATTAGGATTGTATAAGGTCACTGTGAGGCTCATTGTGATTATATGAGGCCCATCGTGATTGTATAAGGCCCATTGTGATTATATGAGGCCCATTGTGACCATGAGAGACCCATTGTGATTATACGAGGCCCATTGTGATTGTATAAGGCCCATTGCGTGATTGCATGAGGCCCATTGTGATTGTATGAGGCCCATTGTGACCATGAGAGGCCCATTGTGATTATATGAGGCCCATCGTGATTGTATGAGGCCCATTGTGACCATGAGAGACTCATTATGATTATACGAGGCCATCGTGATTGTTTGAGGCCCATTGTGCAATTGCATGAGGCCCATTGTGATTGTATGTGAACTAATTGTGATGTATGAGGCCCATCGTATGTGTGAGGACCATTATATGCGTGAGGTCCATTGTATGTGTGAGGCCCACCATGTGTAGGTGATTATTGCACACCACCCATTCACCTATACGGGCCATGGGCCACCTTATACAAGCCCACCATGATGTATGTGATTATAATCATAGTTAGTATACTTCATGATACATGCCCATAAGCATCATTCGCATGCTTGTTATAAGGAGTGATTGAGCATAGCACGTGCCATTGAGCTGATTGTTTATGGGACTCCCTAAGAGAAAGAGTTGCCCCACATGAGCGCGCGGTATGCGCAGGTTTGATGCATGACTGGATGATATGGCTCATGCATCTCACATTTTGTGACATGATCATTTGGTACCCTAGTGACATCAGGGCTGCGACCTCCACAGTCTATCATAGATAGCCAGATGGGACACCGAAAATGTTTGATTTGAGCATATGGGCACTTTGGATGTCTGTGGGTGAAAGTCCCTAAACTCCCGTGGCTGGGGGATGCTCCAACGTCTAGACCGGGTGGAAGACATGAGCGCCGAGTACCAAATACCAGTACGTCGCACTTCCCTCTGTGTTGTGGTTGGTTGGGAGGGGGTGTGGCCTTACCCGCCCTAGGATAGGGGAGGCAAAGCTAGGTTGAGTTTGACCAGCTCATAAGTGGGTCCACTATCGACGAGTCGGGCCGATATTGGTAGGTGGGTAGTGAGGTCTTTTCCACTCGCTGGGCTGCGCGGTCGGCAGGGGCGGTATCTAGCTTGGAGTGTACTAGACCCTGGTGATGATCCCAGATATTTACGGTACTGATATGTGGACTTATCGAGCAAGAGTTGTATACTCATCATTTTACTCATTCATTCACTATCCACTCGTGCTGGTAGTGCGCAACTAATTTGTTATGTGTACCTTTGCAATGGCCAGGATTTCGGTTGGGGCGCCCGACCAACCGAAAACAGGAGTTTACCACATTGAGTCTGACTATCCAAATTTAGGTATGAGATTAGTTTGGATAGAAGTCCCTTGTGATGGACCCCATAGCCTACGATACTACGTACTATCATCCCGACTTCACACTCCAGCTTGGTCATTTCATTCACACCATATATTGCATTGCATCCTCAACACATATTATTTGGTTTACTATGCTTCTATATTGCATAGCCTAAATGAGGTTGATGGTATTATGGACTCGCTAGGATCTGCATATTGCATTACATCCATGGCTTATGGCATTTGGGTTGCTATGTTTCTACATTTGTATGGCATAGATGAGGCTGATGGTATTCATGGCTCTTCATAATTGCATATTGTATTGCATCCTCGGTATCTGATATTTGACACATTATGACTTCGCATTGCATAGCCATCTACATTGCATACTCTGATATTGAATGACTTATAGCCTTGCCAGTATTCCACTTATGCTGATATTTGTATGCTTGACACTTATCTTACGCACACATGTACATCACCCTCTAAGCTTTCTATAAGCTTATGCATGATAGATGCGTGTATGTGACGATAAGATGCAGTCGAGCAGAGGCAGGAGTGTGCAGCAGAACTTCTATAGCTTTTGTCGTTTATCTTGTATTTCCCTTTCACGTATTGTACTCAAGTTTTTATATTAGTGGATATGTGATGATGATGTTACCTTTGTGATTTGGGTACACTTGTGGTTATGCTCCTTACAAAAAAAATTCACATTGAAAATCCTCCTTGTAGGATCCCAGAATCGGAACCTTGCGTATGGGTGTTGGGAGCCGAGAATGGGGTACTACAGAGGCTGTTGGCACCAGATTCGGCGATCGAGAATTTTGTGAGCCCGGTTTCCGAGTTTGGGGCATGACAAGGTGTAACATGTGCGTTAAACATAATATCACTTATAAAACCATTGTCCAAATCCTATAAGAGAAACTTTTAGTTGAATCCCCTAGGTAAACAACTTCTCATTAGTTGTAGGATATTCAACCAACCTCCCATCACCTTGTTTACCTCGGAGGAGCATTATATGCAAGGTGATTGATAGTGGAGCTGAAGCCTTGGCGAAACAGCGATAACATGATCGAGAGAGCATCGGGGAGCTGATTGAAACATGAGAAAGTAGAGATCAAGCAACTTAAGAAGGCGCTACAAATGGGGCTCAATCAGACAAGTAAGTTGTCATTAAGAGTCAACATTTTAGTTTCTTTTCTTGTGTAGGATTGAGGCTAAGAGTTTGTAAACTCAAACTCGACTAGGTTTCATAGGACTTTGGCCTTTATGTAGGGCCTAAATACGTGATTCCTATGTAGGACCAAGGTTGCTGGTTAGCCTAAGGAGAAACCAACACAAGTCTCTTGTGGGAGCCTCCGGCGGGAGAATACGTATAGGGTTCTTATGTAGGACCTTGGCTCTTGCGTAGAGCCTAAAACCTTAGGTTCTTATGTAGGACCTTGATTGTAGTGTGGAATGTAAATTCTAGGTTCTTGTGTAGGACCTGGCTCTTGTATAGGGACTAAACCTGAGGTTCTTGTGTAGGACCTTGGCTCTTGTGTAGAGCCTAAATCATTGGGTTCGGGAGTAGGATCCCTGCTCTTGTGTAGGGCATAAATCTTAGAGTCATTGTATAGTGTTGTAAAGGTTAAAAGTGAACTTGATTTAAAACCTCTGATATTGAAATCCGATACACTCATGGGCAGAGTGCGTTCGTCGGGAGTGGAGTAGGCAAGTAGCCAAACCACTGTTTATATTGTGTTTGGGATTGTCATATGCGCACTTGTTCAATTATGCATTTGTGTTTGAATGTTTAATTATACATGCGTGATTAGGTGAATGATTAGTGATAGAATATGTAACACATCCCACACACACATATACACTATCTTTATAAACCAGTTACTTATTTGCAAATCCTTTGTAGTCTATGTGATTAGACTCTCTATTGGCTTGGAAGCCTTAGAGTTATATTACCTTGCTTAGTTTAAGTTAAGGAATTTATGTTTTAAATAGACATAATTTTACATTGGTCTTAATCACCCCCTCTAGGACATAACATTCATTCTCTAGCTCCGTCAAGCTTCTGCACTTAATGCATTACAGCAAAAACTGCAATTTTAATTGGTATCAGAGCGGGTAGCTCTTGAAGGGTGTAACCGCTTGAATTGATCTAAGGAGCTTTGGAATGATGTCTTCCTATAAAGGGAGAGATAAGGTTACCCAAGAACACAAGCTTATTTGTAAATCTGGTTTGGGTAAACCTTTTGAGATCAATAGAGGAATTGAACTTAATAGTCACATTTTTTCCTCTACCCCTCTGGTAATCCAAAGGGACTTGTCTACTTCGGGAAGTAGCTCGAGAACTCCTCAAGTGTGTCATACTTGTGGAGAAGGAGGGCACCTTAAATTTAAATGTACATCTTTCTAAATGGCCTAATCCACCTCAGTCAGAAACCAAATTGGAAAACTCTCAATGACTGAGAAATTGATACACTAATGAAGAAGCATCCCTAAAAGATCGCTGGAAAAAGTTATAGAGTTTCCAACCATTCTTAAAAGAACCGATCGGTCGAAGGTGTTGCTAACTTTAATTATCCGGCTTAATGAAAAGGCCAAATCAATGCTACTTAAGGGAAATAAAAATTTAGGTAGGACTAACATAGATAAACCACCTACCAAACATGGATCTCCAAATAAGAAATCACTTAAGGGAGATACTTCTAGGAATATCATTCTCCCTCTCGAACATAGTTTGGTTCCTAGGAAATTCACACCCAAGTGGATCATGAAGAGGAATAGGTGACCTTGGATGGTCTAATTGTGATGAAATGCTAAACAAGAGGATTTAGCCTCATTTTGAGCTCGATTGATAAATCTGATGATCAAGACTCACATATGAGATTTATTGTAAAATTTGAGGATTTCAGCCTCTTCCATGAGCATATAATTAAATCAGAGGATTTTTGGCTCATATTGCGCTTAATTGTAAAATCTGAGGATTTAGCCTCATTTATATTGGTAATTGTTGAGACTCGAATATTGCACATTTTTCCCCATTTATATCTTGGTTTTATGAATATGATAATGCTTAATGTTATATTTTATACATGTTCGTATTGCAAGGTGAGTTTAAGAGCTTAGATTGAAAAGAATGTTAAAAGCATAGATTTGATGCTCAAGAATCACTGAGGCAAAGAATGGACCTTTGGAGACTAAGATTGAAGAAGTCACATACTAAAGATCCAAGGAAACCAAGTGAGGAATGAAGAGAATCCAAGATTTAAAGCGTTGGTCAGCTAGCCCAAGAATTCGGCCATCCTGAGAAAGTTCGGCTGAAATTCCAGCAACATGTTCTTCTGAAATTTGTGGGAGTTCGACTAGCCCAAGTGTTGGTTCGGCTAGCTTGAGTGTCGGTCGGCTAGCCGAAGCTCTGCTTAGGCTAGCATAAGGTTATGCAAATTCTACGCAGAGTGTGAAAATTTGAGGCAGTTTTCGAATTTTTCAAGTCGGTTTGAAGGAGGGAGTTCCCCACTTATAAATAGGGCATCCCAGGGCATTCCTAAATATTATCATTTAGAGCATTCAAGGGCAAGATCTAGAGTTTTTTTTCTAGAATTTTTAGAGGGCTTTCAAGTTTCTTAAAGTTTTAGAAATTATTTTTCTTTTAAACATTTTTTATTTGCATTTATTTCTTTCTTGTTGCTTTTATTTTTGCAATTTAGTTATATTTTTCTATGTTCCCTCCAGCCTAAGCTAGAAGGGAAGCACCAATGTTTAATGATTCTTTAAGTTATGATGATGATTGTTTTTAATGATGAGATGAATGGTGTATGCATGTTATCAATCATCTAGGTTTAGGTTTTTTATCATCATGTGAGATCTATATGTTTCCATCATGTGAGATCTATATTGATGGATAGGCTTAACCTAGATCAATTAAATTTCTTAGATGAGAGATATTCTTACATTTATTTGATTCATTATCTTATGGATATGAGTGCTTACAATCACTAGCATTTGAAAATATTTGTCAATGGTGTTAATCCATGATTCTCTAATCTCTTATATCATTTACTAAAAATATTTAAACTGTTCTATTTTCTGATTAGGCCGACCATAGTGTTCAGATCCTAATTGTATTATCAAAGTCATCATGATTTATGGATTATTAACCTATGTGTGAAACTTTGAAGCTTGGGTGTTGTTTTAATTTAATTGAATTTCATACCTTCAAAATTCTCAAAATCAAACAATCTATTTAGTTTCCATTACTTAGTTAGTTTTGCATTTGATTTTCTCATTCTCATAAATCATCTCACTGTGGGATCGACCCTGTATTCACAGGATATTACTTATGAGCCTTTGAAAGTAACTATGACATAAGGTTACTCCTGCTTGGGATTTCATCACCCAAGTGTTGTGGTTGTCTTACAGTTGCTGCTTAATCACAAAGACCATTCGTTGAATTTATTTTCCAAATTACCATAATTTAATTTCTGCATTAGTTTTACTTTATTTTATTTTTATTTACTTTGTGGATTGAACCTTATGGTCAGCTCTGCCACTTGGGTTGTTGATTTATTTTGCTTTGTAGTTTAAACCCTTATGGTCGACTCTTTCGCCTGAGTTGTTGGATAAGTTTTTATTTTTTACTTTAAGTATCATACTTGCTATTTGAATTTGTGGTTTTTGTTGTGTGGTGTGGATGGTTTATGTCCCGTTGGAGTAGGGATCAAAACAATCGACTCTCCTCCAAAGGTGGACTAGTCCCAGGCCTTAATCATTCATTTAGGAAAGGCAGTCAACGCCACTTGGATTTCATGGCAGACCCAGTTGATAATGCAAATCCAAATCTACTAGATCCAACTATAATCTAAAACAGAGAAAATCAACGCAATCCTCCTCTTGAGGATGAGAATGAAGTTCATAGGAATGTGTTAAACCAACCACGGACTTTACGTGAACATTTACACCCTGAGAGATCAACTTTACCATCTTGCATTGTGTTCCTTGCTCACACAGGGAACATTGATTTTAAATCAGGTGTGATTCAATTGATTCATAAATTTCATGGATTAGATTATGAAAGCCCCGGCTTGCACCTCAAAGACTTTGAGGAAGTAATTGCAACATTACAGGTAAACAATGGCAGTAGGGATGCACTCAAACTTAGGTTATTTTCATTTTCTCTAAAGGATCGGGCCAAAGCATGGCTCAACTCTCTAAGACCTCATACCATCACTACATGGCAAGCCTTAAGTAGAGTGTTTTTGAAAAAATTCTTTCCCGAGCATAAAACAAATGCACTGAAACAAGAAATCATGTCGTTCTCCCAAAAGGGGAATGAACTATTTTTTCAAGCTTGTGAGCATTTCAAAGACCTTCTGCTTACTTGCCCACATCATGGTTATGAACTATAACACTTGATTGATGCATTTCGAAAGGGCTTATCATGGATACCTGTCAGTTCATAAAGATGATGTGTGGTGGAACCTTTCTCGACAAAGATCATAAAGAGGCTTGGGATTTTCTAGACATGTTAGTAGAGAATACTCATACGTGGGATGTCTCTGCTAAACCGGACCAAACTAGACCCATTCCTAGAGAGAAAGCGGGGATGTACGTCCTAAGAGAGGAAGACGACCTTAATGCAAAATTCGCTGCATTGGCTAGAAAGGTCGAAGCCTTAGAAATTAGGAAGGTTGATGCGATTAAAGCAAACACCTCCTTAGGTAATTTTTGTAGCATTTGTGGTGGTGTCGACCATGACACAAAGGATTGTCCAATAATCCCAGTTGTACAATATATCATGCATGAGCATGGACAAGCAAATGCTATAAATAACTACCAAAGGCCAGTTGTGCAACCAATGGGAAGCACGTACAATCCAAATTGTCGTAACCATCCTAATATTAGTTGGAGGAGTGGACCACAACTTAATGCACCCAATGCACCTCAAGGGCCTCCACCAAAAAACTTCTTTGGGGCACCTAACAATGCACAATATGTGTCCCTACGAAAGCGATCATCTGTGAAGGATGCATCGATCGCATTCATGAACTCTCAAGCTCAAATGAATCGGTCTCTAATCTAATCAAATCAGGAATTAAAAACGGTCGTGGCTAGGATTGAGACTCAACTAAATACTAGGGAAAAAAGGCACACTTCCTTCTCAACCTGTGCCAAACCCTACAAATACACATTTCATTGGATACACAAATCCAAGTAAACTACATCATGAACAAGCTAAAGGCTATCATTACCTTGAGAAGTGGAAAAGATGTCGATAACAAGATAATGCAACCGGTAGAAATATTGGAGGATGAGCCACCATCTCAAGAGAATGATGAATCAGCTATGGTTCAAGAGCCGTAACAACAAAAGGATAAAGAGACTAAGTCACATGAGCTTCCAGTTCCGTTCCCATCTAGACTTCAGAACCCGACTATTCCCATGAAATATCAAGAGGTGTTAGATGTGCTCCAAAAAGTAACTGTCAATGTTCCTCTGCTTGATGCCATTAGATAAATTCCATTATATGTTAAATATCTCAAGGATTTGTGCACCGTAAAGAGGAAATTAAACGTGTACAAGAAGGCTTTCCTCAATGAGAAAGTGAGCGCTATCATTCAGAAAAGGGCTGTACCCAAATACAAATACTTGGGAAGTCTCACTATTCCTTATATTATTGGAAAATTTTAAATTGAGCATGCTTTGCTAGATTTGGGTGCAAGTGTCAACTTAGTACCTTATTTGGTTTACTAACAAATGGGGTTAGGCGAGCTTAAATCAACCACGATTACACTCCAACTCGCTGATCGCTCCATTAAGGTACCACGGGGAATTTTAGAGTGGAACAATTCTACTTCCCCGTGGATTTTATTATACTACACACTGAACCATGTGTAAATGTTAGAGCTCAAGTTCTCATTATTTTAGGCCACCCATTCCTAGAAACTTCAAATGCAATCATCAATTGCAGGAATGGAATGATGAAGTTGCCTTTTGGTAACATGACCTTAGAGCTCAATATTTTCAATCTATGTAAGCAGCCCATAGACAATAATGAGATCCATGAGTTGAATTTTATGGACTGTTTGATAGAGGAAGAGGAATTAGAACCTAGCCTATCTAAGGAATTGATTAAAGTCTTTGGGGACTTAAAAAAATTATGATTTAGAAAAAGTGTTAGTTGAAATTTGTGATGATAATGAGAGCACTACCACCCAGGACATTGGTAGATACTAATGGAGACTGCGCACTCAAATCTTGTTTATCGAGGACTTGCGACCTCTGTCATCACTAACCAATGCTCCAAAGCTTGATTTAAAACCACTACCAAATGAGCTTAAGTATGTACACTTAGGTGAAAATGAAACTCATCCTGTGGTGATCTCTTCATTTTTAGAAAAATATCAAGTGATTAAATTGTTAAATGTTTTAGGGACCACAAGGGAGTCTTGAGCTAGACCATTTTTGACATTAAGGGTATAAGCCCTTCCATATGCACCCGTCGGATCCACCTCGATAAGGATGCCAAATCAATTAGACAACCCCAAAGGCGTCTCAATCCAAACATGATGAAAGTTGTAAAAAATGAGATGATCAAATTGTTAGATGTGAGAATTATCCACCCAATATCCAATAGTGTTTGGACGAGTCCAACTCAAGTAGTTCCAAAGAAATCCGGAATAACTATCGTACAAAATTCTAATAATGAACTCATACCAACACGTGTCACCACAGGTTGACATGTCTGCATTGACTATATAAAATTGAATACGGTCACAAAAAATGACCATTTCCCTCTACCATTCATTGATCTAGTTTTAGAGAGGGTAGTAGGTCACTCCTTTATAGCTTCCTTGATGGATATTCCGGATATAACCAAATATAGATAGCCTTAAAGGACCAAGAGAAAACCCCGTTCACTTGTCCATTTGGCATGTTTGCTTTCAAATGGATGTCATTTGGATTGTGTAACGCCCCAACAACTTTCCAACGATGTATGTTAAGTATTTTTTAAAATATGGTTGGGAAGTTTCTTGAGGTTTTCATGAATGAGTTCTCTGTATTTGGGAGTAGTTTTAAGGAATGTCTCAACGATTTATTTCTTGTCTATCTAGGTATGAAGAGAAGTACCTTATCTTAAATTGGTAGAAGTGTTATTTCATGATTCAAAAGAAAATTGTTTTGAGCCATGTTATATCTAAAAATGGAATCAAAGTAGATTGCTCAAAACTCGACATTATTGTTAATCTACCTATTCCCCGAACTGTTAGAGATATTAGATTACTTCTAGAGCACGCCGGTTTCTCTAGAAGATTCATGAAGGACTTTAGTGCAATTACTGGACCCTTGACTAATTTTCTTTAAAAGGATGTCTCATTTAAGTGGACATATGAGTGTGTAAGTGCCTTTAATAAAATTAAATTATCTCTTACCACTGCACCTATCATGCGTCCACCAGATTAGACACTTCCTTTTCAACTAATGTGCGATGCAAATGATTATGTCATAGGGGTTGTTTTGGGCCAAAGGAAAGATAAATGGCCCTACGTTATTCACTATGCGAGTAGAACTCTAAACTCGGCTCAAGTGAACTACTCAACAACTGAAAAGGAGTTACTTACAGTAGTTTTTGTTTTGGATAAGTTTAGGTCCTACTTGCTGGGATCCAAAGTGGTTATTTTCATGGACCACTCGGCTTTGAAATATTTGTTATCTAAGAAGGATGCAAAGCCGAGACTTTTGAGATGGATCCTCCTACTCCAGGAATTTGACTTAGAGATAAAAGATAAGAAAGGAATAGAGAATGTAGTGGTCGATCATCTTTCCAGATTAGTATTAAATGATTTCACTGAGGAGATGCATATTCAGGACACCTTCTCCGATGAACAATTATTTGCAATCTCCAAATTACATTGGTATGTGGATATAATGAACTATCTTGTGACGAGAAAAACGCTTCCTATCATTGGAAGTCATAAGATAGGAAGTATTTTAAAATTGAGGTTAGGAGATTCTTCTGGGATGACCTGTAGTTATATAAATATGGGACTGATCAATTTTTTAGACGTTGTGTCCTAGAGGATGAAGTTCAGAGTGTTATTTCCTTTTGCCACATGAAAGCATGTGGTGACCATTTTTTTGCTAAGAAAACCACTGCAAAAATCCTGCAGTGTGAGTTTTACAGGCCCACCATGTTTAAAGACATCCACGCTTTCTGTGTTGTTTGTGATAAATGTCAAAGATTGGGAAGAGTGTCTCGGCGTAACATGATGCCTTTATCTCCTATTTTACCATTGAAAATTTTTTATTGTTGGGGTATTGATTTTATGAGCCCATTTCCATCTTCTTTTGAATTTCTTTATGTTAGTGTGGACTATATTTCCAAGTGGATTGAGGCAGTTCCAAGTAGGACTAATGACAACAAAGTGGTCTTACGATTCCTCAAAGAAAATATTTGTTTCTAGATTTGGAACTCCAAAGGCCATCATTAGTGATGGCGGGTCTCACTTTTGCAATAGTACATTTGAGGTTTTGATGAAGAAATATGGTATCAAGCAGAAAGTGAGCTCCCCATACTACCCACAAACGAGTGGGCAAGCTGAGATTTCTAATCAGGAAATCAAACATATTTTGGAGAAAACTATGAGGCCAAATAGGAAGGATTGGTCCCTCAGACTATCCAACGTTTTATGGGCTTATAGGTCTACTTATAAGACCCCGATTAGAATCTCTCCATACAGATTGGTGTATGGGAAGGCTTGCCACTTGCCAGTGGAATTGGAACATAGAGCATACTAAGCAATAAAGAAGTTAAACTTTGACATGGACCAAACAAGTAGACAAAGGAAATTAGAGTTGAATGAATTAGAGGAGTTACGGAGAGACTCCTATGAAAACTTTAAAATCTACGAAGAGAGGACCAAAGCTTTCCATGACAAAAACATCGTGAGAAAGAATTTTAAACCTTAGCAAAAGGTCCTATTGTACAATTCTCGTGTTCAGTTCTTTCTGAAAAAATTAAGGTCAAGATGAACAGACCCCTTCATTGTGAAGAATGTATACACACATGAGGCTGTTGAAATTGAGAACCCACGTAATGACAATGTGTACAAGGTTAATGGTCAAAGATTGAAGCCTTACATGGAAAACTTTCATTTAGGAGAGGAGTCCGTCCCTCTTCATGAGACAAATATATTCGGATTGATGCTCCTAGTTTGACAGAGCATTTGTGTAGGATTTGTATACTATTCATTTTTTTTAGTGTCACCTTGCAGGAGAGTTCTTCATGGCAGGTAATTTAAGCTTTAAAGTTGTTGAACTAAATATCACATGTTTAGAACTTAGATTATCATTGATCATTCCTATTTTTCATTGATATTTCATATGAATGACTTTAATTAAAATGCTCCATGATTTTAATGATTATATGCATCCCTTAACCCTTGTTATTATGAGCATTATAATTGTAAATCTTTGACTTATAGATTCGTTTCATAAATGATTTTATTGGTATATCTTTTGAAACTAACCCTTTGTCAAATACTAATAAAAATGCCGAGAAAGATCAAGTCCCACCAAAATAATGCATTCTCTTATATAAGGTTTATTTCTTGTTGATGCAGGTTTGATCGGGGAAGCAATTTAAGGGGAGAAATGCAAGTGTTATATGTCTTAGTGTATCGAGTTGTAAATTTTTTATATTTGACATGTAATATCTTTAGTTGTTTTGATATGTTATCGGCATGGACTATGACATGGTCTTAGGTTAAATTTTTATCATGTAACTGACAAAGGGGGAGATTGTTAGTGCATTTATTTTTACATCCAATTTGTTAATCACATGAGTCATTGTGTCATGTAGGCGGTTGAGCCTTTGGAAAGTGAAGACTGAAGACATAAGCGAAGATGATGCATCAATGAAGCAACAACAGGTAAAATATGTGCCTTTATGACCATAACCCTTGACCCAAAATAACCCATAGACCTCTAGATGATCATGACCTAATAGGAATACTTAATTGATCATCCCTTAGCCTTAAGAGACCAAGAAAAACATAATAAATATGGCTAGAAGATGTTCGGAGCTACTGTGTAAAAGATTGCCCAAAATAGTAGATTCCATGTGATGTTCGATGACATCGAGCTGCCATCAAACAGTCTTCGATGACATCGAAGACTTGGCTGATGATATCGATTGAGAGTCATGAATGTCCAGCAATTAACTGGATTCTTCTCTAAAATTCTCGATGGCATCAAGGTCCCTTTGATAACATCGAAACTTAAGTTTCGATGACATCGAAGTCTCTTCGATGACATCAATTAAGAGTCAGATTTGTCCAGCAAGGTTTTTTTTAATCTTTTTCCTCTCACTCCCAATCAAATATATATAATAGGAATATTGTAAATAATATTGCTCAACAGACAATACGGGGAAGCTCGTCACCTCAACGTAGGCCGACAACATGATCATGGTGTTCCATACTACCATGCTCAACTCATGAGTCTTGTGGATCGTATCGCTAATGGTTATAAGTAATTTTATTTAATCGGAACGGGCTATTCTATGTTCAATTGGTCGTTGTCATACATTATGAATATACATGATCAATCGACCATTAAACTAATTTGATCGACTTAAGAGAATCCTAGTGTAACTGATATTGGGTGCAAGTATCCCGCGTAGTCCAACTACTGTCTGTCATACGTGTTCAACCCAAGTCGATCGAATAAGCCTAGGGTGGCCGACTTAACTTGAGCCACACCTTAGTTCAGGCAATTTACTGACTGTCCCAACGTCGTTAACATTTCTAAACCTCACTAAGGACTAACTATTTATTAGACAATTATAATGAGATTTCATATAAATGATAAATTTTACAACTTATTCAAGTATTTCATCAAACATGTAAGCATCAAAAAGTAAGTACTAGTATTATTTGCAATTAAAATCAAAATATTAACATGTTATCACGCATCGAATCATTCACAACAAGTAATCATTACTGAGACCCTCAAGGGTCGATAAACGATTACTAGGAATAGTGGTTTACACCTTAAAGGGTTCTACGCGACCTAATCGCCCTTATGGTTAGGGTTTTGGGGAAAAGCACTAATTCCTAATGTAAAGCAAGAAAATGTCATTAATATCAAGCAAAATACTTATATGTTACAAAATTAAATGGTTGAATGTAAGTCTTACCTCCGTTCACAAGTAGCAGTGGATTCAGTGGAGGATTCAGTAAGTCCAAGGGTTTGATCGATGAGATACTAACCTCCAAGCACCAAGATTCCTCCCTCTCTCTTACATTCGCTATGTTCCTCTTTCTCTCTTCTTCTCTTACTAAGGTAATTCGTACTGAGCAAAGGAGCTACCCAAAGTTAGGTTTTTATAGTGCTAGAAGTGGTGCAATTGGCCCCAAGGGCCAAATTGTTGGTGTATTGACCCTATGGGAGGGTGTTTTCAACTATTGAGGGTCCACTAGAGGGTGTATGGGTCAATATAAACCATGTGATAGATGACCCTAGTGATGATCTACGCATAGACATGATCGGCCCACTATTTAGATGCATTGATCGACGAATATGATTATAAGTCAGTTCGACAGTCACTGATCATTGATAGAGGCTGCGAGTATAGGGTTAAATGCAGGGTGTTAACTTAAATTGGTGTCTTAAATTTGCTCACAATTTAACGATCCGAAAGACACAACTTTAGCAAAGACTAGATACAGAAAACTAACTTAAGTTCTTGATTAATTTTAGAAATATTCACACATCTCATGCACTGGCCTTACAAGTCCAAGTTGAGTAATTCGAGATGAGATCTCGGTTTGATGTCCCACTATAGATGTCAAGCCCGGTAAGACAAACGTCTTTCTATAGTCTCAAGTTTAGTGGCTTACTGATGAGCGATATAGATATTGTTTGGATAATTAGAGCATTTCTGAATTGAATTGGGTAGCGAGATTTCTTGTGTGCGATGATTATGGTTTGGATTAACTAAGTTCATAGTGTGTCCTATTTATAATTAGCGAAAATGACGATCCAATCCTAATCATCCTAAACTTTTGGTTCTTAGGATAAAAGAGTAACTTGGTCAGTTTGGTTTGGTAATTAAGTTTCGATCACTAGTTGTCTTGACTTTATATAGGTCTTTATTTAATTACGATTGTCTTGATTAGTCAGTGATAAATTCGCTAGATTTAGGGCCCTGGATGAATAAATCACGAGATTAAACTTGAGGTTTAAGTGATCGGGCTGATTTGTTAACTTCTTACGGTTAATTAATTATATTTATGCTGCTCTTTATTAGTAACACCTGCGTATAGGATAACATTGAGTGTTAAAGAGTTGGTAAGTGACAACATAAGCTAATTATAGAGAAAATTTTTCAAGGATTTTTAAAATCCAAATAATGAAAGTCTGTGATGTTACATTATGTCGATATGCACTAGTACCTATTGATCTATCACTAGATATTGTATGTTTCTTAATATTTTTATTATATCTTGAAAGTGTAAGAAGCAACCCATAGTCTCTAAGTCCAACACAAAAGCTGGGTATTGAGTTATATCTTCCGCCTCTAGTAAGATTGTTTTGCTATGAGGTCTTCTTTCAAATTCTAGGATTCGTATTACTGCCCAATTCCGCTTTCATGTAAATAAAATCAGCGCTATCAAGATTGCTTCCAATTATGTCTTTCATGATCGGACAAAACACACTGACATTGATAATCACTTCATGAAAAAGTTTCAGTCTATGATTATTTTCCTTCCACACATGATGTCTCAGGATAAGATCGCGAATATTCTCACAAAGACTAGGACGATTGTCCACTACTGTTTTTTAGTTCGCAAGTTGTTGTTAGTTAATCCACTATATCATTTTTTAGAGGGGAAGATTTAATTGATAGGTATAGATAAATAATGTATTTTTTTCCATGTATAGCGTAATTATAAATAAATACTATATTTATTATTTTTATGATGATTATTACCTTATCTCTATAAGAAGCTCTTGGAGAACTCTCACTGGGGTAGTACAATGTATCTTATATTTATTACCTAATACTATGATTTATATGTATCTCTTTAAAAAGCTATCCTAAAATATGATGATGCATCTATGTGGAAAGGTACTCCAATGCTATGTATAAAAATTAGAAGAGAATTCTCATAATGGTACGGTGTCACTATAGTTTGTGTCCAGCTGACCGATTAGGAAACCGGGAAATGACATCAATAGATAAGCCTTTTCCTTGTTATAATACATCTACCATGCCATCAGACACATGACAAATTAGACAATGAATCTGAACCATCCACCTACTGGGCACCACCATCATTTAATGTTAGCCATCACTTTTACTCTCCATTTCCATCCGAACATCAACTGCAAAACCTTTTTTGTCTTTTATTGCACCTTTGAAAGCCTGGCTTTAGATATCCCATTTACGATTCTTAAATCAGGGACCACCCTATAAATAAATGGACTATCGTAATCCACGTATACTCTGCAACATATACGTTGGGCAGGGACCTCATAATCATATTGGTTTTACAATAATCTAGAACAAAAAGATGATAGAGGAAAAATATAATGAGACAATTGGATCTATCGGGTTCAAGGCTTGACTTGAATAGTCAATTTCTCAAGACAGATTTGCTACCCTTTTTCTGGTAGTTCCAACAAGTGCAAACAAAGGAAATCTGCAAATTGTCTTCAAAATACAATGAACTCTCAATCTGAATTTCAACACAAAAATTTACACATTTAAGTGTTGAACAGATCTCTAGTTTTGACACTTATATGTCTTTTTAATGTTATGAAAAATCACAGTAAGAGATTAGATTCGAGAGTACTGCACAATAGAGAGAGAATACTATTCTGGATTATAATATCCAAGATTTATAGCAATTGAATGGTTATGGAGTTCTTCCAGTAGAGATACCAAAGTGCCTCTTCAAGACATCCACACCCATTCATAACAAACAACATCCTTTCATGAAAGGACATGACCATTTGTCTTATGGCAGTTATTTATGTACCCTTTTAGATAGAAAAAGGTTATCCAATAATTTAAAATTATTGTCACATAAACGACACATGGCATATGTGCCACATGTACACCCATGTCACAGTCACTCTCAATCAATATTAATGTTAATAATACTTCAGAGTAGTCAAGTTGCACCATGGCCAAAAAAGTTTGAATCCATACGACGTGCGCAAGTGCGAAGTGTTGTGCAGCACGCCAACAACGCAGTGAGCCTAGATCCAATGTAAGGCCTCACTGCGTTGTTGGCATGCTGCGCAACAACTGGTATCAGAGCTATTGGTTTAGTTCTATTGGGAGCGATGACAGAAGATGAGAAAACTAGAATTGAGAAGTTTGATGCAGATGGAAGATGCAGATGGAGGATTATCTATATCAGAAGGACCTCTATATTTCTCTAGGAGGAAAAGAGAAGAAACCAGAAAAGTTGACAGATGATGAATGGTTTTTACTGGATAGGAAGGCTTTAGGAACGATCCGACTCTCTTTGTCTAAGAGCGTCGCCTTCAATATATCCAATGTAAAAACGACAAAAGAATTAATGGAAGCCCTAGCCACCATGTATGAAAAGCCCTCAGCATCCAACAAGGTTCATCTTATGAAACAACTATTCAACATGAAGATGTCAGATGGTGGGAGAGTGGCTGAACATCTAAACGAGTTCAATACAGTCACGAGCCAGTTGGAATCCGTTGGCATTGCTTTTGAGGATGAGGTCAGGGTGTTATTGATCTTATCCAGTTTGCCAGACAGTTGGGATGGTTTGGTGATTACTGTGAGCAATTCTTCAGGATCGACAAAGCTAAAATTTGATGATGTGGCCGGTCTAATTCTCAGTGAAGAATCTAGAGGGAAGGCATCAGGAGTTTCAGGGGATTCAGGGAATGCTCTAAACGTTGAAGGAAGAGGAAGATCGCTGAACAAAGGAGGCAATAAACACGGGCGTTCTAAGTCAAGGAATAAGTCCAAGGGACCGAAAGACAAAGACGGGTGTTGGCATTGCGGCAAGAAGGGGCACATGAAACGTGATTGCAGGGCGCTCAAGAAACAAGAAGGAAGCTCTCAAGGTGGAAAAGATTCAGTGAATCTGTCTGAGGAGAGCGACACAGAGGCGTTGATCTTGTCTCTTAATGCGAGGAATGAGTCTTGGGTTATAGACTCGGGTGCTTCGTTTCATGCTACTTCGTGTAAGGAAGTTCTGCGTGATTATGTGTCAGGTGACTTTGGGAGAGTCTACCTAGGTGATGATGAGTCGTGCAATATTGTTGGAAAGAGAGATGTTCATGTAAATCAGAAAGACGAAACGGTCTTAAAATTGAAGGATGTCAGACATGTACTGAGTTTGAAACGTAATCTGATCTCAGTGGGACAGTTGGCTGATACCGGTTATGTGACGACATTCACCAGTGACTCCTGAAAGATCACAAAAGGTGCCTTGGTAATATCTCGAGGCAAAAAGAAAGTACTTTGTACGTGACTTCAAGATCGTATAGTTCACTCGCAGTCGCATCAACTGGAGTGAATGGGCAGTTATGGCATCAGAGGCTGAGACATATGAGTGAGAAAGGGATGAAAGTGCTATTGTCAAAAGGGAAGCTATCAGGGCTGAAGTCTATTGACTTGGAATTCTGCGAGGACTGCATGTATGGCAAGCAGAAGAGAGTAAGCTTCAAAAAGACGGGACGCGCTCCAAAGACACATCTGTTGGAGCTTGTACACACTGATGTGTGGGGACCGACACAGGTATTATCTCTTGGTGGCTCACGTTATTTTGTTACCTTTATTGATGATGCTAGTAGAAAACTGTGGGTCTACTTCTTAAACATAAATCTGATGTATTTGATGTATTTAAGAAGTGGAAAGTTATGGTAGAAAATGAGACAGGTAAAACAGTAAAGTGTCTCAGATCTGACAATGGGGGAGAGTATTGTGATAAGAGGTTTGAGGAGTATTGTCCATCAAATGGAATCAAACATCAGAAAACGATTCCAGGGACACCACAGCAGAATGGTGTGGCTGAGCGCATTAACAGGACCATCCTTGAGCGCGCCAGGAGCATGAGGTTACATGCAGGGTTGCCCAAGACCTTTTGGGCAGATGCTGTGAATACTGCCGCATATCTCATTAATAAAAGTCCCTCAGCACCATTGGATGGTGGGCTACCAGAAGAAGCGTGGACTGGGAAAGAAGTGAACCTTACACATCTCAGAGTGTTCGGTTGCACTTCATATGTTCACATTGATGCAGAGCA
The DNA here is from genome assembly GCA_021015155.1 of Magnolia officinalis. Classification (NCBI taxonomy): domain Eukaryota; kingdom Viridiplantae; phylum Streptophyta; class Magnoliopsida; order Magnoliales; family Magnoliaceae; genus Magnolia; species Magnolia officinalis. Next base: position 19,506,494 of record JAJHSJ010000002.1, on the reverse strand, counting down.
CAGAAACAAGCTGGATGCGAATTCCAGGAGGTGCACGTTTATAGGCTATGGGCAACGTGATTTTGGCTACAGGTTCTGGGATGCAGAAAACAGAAAAATCATCAGAAGCAAGGACGTAGTCTTTAATGAAAAAGTGATGCATAAGGACAGTGTGCAGGAAAATAAGGCCGAGAAAAAGGAATTCGTAGAGTTGGAAGAGTTACCGGATATGAGTGTTACAGTGTCACAGGATGAGGCAGAGCCGCATACACCAGTTGTGAGGAGGTCTACTCGGGAGAGGAGACCCACGGTCCAATACTCCTTACATTATCTACTACTGACAGATAATGGTGAGCGAGAGTGTTTTGAAGAGGCGTTACAGTCAGATATACGGGTTAAGTGGGAGCAGGCCATGGATGATGAGATGGACTCTCTTGAGTCTAATCGTACATGGGAGCTAGTCACTCTACCCAAGGGTAGAAAGCTCTTCATAACAAGTGGGTTTACAGATTGAAGGAGGAGCACGATGGTTCGAAACGGTACAAGGCCAGATTGGTTGTGAAAGGGTTTCAACAAAAGGCAGGTATCGATTTCACTGAAATATTTTCACCGGTAGTGAAAATGTCTACGATTCGCATGGTCTTGAGTATAGTGGCTTCAGAGGACTTACATCTAGAACAGCTAGATGTTAAGACAGCCTTTCTTCATGGGGACCTTGAAGAAGAGATATATATGCATCAGCCGACAGGATACGTGGCACCAGGTAATGAGAACAAGGTGTGCAGACTGAAGAAGAGTCTATATGGCCTGAAGCAGGCCCCGAGGCAGTGGTACAAGAAGTTCGATAGTTTCATGTCGGAAAACGGTTTTAGGAGATGTCATGCAGACCACTGTTGTTACTTGAAGAAGTTTGATACGTCATACATCATCCTTCTTCTGTACGTTGATGATATGCTTGTGGCTGGCTCAAGCATGGAGGACATCTCAGATCTCAAAAGACAATTGTCTAGAGAATTTGCCATGAAGGATTTAGGAGCTGCAAAACAAATCCTAGGCATGAGGATAAAGCGTGACAGGAAAAATAAGAAATTAGTTTTGTCACAGGCAGAGTACATAGCCAAGGTACTTGATCGATTTAATATGGGAGGTGCTAAGCCGGTTAGCACTCCATTAGCCAACCACTTCAAGCTATCTAAGGAGCAAGGTGCAAAGACGCAGGAGGAACAGGACTACATGGCTAAAGTCTCATACACGTCAGCTATTGGGAGTCTCATGTATGCTATGGTGAGCACGAGGCCAGACATTGCTCAAGCAGTGGGAGTTGCTAGCAGGTTCATGAACAACCCCGGGAAGGAACATTGAGAAGCTGTGAAGTGGATCCTTAGGTACTTGGTAGGTACTAAGGACGTAGGGCTGTGTTATGGTGGATTGAAAATCAAATTACAAGGCTACGTGGATTCAAATTTGGCAGGAGATATCGACAGCAGAAGAAGCACTACGGGTTATGTTTTTACTCTGGGTAGTGCTGCAGTCAGTTGGGTCTCTCAGTTACCAAAGATAGTATCTATCAGTACGACAAAAGCAGAATATGTTGCGGCTACAGAAGCATGTAAGGAGATGGTGTGGATGCAAGGTTTTATGGAAGAGTTGGGTAAGAAGCAAGCAGATTGCAAGCTGTACAGTGACAGTCAGAGTGCAATACACTTAGCTAAGAATTCAGCCTTTCATTCAAGGACCAAGCATATTGCCATCATATATCACTTCATACATTCGTTACTGGAAGATGGATCGATTGCTCTGGAGAAGATTCATACAAGTGAGAATCCTACGGATATGCTGACCAAGGCGGTCACAAGGGAGAAGCTGAAGCTCTGTTCAGCTTTGATTGGTCTTCAGGCTTGAAGACGGGGAGGTAGTGCACTCCGGATGAAGAAGATAAAGGTTTATGGAGATGTGTCTCTAAGTGGGAGATTGTTGAGAAGTGGAGCCACATCTGGGGCCGCCCACGACCAGTCGAGGTTGCGCGGATTTCGTGTCGCAAGTCCTTTCGCAACTGGGATGCGAAAGGAGTTTCACGGATTTCGTGTCGCAAGTCCTTTCGCAACTGGGATGCGAAAGGAGTTTCACGGATTTCTGTCGTAAGTCCTTTCGCAACTGGGATGCAGAAAGGGAAGTTACCAAAACTATAAATTGGGGTCCCCCTAGGGCTATTCTAGGTTAAGGTGAATTTTAGAAAATTATTCTAAGGTGTGGATAAGGGATTTTCTCTGTACTTCCAAGAGAGAGGTTAGTATATTGCCTTGTAATCTTCGTTTCTCTTCATAGTGGAATTTTGCATCCGTGGTTTTTTACCCTAGTTTGGGGTTTTTCCACGTATATCTTGTCTTGTGGTTTGTTTTGGATTGCTTTGATCTATTTCTAGTTTATATTTCTTCCTGTCTATCGTTTATGGGTGAGGCCTTAGATTGGATCTAGGCTCACTGCGTCGTTGGCGTGCTGCGCAACACGAAGTGAAAAGTGTGCTTAATAAAGCACCCAAGCAGCCCTACAGCCCATGCTGCTCGTGTAAGCACAGACGGTGCTTCACATTGTCCTTGAGGAGATTTGAACCCTGGTTGCAGAAGCAAAAAACTCATTCTCTTACCCATTGGCTATACACACTATTTATGAAAAGTTTAAATAATTAATATATTTATTTACTTACTAAAAATAACTTTTATTTCTAAAATTTATTTTTATTACAAAAACACAACAATCCCCTACAATTTCAAAAATAAAACCAAATAGTAGAACGAATGACATATCAGTATAATAGGTGTATAAGTAAATGTAACTTATGCATTTGAACCTTTACTTTAGTGTATGCGTATCAAAGTTTAGTCAAGTACTTAGTGACCCATTAGTCTTGAACTAAGGACCTTATATGGCTTACCGGACACATAACACACATCTATTCATATATAACTAAAGATCTAAAAGTTCACACATTTATGGTCTTGTGCGTATCCTAATTTCACGAGTATTTTATAAACGATCTCAATCTCTTTAAAAACAGCCTCACTTCTCTATTCGTATAAGTAGATTTATCAAAGATGATTATGTTTCATCTTAGTAAAGTCTTCTTATAGACCTATTAAGAGTTAGTACTCAACCTCCTATGAAATGTGGAAACCAAGCACTAGAGTTTTAAGAATAATACTCAATTTATTTCTAGCGCATGTTTTAGTCATATATTTGACTTGTTTGTCCCTTTGAACCTAACCTATATTTCAAAACTTAAGTAGGGTTGCCACTAAGAGTGAAAGCTATATCTTTACAAATCTTAGTCACATTCCTTTAATGGTTCTTCTTATTTGATCTCTTGATAAACCTTTTATCAATGGATTTGCTAAGTTCATGATGGATTTAACATATTCCATTGTGATTACTCCATTTCTGAGCAATCCTTTACTAAGGTTATGCCTTGAACCTATATTTCTAAACTTACCATTATAAGTCTTACTTATAGCACAACAAAGAGTAGCCTGATTATTACAAAAGATAGATATGGTAGGCGTAGGTTTTAACCAATATGGGAGTTCCATCAGTAGGTATCTTAGTCATTCTTCTTCTTTACAAGCAGCACCAAGTGCTATAAACTCACTTTCCATTATAGAGTGAGATATGTACGTTTGTTTCTTTGAAGCCCATAATATTGCTCTTCCTCCAAAAGTAAATATCCAGGCACTTGTAGATTTAAATTCTAAACTAGCTTGCATCACTGTACCCTTCAAGTACATTGGGATACGACTTATAATGTAGTCCATAATTTATGTTTCCTTTTAGATACTTCAAAATCTTGATATTGCATTCCAATGTAGTTGTTCTGGATTACCGGTATACCCGCTTAGCATTCTTATAATGAATGCTATATCGGGTCCAGTGCAATTCATTGCATCCATTAAACTACCAATAATACTAACATATTTTTGTTGTGCTTTACTTCTACCAGTATTTTTAGCTAATTTAATACTTGGATAAAATGGGGTTGAAACCGGTTTACCATCAGAGTGATTAAACTTCTTTAACACTTTCTCTATATAATGAGATTGTGTTAAGGCTATTCCATCATTAAGATTATAAATCTTAATTCCTAATATTACATCGGTTTTACCCATATCCTTCATGTCGAAGTTGGTACTTGGAAACTTTTTAATTTCTTTCACACAATCCATATTTGGTCTAAATATTAACATATCATCTACATATAAGCAGATAATAATTTGACCTTTAATATATATGCATTTATCTACTTGGTTTACTCTAAAACTATTAAATTGAATTGCTTAGTCAAACTTCTCATGTCATTGCTTAAGAGCTTGTTTGAGCACATGGAGAGATTTGACCAGTTTACACACTTTCTTCTTTTGCCTAGGTTGAACAAACCCTTCAGGTTATTCCATATGGACTTCCTCATCTAGATCACTATTTAAGAATGCCATTTTGACATCCATTTGATGGATTACTAGGTGGTGAATTCTGCAAAAACAATTAAAGTCCTATTGGTATACATACGAGTATCATGAGCATATGTATCGAAAAAATCGATACATTCCTTTTGTTTAAATCCTTTGGCTACCAACCGAGCTTTAAACTTATTTATGGCACCATTAGGATTGAACTTTCTTTTAAAAATTCACTTACATCCTATATGCTTTGAACATGGTGGAAGATCGACCAAACACCAAGTATTATTGGAGACAATGGAATCCATTTCATCGTTGATGGCTTCCCTCCAAAACTGTACATCAGGAGATGAGAAAGCTTCACTAAGTGTTGAAGGATCACTTTCAATACTTAATGGTAGAGTAATCCCCTTTCTTATTTCATTTATATCCCCTTCTATAAGGAATATATAAAAATCTGGGCCAAAAGAAGTTTCTTTTCTTGCCATTTTCGATTTTCTTGTTTAATTTCCTTCTTGATGAGTGTTAAATTTATCATGAATGTTGTTTGGTTTTTCATTCATTGGTTTTACTATATTTTCATCAACCTACCTTTTTACATGATTATTCATATAGTCTTTGTATACTGTATTTTAAAAAAATATAGCATACCTAGATTCTATAATCATGTTTTTGTCAGTAAAAGTAGATCGTTTTAAAACCAAATCTATATATGGGACTAATAATCCCATAACCTACAAAGGCACACCTAATTCCTCTATGATCTAATTTTACTCTTTTAAAATCAATTATCTTGACTTCTGCTATACTTACTCATACTTTGTATTAATGAAGACTAGGTTTCTTCTTTTTCCATAATTTATATGAGGAGACATCCAATTTTTTATGTGGGATAGCATTTAGTATACAGTTTGCTGTTAATAACGTTCTCCGCCCCTGCGCAAATTAAGTGGTAATCCATAATTTAATATCATAGAGCTGATCATCTTAACTAGTGTTGTATTTTTGCGTTCTGCTAGGCCATTTTGTTGAGGTATGTAAGGAGTAATAATTTCATGGATTATACCATTTGATTCACAGAAGTAATTGAATTCATTAGAAGAGTACTCACTTTCTTTATTACTTCCGAGGGCTTTAATCTTTATATTCAATTGATTTTTCACATCGGCCTTATAAAGCTTAAACATTTCAAAGGCTTCATTTTTAGATTTTATCAAGTATACATATGAAAATCTAGTGAAATCATCGATAAATGTGATAAAATACATTTTCCATCACGAGTTAAGGTGTTATTTAAATCACATATATCAAAATGAATTAACTCCAAGGGTTGTGATTTTCTAATTCCACTTGTAAAGGATTTTCTGGTTATTTTGGAATGGGCACACACATCATATTTTCCTTCTTGTTCTATTCCATGTTTTGGTATAAGTCATAGGATCATCATTCTTTTCATTGAATGATAGTTAACATGACCTAATTTAGCATGCCATAAAGAAACAAAATCCACTATATAAACAAAAACATCATTATTGTTATTGATATTCAATTTAATTATATCATTACATGAATATAATTTTCCTACAAACATACCATTATTGGTTATAACCAACTTATCAGACTCGAACACTATTTTAAATCCTTTATTATTGAGAAGATTGCCTGACACTAGATTTTTAGACATGTCAGGTACATGTAATCATTTGTTAGTGTCATTCTTTTGCCTTATGTAAATTGAAGCTCCACTGTTCTTTTCTCACTAACATTCATACGAACATTATTACCCATCTCCACTTCTTGTCCATTTGCAATACCTTCGTATGTCTTAAAGATGTTTCGGTCCTTCGATATGTGAATGGTTGCACCAGTATCTAGCCACCATCCACCATCGGATATTACTGTGTTAGCTTTAGTAACCATTGCCACAAGTTAGTCTTCTGCAATATTAGTCTGAGCTTTCAACTGTTTCTTCCTGTGTTGACATTCCTTTATGTAGTGTCCTTGCTTATTATAGAAGTAACACTTGACCTTTTTCTTTCCATTTTTCTTAAACATCCATATTTGGGGGAATGGATTTAGAGTTTTGAAATTTCGGCATGTCTTCTTTTACTATATGTGCTTTGTAATGATTTTTTAAAATATTTTCTCTATTGTCTCGGTTTCTGGACTCTTTTTCTATATGAAGATATCGTTGAAGCCCTTCTCATCATGTTTCAGTTTCTTTTAATAATATGTTGAGTGTCAAATATTGCATATTTTCTCCTATTTATACCTTAGTTTTATGAACATGATACTGCTTAATGTTATATTTTATACATGTTTGTGTTGCAAAGTGAATCTGAGAGCTTAGATTGAAAATAATGTTAAAAGTATGGATTTAATGCTCAAAAATCACCAAAGCAAATGATGGATCTTAGAAGACCAAGATTGAAGAATTCACATGCTAAAAATCTAAGAAAACCAAGTAAGGAATGAAGAAAATCAAAGATTTGAAGTGAAATTGTGAGATTCTCGACTAGTCGAAGCTCTGGCTCGATCAGCCTTGGCTCTGGCTCAACTAGTGTAAGAAACTTTGGCTCGAACTCCAGCGACATTATTTCTTAAATTTGCGTAATCTTCGACCAGTCGAAGATGACCTTTGACCAGTTGAAGATTGCCTTCGACTCGTCTAAGGTTATGCAGATTTTGCGCGGACTACGTAAATTTGAGGCGGTTTCTGGACTTTTCTAACTCGGTGCGAAAGTTGGAGTTCCCCAACTATAAATAAGAGTTCCTACGATGTTTCTAGATATCTTCTAGGGTTTAAGGAGTGGAGCAAAAAGGTGAAGAGCCACCGCCAAGAGTTTTTTTCTTTCCTCTTCCTTAGTTTGTTTTTATGTTTTATTTAAGAGTTCTTAGTTCAATCATGTTTATGGTTGGCTAAACCTCTTAGCTAGGGCTAAGTGGTGAAGCTTGTAGTGTGATTGTGATGTTTACTTTGCTTTGATTTATGTTTATCTTGAACTTCATTGATTTCTAGTTGATTTTTAGGAATATTTTCAGTTTTAATAGTTTATTGTGATTCCAATTACAATAGATCTACAATAGCTTTGAATATCTTCATTTCCTCTTTGAGGTTGTGGGATTGGTAAATACTGTTGTTCACCATCGTCCCTTGGGTATGGTAGGGTGACAGAATTCCTTCCAAATTTTCATAATTCTCTTCCATTGAGACTGAATCAATGAGAAGTTTAGAGATTTGACCATCTCTTTCTGTAACTGGATAAGATGAGACTCTGATTCCAGTTGGATCTCTTAACTCATTGTTGAGGATCGAATATTGCATATTAGACCCCAGCTACGGCCTGGATTTACGAGCATGGTACCGTTTAACAGCCTGTTTTTAATCGTATTTGTGATACAGGACGTAATTGCAAGCTTGGACCGAAAAGGACGCTAAAAATATGGATTTAATGCTCTGATGATGCCAAGGCAAAGGACGGACTCCAGGGGTCCGAGATCGACGGATTCATATGCCAGGGATCCGAGGAAATCAAGCCGTTCACGTTAAAAATGGCCCGAAACTGGTCTGGAATGCAAGATCACAGGGTTACCGCCATCCGATTGACACGGGACTTCACACGTGGGATGTGAGCCATAAATCAACCGTACATATTAAATTTCAGCCATTGAAGATCTCAGAAAGGGGGCCAACGGACAGATCAGCCCATTAATCTTCAATTTGGGGCCCACCTGATATGTGGATATGCTTCAATTTTGGTTTCAACCCCTCTTATTAGATGAAAAAGAGGATGGACGGATCGGATTTCTTATATACATCACAGTGGACCCCATATGTACATCGAATGTACACGGTGCTTAAGTGCACTCGCCGTGCACTGGATATCCCAAAATCGGTCAGCTAACGCTGACCGATTTCATCTTCTCCAATTCAGAAAGACGGACAGCGTCCTACGCTGTGCGTCCGTTTCTCAGCTGTGGGTCCCACTCGCCACCTGCAGTGATGATCTGAACCGTCCATTGTATCAAGATGGTGGGCGTGAACATCGCCTAGGTGGCGAAATCTCGGAAGATAACGAAGAGTGGATGTCAACTGTTAAAACGGATGATTAACGGTGGAACGAAAGAATCAGTGGGCCACGCGGAATTCAATATGAAACCAATCAATTCTTACTGGTTTTTCGTCGTGATTACAATGGACGAGGTGGATTGCATCGAAAACATCACTGCGGACACCACCGACCATCACAACGCACGGGTGCGCGATCTCTGTTTCGCAACAGAGGTTGCGGTCCTCTCTTGTGGGCCACCATCAGGGTTCATCAGTCTAATCTAGACCGTCCATCAGAAGTATACGGTCCATATTACTAGGACCTAAGTGTCAGAACTTCAAAAAAGACAGGATGAATGGGTTTTTCTACCGTTCATATGCAAGATGGATGACTGCGTGGAAGAACTTGTGGGCCATGCTGAAATCAATCCGATCACGTCAGTACCAAATGTTTTTCCATTACGAATCTAATGAACGGTGTGGATTTCTTCAATACCGTCAGTATTGGGCCCCACCAAGAACCAGCGCAAGATGACTCGTCTCTTCTTGTGAACGTGTACTGGCTGTGTAATTTTTTTTCTGCGTAACTGACTTACGCACTACCGACGTTCGGCCACCGACCTTGATTGGCTCTTATAAAAGAGCAGGGAGAAGAAAGAAAAAAAAGGGGATCATCAGTGAGAGATCTGGACGTGGGAGAGTTGGAGCAGGTGGCTAGACGTGGAGCACCAGCAGCAGGGAATTCTTTTCTTTTCTTTTCTTTTCTTTCACTTTTTATTTTTTTCTTTGCCTAAGTGATCCAGCCCTTCATGGTTGGCTGAACCTCTTAGCTAGGGCTAAGAGGTGAAGCTTGTAGCATGAAGGGAGACTGTTTTATGCCTTTAATAAATTTTAAATTTATGAACTAAATTTGATTTTAGTTTGATTATTAAGGGAATATTGTTTTAGTCTTTAATGGTCCGTAGTGACTGAAATTACAATGGGTTTGCAATGGCTTTGAGTATTTCCTTTGCTTTGTTATGTTTATGACGTCAGGAAGCCCTGTTGTTCACATCGTCTCCTGGGCATGGTTGGATGTCGGTACCCTTCCTAACCTTCGTAAACATGTTGACTGGTTGGTTTAGGTTAATTCTGTTGTTTGCTTTGTCTCCTGGGCATGGTTTGGTGATGGAATCCATTCTAATTCATATACCTCTCATCTCTTGAAAACTATATCAACGGCAGTTCAGTTAATTTCCCTGATTTTTAATCCAGGCATAAGATCTCCCTGATCTCTACAAGTGGATCCTTTGAATCCCTAGTTTCCCTTCCTCTGAATTTCTTAAAGTTTTAGAATAATTATTTCACAATTATTTCTCAATTGTTATTTGATTTAGAATTCATCTTAGTCTAGTTCTAGTTTTAGTTAGTTTCAGACTACGTACAGGTTTCAGTCCCTGTGGATTCGACCTCGGTCTTACCGAGATTATTACTACATCACAACCCTATACTTGGGGAGTGAACAAGTTTTTGGCGCCGTTGCCGGGGACTGACGGCTACGATTTTCTGAAATTAATTAGTCTTAGGATTAGTTTAAGATTAGGATTTCTTTTCTAACTTTAGTTTTTTAGTTTTTTTTTTTTTTCTCTGATTTCTAGAAACTAACCTGTTTTCCTGTTTTATAGGATCCTGACATACACTTTTAATTCGGTAATTTCTTTCTAAATTCTTTCTCTTTTTTCTGGATCTCATATTGCTGTAGGATTATTTTATTCTTAGGATTAGATTCAAAATTAGGGTTTTACTATGCAAGAGTTGGAACGTATATGTGCTGAGATAGCTAAGGAATCTTGGGAAAATTTTTTGATGTATGAAGATATTGATGGAAAACAGCCTATGCCTCAAATTTTTTCTGAAAATTACTTCAACCAATTGAAACATGATGCTCCACCGATTAAGAAGTCCTTACGTGATCATATGCAGGAGAACAATTACACCCCACGGATTAACAAGACAGTACGTGAATGTTGGGGTTATCATAACTATGAGAGTGAGAATTATTATCACTCATCTGAGAAAAAGAAAACAATGCGTGATTATATTATGAGTGATAATATGTATTACCTACCATCAGATTCTCCTACACATGATCCGTATGACTCTAATCAGTGGAACCATCAATGTTGGGAAGATGAAGCAACAACATGTAATGATTATTCTCTTGGATACCCTACCATTGAGAAACCAACCAGAAACGATCCAAAAGGATTCATGTTTTAATCTAGAACAATTCAACCAGCATGTTGTGAAAATGATGAAATCATTAGAAGTACTCAATTCGCGCCTTGAAAGGATAGAGGAAGCTCGCTCATCCCAACTACAATCCAATCCAGAAATACAATGCAAGGAAAGTGATCCTCACTCGCTTTTGACGAAATCTGGAATTTGGAATGAGGAGTTGGATTCCATTAATGAGCATACGGTTCAACTCCCCGATGAGTCGATCTCACTGACTGTTCAAAACAATGATGGAGATACATGGGTGTCTTTCAAATACAGTGATGATGACACACTTTCCTTACATGATACACATGATCTCAATGATAAGGTTGAGGTTAGTTTATTTAAACCTCAACCGAATTTAGAATGTAAGGAAAGCGATCCCATCTCAAGTGTGTACTGCACTGAATTGGAAGCTGAGAAGTATTGGGATGAGATTCATGAGAGCACAACCCAAATTCCCCTGGAATCAATATCAAGTATGGTCCAGGTCAATGCTCAAGAAGCACACGAAGTGATCGGTCATACTGAGCTACTCCACTCACTTAACATGTCTGATTTAAAAGTGGAAGATAAGCTCATAAGAACCGATCCTTCCAACTTCTGTGAGACATGTTTGGACCACTCTCTTGAATTGAATGATAATGTGATTCGGGAGAAGGATGAGCTGCTCGCTACGACTCTGAAATTTGAAACCACTCAATTGAGACCACCATCTAAGCTGTACACGTTGGACAGTTCAACGCCTCGATTGAGTAGTTTCAATGAACAAAGTGATCCTATCAATGCTTCCCCTATTGATCTTCAATATGTCTGTGCAGGGCTGGAGCAAGAGAGCATATCTTCACATACTTTTAAGGGCGAGGGAGTCCTTGAGCATCCCATTACAGACTTCAATGAGGAAAATAAGTCACTCTCAGTTGAAATTTCTGACTCTTTTGATAATTGCTGGGCACACTTTGCAAAGTCAAATGATTCCATGTCAAAAGATAAAGTGGATGCCTTACAAGACGACATCTCGGTAGACATCACTGATCGAGAGAACCCTTATTCTGAAGCCCCTTCTTCCCCTGATCCTAAATGTCTACCATTACGGGAGGAGGAGCTAAAAATTGAACCGAAGTCTGATATTTCGGAATGTGTTGAGACTACACCACTTCTTGAAAATTTTTCTCAATTTGATCTACTTGTAGTCTCTGATTCACCATGGGATATTAACTTCGAAACTTCTTCTGTCGCAGGTGAATCGTATATACTCTGGATACCTCAGGCGAATCAACGACAAATTTTTATGAGGTACATAAGTTTCTCTGGAATGTCATGCTCCAGGGCATCCAAGCCTATTGCAAAAGGGCTTTGGATGATCCTGTTAAGAAACCTACTGAGAAATTTACCACGATACTGGCTAGAAGAGGAACCTTGCGATGGTTCAATGTTTTGTGGGTAACATTACTGCAAACCCTCACGAGACTACAACTCGTCCACTAGGGCAACCTAGGGGTTTAAAGGCTTGTTGCTTGTTGCATACGCTAAATGCAATCGAGAAGCACTTGCGAAAGTGGTATAGGTAGGATTTTTATTTTTGTTTTACTTTGATTGGTTTTACTCTTGTACTGACCCGCTCTCATGTTGAGATCTCTATGGAAAAGTCTCCTCGACTCGTTACCCAGGTACTATCTTCCCATCACTTCTCATGTACTTTCGTTGTCCCATGTGCATTGCATGTTTTCATCTTTTACATTGAGGACAATGTAGATTTTAGGTTGGGGGTTGGGGAGATTAGGTAACCTAATCAGTGTTTTCTTCGTCTTGAGTAAAAATCGTGAAAATTTTAAATTTTTTCTGGACTTTCTGGTGAATTCGAAGTGATTTGACGACCATCTTTGATTTAGAATTACAGGATATGGAATGTTAGTGATTTACTACTCTTGGATTCAGTTGTCCGTTAGATTTCATAGTTAAGTTTGAATTATTAATCCATGATTAGAAGTTGTAAACATTGATTGAGTCATGATTTCACATGTCACATCTCGCTTACACATTGAGGTTTCAGTTTAATATTGAAGGATTAACTTGGTAATCACTAAACATGGAAGGAACTAGCCTGAAAAATTGCCCGTCATGATCAATTGAAAAAAAGAAAATACCCAGTTACAAGATAGCTGCCTGCGGAAAGGGTTGGGTAAACAAACTTCACCATAGGTTTGCTCCCTATAAGTGAAATTTGATTCCTCATGGTTGATAATTGAAAAAGTTAGGCGACCGGTTTTCACCATGGGTTTGCTCCCTATAGGTGATGATTTGATTCACCTTCTTGGCGTTTCTTTCAATGAAAATAATCAAAGGATGTTAGAATGAAAAGTTGATCTTTGAGGCAAGCTTTGGTTATCATAAATTCTCTTGTTGGGTACCAACGATATCCTGAATTAAGAATTGAATGAATATTAATGTTGAAAGTTGGGATTACACTTTACACCTGTGGAACTCAATGTTTAGGATTATTCTAATTAAGGGACTAATAATTTGAACTTGGTTATGAAGTTTACCGTGTGTTTGAGTCTAGGAGCGAGCAAGACCAACATTCATGAATTGTTGAATTCTAAATATCTGGATTGTTTTCCAAAATCACTCGAGTTCATAGAAATTCTCCTGTAATTCTCAATTTATTTTCGCATATTTTGCTCGGGACTAGCAAAATGCTGGTTGGGGGTTGTGTTGAGGATCGAATATTGCATATTAGACCCCAGCTACGGCCTGGATTTACGAGATGGTACCGTTTAACAGCCTGTTTTTAATCGTATTTGTGATACAGGACGTAATTGCAAGCTTGGACCGAAAAGGACGCTAAAAATATGGATTTAATGCTCTGATGATGCCAAGGCAAAGGACGGACTCCAGGGGTCCGAGATCGACGGATTCATATGCCAGGGATCCGAGGAAATCAAGCCGTTCACGTTAAAAATGGCCCGAAACTGGTCTGGAATGCAAGATCACAGGGGTAACGCCATCCGATTGACACGGGACTTCACACGTGGGATGTGAGCCATAAATCAACCGTACATATTAAATTTCAGCCATTGAAGATCTCAGAAAGGGGGCCAACGGACAGATCAGCCCATTAATCTTCAATTTGGGGCCCACCTGATATGTGGATATGCTTCAATTTTGGTTTTAACCCCTCTTATTAGATGAAAAAGAGGATGGACGGATCGGATTTCTTATATACATCACAGTGGACCCCATATGTACATCGAATGTACACGGTGCTTAAGTGCACTCGCCGTGCACTGGATATCCCAAAATCGGTCAGCTAACGCTGACCGATTTCATCTTCTCCAATTCAGAAAGACGGACAGCGTCACGCGTCCGCTGTGCGTCTCCGTTTCTCAGCTGTGGGTCCTCCCCTCAGTGATGATCTGAACCGTCCATTGTATCAAGATGGTGGGTGTGAACATCGCCTAGGTGGTGAAATCTCGGAAGATAACGAAGAGTGGATGTCAACTGTTAAAACGGATGATTAACGGTGGAACGAAAGAATCAGTGGGCCACGCGGAATTCAATATGAAACCAATCAATTCTTATGGTTTTTCGTCGTGATTACAATGGACGAGGATTCAATGCATCGAAAACATCACTGCGGACACCACCGACCATCACAACGCACGGGTGCGCGATCTCTGTTTCGCAACAGAGGTTGCGGTCCTCCTTGTGGGCCACCATCAGGGTTCATCAGTCTAATCTAGACCGTCCATCAGAAGTATACGGTCCATATTACTACTAGGACCTAAGTGTCAGAACTTCAAAAAGACAGGATGAATGGGTTTGGTTTTCTACCGTTCATATGCAAGATGGATGACTGCGTGGAAGAACTTGTGGGCCATGCTGAAATCAATCCGATCACGTCAGTACCAAATGTTTTTCCATTACGAATCTAATGAACGGTGTGATTTCTTCAATACCGTCAGTATTGGGCCCCACAAGAACCAGCGCAAGATGACTCGTCTCTTCTTGTGAACGTGTACTGGCTGTGTAATTTTTTTTCTGCGTAACTGACTTACGCACTACCGACGTTCGGCCACCGACCTTGATTGGCTCTATAAAAGAGCACAGGAGAAAAAGAAAGCGGGAGAAGAAAGAAAAAAAAGGGTCATCAGTGAGAGATCTGGACGTGGGAGAGTTGGAGCAGGTGGCTAGACGTGGCAGCACCAGCAGCAGGGAATTCTTTCTTTTCTTTTCTTTCTTCTATTTTATTTTTTTCTTTGCCTAAGTGATCCAGCCCTTCATGGTTGGCTGAACCTCTTGCTAGGGCTAAGAGGTGAAGCTTGTAGCATGAAGGGAGACTGTTTTATGTATGCCTTTAATAAATTTTAAATTTATGAACTAAATTTGATTTTAGTTTGATTATTAAGGGAATATTGTTTTAGTCTTTATGGTCCGTTGTGACTGAAATTACAATGGGTTTGCAATGGCTTTGAGTATTTTCTTTGCTTTGTTATGTTTATGACGTCAGGAAGCCCTGTTGTTCACCATCGTCTCCTGGGCATGGTTGGATGTCGGTACCCTTCCTAACCTTCGTAAACATGTTGACTGGTTGGTAATTAGTTTAATTCTGTTGTTTGCTTTGTCTCCTGGGCATGGTTTGGTGATGGAATCCATTCTAATTCATATACCTCTCATCTCTTGAAAACTATATCAACGGCAGTTCAGTTAATTTCCCTGATTTTTAATCCAGGCATAAGATCTCCCTGATCTCTACAAGTGGATCCTTTGAATCCCTAGTTTCCCTTCCTCTGAATTTCTTAAAGTTTTAGAATAATTATTTCACAATTATTTCTCAATTGTTATTTGATTTAGAATTCATCTTAGTCTAGTTCTAGTTTTAGTTAGTTTCAGACTACGTACAGGTTTCAGTCCCTGTGGATTCGACTCGGTCTTACCGAGATTATTACTACATCACAATCCATACATACTTGAGGGAGTGAACACTTCCCTCGCTCAATCCTAGGTTGCCTCGTTCAATTTATAGGTTGCCTCGATGAATTTCTAGCTTCCCTCGCTTAATTTCTAGCTTCCTTAGCTTTCTAGCTTCATTCCTAGGTTTTCTCGCTGAATTTTCAGTGCCTCACTCAATTCCTAGATTGCCTCGCTCAATTTATAGGTTGCCTCGCTGAATTTCTAGGTTTTCTCTCGCTCAAATTCTAGCCTTCCTTGCTCAATTTCTAACTTCCCTCTCTCAATTCCTAGGTCGCCTCGCTCAAATTCTAGGTTTCTCCTTGCTGCCATTTCTAGGTTCCCTCGCTTAATTTCTAGGTTCCCTCGCTCAATTTCTAAGTTGCCTTGCTCAATTCCTAGGTTCCCTCAATTAATTTCTAGGTTCCCTCGCTCAATTCATAGATTGCCTTGCTGAATTTCTAGCTTCCCTCGCTGAGTTTCTAGCTTCCCTCGTTCAATTCCTAGGTTGCCTCGTTCAATTGATAGGTTGTCTCGCTCAATTTCTAGGTTCCCTCGCTCAATTTATAGCGTTCCTCGCTCAATTCCTAGGTTCCCTCGGTCGCCTCGCTCAAATCCTACGTTGCCTCACTGAATTCCTATGTTGCCTCGCTCAAATCTTAGGTTGCCTCGCTCAATTCCTAGGTTCCCTCACTCGATTGCTAGGTTGCCTTGCTCAATTCCTAGGTTACCTCGCTCAATTTCTAGCTTCCCTCGCTCAATTCCTAGGTTGCCTCGCTCAATTCCTTGGTTTGCCTCGCTGAATTCCTCCTTGCCTCGGTCAATTTCTAGGTTCCCTCGCTCAATTTCTAGGTTCCCTCGCTCAAATCCTAGGTTGTGTCGTTGAATTTTTAGGTTCCCAAGCTTAATTTCTAGCTTCCCTCACTCAATTCCTGGGATTTTTCGCTGAATTTCTACGTTGACTTGCTCATTTCCTAGGTTCCCTCGCTCAATTCCTACTTTGCCTCGCTCAAATCCTAGGTTGCCTCACTTAATTTCTAGGTTCCCTTGCACAATTTGTAGCTTCCCTCGCTCAAATCCTAGGTTGCCTCGCTGAATTTCTAGGTTTCCCTCGCTCAATTTCTAACTTCCCTCGCTCAATTCCTAGGTTGCCTCGCTGAATTTCTAGGTTCCCTCGCTCAAAATTCTAGCTTCCCTCGCTTCAATTCTTAACTTCCCTCGCTCATTCCTAGGTTGTCTCGCTCAAATCCTAGGTTTCCTCGCTGAATTTCTACGTTCCTTCACTCAATTTCTAGCTTCCTCCCACTCAAATCCTAGGTTGCCTCGCTGAATATCTAGGTTCCCTCGCTTAATTTTTAGCTTCCCTCGCTCAATTCCTAGGATTCCTCATTGAGTTTCTAAGTTGCGTCGCTCAATTCCTATGTTGCCTCGCTCAAATCCTAGGTTGCCTCGCTCAATTTTTAGGTTCCCTCGCTCAAATTCTAGCTTCCCTCGCTCAATTTCTAACTTCCCTCGCTCAATTCCTAGGTTGCCTAACTCAAATCGTAGGTTCCCTCGCTCAATTTCTAGGTTCCCTCGCTCATTTTCTACGTTGCCTCGCTCAATTTCTAGGTTGCCTCACTCAATTTCTAGGTTCCCTCACTCAATTTCTAGATTCCCTCGCTGAACTCCTACCTTGCCTCGGTCAATTTCTAGGTTCCCTCACTCAATTCCTACCTTGCCCCGCTCAATTTTCAATTTGCCCACTCAATTTCATGTTTGCCCCGCTCAATTTCTAGTTTGACCGGGAAGTGATTGAAATTAACCGTGAAGTGAATGAAATGTATTTTCGACCATCGACCTGATGGAATCTTGGAAAATAACTAGGTTGGTTGGCAAAAGTAGCTTCTCCTATCCCAAAATCATATGTGGTACGTCAAGTAACAAATTTTAGTTTAGAAGATATTCTTGTTAAATAAATAAAGAAAGAAATGAAAAAAAGAAAAAAAAAGAATTTTTTTTATATGCATATATATACATATTTATATAAATATGTATTAGAGAAAAATGTAGGTAGAATAAAGTTCTCCATGTAAAAAATAAAAATAAAAAGAAAAAAAAGTGCGTAGCATAACAGTTATGCTACGGTTATAATCTGTAGCCATAGGCCCAACTTTCAGCCCTAAAATCATATATGCTACGTTAAGTAACTAATTTTGGTTTAGAAGATATTCTTGTTATATGAATAAAGAAAGAAATGAAAAAAGGAGAGAATTTTTTTTTTTATATGCTCATATATACATATTTATATAAATATTTGTTAGAGAAAAATGTAGGTAGAATAAAATTCTCCATGTAAAAAAAAATTAAAAAAATTAAAAAAAAAAGTGCATAGGATATGGCTATAGTTACGGCTATAATCCGTAGCCATAGGCCTTTTGTTTGAATAGGCGATGAATCGCGGAATCTGCGATCCATATATCCCCAAATCCTACAGCGAGCTGTGGTGGAATCGCGGAATCTGCGATTCATCGCCGATTCAAACAAAAGGGCTATGGCTACGGATTATAACCGTAGCTATAGCCGTATCCCAGCCACCACAGTCTTTTTTTTTTTTTTTTTTGCTGTGGAATTTTCGTTGCTTTTATGGGTCCCATCATGAGGTTTGTGTTATATCCAAACCGTCTATCTATTTGGCGAGCTCATATTAAGGCTTGAGACGAACAATAAGACGGATCTAACTATCGAGTGGACTACACTGTAAAAGGCAGTAGGGAATTGAACGTCTACCATTGAAACCCTTTTAGGCGTTACAGAAGTTTTGGATCATTATGAAATTTGTTTTTCCTCTTCATCCAAGCCTTTATGACCTTATGAATAGATTGGATGGAAAATAAATGTTATGGTGGGGCCTACAAAATCTTTAACGGTGAAAATCAATTTCCCCGCTCCTCTTTGTGGTGTGGTCCAGTTGATCTTTGGACATGATTTTTTCTTTTTGGATAATGCTCCGAAATGATCTCGAAATATGGATGAACGTTGTGGATATAATAAAGACATAGCTGTGGGGCCATGTAACTTTGATCTCTTTTAAGCCATTCGTACAACTCTCAGTTGGAGGAGCGTGAAAAGGAGGGGTAGTTTCATCCTCAAAGTTGTTGTCCGCACGTGCTAGTCTAAGTTGGTAACTTAAGTTTGTATTCCTTCATAAAAACCGCTGGATAAAAGGTTTTGTCGATAGTGGTCATTTTCTCGTTCTTTTCCTGTTGGAGCGACCCACCTTATAAGTGGGTCAACCCGATTTTTATTTATTATTATCTTCACAGTGAAATTGCATTGCCTACTGAGTTACTCAGTACACTCTTATCGTACTGAGTAAACTTAGTTGGGCCCACCTTGAATGTATGTGGTCAATCCATGCCGTCCATACGTTTTTCCATCTAATTTAAGGGGTTGAGCCCAAAATTTAAGCATATACAAAGATCAATTGGATCATACCAAAGGAAAGAGTGAGGATAATCATTCCCACCGTTGAAACCTTTCTAGGCCCTACAGGGATGTTTATTCATCATCCAACTTGTTAATAAGATCATACAGACATGGATTAAGGGAAAACACAATATAAGCTTAATCCAAAACTTATGTGGCCCCCAAGAAATTTTCAATGGTAGACATTCAATTCACACTGTTTCCCATGGTGTGGTACATTTGAACATTGGATATGCTTCAATTTTGGATAAAGCTATAAAATTATCTGGTAAAATGGATGGGCGGAGCAGATAAAATATATAAATTATGGTAGACCTCACAGAGTTTACTCAATACCATAAGCGTAGTGAGTTACTCCCGCTTCCCTCAGCAGTGGGGTCACCTTACATGAAATCGGATTGCCGTACTAAGTTATTTAAGTACGCTTTTATCATATTGAGTAAACTCAATTGGGCCCACTGTGAATTTATGTGGTTTATCCACACCGTCCATCGATTTTTACTGCTAATTTTAGGGGTTGATCCTAAAATTGAAGTAAATCCAAAGCTCAAGTGGACCATTACATAGGAAACAGTGTGAAATAATGATTTCCACTGTTGAAACCTTCCTAGGGTCTAAAGTAATTTTTATTTGTCATCCAACCTGTTCGTAAGATCACAAAGACATGGATGAAGAGAAACCACAAACATCGGCTTGATCCAAAACTTCTTTGGCCTCCAAAAAATTTTCAATGGTAGAGGTTCAATCAAACTGTTTCCTGTGGTGTGGTCCACTTGAGATTTTAATTTGCTTCGTTTGTGGGATCAAGTGCTAAAATTATCTGTTAACATGGATTAACGGAGTGGATAAAATAAATAAATAACAGTAGACCCCACACAGTTTACGCAGTACCCTAAGGGTACTGAGTTACTCAGTATGCAACCCGCTTCCTTAAACGAAATCAGATTGCGTACTGAGTTACGTTGGCAACCTTAAACTTGACACGTTGGCAAGTTTGCAGCATGTAAAGGTCCAACCTCCTTACAAGCTTCCAAAGCTCTCTCTCTCTCTTCCCCCTTAGCTTTTGAAAGAGTAGGCGAATCTCAACTGTATCAGCCACCAAAGAAGTTACGTAAAAAGAATGTTAAAGAAAGCCATGCACGTCTCATGATCTGGCCTGGTGAGTCGAGTCGAGTAACTCAGTTGAGTTTTTTGAAATCTTGAGTTATTCTAAATCTTGAACACAAAGAGTGGGTGAGGTGAGTCAAATCAAGTGTTTTTTATTTTTATTTTTTTGGAAACTTGATTTCATTGATTGGGAGAAATGTATAGACTATACGCAAAAGGCAACAAATTTCGGGACCCACCGTTACAAAAGTTACTGAGGGGCCTATCGTATGAAAGCAAAAACCAAGAGCGAAGGAGCAAGCCTCCTGCGAAGGAGCCTGAACCCGGCAGACTAAGAGTCATTTCTGATCGAGTGTTAGAGAGTCGAATGGAATCCGTCAAGTTTAGAAATTGAGCTCCAAATCTAGCGTCCTTTTTTCCTTCTCCGAGTCATCATGAAATCTGATTGAGGTCTGTTGGCTCGCACAAGTTGGGTGGGTGTACATGATGGATGATTGGACGTTATTAAAACATCAAAGTGGGCCCCACATATCAATTTGTACATTAAGCCTAATGCAAAGTCACTCACTCATCTCTCCTCTCTCTCTCTCTCTCTCTCTCTCTCTCTCTCTCTCTCTCTCTCTCTCTCTCTCTCTCTCTCTCTCTCCACCAAGTATCGACCAAGTCATGGCTAATACCAAATTATTTTTCTATTTTTTCTTCATGTTTTCTTAAAAAAGAACACTTATAGAAATGATAATTGCGATTTTTTTTTTTTCATTGTGTCATGGATCGTCCAATTAATTGATTGCTGCGACTAAGTTGCAAGAAAGTGGAAGTGAACGATCACAATATTTTTCCAATTAGATATGTAAATTATTGTTGGAATATTATTGTGATTGTTTTGCTTCAAGCATAGTTCTAAAACTTGATAACTCGACTCGAAACTAAGCTGAATCAACATAACTTGCTAACTAGGAGAGAACAACCAAAGCATTGTATTTTTTTTTTTAAAAAGGAGGGTAAAGCCCTTGGATCTTTGATAACAAGAACAGAGGATGTACAGAGGACACATTCGGGCGGGCTCCACAAAAAACCGGGCCTCACTTATCATATCAGTTGAACAGAGAGCAGAAAAAGGTAAAAGCCAAGAAAAAAGAACTCAAGCCGATCGAAGTCTGGAGGAACAGAGGCGAGAGGGAGCCAGCCATGCATGGGAAGCAGCACGATGGATAAGGAGGACCGCAAAAATGTCCAAAGAGCGATGCATGGAAAAACAGAGGGAGCAGGGAGCATGCAGCGCGCCAAGGAAGCAACCATGCTGGAAAGGCAAACTGGACCAGATCCTACCTAACCAATTCCCCTTTTCAATTTTCTTGATTGACGAAGAGACCCAATTCCTGCTCTATCCATCATTAAGAGGCTCTACCTAAGGAAGGTCTGAGATGCTGAAGTAAGTCTTGTTGGGGCATCCAAAGCTAGCCCTCTTGGCTAAAGCGTCAGGTGCCACAGAGTTTCCCTCCTGCAACGTGTGGGCGAAGGAAAGGTGAAGGGGTTCTTGCTTCTTAAGAATGGAACCCACATACTCCCAGATGTTTCAAAGGTAAATATCAGAGCCAGAAGAAACCACCTCCGCTATGATACTCGAATCGGTTTAAACTATAATGTTGTATAAACTGAAATCGCTACAAATTAAGATACCATCCGGCATGGCCCTAATTTCAGCTATAGTGTTGGAGGTGCACCCATATATGTTGTGGAATGTAAAAATGATGTGGCCTTGGTGGTCCCTATAAACTCCTCCACCACCACCTATGCCCGGATTACCTTTCGAGGACCATCCACATTCAACTTCAATCTCCTGAAGCGCGGTCTCAGCCAATTGATGATCTTCACTTGAGTCTTTGTCGGTGAGCAGATGGGTGATAGGCCTAAGGTCTTCAGACCAGACAATTCAAGTAATGAGTTTCTATCCAAAATCCGCATAGCACTCCCCACCTCGAAAAGCCAAGAGTGAATCTTAGTAGTAGCCCGAGATGCACTGAAGTGGATGCCTTCAAAACGAGTTGTATTATGCCAACCAAATCTCCCAAAGAATAAAGATCGGGGTTAAACCCCTAAGGTTGAGCCATTTAGAGGCCCGACTGCCTAGATTGAACCATAAGTTGATCTGCCTGATGATAGATTGGTCCACAGAAAAAGGAACATCAAAAAGAGAAGAAAAGTGTCTCCTAACCTAGGCAACAACTTTTCGTTGGCTGAATAAATGGTCCAGGTCTTTGACGCTGCTGGGCTGAGAAAGAGAACCAGACAGGGGCAATTGCAAGGGGTCTTGACTATTGGGAGTGGAGTGGTGAGAAAAGGCTGGTGAATGAGAGTGGCTCAACTCTGAATTACGCCTGCAACTTGCAGAAGGGGCAGCAGATCTTTGAGGGAGATCGGGAGCAGCAATGGTGCCAGAAAGATCTTCGCAGCATTCGCACTTAGAAACCAGGGGGACTCCAAGTATTATCATGGCTATTTTGTTTACTTTTAACCCTTTTGTAACTATTTATAATTATCAAATACTGAGTCGAGTCAAATAAATAATCGTTCATGGCTTCAAGTTGACCCAACCCTCCTGCACGTCTCAAGTTTTTGAGTTTTTAAACTGTGGTTTAAAGCCTAACATTATTAGAATTCCTGTTTCTTTCTCAAAGCAGCCTAAAATACTTCTAGATTAGAAAATATGGACAAAACAAATGGCAAGGGAAATTTCTAATATTGAAGTACTTAGCGGATGCTAGATAGCAACCCCTACGAATGCACATGAAAGCTTAAGAGTTTAATGAAATGTGGATGTGGTTGTGTTTATGCTTGATCTGACTACGTTAAATCTAGCGGCACAAATGATGCCATGTAGCAACAAAATCTTAATAAGAGAAAGTAGAAGATTTTTTGGCTACTCTGATGGTTGAGTGTGATTAGAGTCCAAAAAGTTATGAGTATCCCAAAAAGGGTAATCCCAACTGGCTACTATCATGGTAGGCGTGTCATGTATCTTGCTCACATGACAAAGTTGACCTCATGGTTGATAACATACAACAATTGAAGTAAATATATTCATGGCTAGTAACAGATTCAGCCAATGCGTTATAGTATAATGCAAAAGAGACCTTAAAGGCTGAAATCACTCAAAGAGCTACGAAGTGATGTAATGAAAGCTCACCAATTTTTATGATGTACAACACACATTCAAGCAGAAGAGAGGATAATGGTTGTACGTGGTGGCTTACGGAGAATTTTTACCCATGTAGTGGACTGGAGATGTGCTCACGACCAATGTCCAACTCATGACAAACAATCGATACGCATGGTGTTGTGTATTAAGCCATAATATTTATGTGCCCAGATAGTTATTTACACATCAACAAATGTGATGAGTAACTATGAAGATTTCTTTCAAACATCTGTCCATAAATTCTATAAACGGGTGGAAGATTGAAGAGATTCGGCCGTTGCCAACCCAACATAATACAACTCTACAACTCAACATTGCTTATCTTAATTTAGTTTTTAGCTTAGCTCTTAGTGTAATTCAATCAGTTTACGCTCCTACGTTGGACTAACTTTATCTTAGTTATAGTGTAATCTAGTTCATCCATACTATTACGTTGGACCGACTTTAGCTTAGGTTTAGCGTAAATTTGCCCATCTATATTGCTACGTTGGGTTAGTTTTTAGAGTAGCTCCCTTGCCATTTATGCCACTATCATTGGATTATTGATGATTTCCTTTTTTATTATAAGCGTTTATTTTCGTAAACATTTATAAATATAAATATTTTTTACTTTGGTCATTGTGATGATGTTTTAATCGATCAATTGCTACTATTATAGTGAGAAAATGTTCTTTCAGTTGAAAGGAAAAAAGAACTCATTAGAAGGGCGAACCATTCCCTTCGCAAATCACTTGGTCTTTATTATAGGTGGTTGGATAGACAGTCGAACTTCTAGGTTCTAGGTCTATCTCGGTGCTTGAGATCAAAGGCGTTCGGTTTGAATTGAGTTGCATCAGGTCCTGGCATGCCCAAACTACACGCATCATACAACCAAATTTGAGCCAAACAGATTGCACAAAATATCATGATAAATCAGTCTAATTGGGTGCAAAATATTGTCAAATTGGTGAAACCAGCACACCCAAGTAAATTAAAATTCAAAAGAATAAAAAAGGAAATGGGATGCTGCAATTGGGTCAAAGACCATGTCATGCAATCCAACCGGCCTCTCAAAGGACCATAAGCTCAGCCGACCAAGAGATTCCACCTTGAGTTGAAAGAAGAAGAAATCATCGAAAAAAATCAATACAATCCCCATTAATATTTATCAATGCAATTACAATCATTATACCATACCCATAATCCAATTCGATAATTGTATCTAAATCATGTAAAAAATGAAAGCAAAATTCACTTCTCATTATGATAAAGGTTTTCATTTTATAAATCGATATTGATAAATCCCGACGTCATTCGCTGGGCGGATCCAATTTTCTCTCCGTTCGATATTGAGAATTTTCAACATTTCATGCACTACGAAGGTTCTTTTGGCGGTGTATTCCATTTTCTACCCATGTGCTTGAAAGTTCGCTTTCGACCCATTTTAGGTGAGAGAATCTTCTTCATCGAAAGAGAAAGTCTTTCCATGACTATTGCTTGTAACGGGAAGTTGTCAGAATCCTACTCTTCCTCTTTTGTAAGAACCGCTGCAAAGATCTATTCATTGAAAGAGCTGGAACACGAAGTTGAGGCTGCTGAGATGGCAGAAGAAGGTCTGGACGATGCGCTGTTAGCTTCTCATGCATTTCTTGATTCGCAAAGCATAAGATCTCCCTAGCCTGCAGAACAATAGACTACTTAATTCCGCTATACATATAAAAAAAGCCAATATTTTAATTTTTAAAATTTCTTCGAATATGGACTTGTAGGGGTGCGTTTGGTTGCATCAAATATCATGAAATTTCACGATTTTTCTTCTGCTTTTTGAGGAATAAAAAAAACATGAATGAGAACTTTGAAAGAGCAAAGTGAGGGTGAGCGGACCTGAAACTCCGTCACATCGCAGATGCAAATCCGGCCATTATAAAAAATCGTCAGTTGCTGCATGTTTTTGACTGATTCTTCGCTCCTTCAATATTTAAGAAAAAACATAAAAGTAGATGAGAGAAGGAAAATAGAACCAATGTTTCGCAATCCAATTCAATTGTGTATCCAAACACAGCCCAAAAAATGCATTTTCAAAAAAGTATACTTACGATGCTTGGCTGGAATCTGGAGATGGGTGATCGGCATCGACGCCGGCAGGGAAAAGTCGAAGCTCCAAGTTGCAATTCCTACCCATGGTGAGGGACATACTAGTCTTTTCCACGGAAGATGAGAGAATTCCCACCGTTGATGATAGTTGTCGACGGCTGATATTCGAAGGCGATGGTAGATGGAGCGAGAGAGAAGAGAAGGCCGTGTAATGAGGAGAAAGGAGAGGGTCTGCACGCGTATTTATATCTACGTTTGTTGTCGGGGAAACAGAATACGGAGCGGATTCAACGTCTGAAAATCGGCGCACGTGTAAAACGCGCTCATTTTTCTCACGTGCAAAATATCTTCACGCCTTTACGAAGTCGGGCATCTGGTTTTCCTGACGGTTGAATTCGTATGCGGTAATTGGGTTCTGCTGTTCATGACAAAATCGTTGAGGAATTATATTTTACGTGACCTGCGTATTTACTTTCAGTACTCGGTCTATTAATTCTGAATGGTGGGGCCCATTTTTCAGTAATCTAGACCATTGCTTGTTTTTGGTACCACATTAGTTCTATTATTTTATCCAAATATCTGACTTAAACCAATCTCGAGTACTTGTTTTATAGAAGTGGTTATTAAATGAAATAATTCAAAATTGTCTTTTTTCTTTTCCAGTGTGGGAAATTTTGAACGAATACCTCAACACAGATACGATCCAAATTATTAATGGTATGGATTACTTAATCATATTCAAAAATTTCAATATTAAGGTATGATGTATACTACGAAAAATTCAGGGCCACGTATCATATAATTCTGCTTTTTTTTTTTTTTTTTGGCGTGCAGTCGGGAAGCACGAACGTGCCAACGTGCTGTGAGAGATCCATGCCGTCCATCATGTATCTCACACTGTGATTATGACCTGTGAAAAGAATTAAATTGGCCCATTCAGGAGCTATACACTTGTGAGATGAGAAAATATATGGACGACTAACGGTTATATTAGAAAAATGTGTGCGTCTAATCTAATTGGTGGAACAGCTAAAATTTTAGTCTAGGTTACTAATAAAAGAATTATCTACGTTTCTACGGGAACGGATTTCGTAAACGTCATTAATGTTTGCATGTGTAACGCGAGGAACTTCATGCATCTTATGCGAGAAAGTATCAGCCTTTTTATTACAGGGAGAGACGTCAGTTGACTCAGTTCTAAGTTCTAACGGTGGCCTGACGGTGGCCTGACTAGCTATTCAACCAAGCTAACCTTTCCAAATATTAAAAAGCACGTGGTCCTTGGCTTTTACACACGAGAGTCGTGTAATCTAGCTGCGTCGGAGTTCACTTTGCCTCCATCGCGACTCAGGATCCAGTTTGTATCGTCGCCGACTGGCATTGCCTCTACTGCGACAAAAGACCCAGTTTGTGTCGTCGCCGACTGGCCAATTAACATTTTGAGTTTTACAATGGTTGGTAGAGGTGGGCATTTCATACCCGATCCGCTGGATCCGACCCGATCAGACCCGATCAGACCCGATTCGAACAGAACCGACGGTCAAGATCGGGCAGGATCGGGTAGCAGAAACCAGATCCGAAATATTTTCGGATCTGTTCCGGATAGACCATGTTCCGACCCGACCCGACCCGGAATCCGACCCGATAGGATCCGACCCGAACAGACCCGACCCGACCCGTATATATATATAAAATTAACTTTTACTGCTTGAGGTTCGGCGCCAAAAAATCCCGCCCGAGAGAGAGATTTTTTCCTGCCCCAGAGAGATTTTTTTCCCAAAACTCTCCCGCCCGAGAGAGAGAGAGTTTTGCAAGGTCGTCAAATCATAAGAATTTTCTGAGTTCAAATCGCATAGCAAAAGAAGATTTTAGTATCCATTTTTGATAAAAGTTGAACATGTTAAGAAAAACTATTTCACACTGAAATTGCTGGACGATCTACGCCTCAGGAAGTAGCGATTGGCAGCGGCTCAGACACCTTCAGGTATGTTTGGCCATAAAAGTTCTATATCTAAGTTATATTTTTAGTGTTTTCACTTCATCCCATTCAAAATGATATTATAAACGGTTTAGATAGCATATAAACATTGAGATGGAGTCCAGGAAGGCTTCAACGGTGGGAATTTCTTTCCCCAATTTTCCCTCTGTCGTGTCCCACTTGATTCTTGCATCCATCTAATTTTTGGTCCCATGCTTTAAAATGAGCTCTCAAAACCGATGTACGGAATGAATTTCTATCATACATTCCCGTGGGCCCACCCAGCATACTTGCGCTGGAAGGAAATCCGCGTCCGAACCATCCTCACAATGCGGAGCTCGAGGAGCGTCAGGGCTGTTTTCGCCGGACACGTGCCTGGCGCTATAGCTGGTGCCAGCTATGGAAACGGATCGGCTACTCCCCCTGACACCAGCCAATGGTTGGTGGTCGGTGCTCCATGGGCCCTACCATGATGTATTTGTTTCATCCATGCCGTCCATATATTTAAACAGATCATTTTACGGTATGAAAATAAAACTGAGTTATATCCCAATCTGAAGTGGACCACATTACAGGAAACAGTGTTGAATGAGCGTCGACCATTAAAAAACATTTTGAGGACATAAAAGTTTTAGATCAAGCTGATTTTTGTTTTTTCCCTTCATCTGTGGCTGTATGACCTAATCAACCTATTGGATGTCAAATAAACAGTACATTGGGCCTTTGGAGGATTCTAATGATGGATGTCCAATCACTATTATTTTCATGTGGTGTGGTCCACCTGAGATTTATATACCTCTCACTTTTAAGATCAAGCCATAAAATGATCTGTGAAAATGGATGAATGGAAAGGATGAAACAAATACATCATGGTGGGGCCCACAGAGCACCTACCTCCAGCCAATCCGTTCCGCCAGCTACGTACTTCAAAGCTTCTCCAAGAAGCTACGTGAATTTCAAAGCTTCTCCAAGAAGCTACGTGAATTCCAAAACTTCTCCAAGGGATTGCATACTGAGGTACTCCGTAGACTTTATTGTACCGAGTAAACTCAGTTGGGCCCACCTTGAATGTATGCGGTTTATCCAATTCGTTCATACGTTGTTTCAGCTTATTTTATACGTTGAGCCTAAAATTAAAGCATATACAAAGCTCAATTGAACCAAACCACTGCAAACAGTGGGAATAATAATTTCGACCGTTGAAATATTTCTAGTGCCCAAAGTGATATTTATATGTCATCCAACATGTTCATAGGATAAAAAAGACTTGGACGAAGGTAAAGAAAAAATATCAGCTTGATCCAAAACTTCGATGGCCCCCCAGAAATTTTCAATGGTAGGCACTCAATTCACATTATTTCCTGTGGTGTGGTCTATTTGATCTTTAGATATATTTTATTTTTGATATGTAGAAATAAAATTAACTTTTAAAACGGATAGGCAGTGTAGATCAAACAGATAAATCACGATAGATCCACAGAGTTTAAAGCTTTTTCACGAAGCTATATTGCTGTACGCAATCTGCTTCCCATGCTAATGTAAAGCTTCTTCACGAAGCTACTTGCTGTACGTTTTCATTTTACTAGATAAATTATGTGGGGCCTCTCTTGATTTTTTTTTTATTTATCCACACCGTCCATCAGTTTTTTCAAATCATTTTAAGGGTTGATAATAAATTTTAAGTATATTTAATAATTAAGTAGATTGCATCACAGGAAAAATTAAGAATAATGTTTCCACACCGTTAAAAAAAAAAAAGATTCGGACGTTGCCAAATCCGATCCGACTCGGTTTTCTTGACTGAGTCGGACTCGGATCTGTTCAGACCAGCACATGTTCGGATCTGACCGAGTCACCTGACTCAGACTCGGTTCCGGTTCTGTCCGAGTTCGGGTTGTGCCACGTAAAATCCGGACCTGATCGGGTTGGGTCAAATCCGAGTCGACTCGGTCCGATGCCCAGCTCTAATGGTTGGTGTCATGGGATGATTAGAGACGTCGCAGCTCCGAAGTCTGAAGTAATCAAAGCTGACTCAGAGCATAGGACAACTTGGAATTGAGTGTAGGTTAGGGTTGGACCCCAATCCGATTGTTGTTGTGCACTTACTCTATGCTCCCAGATGGAAGACATTAACTTAGGATTTAGAGCGGGATCTCGGAATCATCTGAGGTCTCGGTACTCGGCTCGGAATGATCCGACGCCAAGGTAGCCGGTTTGGGACCTGAGTCGGAGTCTACTTATGAGGAGGATCACGAGTTGTCCCGTTATCGCACGATTAGCTACGGTTACTTAACCGCCCACTTCTGCACAACCGCACAACGACGGGATAGCCGGATCTTTCGCGGGACGTGGTAAATGCCCCGGCAAGCGCTGAGTTACGCGGACATGCCTATCTTAGGCGAGGAAGTATAAATAACGTCTTACAGGGAGGAAACAAGTACGCAACATCTCGCACTCTCCCTCTACAATTGAACTTAGACCCAGATTCCTTTTACTTGACTTAGGCATCGGAGGGTCCCCTGTTTAAGCCAGGGTCTCCTTTGCTCACCACTGTTTCACAGGTCCAAGACTTGGGAGCGGATCGGAGTTCTTGCATCCGAACGGAGAGTGGCCCAGATTTTAGCAGCAACAGTTTTGGCGCCGTCCATGGGAAGCTGATACGAAAAGTCAGTTTCCTATTCTTAAGTACAGCTGTGGAACCGGAGCAGAATGATCAGACTTGGTCTTCCTCACTACTTCACGCCGAGTCAGCTCCAGGACCTTCCTAGCGCTCTCGGAATCGGGCGAGCAAGTATCGAGCTATGTAAAGCGAGATACAAGCCTTGCACGATGAAATTGACTAGATGAAACAGTGACAGGAGTCGCAGCCACATCCTGTTCAGGAAACTGTCGGACCGGTGGTGGAAGTCCAGTTTGCATCGCGGAGTATGAGACCCAAAGGGTCACAACGCCAATCCGCTTGGGTTCCATCTTCAGTCGAGAATCCTCCCCCACCGACCTAAAACCAAATTCCGGCCCGGAACACAACGACCCACGCTCCGATGAATGATTCGGTTACCTCGGCTCTGGTGCCGATGGATTTCCGTCATGAGCTAGAGAGGAGGAGGGGAAGAAGAACTCCTGAGGTGGAGGCTACACAAGGGATAGTGGTTGAAAACAAAGATCCGTGGGAGACATGGTTCACAGAACTCAATAATAAGATTCTGATACTAGAGTAGAATCAACAGCCTTCATCAGTTCCCGCCGCCGTTCAAGCGATGATGGAAGAGACCGAACCTCCCATCACTTCTACAATCATAAGTGAGGTGATGCCACAAAGGTTTCGGATACCTCCCGTCATCTAATACTCCAGGTCTGGCGACCCGTCCGAGCACGTAGAGGCTTATCGCTCGTGGATGCAAATCCAGACAGCAACGGACGCGATGATGTGTGGGGGATTTTCAATCACGCTCACTGGATCCGCTCGGAGTTGGTACCGGCAACTCAAACCCAATTCCGTTGGTTCCTTTGTAGAGCTCAGCAGATTATTCATTACCAAATTCATAAGTAGTAAGAAGAGTCGGAAGCCGAATACTAATCTGTTCACCATCAAGCAAGGGCCTAAAGAATCGTTGAAGGACTTCATCGCCCGTTTCAACGAGAAAGCATTGCAGGTGGAGGACTATGACAACAAAATAGCGCTCTCTGCTATGTTTAGCGGTTTGAAAGAGGGGAAGTTTACCTTCTCCATGGGAAAGAATCCGTTAAAGACGTTGGCTGAGCTCGTCACCAGAGCTCAGAAATACAATAACGCCGAGGAATTCTCCAACTCTCGCAAAAATGTTCAAGTAGCAGAGCCGACTAGTAAGGGGAAGAAGCCGAGGAACGAAGAACCCCAGTCTAGTAAAAAATCAGACGACCGCGCTCTTCGTGATCGTCGTCCGAGCAGAAAACCCGAGGGTAAATTTCATTCCTACACTCCCCTCAACATATCTACTGAACAAATACTACTGGACATCAGATGCCAGAAGCTCCTGAATTGGCCTGTGTTCTTGAAGGCCGACCCAGATCATCGAGACAAGCGCAAGTATTGTCGTTTCCATCGTGATCACGACCATAACACGACCGACTGCGTGGATCTCGAAGACGAGATCGAGGCCCTTACCCGTAAGGGTCATTTGCGCCGATATACCAAGGAAGAGAGAATATCTCGGAGAGAAGAACGAGAGCAGCCGAGCCATACTGCAGAAGAGCCAGCTGAAATCCATACCATCTTTGGTGGTTCATCCGGTGGAGGAGACTCAAACAGGGCTCGTAAAGCCCACTCTTTGAAGTATGATATGGAACACTATGTCCACATGGCCGAGAGGCCAAGAAAAAAACTCCGGGTTAGCCCGTGCAATCTGATCTTCACGGAAGATGATGCGCGCGTAATCCAGCATCCGCATGACGACACCTTAGTAGTGACTATGACCATAACCAAACACAAGGTATATCGCATCTTGGTCGACACCTAAAGCTCAGCTAATGTTATTTACTTTAAAGCTTTTGAAAGAATGGGGATTCCAAGGTCGCGCCTCAGACCTGTGAAGACCCCCTGCACGGCTTTGCCGGAGAAAGAGTAATCTCCGAAGGAGCCATCTCCCTCCCTGTGACCGTGGGAGAAAGACGACATCAAGTCACCCTCCTGGTGGACTTTCTTGTCATTAATGTGCCATCAGTGCATAACGTTATTTTGGGCAGACCTTCTCTCAATGCAACGATGGCAGTTGTCTCCACTTATCATCTGATGATAAAGTTTCTCGCCGAAGGCGGTGTTGGGGATTTTGACATACGGAATCACACAGATCTAGATTTAGGATAGCAATCCAATGGCACCAAGCACACACAAGAGAACACAGATTTAACGTGGAAAACCCTTGCGTGAAAAAACCACGGCACAAAGCGACAGATCTCCACTATAAAAATAGAAATTACAAAGAGAGGACTTACCTGATTCGAATAATCTCGAATCTTACCCTTGCTACACCCTTTAGAAACCCTAAAAAATCCTTTTAGGAACCCTTAGAACTCTTTTAGAAAGGCTTAGCATACCTCCCAATCCCGCAAACACCCCTTTATATAAGTTTAGAAAGAAGCAGATTCGGAATAGGAAACAAAATCTGCAGAATCCGCGTTTCCGCAATCGCATCTGCGGAACTCTTCGATGTCATCGAAGGTCTCTCGATGACAACTTCGATATCATCGACGGTCCTTCGATGATATCGAAACAGGACCAAAACTGTCCAGCGACCAGGGGTGAAAAATTCTGTGAATTATCGATGGCATCGAGCAACCGTCGATGTTATCGACGACTGGCTTCGATATCATCGAAACCCTGTCGATATCATCGACATACCACTAGACAGATTTAAGACATCTGTCCATAACAATCTCCATGATGTCTTCAATCTTCATTCGTGTAGCTTCTTGACCTCCTTTTATCTCTTCATCATATCATAGCTTCTCGTGCATACTTCGTCTTCCTTTTACGCCATCGTCAAGCCCAGAGAAGTTATACAGACCTTGAACTTCTCTACTAGAACATTCTTGTTGATCATGTCTGCCGGATCTAAATCCACATGCCCAACCATCTTTGCTCCTGTCTTCCCAAAAGAAAAGACGTAGTCTTCTTACCATCTCACCGCTACCCAATATTGCTTTCCGGGGTACTTGCTCACAACATTGATAGCCGGTCTAATCCAGACCATGGCATACACTGCCAACCGCATTCGAATAAGGCTCATGAGATATCCTGCTTTTCCTCATCTGTTTTGGTACATGTCTTGAGGAAAACTTGAGGAGAGACGCGTAGGAAACATTCTCCGGCTTTTCCTTGCCCATCACATCCTTGATCAATACCACACATAAGGTATTCCTCCTGTGATTACCAAAGCCTACTCCTCCTTCAGTCTCAATGTTGAGAACCATGTTTGCAGCCCCCCTGATCCTTCATCCTGAATGTCCCACTTAACCGAGTCTACAGTACATTGATTTCAGACATGTCATAATTGACGATTTATATGTCATCAATTCCTGACTCACTATGAAGGAATCAAATCACTGCCTAGGCGACAAGTCGAATCACGACCTTCCGCAAAGTCTTTTCTCAGCCCCTTTAACTTCGAACCGCTCTGGTTGCTTCATGTAGATCTGCTCTTCACTTTCCCTTACAGAAGTGCAGATGCTACATCCATCCTTCCAGCTCAAGATCACATTGGCCAACCAGCGCCAATCACAGATCTAATAGACACCTGCTATATTGTTGGCGCGAATATCTCTGAGAAGCCGATCCCTTCTCTCTGAGCATAACCCTTCTCTACCAACCTCGCCCTATATCTATGTTGTATCTTCCTGAAGATCCACCTGCATCCAACCGCTCTCCGGCCCACTAGAAGCTCCACCCGCTCTCATATGTCGGTCTGGTACAACGAATCCATCACATCGCCCATAGTCATCTTTCACTTTTCAGCACCAGGCTCATCTAGAGCCATATGAATAGAAGATGAATCCCCTGCGATATTGGAGTCGTCCATGTACCTCGCCAATATCCTGTGATCATGCCGTATGATTCTTTTCACAGGTGGCTACTCCACTTGCTCTGTATCCATGTCCGCACATCTCAGCCTTCCTGCCCTGCCCGCTCATGTGGCCATGTCTAACACGTCACACACGTGCAGAGGTGAAATCCGCTGCATTCACTGCAGCTCCACCTTTTGAAGTGCTCCCGATCAACCTGTACATGTTACCGAGTCATTACGCTTTCATGATTACCCGTGCCCCTTAGATATCTTACGAGTACTATCAATACCTATTTACTTGCATCCTTTACCTCAAGTACACCAAGAGAAATCAGATTCTGCTTTAAATCAGGAACGTGCCTGACATCAGTCAAGGTACGCTCCACCCCATCAAACATCCTGATGTGTACCATACCAACAGTCACAACATTACAGGCAAAGCCATTACCCATAAACACCTGTCCACCATCGCACTCGCTATAGCTAGCGAACTAACTCCGATGAGGAGTCATATAAAAAGATGCCCCTATGTCTAGCATCCACTCGTCCTTACGATCATCGTATGACCGCCTGATAGTAGATACAGACAAAATATCACCATCACATCCACTCGATCCATCTGACGTGACAGCATTGGTCTCCCTGTATGAAGCCTCAGAATCTTCTCTCTTCGATTTAGGATTTTCACAATCCTTCTTCACATGTCCTTCCTTCCCACATTTCCAGCACTTTACCTTTCCTTTGCCCTTGCCCTTTGATTTGAATTTATAACCTGAAGAACCTGTACCTTGTTCAGAATTCCTACCCATTGTAAATAGTGCATCAGAAGATGTCCCTATGTCGCTGTTTAGCTTTCTCATAGCCTTCCCTTGAAGGGCTGAGATAACGGTGTCGACACTCAGGGTGTTATTCGTGCTGCACATAGTGTCCTTGAATGACTCATACAACACCGAAACAGAATTCAGTAACATACATGCTTGTTCTTCATCTTTCATCACTTCCTCCATATCCAGTAATTTGCAAACTAATTTATTAAAGTTGCTGATGTGAGCCTCCAGATCTCCACCCTCTGCCATCTTGAAGTTATATCACTGCCGCTTCAAGTGCAGGCGATTTTCAGAGGATTTTTTCGCGTAGACATCTTCTAACTTCGCCCATAACTTAGCCGCAGTTTTCTCCCTCATGACATTGTAGAGAACCTCATCCGTGAGACATAAACGGATTGATGATAAAGCCTTCTTATCAAGAGTATTCCATTCATCATCAGTCATATATAGTAGACTTTCTCTCCTCAAGAGCACCATCTTCGCCTTGCTTGATTAAGGAACTCATCATCTTGATCTTCCATAACTCAAAATTATTTTTCCCTGAGTACTTCTCAATATCATACCTGGTGCTCGCCATTATTACTAATCCTACAGATTCAGATCTGTGCCCCAACGATTGCTCTGATACCACTTGTTGGGGATTTTGACCTGCGAAATCACATAGATCTAGATCTAAGATAGCAATCCAATGACACCAAGCACACACAAGAGAACACAAATTTAACATGGAAAACCCTTGCGGGAAAAAACCACAACACAAAGCGACAGATCTCCACTATGAAAATAGAAATTACAAAAAGAGAGGACTTACCCGATTCGAACAACCTCGAATCTCACCCTTGCCACACCCTTTAAAAACCCTAAAAAATCCTTTTAGGAACCTTGGAACTCTTTTAGAAAGCCTTAGCATACCTCCTAATCCCGCATACACCCCTTTATATAGGTTTAGAAAGAAGCAGACTCGGAATAGGAAACAAAATCCGAAGAATCTGCGTTTCCGCAATTGCATCTGCGGAACTCTTCGATGTTATCGAAGGTCTCTCGATGACGGCTTCGATATCATCGACGGTCCTATGATGATATCGAAACAGGACCAAAACTGTCCAGCGACCTGGGGTGAAAAATTCTGTGAATTATCGATGGCATCGAGCAACCATCGATGTCATCGACGATTGGCTTCGATATCATCGAAACCCTGTCGAGATCATCGACAGACCACTAGACAGATTTAAGACATCTATCCATAACAGGCAGAATAGGCACCTCCGAGGCGATTAGCGCGAGGCTTGAAAATGTTATGTGATAGTAGTAAAGAAAGGTGGAATAGGCTACCTCCGAGGCGATCAGTGCGAGGCTTAGAAATGTTATGTGATAGTAGTAAAGAAAGGGTCAGTGAAGCAAGCCCTCACCATCAATGTCCTCAATACCAGGGGACCTACAGAGGACTCATCTGTGGAAGACTTGGAGGTAGTACCGCTCAACGAGACAGATTCGAGCAAAACCGTTCAGCTCAGAACATCGTTGAATTCCAAGCAATGGTCTAAAATGTTGGCCTTCCTTCAGCAACACAGAGACGTCTTCGCATGGTCGCATGAGGACATGCCGGGGATCTCTCCTAATGTCATGGTTCATAGGCTGAATGTGGACCCGGATCATAGACCTGTGAAACAAAAGAGGACACCGTTCAATGCCGAGTGGTATGAAGCCATAGCCGACGAATTCTCTAAACTGCTCAGCGTTGGCTTCATCGAGGAGGTACACTATCTAGATTGGATTGTAAATGTGGTCCTCGTTAAGAAAGCCAGCGAGAAATGACGGGCCTGTGTGGATTACTCGGATTTGAACAAGGCCTGCCCTAAGAATAACTTTTCCTTACCTGGGATCGATCAGATGGTAGACAGTACAGCAGGGCATGAACTACTCTCTTTCCTGGATGCCTATTCCAGGTATAACCAAATCGTGATGCATGCCCTAGACAGGCAGAAGCCTACCTTCATCACTAACATGAGATTATATTGTTACCGGGTCATGCCATTCAGACTGAAAAATGTTGGGATCACGTATCAGAGATTGGTGAATCAAATGCTCGCCAAGCAGATCGGATGTACTATGGAGGTTTATGTCGATGACATGCTCGTTAAGAGCACCAAGGCGTCCCACCACCTAGCTAGATCTTGGAGAAACCTTCTCCATCCTCCGAGAGTACCAGATGAAGCTGAATCCCGCGAAGTGTACCTTTGGAGTTGGCTACGGCAAATTCCTCGAGTTTCAGGTTAGTCGGACGGGCATTGAAGCAAATCCTAACAAGATCAAGGCACTCCTCAACATGAGCTCGCCTCAGACTATTAAAGAGATAGAATGCCTCACTGGATGAGTAGCAGCACTCGGGAAGTTTATCCAGAGCCACTGATAAATGCCTCCCCTTCTTTCAGCAGTTAAAGGGTCATAAGAAGGCTGAGTGGACATCAGAATGTGAGCAACCCTTCCAGCAGTTGAAGCAGTACTTGGGCTCACCGCCCCTACTGTCTAAGCCCAAACAAGGTGAGCCCTTGTTCTTATATTTTACGGTCTCGGCCTTAGCCGTCAGCTCGACCCTGATTAGAGAAGTGGGGGGCAAGCAACACCCCGTATACTATGTGCGTAAAGCGATGGTACCAGCTGAAATAAGGTACCCGGCTCTGGAAAAGTTGGCACTCTGTCTCGTTATCTCGGCTCGGAGGTTACGTCCATACTTCCAGGCCCATTCCATTATTGTCTTGGCCGACTCTCCCCTCAGGTATTCCTCCAGAAGCCTGAAGTGTCGGGTCGTCTAACTAAGTGGGCAATCGAACTCAGGAAGTTTGATATCTAGTTCCGACCAAGGATCGCGATTAAGAGCCAAGCTGTGGCCGACTTCATTGTGGAGTTCACTGCCCCGAGTGAAGAGGAGATCAGCGCCGAAGTGGAGATGACTCCTTTGCCTGTTCCTCCAAGCAGTCAAGAGACAGTATCAGAGCCGAGATGAATTCTCTATGTGAACGGGTCATCCCAAGCGTGCCGGGACAGGGATTGTCCTAGTCGCACCTGATTCTACACCCATCTAGTATGCGATCAGACTCGGTTTCAAGGCCTCTAATAATGAGGCGGAGTATGAGGCTTTGCTGGCTGGACTCAGGCTGGCGGCCAGCCTAGGGATCCAGTCTCTTAAGGTACGATGCGATTCTCAGCTGGTAATGAATCATATATCCACCGAATATGAAGCCAAGGAGACTAAAATGGTGGCTTACCTGGCCAAAGCAAGGAAACTGATCGAAAGGTTCCGGAGCTGCACTATCAGTCAGTTCCTAGGGTGGAGAATTTCTGGCCGACGCCCTAACAAAGCTAGCCTCAACCACAGAAGGAAAGATCCTGCTAGTCATTCCCGTGGAGTTCAAAGAGCATCCAAGCATTGACCAAACAGAGAAGAAAATAGTCAACCCAGTAGAAGACGCTCCGACCTGGATGGATCCAATTTACAACTACCTCACATCTGGTGAGGTCCCCTCGGACAAGTTGGAGGCTAAGCGCTTGAGGGTCAGAGCGGCACAGTACGTAGTCTTGGATGAGATCTTATATAAAAAAGGACATTCGCAGCCCTACCTCAGGTGTCTCCGGCCTGATGAAGCAGACTACGTGATTCGGGAGATTCATGAAGGCATCTGTGGAAACCACTCTGGTGGTCAGGCCCTGGCTCTGAAAATACTCCGCCAAGGATATTTCTGGCCGACCATCAGGGAGGACTCAAAAAACTACGTTCAAAGGTGCGACAAGTGTCAGCGGCATGCGACTGTACCAAGGCGACCTGCGGAAGAAATGACTCCCATGAGTGGACCGTGGCTGTTCGTTCAATGGGCGATTGACATCATCGGACCTCTGCCCAAAGGGAAAGGGCAGGTCAAGTTCGCCATTGTTGCAGTCGACTACTTCACCAAGTGGGCTGAGGCCAAGCCTGTTGCAAAAATCATGAAACAGAAGGTAGTCGATTTCGTTTGGAAGAATATCATCTGCCGGTTTGGAATCCCGCGCACCATCATCTCCGATAACGACAAACAATTTGACAATGATAAGTTTCGAGGCTTGTGTCGGGAACTTGGTATCTCAAATGCGTATTCCTCACCTCGACACCCGCAATCCAATGGACAATTGGAGGCAGTCAACAAAGTCATCAAGCACCATTTTAAAAAAAATTAGAGAAAGCGAAAGGTAACTGGGCAAAAGAGCTCCCGTTCGTTCTTTGGGCTTATAGAACTACGCCTCAATCATCTACTGGGGAAACCCCATTTTCACTTTCCTACGGATCGAAGGTGATGGTGCCAGTCGAGATTGACCTCCCTACAGCTCGGGTCAGGAACTATCAAGAAGATCAAAACACCGAGCAGATTGCAGCTAACCTGGACCTACTTGAAGAAGCTAGAGATGCCTTCAGAGTGCGGGTTGCTGCTCGGCATCGGCAGGTGGCACGATTCTACAATTCCAAGGTTAAGACTAGGTGATTCCGTCCAGGAGAGTTAGTCCTTCGCCGAGTCTTCCAAAACACTACAGAGCCAGGGGCCGGGGCGCTCGGACCTAATTGGGAGGGGCCCTATTGCGTGTTCCGATCGACCAAGCCTGGCTCCTACCACTTGGAGGATCTCGAAGGCCGTCAGCTCCCCCACCCTTAGAATGTTGAGCACCTGAAAATCTACTACCCTCGATGTACTGGCCACTGAAGGCCCCTAATAAGTGTACACCTCAGAGCGACTAGCCTTTAAGGCTTTCAATAAAATCTATGTTTCTACATACCTACTTGAATGAACTGTCGACAAACTGAGAAAATTGCCTCTCACAAGCAGAGGCTGATTCAACGGATTGATCCCTTAGAGAAGAGGTCAGTACGTCAACCCACGAAAAATCATCTAGGGATCCCCTTACATTTAAGGGGAAAAGACCATGGACGACCCGATTCCTTGGCAAAGGAGTCGGCTCGTCGTACAACCAATGGATTTACAAAAAAGCCACTCACCATTCGTGGGAAGGATCGACCCCTCAAGGGGTCGGTCCTTATAATTCCAACATCATAGAATTATACAAAATGACAAAGGGGGCCTAAATCTCTCAAGTATGGGTAGATGGCCTTGAGGTGAGCCAACTTGCTAAGGAATCGACTCGACAATTGACTACTTAACAATCATCATCCAAAAATTCAACCATGATTATCACGCCCTCTTCAGAGGGTAAAAAAATATATCATTCACCAAATTATCCGTTAAAAGTATTGTCTAAAAGAGTTATAAAAAAGGAATGTCGGAAGCTATTCAGTCGGAGGAGGAGGAGTTTGAGAGGCAAGAGCTTGGTAGGGGGAAACGTCTTCAGCCGGCCTCTCTCCCGTGTCTTCGGGGATGAGGGGTTCGATGTTGAGATCTGGATAGAGCTCCTGGACAGCATCAAGGCAAGCATCGTAACCACAGTTATAAAACTTGGTAGCTTCGGCGGTCCTTTCCTTCGAAGACTTAAATGTGTTCACTGCAGCGGTCACTGCCAACGCTAAGGAAGCTTCATCTTCGGCCCACTGAGCCTCCTTCGCCAGGGTGACTGCTCGGTGCTGCTCTTCCTCCGCCTCGACCTTGGTCTGCTCCTGCACGTCTCCCAATTGGGCGTTTTCCTTCTCGAGCGAGTAGGCGTGGGCCCTGGCTTGGAACAGTTCGGTTGTAGTGATAGAGCATCGGGCTTCAAGGTCGATGGCGACCCCTTGGAGTTGCAGCTCTCGCACCTTTCCGTCATCGAGCTGTCGGCGCAGTTCGGCTTGCTCTATCCGAAGGAACGCAACCTCTTCTCGGAGAGTCCTGATCTCGCCCTTGAGAACCGCTATCTCCTTATCCTTTTGTGTGAGCTCCCTTAACCTCTCTCGAGTCATCAGGAGCTTCGGCACGGACTATGTCCAATATATATATATATATATATATATATATATATAATGATAAAGAGTACAAGCATACGGACGTGATGAGAAGAGAATCAAGACAGGAAAGGTTAGTAAAATATCGAGTAGAAGACGGAGGCCATATCGTTGACGAAGGACTCCTCCGACTTGGAAAGAAGGGCCGCTATCTCCTTCTCCGGAGCATGCTTCGCAGCCCAGTGAACTAAGCCTAACATATGATAGCCCAGCGGAAGTTCTTCCCCGCTGTCTCCGACTTTAGCTGATGCCATCGCTCTCCCTGCTTCGGTCCCGCTGCCAGCCGAAGCTTGGGCCTCAGCTCTAGGGTCATTCGAGGCTTCGGGAGGAGAGCATCGCATCGGTCATCCGAATGGCCTCCTCCCGCTCGGAAGAAGAGGGGATGGCTATGTAAAGTTCGAGAGCTGGTGGAGGTGCATCAGGAACGTGAGGCGCGACGACAGGAGGAGGAATTGGAGCTGAGGCATTACCAA
This sequence comes from Magnolia officinalis, assembly GCA_021015155.1. Classification (NCBI taxonomy): domain Eukaryota; kingdom Viridiplantae; phylum Streptophyta; class Magnoliopsida; order Magnoliales; family Magnoliaceae; genus Magnolia; species Magnolia officinalis. Next base: position 19,465,193 of record JAJHSJ010000002.1, on the reverse strand, counting down.
CCGCGATGTGTGCTGAATTCCAGCAGCTGAAGCCGGAGCTGTAGCAACAGAAATTGGAGCTGAATTTGGAGCTGTAGCGACATAAATTGGGGCCGAGGGGCCCCCATCGCGAGGAATCGCCTGGCTCCTCCGAACAGTTGTCTTCGTTCGTGGTTCGACTCTCAGCATCTCCTTGACGGACAAAACAACCTTCCTCTTATGGGATCCAAAGGCCTCGGCCATGCCTACATACAGAACAATGAGTTAATGTCCGAGCTAAGAGACCTTCAATTTCATCATGGTAAAGGGGTACTTACTGAATGAAGTGGTGAGTGGCTTGGACTTGCAGAGCCCGGACCGATAAGATTATCGGCAGTGATCAAGCCCGACTAGGAGCGTAGGTCTTCCGAGCGCGCCTTGGCCTTGGCGATCTGGTTCTTTTGGCCCCAGGTGACGAGAGGCGAGCCCCTCGGGAAGTCTGTAAAAATGAAAGAAGGCTTCGGTCATACCATAACAAATAAGGAAGCATTGCGAGAAGACTGTTTAGGATCACTGACTTGGAAGGGTAAATCGGGTAGGAACCCGAGTCCTTAGGTTCCCGAGCTCCGCTGCCGACGTCTCCCACTCGCCCGAAGCCCAAAACCACTTGTTCTTCCAATCCTTATTAGAGGATGGAAGTTGCAGCACCAGCCTCGAACCCTTGCTGCCGCAAGTCGCAAAAATAGTACCATGGTTCTTGGCTATTGTGCTTGATCAAATATAAACTTATCAGCTCCTCTGGTGTTAGTTCTGGGTTCCCGACTTTGCGCCAGATGATGTATGAATATATCAAAACCCTCCAAGCATTGGGGGAAACTGGCTTGGAGCTAGCCCCAAATAGGCTGTCAGGGCTCAAACGAAGGGGTGCATGGGAACTCGGAGCCCACATTATAGCGCATAGAGGAAGATCACAACTTCCCCTTCGGCAGGAGATCCGGTGGTATCGAGGGGCTCTGGCGCCCGTATCTGCACGGAGTCCGGGATTTCGAACTTCTATCGGATCCATCCCATTTGAGACTCAACTAGTTTAGAGCCTCCCAGGATGTTCTCTGTAGCCCGCCCACTCGTAAGCATCTCCGCACCGCCCCCGTTAAGTCTCGGGGGGCTCGAGAGGTCTTCTTCCCACCTTTATGGTGCGTTCGAGCCCTCGCCTCTTTGCCCCTCCTGGATGGAGGGAAGAGGGGTACTGCTTCAAGGGGGCTTTCAGAGGCCTCTCTTCTATCACCCGAGCTTTCTGGCTCAGAGTCATCTTCGAAGTTGTAATCACCTCCGACCATATTTGAATCGTCCGACATCCCACTGAAGCGAAGGAAATGATAGTAAACCGGAAACGAAAGGGAGGACTCACTGGATGGTTACCGAGAATCGCTTTTACCGGAAACTGCTAGTCGGTCGGAACGCCTTCACCAGAAATCACAATCGCCGAAAATCACCTTCGTCGAAAATCGCCTCCTCAGGTAGTCACTACCAAAAAAAGGGGCAAAGGATACAGACCACGTTAGGTTTTTGCTACGGATTTAAACCGTAGCTATATTTGCTACGGATTTAATCCGTAGCTAAAAATGTACTACACCATTAATACTTAACGGTGGTGTAAGGGGCTCTATAAGGCCTAAAACAATATATGTGTTCTATCTAAGCCGTCCATTTATTTTGAAATATTATTATAGAGTAATAAACAAAAATCAACTAGATCAAAGGCTAAAGTGGACCACACGGTATGAAACATGGATATTAAATCACATGTTCTTCCTATGGTGTGGTCCACTTGGGCCTTCAATATATTTTGTTTTTGGGATTATAAACTAAAATAATTTAGTAAAATTAATGGATGGAATGGATTAAGCAGCTACATCATGATGGGCCCCACGGAGCCTTTGAGAGAACCGTCCAGGGCTCTACGCCCAAAATCGGGCACGCGCTCAAAACAGAGCCGCGCCCGAATTTCCCCCATTTCTCTCCCTCTCGCCCGCCCGAATTTTCCCCATTCTCTCCCTCTCACTCCTTTCCTCAATACGTTCTCTCATCTTCCTCCCTCTCTCTCTCCGTTCCCCAATCCCCTCTCCATCTCTCTGTTCCTGCCGTCAGCACCCTCTCCCTCTCCCTCTCCCTCTCTCGAGGTCCCTCGCCCTCGCCCTCTCCCTCTCCCTCTCTCGAGGTCCCTCGTTCCTGCATTCAGTGCCCTCGCCCTCTCCCTCACCCTCGATGGCAGCCAAAACCCACGAATCCAGATCAGATTATGCCCGCTGCCGGCAGCAATGGCCAACAGCGCCGAAACCCCTGCCCCTCTTCTTCTTCCTATTCCAGCGCCGCCGACCACCATTAATTGCCAATCTAATAAACTTGGAGACACTGTAAGTAGTCTCTCTCTCTCTCTCTTGATTTGCTTCCAAGCAATGAAAATATCATCAACCTGAATGTTATTTTACATTGTAAAGCATGTTGTGTGATCTCAGGTGGGTCTTTGATAATGAGCACACGGGCACCATACCTGACTTCATAGGGAATTGGAGCAAGCTAAAATTTTTGTAAGCTAATATAATGAGATTTTCTCTTTCCTTGCTCAATTGAATCTTTTCTTATTTATGGGTTAGGGTTGTCAACAAACCGGTTATATATTAGCCTGAAAGTTCGGCCTGGCCCTGGACCGTGGCTTGTGCCAGGCCTCGATAGTTGTCGAACATGGGTCTGGGCTTGGCTAGTTTACTTATCAATTCTAAAATTCCAGGCTGGGGCTGCCAACCATGATTGTAAAATTGGTTTGGATTGGAACTCATCTAGAGATTGAAACTGGTATAACTCACCCTGACTCGTTCCAACTCAGTTGGTTTCTGAGAGTGATTCTCCCAGTGACTTGTATTGTTCTCCACTAATACTAAGCTGGAGTTGACTTGATATTGGATGATATTTAGAACCATGCAACAAGTAGGCTGATTGATGCAGCCGCCTGCAATTCATATCAGTCCTCTCTGGTGCGACCCACTCTGGATCACCGACGATTGGAGTCCTACTCGAAGTCCCTTGTAGTAATCTTAATTAGTTTTTCCAAAGTAATAAATTCTTATCTCATTAGGATGGAAAGAGGTATTAGGATTCTTATCTTTATTTTTTTTAAGCTTTTTTTTTTAAAGGAAAAAGAGATTGCATTAACTGGGAAGGGCGAAAATTACAGCCTAGAAACAACCTAGAGAGCTTTCGGGCGGGAGACAGAGAAAAGGATTTGCCCCGCCTATCCTTTGCTATACAAAAAGAAAGAAAACCCAAGAACCAAGAAGAACCCAAAAACAAGCAGGCAAATAACCAGAAAACCAACAACGACCAACAGGAAACCGAAACCAGCAGGGAAGGCAAGCCTAGCGCTGAGGAGGAGCAGCATGCTCTCTGATCGAGCCAAGGCCCGCCTTGTTAAGAAGAGAAAGGCCTCTAGCGATCCGGGGCAAGGAGGTCATGGAATCAAAGATGATGTTGGACTGTGTCTTCCTGCCGAGCTTCGCCAAACTATCAGCAGGACCATTAGCTTCCCGGAAAACGTGGGATAGATGGAAAGAACCTCTGCTCAATAGTGAAAAATTCTGGACAGCCAATAAGTCCACTTCCAGGAGGGGGGCATTACATTTGGAGACAACGCACACCCAGGCCGAGTCCGACTCCACAATGATATGGTGAAGGCCCCTGCTTAAACAAAGGAGAATGCCATTGTGGATAACCCTCACTTCAGCCAGATTGTTAGAGGCATTGCCATAGCCGTTTATCGAACGCGAGAATGACATTACCATGGTGGTCACGAAGAATACCCCCAGCACCAGCAGGACCGGGGTTGGAAAGGCGATCCATCAACATTTAGCTTAAGAAATCCCTCCACGGTCTCTTCCACTTGACAACCGAAGCTGTACGAGCAGCGTCACGGGAGCTGGAAGGGATGGCTGCCGCAATCCTAGTCTAAGGAGAAGGATGCAAACCCGAAGATAAGGTCGGGAAGAGCATAGAGAAGCCACCATTTAACCCTTGATAGCATCACAGAAGCAGAGATCCGTTTATGTCAAATCTTGCCTCATTTCTCGCTTTCCAAATTTCCCACAATATGAAAACCGGGGCCAGCCGAAAACATTTGCGGTTGATGGACCAAGGCAGGGGCCTAAACCACCACCAATGATGGCGATCTTGGATGGAAGAGTGACAAAAAATTTGAAGCCCGAACATAGCTACAGCTTGGCGCCAAATGCACGAGGCGAGCGTACCTTCCAGGAAGAGGTGGTCAAGGGATTCAACTCTAGGGCCAGAGGAGTGTTCATGATGACAACATGAACATTTGGAAGCCATTGAACCCCCTTCTGCTGGGTGAGAACATCAATAGGGAGGGACCGGTATAGAATTCTCCACGTTAGGAGAGAAATCTTTATTTTTAAGCTCTATAAATGGGTGTAATCTCTAAATTGCTAGTAGTTAATTTGAATTAATTGTGTTGTTATCCTGAAATTCCAGCAATGCAATGTCACCCTCGCTGAGTTGCCTTGGCTATCTATTGTTGAGGCACTTGCAGGATATCCAGTTATCCCCTTTTGAATCAACGTTGCAAACGTGGCCACGCTGACTTCCATCAACTTCACTGTTGCCCGTACATGTTGTCATTTCGACCAAATGGACCATTTCACCTATATATGAGGCTCATGACTGGCCCATTAAGTTTTCCTTGGTAACATTGATTGATTGTTCGCTTGACAATTTTAACTAGCGAATGCTTATGTAGGTATTGCATGGGAATGCTTTCCAAGGTCCGATACCTTCCAGTCTTTCCAATTTAGCATCCCTAACTGATTTGTAAGTATTTTTGTTTATTTTTCAATTATCATTGCAATTGTTTAATTGATTATCCAATGATTGCACAGGCGAATTGGTGAAATAACGAGCGGAATCTCATCTTTGGCATTTATCGAGAGCATGAGGAGCTTAACCACTTTGTAAGTAATCATGGTACCTGTATCTATGTATTAATGCTAATTTTCTAATTTATCATTGTTGTTCTTGTCATTGTGATATAATCAAAATGTTTCCTTTTTTGGAGAATCTTGAGAAACAGTAAGATATCAGGCACAATTCCATTCAACATTGGAGAGTACGATCGTTACAAATATATCTGTAAGTTGTTCAATCACAATCTTATGTTGTGTCAGGATGGGCCTGGGTGGTTTATCTGTAGGTCACTACTTATGTTCATTCTAGGGGGAGCTAGACTGGGATTATGCTTACCTAGTCTCAACCAAATTTCACTAGGCTAGCACAAGCCTGGATCATGTTCAAAAAAAAAAAAAAAAAAAAAAAGGGTGATTGCACTTGGTGTACGGGGTAAATTTCACATAAACACCATGGTAGAGCTTACCTGAGCTGTGGACCTTTTCCCTCCATTAATTTATTGTTACATATCATTTATCACCACTAAGAAGAACCATTTTTCACAGCCGCTTACAAAGTGATTGTATCATCCAACCGGTTGGACTTGATATTATACAGTATGTGTGTAGGCCCAGGACGGAATAGTCCAAGCTCAGCCCAAAATTGTTAGGCTTTCATACCTAAGTCCATATGGGCATAGAAAGCGTGCCCAAACATTGCTTAAAAACCTGTGCCCGTGGGCTACCCAACCCATTGATGACCTTAGTTGGGTCATGCCAACAGCGGCAGCCCACCTCCGGTTTCTTGCTGATGCTGGGGCACAAAAAATTATAATGTTATGGGTCTGAGCCAGCCTATTTATTCTTTGGGCCTGAGCATAGGCATAGGCCATGGATTAGGCCACTGCCCTAAAAATGAAGTTCAACTACATTTGGTTAATGTTATTTTTAATTGTTTTTAGGGATTTGAGCTTTATTTACAATTTAACTGGTGAAATTCCAAGTTCACTGTTCAATATGAGTTCGCTTTTTTTAAACTTGTAAGAGTCAAACTCCTTCTATGCTTAAGCTGTTTTAGTGCTGATCCTAGTAATTCTCTCTTCACTTTTCCTTGTTTCTCATTCTCATATTATGAAATATAACATCTTTTAAGTGTTATTAATTTGATGTTGCATTTTCTTTTATTTTTGGGTTTCTCTTTCTGCAGGTTTCTTGGAAACATAACCTACGCTGCGTAGCCTTCCTTCTATGAAAAGCTCATCCCTCAAGACCATGCAAGTTCATCTGACTTAATTATAATGAATTGTAACCAAAATTGCAATTTACTCACTTTGCCGCCTTTGGAATGTTATTGGATTGCAATACCTAGTTCAATAAAGTGGAACTAGTCAAACTACAATTACCATCTATGGTGTTCATATGAGAGAATCAGCTCCAATTGCAGCATTAAGTTTCTTTCGAGTTAGATGGACTTCATTTGCAATTTGAGGGTCACTTCCTAAGATACATAACACTACAACTACAATGTGGCCTTTTCCTTTCTATTGGGCTGATTACTGCAATTCAATTCAATTGTACAACCAAAGGCATCCTTAGATATTGTCCAGGATTGCTTTTATATTTTGTTTCTTTTCTTTTATAGCTCGGCATAAAAGATTGAGTTGTGAATATTCAATTGATTCATTATGTCTATCTTGATGTTCCTCTTCTATAAAAAAGTATGGAACTTTTTGTCTTTAATTACAACGCCGTTTGGTATCTAATGAAAGGATAATCTATATCTAACATATTTGGTTGGTTCTGGTCTGTGCTGTGCTAATTGCATAAATGTATGTTAATTCATTTTCTTATATGTTATGTTGTGTCGGCACAGAGATTTATCATACAATCAATTATCAGGAAGCATTCCCTCTTGGATTACACAAGGCTTGCAACTGTATGTCCAAAAGAAGCACAAAGTTTTCCATTTTCATCTTCATTTCTCTAGTGATCAAACAATTCATTATATGCATTAAGGGTGCATTGGATGTCCTGTTGATTGAATTGCAATTAGTTTAGTAGAGAAGAAATGACCAAATTGTAGTCACCTCAATATTCAGAATGAGGAAGTAGTCAAATCGCATTTACATGTTTTCAATTTCAACTTGAAAGTAACTGAATTGCAATTTGTAGGCCACTACCTCAATATGAATATAGAGGAAGGTGATGGAATTTGGTCATTTCCACTTCACAGAACTAGTAATTCTTGCAATTTGATTCAATAGAGCATCCAAACGCCCTCTTTATTTCTTCTTATGATATATGAATTTGATTTTCGATTAGATTAATACCTGCTATGACACTTTCAAGGTTGTTAACCATGACTAGTTAATCAATGTGCACCAGAAGTTACAATATTATGTTTTTTTTTTTTTTTTTTTCATATTCAATATTTAAAAAGTGTTGAAGTGGTTTTCAAATTGAGAAAATAGCATAAGTGTGCAAGATCAGGGACATTCATCAAGAGTGCCCGACCTTGAACATGCCCTTGGTAAAAATCAAGTTGCCCCGTGCATCATAAGGGCCAATGTGGGAATGAAAGAAATGATAGTTAGGAAAAGATAATAGATGCTATGTATTCAACAGAACGTGAATGTAAAGTGCTGAAGTGGTTAACTGAACGTGAACGTAGCACAAGGTGCAAGATTAGGGAATTTTTTCATGAGGGTCTCCTACCTTGAATATGACCTGGCTAAAAATCAAGCTGGTTCATGCATCTTGCTGGCCACTCTATGTATGGGGGCAAATGGGTTGGGTTAAGGGGTCCCAGACCCGACCATGTAATAATCATATCAGAACTTGGGTGCCATAGGCAACCCATTACATTTCGGGTTGGGTCTAGGTTGGTTCCAAGTCCCAAAACTCCAACACGTTTATTTATTCAGAATGAGAGAATAGAGGGAACAAAGAGGTTTAAATCATAAACAAGGATGCTATGGGAAAATAAAGCATAGAAAAGGAAGAAAGAAAAGAAGAAAAGAGAAAGAAGATAAGAGGAGAAGGTTCGGAGAAGAGAGGACCCAAATTAGGGTTGACGCCCCTACTCTAAATCTTTTATATTAATTAATTTTTATAATGACAAGAGGACATTTGATACCAAAAGTAAGAACCCATCATATTTGAACCAATATTAACAATAGAAAAGGCATAGAAACAAAACTAAATAGGCTCCACACCTTACCCATTTAATAATGCAGGTCAAACTTTTTGACCCAGACCTACTCTATGGATCCAAATTTTAGACCCAGACGTCCTACTTAACCCGACCCATTTGCACCCTAATGTATGAGTAAAAATGCTATCTATTCAACTTACATGTGCAGAACACCTAATGAGACAAGAAATTAGATGCCTGGGCCAAGGCATGCTACCAATGGTCCCCATCTAAAGTGATCTGCTTTGGGTAATTTGATAGATTCTAAAAATGGTTCAGCTATCCTTTTTCAAGGTCTGACCCCCAATGAAGAGTTGGTCCATTCCATATCATCCAGGAAGTGTTGATCCATTCTTCCAGAGGACTTACTGAACCAGGAACTTTGTTTAAAAATCTAATGGCCACACTTAGAGATGTCGTTATCTGTTATGATATGGGACAGTGAGAAACCTCTGCAGCAGCAATTCTATAATTCAATTTGAGTATGGACAGGTGGATGAGGTACATGCCCAGTGCCCTCAAAAACTCTGCTTTCTTACTTTTAGGGTACTTTTGGCTGCACCAAATATCATGAAATTGCATTATGTTATAAGATAGCTATAAGATCAGCCATGTCTTATGAGACAAAATATTATGCAATATATAACCACATGTTATTGGATGAGTGTAGCTGAAAAAGATGTTGATATGGATGAGTGGCATCATGCTTTTGACACAGGACCTGGATATTCTCTGTGATCAACATATTTGCATGCCATCTTGCATTGGCTTATTTTCTTAGAAGTACCTGATGTTCCCAACTCCCGAGGACAGTTAGGGGAGCCCTTCTTGGATAAGGTAGGGATTGGCGCCATCAGACGTCGGGGGTCGAGATCCTAGTGTTCCTTTTGTTTTAGTCCTCCCCTGTACAGGTTTTTGTCCAGATGCTGTCACATGATAGGTGAGGCTGCAAATCTTTTTCTGTTGAGCCCACCCGAAAGTTTGTAATTCTCGTTTGCTCAATGGAATCCATGGCTAATGCCATTTAAAAAAAAAAAAAAAAATATTATAAGAAAAAGGTATGCTCTCAATCTTCTAGTCTAGTTGTTGTCATTAAGGAATTATAAGTTCTCATACATTTTGGTGGTGTGTTTTTTTATGTTGACTTTTCAAGTTTTACTTGAAGATGAATCAGATCAAATACTGTGAATTGTAAACTCCTTTGTTCAAGATGACCCACTTTTTTTTTTCTTCTTTTTACCAATAGGTGATTGCGAATTACCCGTTCTTTTGGCTTTTGTGCTTGTGCAACTGAAAAGTAGGCTACTCGGATTTACGAAGCAGCTTGTATTCTTAAAAATGTACAGTTGTATTTCTTATTGGAGATATGCAATATTATGTTAAATGGAAACACTGCAAAGAGTATGATGCAAAATGTGTCAAATGCATCAGTCTGACTGAAATGTATGTAGGACATTTGATCCATGCATGTATGTAGGACATGTGATCCATGCATCAGGCAGGCTCTTCTGTGTTGATGATTGGTAAAAAAATCAGGGCAATTGACTCAGCAGGTGGGGCAAACATGTATGGACACAATGGGCAATTCAAAAAGAATTTTCCAATGTTCCACATTTCACATGCAACATTCCCCCTGCCTAATTGACCATCCTGAATATCTCCAGGTCATCTACATGGTGTTACCCATCTGATGCGTGGCTTGGATGTCCTACACGCTTTCCGGTTCAGCAGATGTGGTCACATGTAGAGGTGCGAGTGGGCTTAGTAAAACTCTGTTTTGATAATATCTTTTCCATTGAATATGGAAGATCTTATTCCACATGGTTATGCTGCCATATGACTAGATTTTACATACTTCTTAAAGGGGAGATGTTCCTTTTGATTTATCATACAATTCTACAGGGAAGAGTTGAAAGTATTTTTGACAGAAGTGGTTCGCTTTGGAAACCGTTGTAAAGATCCTCAATGGCACCACTTAGAACACTATTTTGACAAGTAATTGGAGTGATTTCTATCTGCTTTAGCTTTTACAGTCTGCTGCATTTCATTCGTGTCTTCACATGTTTTTGTTTTTCCATTCCTTTATTGATTTTCCAGACTGGGATATGAACTTGTTCCTCAGAGGCAGTCGAAAGAGGAGGCTGAAGCAGTGATGCAACATTTGATGACTTTTGTTTAGTATACAGCTGTGAGTATTGATCCATTGGTGAACTGGGAAACATTATGCTTTTCGATTTATAATCATGTTTACTGATCAATGCATAAAGGCTTTAACTGCATATTGTTTGAAGCGATGTCATTGTTGAACATGCTGGCTTTCTAAAGCCAGGTTTGTTGACATGCCCAGGAGATATCTTAAGTAGGGATTTTGCTAAGCCACATGCATGTATAAGGTAGTTCATGTACATGCCAACAAATGTGCCAGCATAGGATATGAGCATGAGATTCAAGCCATCCATCACATGGTTCCATCATGTAGATTCCATGGTCCGGAGATCAGGCTGGTCTGCTCATCAGGTGGACAGACATGAAATTGCTGCAAGAAGTCAAGCTGATTATGTTGATGTGGGAAGAGACTTGCTTGAGGCCATATTTCTATGCCTAATCTGTTTTTCAGTCATCCATTGGGACTCAAGAATTCAGCAGTGCCAATGAAGGCCCTTGTGCTGTTAGTATTTTTCATCTGCTTGATACTTTATAGCTACCACATTAGTTTAAGAAATTTAATAAATCATGCCTTGCATAGATACATGATCAACAATTTTTTTCCATCTTTCTTGATGATTGACTCATGCAAGCTTACTGGACTATTGCTATATGTTTGTGATGCATCAAGAAGGGAAATGATTAAAACCTCCTTTGTTCACAGGAATTGTACCATGAGTTGCATGCCTTGGACAGATTCGAACAAGATTATCGGCGGAAACTTCAAGAAGAGGAGAACTCAAATGCAGTTCAGAAAGGTGAGCTGCTTTCGCACTTGCTTGGAAACCATGATAGATAGGCCTCATTGTTATCCTGTCAGCCTCCCTCTACTGCTGCATGGTAGTGCCCTTCATTTGAAAGGCAAGACATAGGCTTCATTCTTATCCCATCAACTGATCTTTAGAAAGGCAAGACTCAGTTTTCTATACAAGAAGGTTGTTTTTTTTATTTTTTTATTTTTTTTTTATACTCATGTCATGGCATCCCTTTCATAATTCCTTTCAAGATGTGCAATTACACTTGCCATGCAAAGATTATGAATTCTAACATAAATTTGGATGCCATCAACTTGTAGACATGATTTTAATTTGTTAACAACATCGACAACTTGGTGCATTTCCTGGGGGTTAGCTTTTCAGTTTCAGGTAACTTATATCAATGGGACATGACATTGGTTTAAATAACCTTGAAATACTTTTTTTGGTGTAGATTATTGTGCTCTCTGCAAAACAACCTTTTTCATTTGTTGTCCTTTGATATGGTGGGGCAATAGCTTCACACGTTTATATCCAAAACCAGTTTTCTATTCATCTGTTCCTTCTTTCTTAAGTGAATGGAGACCAGAAGTAGTTCATCTGTGAGTTGTGTTCCAGATTTTCTGTTCATATGTTCTTTCATGACGAAGAAGTTGCATTCTTCTTCTTCTTCTTCTTCATGGAGTTATTTGCAATAGAAAATGTTTTCTGTCAGATCACAGCAACTACTGGGATCTCCTTGAACTTTGTTTGATATGCTCTTTCTACAAACTAGGACTTTCTTTTTTATTGCTGGTATCTCCTTCCAACTTTGTTTGATGTGGAACTTGGAATTATTATTATTTATTGGTAGGTGTTGCTGCAACTTCGTTTAAAACAAGCCGTTTCATATTTTTGGTGGTGTGGCCCTATTTAAATCAAGGGTAGGCATCCCTTCTCACATTGTTCGCTTGTGTTGTGGCCCACTTGACTGTTGCATCAGGTGGATTTAGGTAATGTGTGGTGATGCATCTGATAGATAGGGTTGATGGCCTTCATACATCAAGTGGGTGCCACATAACAGTACCACTCTAGCATAGCTGGGATGAGACCATGATGATGATGATGGCAATCTCAATCTTTCTTTTTTTTTTTTTTTTTCTTTTTTTTCTTTTTTTACTTCCATTTGATATAGTATTACATTGCAGTCAAATTGGAGGTGGCACTGCAGTCTATTATCTGGGCAGCTCCTTGGGTGGGTCACTCTTGAAAAATGGTGCAGACTGGTATGTCTCTAATGCACACTGCCATTGTTGTAATGCAGAGAAGTTTAAATCAGACTTGATGAAGATAGCTATGACCACTTTAAGTTCAAAAATACTTTTCCCAGGACAAGGAGCATTTTGCCTAAACTAGCTGTAGATGTTGTCATGAGGCTCAAGGTAAGTATTCGACTGAACTTTTTAGATGGTATACCATGCTGGTAACAATTCATGCCATGGTATACCATGCTAAACTGAATTAGAATGCACTACTTAACTAGAATTTAATGTTATTTGACAATTTGATTTCCCATCACCTCTTTGCTACAACAGTTGCCTCTTCTCGTTTGTTGCAGAAGTGTAAATCCTGTAATTATTGTTGTGTAAGTTAAAACTACCCCATTGAGAGTGTTTCAATCCTCTAGTTTGTTGTTTCTCATCCTTTCTTATATGCCCGAGGATACTGTTGTCACTTGGTTCTTCTTTTTTTTTTTTCTGTATACTGTTGAGGATTTCCCCTTTGGTTCATGTATGGCTACACACTCAACTAGCAACAACTTGCAGAACAAAAAAAAAAAAAAAAAAAAACAATTCTACAGTGGTCTTCCTAACATATCCATGCTACACACTCAACTCGCAACAACTTTGTTCTCCTTTTTTTTTTTTTTTTTTTTTCCATCATCTCTTTTTTTTTTCTGCACAATCACTTTCAGGTAATTTTATGCATGTTTGTTTGGTAGTCTAACTAGGGGAAACATTAATGATTACAATGTTCCTTCTTTTTAATCCATAGATTCCCATGCATTAAAGATCACATTTGAAGAGAAGGTCACGGCATACAAATGGATCATTTACAGAAACTATTGGATGACAAATTATGTGTAACATACAGAGATGGTTCAACACTTATGCAATTAGGGAAGGTTCAAAAGGTCATATATTTGAAAGTTGGTCAAATCATAAATAGGCGTATTATGAACGGAGACATTGTTTTCATTAATAGGCCACCTGTACTCATAAACATTCATTACAAGCATTTTTTGTCTATGTGCATGACGACATACTGTTAAGATCATTCCTCTTATTTGTGCTCCCCTAGGTGCGGATTATGATGGGGATTGTGTTTCATATATTTTATCCACAGTCTCTAGCAGCAAAGCAGAAAGTTTGGAGCTGTTTAGTGTTGAAAAGCAAATCCGTAGTTCTCATTGTGGTAGTATGAATTTACAACTGGGCATGATTCTTTATTGTCACTTAAACTCATGTTTAGAACTTTTTTTGAACAAAGCCGACTGCGCAACAATTGGGCTATGTGTGTTTCACCAGTGTTTTACCAGAACCTGTTTTGCTCAAGGCTCACCGTACAGGTCCTCTGTGGACTGTTTTGCAAATAGTACAAAGTGCTTTACCTGTGTTTTTTGACTGCTTTGGGGAGAGGCATTTGATCAGTAAAAGTGAAATGGTGAGGATTGATTTCACTAGAGATTTA
>JAJHSJ010000002.1:19369052-19451303 GCA_021015155.1 Magnolia officinalis | reverse complement strand
CCAGGTTCCGGTCTATCTTGGCGCTTGGTGTCAAAGGCGTTAGGTTTGTATCGAGCTGCATCAGGCGCTCCGGCATGCCCAACCTACTCACATGCATTATACAACCAAATTCGAGCCAAACAGGTTGCACAAAATATCATGATAAAATCAGTCTAATAGGGTGCAAAATATTGTCAAATTCGTGCAACCAAACGCACCCAAGTGAAAATTAAAAAGAAAATTAGGAAATGGGATGCTGCAATTGAGTCAAACACCATGTCATGCCATCCACCACTGATTCATCATCAGTTCCACCATGAGTTGAAATAAGAAGAAATCATCCAACAAAATCAATACAATCCCGATTAATCTTTATCAATGCAATAAATATCATTATAGCATACTCATAACACAATTACGATAATTGTATCTAAATCATGTAAAAAATGAAAGCAAATATCACTTCTCATTACGATAAAATATTTTCATTTTATAAAAAAGATATTGGGAAATTCCAACGTCATTTACTGGGCGGATCCAATTTTCTCCCCATTCGGTATTCAGAGCTGAATATTTCCTACCCATGTGCTTGAAAGTTCGCTTTTGACCCGTCCTCGGTGAGAGAATATTCTTCCTCGAAAGAGAAAGTCTTTCCATGACTATTGCTTGTAAGGGGAAGTTGCCAGAATCCTACTCTTCCTCTTTTGTAGGAACCGCTGCAAAGATCTCTTCATTGAAAGAGCGGGAGCATGAGGTTGAGGCCGCTGAGATGGCAGAAGAAGGTCCGTATGATGGGCTATTAGCTTTTCATGCATTTCTTGATTCGCAAGGCGTATGATCTCCCTAGCCTGCAGAACAATAGACTACTTAATTCCGCTAAAAAAAACGCTAATATTTAAAATTTTAAAAATTCTTCAAATATGAACTTGTAGGGGTGCGTTTGGTTGCACCAAATATCATGAAATTTCACCATTTTTCTTCAGCTTTTTGAATAAAAAAACATGGATGAGAGCTTTGGAAAGAGCAAGGAGAGGGTGAGCAAACCTGAAACTCCGTCACATCGCAGATGCAAATCCGGCCATTATAAAAAATCGTCAGTTGCTGTGAGTTTTTGACTGACTCTTCGTTCCTTCAATAAAAAAAAAAAAAGGAAAATAGATGAGATAAAAGGAAAATAGAACCAATGATTCGCAATCCAATTCAATTGTGTATCCAAACACACCCCATAAAATGCATTAAAAAAAGTATACTTACGATGATTGGCTGGAATCTGGAGATGTGTAATCAGCATCGACGCCGGCCGGGAGAAGTCGAAGCTCCAAGTTGCAATTCCTACCCATGGTTAGGGACATACTAGTCTTTTCCACCGTTGATGATAAATCCGATGGCTGAAATTCGATGGCGATGGTATGTGGGGCGAGAGAGAAGAGCTGTCCGTGCTTTGAGGAGAAAGGAGGTTGGTCTGCTCGCGTATTTATATCTACGTTTGTTGTTGGGTAAACAGAAAAACGAAGCGGATTCAACGTGTGTAAATCGGCGCACGTGTAAAATGCTCTCATTTTTCTCACGTGCAAAATCTCACACCTTTTACGAAGTTAGGTTTTTGTGGCGACTGAATTCCGTTGCTGACGATAATGTTCTTACTGTTATGACAACATCGTTGAACTAGGATAGGATAGGTATTATATGGTACGTGACCTTCGTATTTACATTTTGTACACGGTCTATTAATCCTGAATTGTAGGGCCCATTTTTCAGTAATCTAGACCATATATTATTTTTCATATCACATTATATAGAGTATTTCATCAAAATATCCTACTTAAAACAAATATGACCTGTTTGTTTATGGATCGGTTATTAACTTAAAACATTACAAAATTATCTTTTAATTTTCGGGAATTACCTCAGATCAGGAATGTTCCAAAAGATCAATGGTATGGATTACTGAATTATGTGTCAAAAATTTCAATATTGAGGTGTCATTTATACTTCGTAAAATGCAGGGCCACGTATCATATAATTCTGTTTTTTTCTGGCGTTCAGTCGGGAAGAACGACCGTGCTAACGGGCTGTGAGAGATCCAAGCCGTCCATCAGGTATCTCGTACTGTGACTACTACCTGAGAAAAGAATCAAATTGGCCCATTAAGGAGGGATACGTTTTTAGGATGAGAAAAATGTATGGACGACTAACGGTATATGATGAGACTAATGTGTGTGTCTAATCTGATTGGCGGACAAGCTAAGATTTTAGTCTATGTCACAAATAAGAGAATTCTCTACATTTCTATTAGAACGGATTTCACTAACCTTTATAGAGTTCGTACGTGCAACGTGAGGCACTTCGTGAATGTCATGCGATGAAGTATCAGCGTTTTTGTTCCCAGGACACATGTGATTTCGAACGGTGGCCTGACTTGCTTTTCAGATAAGCCAACCTTACAAATATTAAAAGCACGTGATCCTTGGCCTTTGTACACGAGAGTCATGTAATCTGGCCGCGTTTCACACTTCGTTTTGTCTCCGTGGCGACTGGCGACTCAGAATCGAGTTTGTGTTGTCATTGACTGGGGCCCACATTTTGAGTTTCACAATGATCGGGACCGTTAATATTGTGGAATCTACGTTAAAAAGACTGTATCTTGAAATTTACTCTGAAATAATAATTATAAATATCATTATTTATAGATTATTTTAAAAATATAATGAAAATTTTCAATGGTTTATAATCAACTCTAAAAGATCAAAGGATAATATCATCAATTTTAGAGGGATTTTCATGTAATTGGATGGTTCACATCCTTGTACCGTCTCATAATGTGGTTCAGTACCTGATGAATCGTTAATCGCGACAGAGACAAAAACGCTGGAAAACGACTGTTCCCGACGCGGATTTTCCGCGGAAGCCTTTTGGCAGGAAGTTCCTGTGCCGTGAACCTAGATGGGGCTGATCGTGATGTTTGTGAGAATCTGACACAAAAAATGAGAAGAATCCAAACACAAGTGGGCCGCACTAAAGGAAAAGGTTGGTAGGGAAATTCCCACCGTTGAAACATCCCTGGAGTCGACAGTGATGTTTAATTGACATCCGTACCGTTCATAATATCATTCTTAATGAGATGAACTGAAAACACAAATATTATCTTGATTCAATAGTTATTTGGCCCCACGAATATTTCAACTGTGTACATTCAATCCTTACGTTTTTGGCCCAATTGAGTATTGGATCCGGTTCGTTTTTGGCCCTATATTCTAAAATGATATCAAAAAATGGATGAACGGGTAGATTTCTTACAAACATAACCGTGGGCCCCACATAGGTTTCCAGCGAAGGAACCTCATGCGAAAGCCGCGTCCTACTGTTCCATTGGTGGCGCCGCAGTTTCCGCCACGTAATCTCACCATTACGGACACGTGGCATAGTGCTAACCCTTGTAGACACGTAGCACAGTGCTGAAATGTGGCATAAACAAAACGGTCAGATGTGTGGAGAATTGTGGATCGCGACCGTCCATCCAGACAGCCCTTACAGTAGATGGATGATGGTTCAGAAACCAAACCTATCAGATCATCCTAGCCATACGACCAGTGGCCTTCCAAACTAAGAAATCTGATTACTAAAATTGTGCGGTTTCCATTGCATGGGCCATCATCATAAGGCCCATTAGCTTGAGGGTTCCGATCATGTATCAACTGGGCGCATGCACGCTAGAGAGAGGGTTATACAAGATCCCATATCTACCATCGATATCACAGCACATCAAGAGGTTCATAGGGCACGTGACTCGGGACCTGCCGGATAATGGTTGATTTGGGTTAGTCCTTTGGTGTGTACAATTCCAGCTGGTAGGTTTGAACGTTTGGCATCTTCCTGCCTACTTTTTTTTTTTTTTTTTTCCAAAGGCCGACTTAAATTTTGGATCTGCCTTATTTAGGCCCATGTCCTAACATGATTAGTGACTGAAAGTTAGGTGGAGCCCACTGTTATGTTTGCTACAAGTCCACTCTATCCATCCATTTTGCAAGATGATATTAGGATATGGCTAGAAAATGGATCTGATCATAACTCAAGGGAGTCATAGAGTAGGAAAGGGTGGGTAAGGAGATGCCTACCATTGAAATCTAACTGGGGCCTGTAAGAACTCTGTTTAGTGGGCCTCACTGATCAACGGTTTGGATTGTCATACAGTTGGACTGGATGATTGAGTAGACCAGTGGGCCCCACTTCAGGTGATGCGCTGCGCAGCCTATCTGCGCAGCTCTGCGTATTAGGGCTGGAATGCTATAGCTATCTTACGCAGACAACACTTTGAGTTGAACTGGGAGACTACAATGTGGAGCGTGAGAGGGAGAGAGTTGTGATGGGTTTCAAAATCTCTCCACAATCTCTATAAAAGAGAGCTGGGTCCCCGATCCTACAACACAACAGAAATTCGAGTCTCATCTAGTGTTTTGCAGAAAGGGTGTGAAGGAAAGGAAGATCCTAGCTGCATTGATATTCTTATCCGGTTCCTATGGCGTCACAGTTAGGTAAGTTATCTGAACCCCTGATCACCATGTCCCTTGCACAGACAGATCCGTGGGCCTATTCCGCATGTAGATTTAATTCCACATTTGGTATCAGAGCCAATCTGTGCATAGGTATGGATGATCGAATTCAGCTATTATAGATCCAATTCAATTATTAGGGTTTTCCAAATTGGAACCCATATCAACAATCAGCAGATTCGAAATTAGAATCCCATATATACTATTAGGGATTTTGATATTCGAATTCCACGTCTATATATTGGGGATTTTGAACCCTTAATTAATTTTGGGAATTTCAAATCTGGAAACCCCAAATCCAGACCGTAATTAGGGTTTCCAAAATCACAAATCTATATTGGGGATTTTCGAATCCCTGAATTCAGAGATCATTAATTAGGGATTTTCGAACTCAAATCCCCAAATACAGATTAATTAGGAATTTTCGAATCCCATACAGGCTGATTTGGGATTTCAAATCCCAAATCCAGCAATTAGGGTTTTCTGATTTGAATCCCCAAATCAAAAATTAAGGATTTTTGGCTTCGAACCCCGAAATATAATCCCAGATCCAGTAAAATTGGGGATTTCAGTTCCATAATCCCAGATCCAGTAAAATTGGGGATTTTATGTACCCTGACCTGTATCTCTAGGAGACAGCCATGGATGCAAAGCCTCCGCCATACTCTCGGTGAGTCGGTAGCTTGTCTTCATCTCAGCAGGGCAGGATTCCGGACACCTCCTTCGTCTTATGCATACATCGCCTCCTCCATTAGCATCGAGGTGTTGGAACCCTTCTTGTAATCACAATCGATGATGGTCGTCTCCTTGAGATGTCCATCGTCGAAGCTGTGATTACCAGCACCGTGATCCCTCTCTGTGGTGGTCGTCATCGCCGAACAGAGAGTTCATTTTCGAAGATGCGCGTGGCGGAGCTCTCGCTTGAGGATTCTCCAGTAGCTGATCTCAGACAGTAAAAAATGACTGTGGTTTGGGATTTAGGTCGTGAACGACCTTATGAGGAAACGGGCATTCGGACCTAATTTCGGGTCCGTCTCTGGACCCGCGATTACTTTCGGATATAAATAGGGCCGGATTCAAGGGCCTGTACCGGATCTCTAGATCTGGAGTGGACCTGAATTTTGGGCCTGATTGAATATGTGGGCCCATTATTCATATCCTGGCCATTCTTATCATACCGTAAGTGGGGCCCTCCCTTTGTAACTCATTTAAGGCCCTGATATCCCTATAGGCCCATTTATCCATGTGTGTGGTCCACTCAATAATATTCTATTATTTGATTAAGACCATCTATGAGTTCCTTCACGAGCATATAATCTTACTCATTCAAAAGGATATGGACATTTTTTTATCTGGACCGTCTATTAGCTTGATCGTGAATTAGATTTGATTTAATCATTTATAATGATCTTACACTATAGAGTACTGATTCGGCCCTACCATTGGCCCATTACCCATCTTTAGAAATTGATATAGACCGTTGAAATATATGGTTTGAAACCTATACATAAGTTTCATTTAAGGTTCTTTTATTTTCAACAAGGGTCAATATCAACTATCTTGTGGGCCGTATTAGACTAATTAGGAAATAATCCATTGAGAGGCAGGATTATAATAGCAATCCTAAGTCTATATTTGTAATGTTAGATTCGGTTGTGTTAGCCACCATAGTGACCTCAATCGATGAAAATTGTACAAGTACAGACTTGTAGCATTGCAATAAGGAGGATTGCATACAGTTGCGTTCACCTTTTCCTGCGTATGGTAACGAAAACACAGACGATTACCGTTTGGCAATTAAGTGAACGGGTGAAGTAAATGGTGCTGGTAATGTAAAAGCTGAAAGATTCATCTCACCCACAGGTGTTGAGTGTCTCAGATTTACATGACTTACATCACTTAGCTTCATGTGCAGAAGGATCACTAACATGTTGTCATTACCACCCACAGGAGGAATGATGATGATGTAACAGATTCTCACCAGGATGAGTGTTCACTCCCCAAGTATAGGGTTGTGATGTAGTAATAAAACTCGGTGAGACCGAGGTCGAATCCACAGGGATTGAAACCTGTACGTAATCTGAAACTAAATAGAACTAGAACTAGACTAAGATGAAATCTAAACTGAATGAAATTTAGAGAATAATTGTGAAATAATTATCTAAGACGTAGAGAAATTCAGAGGTAGGAAACTAGGGATTCAGAGGATCCACTTGTAGAGATCAGGAAGAACTACACTTGATTCATGAAAATCAACCGAACTTCCTTTGATGTAGTTTTGACAAGATGAAAGGTATATGAATTAGAATGGATTCCATCACCAAACCATGCCCAGGAGACAAAGCAAACAACAGAATTAAACTAATTACCAACCAATCAACATGCCATGGAAGTTAGGAAGGGTACCGTCATCCGACCATGCCCAGGAGACGATGGTGAACAATAGGGCTTCCTGACGTCATAAACATAAAGAGGAAAAGAACATGCTCAAAGCCATCACAGACCCATTGTAATTTCAGTCACAACAGACCATTAACGACTAAAAACATTCCCTTAATAAAACTCAAATCAACATCAGTTCAGTCTAAACAAAGGCACAAGCAAAGAGGCATCCTATCATGCTATAAGCTTCACCTCTTAGTCCTAGCTAAGAGGTTTAGCCACACATGAGTGGACTAGATCTCATGAATCTAAAAAAATAAAAAATAAATAAAAATAAAATAAAAATAAATAACAAATAAATCCTCCCTGCTCCACGTCTCCCACTGTTGTCTCCAGCCTCTGGATGCCCCTTTCTCTCGTTCCTTCCTCTATTTTTATAGCCAGCCACCGAGAGATTTGCGCTGCTGAAGCCAGTTTCCAATCCTTTACGCATCGCCGTCCGCACGTAGAATACAACGCAACTCAACTTGCGCTGAACTTGAATTTCTGGACAGTGGGCGTCCCATCTTCGGTTCTGGCTGCATGGTCTTGGTTATGGCCACCTGTTTCAACGTGTGGACGGTCTGGATCAGAGATCTGACCGAGATCTCATTCATAAAACGATCAGCAAAACTGGACAGCGTCCGGTCGCGTGTAGTGCGTAAGAAGTGCAGATTTTCGACGATAGTGGGGCCCATGACTGAGGTCGGTTGGGAAATCCACGTCGTCCAATAGAATCACAACGAAAATCCGTTCAGATAGGGCTGGTTTTGGATCGGGTTAAGTGTGGCCCACGGGTTTCCTACTCAGCCGTCCGTCCGACATTTACACGGCTGAGATCCCATTTCCTTTATCCTTTTCAAATTCTGTCAGCTAAGCCTTGGTGATGTGGGCCACAGAAGTCGGATGGACGGTCCTGATCTGACCTTTGAAGTGTGGTGGTGGCCCACAAAAAAGGAGCGCAGGTCCCTGTTTTGCAGGGACTGCGAAACAGAGTTACGCTCTGATGATTGGTGGGTCCTAAAAAGATTATCTATGGAAGATCCGATCCGTCCATTGTTTTTATGACGAAAAATCGTTAAGGAGTGACTAGATTCAATTGATTTCGGTGTGGCTCACTTAATCAACTCAAACGGCCATTCATTCTGCGTTTGATCGGTTGATATCTGATCTCTGCTGCCTCTTGCAATTATGACACCTAGGCATGGGTTTTTGCCGTCCCACGGGATGAATGGACGGTCTAGATCTTCAAAATGCATGATGGGTGGGGCCCACTTCTGAAAAACGGACGACCAACGTCCGTTCGCTGTTTCTTTCGCGAGAAGAAGACGGGTCAGCCCGTCTTTGACCGGGCTGACCGTCCGGTGTGGCTCGGGAGTGCACCGCATGTGCACTCGTGCGCCCCCATGTGGGGTCCACTGTAATTTTTATGAGGAATCCGTTCCGTCCATCCACTTTATAATATCATTTTAGGCGTTGGGACCAGAAGTGAGGCATATCCAGGTGGCAGGTGGGCCCCACTTAATGAATTAAGCGGCTGATCTGTCCATTGCCCCATTTCTCGAGATCTCCAATCGTTGAAATTTAATATGTACGGTTAATTTATGGCCCACATCACATGTATGAAGTCTCGTGTCGATTGGATGGCGGAAACCCTGTGATCTTGCATTCTGCACTAGTTTCGGGCCTCTTTAATGTGAACGACTTGATTTCCTCAGATCCCTGGTATGTAAATTCTTCAATATTGGTCCTCTGGAGTCCGTCCCTTGCCTATGGTGTCATCAGAGCATTAAATTTATGCTTTAAGCACCCTTTTTCAGTCCATACTCGTAAATACACTCTGTACCACAAACACGATTAAAGTAGGCCATTAAACGGTATCATGTTCGTAAATCTAGGCAATAATTAGGGTCTGATATGCAATATTTGACCCTCAACACAACCCCCAACTAGCATTTTGCTAGTCCCGAGCAAAATATGCGAAAGAAATAAGTTGAGAATTACAAGACAATTTTTATGAACTCGAGTGAATTTTGAAAAACAATCCAAATACTATAAGTCTAAGATTCATGAATGTTGGGCATTAATTTCTCCTAGACTCAAGCACACGGTGGACTTCATAATTAAGTGCAAAATATTGATCCATAAATTAGAAAAAATTCTAAACATTGAGTTTCATATGTGTATAATGTAATCTCGGCTTATCACCATTAAGAGATTCAATCGTTACTTTCCATGATAACATTGATGAGTCAAAGAGCATTCAGGACAACTAAAACCTAAATTGGAACATGCCTTACATTTCTTCTTTTCATTCTTTCTGCTTTTGATCTTTCTATGAACAGTAGTGCCCAAGAAGGGAAACAAATCCTCACCTATAGGGAGCAAACCTATGGTGAGAACTCGTCACCTAATTTTTTCCAAATGTCAACCATGGGGAATCGAATTTACACCTATAGGGAGTAAACCTATGGTGAAGTCCGTTCGCCCAACCCTTTCCTGTAGGCAACTATCATGTAGTTGGGTTTTTTTATTTTATTTTATTTTAATCTATTGAACATGATGGCCAAATTTCCCAGGTTGGTTCCTTCCATGCTTAATGATCACCAAATTATAATTCAATATCGAACTGAAATCGTAATGTGTAAGTGAGATGTATCTTATGAAATCATGACTCAATCAATGTTTAAAACCTCTAATCAAGGATTAATCGTTCGAACTTAACTGTGAAATCTAACAATACGGAATCCAAGAGTCATAAATTGCCAACATCACTTATCTTATAATTGTAAATTCAAGATGGCTGTCAAAATCACTTCGAATTCACAAGAATTTCATAAAAAGTTTTTAAAATTTCAATTTTTTTTTTCACAAAATTGCTCAAGACTAAGAAAACACTGAGTAGGAAACCTAATCTCCCACCCCCAACCTAAAATCTACATTGTCCTCAATGTAAAAGATATGAGCATGCAATGCACATGGGACAACGAAAGTAAAGGAAAAGTGATGGGACGATAGTACCTGGATACGAATCGAGAGAGTTTTCCACAAGGAACTCATCGTGACAGCAAGTCAGCGTAGGCGAGAAACCAACAAAAGTAAAACAAAAATAACGAAAACAAAATCCTACCTACACCACTTTCGCAGGTGCTCTCGATTGCATTTAGCGTATGCAACAAGCCTTTATACCCCTAGGTTGCCCCTAGTGGACGAGTTGTAGTCTCGTGAGGGTTTGCAGTAATGTTACCCACAAACATTGAACTAACTAATCATGCTGTAAGGTCCTCTTCTGGCCAATATCTTGATAAGTTTCTCAGTAAGTTCCTTAACAAGATCATCCAGAAGCCCTTTTTGCAATAGGCTTGAGCGCCCTGGAGGATGACTTTCCAGAGAGACTTATGTACCTCATAAGAAATTTTCCATTGAACTGCTTGAGGTAACCAGAGTATATATGATTCACCTGTGACAGAAGAAGTTTCGACGTTAGTATCCCATGGTGAATCAGAGACTACAAGTAGATAAAGTGTAGAAAACTTCACAAGAAGTGATGTAGTCTCAACATATTCCGAAGTATCAGACTTCGGTTTCATTGTCAGCTCCTCCTCCTTTAATGGTAGACGTTTAGGATCAGGAGAAGAAGGGGCTTCAGAATAAAGGTTCTCTTGGTCAATGATGACTACCGAGACGTCGTCTTGCAAGGCATCCACTTTATCTTTTAACATGGGATCGTTTGAATTTGCAAAGTGTACCAAGCAATCATCCACAGAGTTGGAAAATTCAGTTGAGTGTGACTTATGTTCCACATTAGAGCTCATGATGATCTGCCCAAGGAATCCATCGTCTTTAAAGGTAAACGGAGGTGTGCTCTCTTGCTCCAGCCCTGCACAGACAGATTGAGGGTCAGTGTACGAAGTATTGATGTGCGGACTCTGCTCATTAATACTACTCAGAAGAGGCGACGAATCGTCATTATTCAACAGTTCAGATGGTGGCCTCAACTGGGTGGTTTCAAATTCAAGAGTCATATCGAGTAGCTCGTCCATCTCCCGAATCATATCATCATGTAATTCAGGGGAGTGGTCCAAACATGTCTCACAAGAGATAGAAGGGTTGGTTGTAAGGAGCTCATCCACTTTTAAATCAGAGATGTCAGGTGAGTGGAGTAGCTCATTATGACCACTCACTTCGTGCACTTCTTGATCATTGACCTGAGCCAAACTTGAGATTAATTCCAGGGGAACTAGGGCTGAACATTCATGATCATCATCCCAATACGCATCATCGTCTAATTCTGTGCAGTGCACACTTGGGATGGGATCACTTTCCTCACTTTCTAAATTTGGTTGAGGTTCGAATAAACTAACCTCTACCTCATCATTGAGATCCTGTGTATCATGTAAGGAAAGTGTGTCATCATCACTGTATTTGAAAGACACCCATGTATCTCCATCATTCTTTTGAACAGTCATTGAGATCGACTCATCGGGGAATTGAACCGTATGTTCATTAATGGAATCCAACTCCTCATTCCAAATTCCAGATTTCGTTAAAAGCGAGTGAGGATCACTTTCTTGGCATTGTATTTCTAGATTCGATTGTAGTTGGGATGAGCGAGCTTCCTCTATCCTCTCGAGGCGCGAATTGAGTGCTTCCATTGCTTTTCTAATTTCCACAAGACACTCCATGTTATGCTGTAATGAGTTCTCTTGGATCGTTTTTGGTTGGTTCTCAAAGGTAGGGTATCTAAGAGAATAATTATTACAATATGTTGTTGGTTCATCTTCCCAGTTTTGATGGTTCCACTGGTTATAGTCATGCTGATCATACATGGGAGAATATGATGTTTGATAATAATCCTCATTCCCATAATTACGATCGTATACAACCCTATTAACCGATGGAACATAACGTTCTAGTCGGTTCTCAATGTCTGTTCTCGATGGAGAGAAATCTTGAGGTATACGTTGAATTCCACAACCTTCAGGCATTCCCCAATATATCCTATCCATCTCAGCATATGCACGTACCCACGCTTCCATGGTAGAATCCTAACTCTTAGTCTAATCCTAGAAGAAAAGAAAAAAAAATCCTACAGCAATAAGAGAACTAGAAATAGAAAGAGAAAGAATTAGAAAGAAGTTACCAAGTTGGAAGTTCCTATGTTAGAATCCTGCAAAATAAAACAAAAGAAATTAGTTTCTAAAAATAGAGTACCTAAAGTTAAAAAGTTCTAAAAAAAAAAAACTAATCCTAAATTAGAAAATAGTGTTAGTTTTTAAAAAGGAAAAAGAATTTCTAAAATAAATAAAAGCCTAGAAATAGAAAATTTCAAAAAAGAGAGAGTTAGCTTCTAAAAAGGAAACCTAGAATAAGAGAATTTCTAAAACTAAAATCCTAATTCTAAAAATAGAAAAAGTAGAAAATTAGAAAGAAATTACCGAGTTAGAAGTGTATGTTAGGATCCTACAAAACAGAAAACGGGTTAATTTCTAAAAATCAAACAGAAAAAATTCTAACCTAGAATTAGAAAATCCTAATCCTAAACTTGTCCTAAAACTATTTAATCTCAGAAAACATAGCCGTCAGTCCCCGGCAACGGCGCCAAAAACTTGTTCACTCCCCAAGTATAGGGTTGTGATGTAGTAATAAAACTCGGTGAGACCGAGGTCGAATCCACAGGGACTGAAACCTGTACGTAATCTGAAACTAAGTAGAACTAGAACTAGACTAAGATGAAATCTAAACTGAATGAAATTTAGAGAATAATTGTGAAATAATTATCTAAGACGTAGAGAAATTCAGAGGTAGGAAACTAGGGATTCAGAGGATCCACTTGTAGAGATCAGGAAGAACTACACTTGATTCATGAAAATCAACTGAACTTCCTTTGATGTAGTTTTGACAAGATGAAAGGTATATGAATTAGAATGGATTCCATCACCAAACCATGCCCAGGAGACAAAGCAAACAACAGAATTAAACTAATTACCAACCAATCAACATGCCATGGAGGTTAGGAAGGGTACCGTCATCCGACCATGCCCAGGAGACGATGGTGAACAACAGGGCTTCCTGACGTCATAAACATAAAGAGGAAAAGAACATGCTCAAAGCCATCACAGACCCATTGTAATTTCAGTCACAATAGACCATTAACGACTAAAAACATTCCCTTAATAAAACTCAAATCAACATCAGTTCAGTCTAAACAAAGGCACAAGCAAAGAGGCATCCTATCATGCTACAAGCTTCACCTCTTAGTCCTAGCTAAGAGGTTTAGCCACACATGAGTGGACTAGATCTCATGAATCTAAAAAAATAAAAAATAAATAAAAATAAAAATAAAAATAAATAACAAATAAATCCTCCCTGCTCCACGTCTCCCACTGCTGTCTCCAGCCTCTGGATGCCCCTTTCTCTCGTTCCTTCCTCTATTTTTATAGCCAGCCACCGAGAGATTTGCGCTGCTGAAGCCAGTTTCCAATCCTTTACGCATCGCCGTCCGCACGTAGAATACAACGCAACTCAACTTGCGCTGAACTTGAATTTCTGGACAGTGGGCGTCCCATCTTCGGTTCTGGCTGCATGGTCTTGGTTATGGCCACCTGTTTCAACGTGTGGACGGTCTGGATCAGAGATCTGACCGAGATCTCGTTCATAAAACGATCAGCAAAACTGGACAGCGTCCGGTCGCGTGTAGTGCGTAAGAAGTGCAGATTTTCGACGATAGTGGGGCCCATGACTGAGGTCGGTTGGGAAATCCACGTCGTCCAATAGAATCACAACGAAAATCCGTTCAGATAGGGCTGGTTTTGGATCGGGTTAAGTGTGGCCCACGGGTTTCCTACTCAGCCGTCCGTCCGACATTTACACGGCTGAGATCCCATTTCCTTTATCCTTTTCAAATTCTGTCAGCTAAGCCTTAGTGATGTGGGCCGCAGAAGTCGGATGGACGGTCCTGATATGACCTTTGAAGTGTGGTGGTGGCCCACAAAAAAGGAGCGCAGGTCCCTGTTTTGCAGGGACTGCGAAACAGAGTTACGCTCTGATGATTGGTGGGTCCCAAAAAGATTATCTATGGAAGATCCGATCCGTCCATTGTTTTTATGACGAAAAATCGTTAAGGAGTGACTAGATTCAATTGATTTCGGTGTGGCTCACTTAATCAACTCAAACGGCCGTTCATTCTGCGTTTGATCGGTTGATATCTGATCTCTGCTGCCTCTTGCAATTATGACACCTAGGCATGGGTTTTTGCCGTCCCACGGGATGAATGGATGGTCTAGATCTTCAAAATGCATGATGGGTGGGGCCCACTTCTGAAAAACGGACGACCAACGTCCGTTCGCTGTTCTTTCGCGAGAAGAAGACGGGTCAGCCCGTCTTTGACCGGGCTGACCGTCCGGTGTGGCTCGGGAGTGCACCGCATGTGCACTCGTGCGCCCCCATGTGGGGTCCACTGTAATGTTTATGAGGAATCCGTTCCGTCCATCCACTTTATAATATCATTTTAGGCGTTGGGACCAGAAGTGAGGCATATCCAGGTGGCAGGTGGGCCCCACTTAATGAATTAAGCGGCTGATCTGTCCATTGCCCCATTTCTCGAGATCTCCAATCGTTGAAATTTAATATGTACGGTTAATTTATGGCTCACATCCCATGTATGAAGTCTCGTGTCGATTGGATGGCGGAAACCCTGTGATCTTGCATTCTGCACTAGTTTCGGGCCTCTTTAATGTGAACGACTTGATTTCCTCAGATCCCTGGTATGTAAATTCTTCAATATTGGTCCTCTGGAGTCCGTCCCTTGCCTATGGTGTCATCAGAGCATTAAATTTATGCTTTAAGCACCCTTTTTCAGTCCATACTCGTAAATACACTCTGTACCACAAACACGATTAAAGTAGGCCATTAAACGGTATCATGTTCGTAAATCTAGGTAATAATTAGGGTCTGATATGCAATATTTGACCCTCAACAATGAGATGGTTGGGCCCATCGTCATCCTGGATGATTCAGTTGATCCCTCTCTTAACAACTGAATTGATTTAATTTGCCTGATATTCTTTATTTACATTCACGAAATTGATTTGTGAAACTGTAAACTAATGTGAGTATATATGTGTCTCTTTTATTTCAGTTTCAATTCCAACTAATACACATCAAGTCCCTGCCCTAAATGGATCTAACTATGCTCAATGGAAGAACGCCATTGAAGTTGTACTAGGGTGTCTACAATTAGATCTTGCCCTAATAACACCAGAACCGCCAGAACCATCTGATGATGCTATTGAAGCTGAATATAATCGATGGGTTGCATGGTTTAGATCAAATGATACATGCTTGAAAGTAATTAAGTATTCGATTTCTGAATCCATGAAGGGCGCCATGCTTGATAAAGACAATGCCAAAGCTTTCCTGACTGAAATGGGAAAACGGTTCAAGAAATCTGATAAATCTGAAGTAGGCATCCTTCTGAATAAATTGACTCGTTCGTCCTACGATGGAAAAGGCAACATCCGTGAATACATTGTAGAGCAGATCGAGGTTGTTTCTAAGATCCGTGCTCTAGGGCTTGTACTCACTGATGATCAACTGGTTCATTTGATCATGAATAACCTACCTCCCCAATTCGGCATATTTCTGGTGAACTATAACACTCTGAAGGACATGTGGACATTGGATGAACTCATCACTCAATTGTCCAAGAAGAAGACAGGATCAGGCAGGTGGTTAAAGTTTAAAATGTTAATATGGTGACCTCAGGTCATGGGCATGGGCAAGGGAATAAAGGTAAGAAGAAGAGGAAACAAGGTTCTAATAATGGGTTCTCTGGTCCTCCATCTGCAAACCATGAGAATCAATCTGGAAATGGATCTAAACGCAAACGGGTTAAAGACAAACCGTGCTTCTTTTGCAATAAGGCGGGTCATTTCAAGAAAGACTGCGAAGGCTTTAAGAATTGGCTCATAAAGAAAGGTAATCATTCTGTTCTTGTCTGTTTTGAATCTTATCTAACTGATGTGTCAGCGGATTCCTGGTGGATAGATTCAGGAACTACTATTCACATATGCACTTCTATGCAGGAATTACTACAGGCCAGGCCACCAACTGATGCGGAGCGCTCAGTATACGTAGGCAATGGTGTCAAGGTAGACGTGGAGGCAATAGGAGTCTATAGGCTTAAGTTAAAGTTGGGTCAATTTTTGGATTTAGTAGATACATTCTGTGTGCCATCTATAAGGCGCAATTTAGTTTCAATTTCCTGTTTGGACAAGTTGGGATATTCATTCCATTTTGGAAATAAAAGTTTTAGTATTTACTTTAATTCGATTAAAGTTGGAACCGACTCTATAGTAAACAACTTTTACCAGTTAGACTTGATTACCTCTCACGTCTATAATATTAATACCTTGCATGGAAATAAAGTGGGATCCAAGCGAAGACTAGATTATGAGAATTCCTCCATGTTGTGGCACAGGCGGCTATGTCATATATCTGGTGAGAGATTAGACAGGCTTGTGCGAGAAGGAATTTTACATTCTCTAGACTTCTCTGACTACAAAGTATGCATTGATTGCATAAAAGGGAAACAGACTAGAACGAGAAAGAAATGTGCAACTAGGAGTGTAGGTCTATTAGAGGTTATACATACAGATATCTGTGGACCATTCCCTATAGCTTCATGGAGTGGCCACAAATATTTTATCACCTTTATAGATGACTATTCTCGCTTCGGGTACCTATACCTTATCAGTGAGAAATCAGATGCCCTGGATGCTTTTAAAATCTATAAGGCCGAAGTTGAAAATCAACTCGATAAGAAAATTAAAGTTGTCAGATCTGACCGTGGTGGTGAATACTATGGTAGATATGACGAATCAGGATGCAATCCAGGACCATTCGCTAGATACCTGCAGGATTGTGGCATTGTCGCTCAGTACACTATGCCTGACACTCCAGAGCAGAATGGAGTGGCTGAGAGACGCAATCGCACCCTTATGGATATGGTGCGAAGCATGGTCTGCAATTCGACATTGCTAGAATCTCTGTGGGGTGATGCAATCAAAACCGCAGTTCATATACTAAACAGGGTTCCCAGCAAAGCAGTTAACAAAACTCCTTTTGAGTTGTGGAATGGGAGAAAACCAAGTCTCCGATATCTACATGTTTGGGGTTGTCCTGCTGAGGCCAAAGTTTATAACCCGCATGAAAAGAAGCTTGATCCTAGAACCGTAAGTTGTTTCTTCATTGGATACCCAGAAAGATCAAAAGGTTATCGATTCTACTGTCCTTCCCACTCAATTAGGATTGTTGAGACTGGGAATGCCAGATTCATTGAGGACACTGAAAACAGTGGGAGCACAAACATAAGAAATTTTGTATTTGAGGAACAAAGGACTGTGACTCCTGTCATAGTCATCCAGATCACGTGGACATTAATGATGCAGTTGATCCTGCAGTCACTGCAGAGCGCCACGTAGAACCTCATATACAAACCACTGATGAGGAAAATCAAGATCAGACCCAACAAATTGAACCATTAAGAAGATCTGAAGAGAGAGAAGGTCTGTAAATCGATACGATTACATCGTATACTTACAGGAGGACGACTTTGACATAGGGGTGGTAAAGGATCCTGAATCCTTTACACAAGTCAAACAAAGTGCTGATCCTTCTCGTTGGTTTAATGCCATGAAAGATGAGTTGAAATCCATGCAGGATAATAAAGTATGGGATCTTGTAGAGTTACCCACTGGAATAAGGCCGATTGGTTGTAAGTGGATATTTAAAACCAAACGGGACTCCAAGGGTAATGTCGAACGATATAAAGCCCGACTTGTTGCCAAGGGTTTTAACCAACGTGAGGGCATTGACTTTAAGGAGACTTTCTCTCCAGTATCTAAGAAAGACTCATTCAGGATCATAATGGCTCTTGTATCTCATATGGATTTAGAGTTACATCAAATGGATGTAAAGACTGCATTTCTCAATGGGGATCTAAATGAGAATGTATACATGTTGCAGCCCGAAGGTTTTGTAGCTACTAGCTCAGAACACTTGGTTTGCAAACTTAAGAAGTCCATCTATGGGTTGAAACAGGCATCACGACAGTGGTACCTTAAGTTTCATGAAGTAATTTCCTCATATGGCTTTGTAGAAAACACTGCAGATGAATGCATCTACATTAAAACCAGTGGGAGTAAGTTCGTTATGATGATTTTGTATGTTGATGACATTCTGTTGGCTAGTAGTGATACCAGGATGTTGAGCGACACCAAGAAATTCTTATCTCAAAAATTTGAAATGAAAGACCTTGGTGAAGCTTCTTATGTCATCGCCATTGAGATTCGCCGTGACAGAACACTTGGACTGCTCAGCCTGTCACAGAGGGCCTACATTAGTAGAGTACTCGAAAGGTATGGCATGCAAAATTGTGCTCCAGGAAAGTCGCCTATTGTAAAGGGCGACAAATTTGGCTTATTTCAGTGTACAAAGAATGATTTAGAAAAGAATCGAATGAAAGAATTTTCGTACGCATCAGTAGTAGGGAGCATCATGTATGCTCAAGTCTGTACACGTCCGGACATTGCCTTTGTCACTGGAATGTTGGGAAGATATCTATCTAATCCAGGAATGCTACATTGGATAGCTGCAAAGAAAGTGTTACGGTATCTTCAGAGAACAAAAGACTTCGGACTCACATACAGAAGATCTGATCAGTTGGAGTTGATCGGATATTCATACGCAGACTTCGCAGGCTGCATCGATACTAAGAAGTCTACTTCAGGATACATCTTCATGATGGTGGGAGGAGCTGTGTCGTGGAAAAGCGTGAAACAGTCTACCACAGCTTCATCCACTATGGAAGCTGAATTTATTGCCTGCCATGAGGCATCTAATCAGGCATTATGGTTACAGAGTTTCTTCTCAGGTTTGCGGGTACTGGAGCATATCCCGAAACCATTGAGAATATTTTGCGATAATTCGGCTGTTATTTTCTTCTCTAGTAACAACAAGCATTCGTCAAGGTCGAGGCACATCGACATCAAGTACCTTGTTGTAAAGGAAATGGTTCAGAATCATCAAGTGTCCGTGGGATTCATCGGCACCAAGCAGATGATTGCAGATCCACTCACTAAAGGGCTCCCTATCACGCCATTTCAGAGCATGTAACGTCCATGGGAGTCATTGATCCCACAGATATTTTCAGTTAGTGGGAGTTGAGCGTATTTTGATTTTCACAGACACTTAGAGATCTCGTTTTATACAGTTTATTTGGATGATTTTGATATAAAGATTTATTTCTACTTCTCTATATATATATATATGCGCAAAATTTTGAGTAAGTAGAACTACAGTCGTGTCTTGTTGAAGACATGTAAAAGCTTCATGACCTCTTAAGGATAGACACATATCATCACACTGAAGTGTGTAATCCTTATACCACATTTCCTAGTTCGTGATCTATGTCGTTAAGATTGAAAGTATTTGTGATCGCGCTTAGACTCACTTCGCTTAAATTAAATGTTGTGATGACTACCGCGTTTCGATACTGACTGTCTTGATGGACCAGATTGAATAGCATTACTCATATTGTCCAACTGTTTTCATTGGTTAACCATTTGGATATTTTCTTAAAAGATCAAAACTTGTTTTCAAAATAATTCTATATGACTATCATTGACGTTGCTCAATGAGGCCCAAGTGGGAGAATGTAAGAACTCTGTTTAGTGGGCCTCACTGATCAACGGTTTGGATTGTCATACAGTTGGACTGGATGATTGAGTAGACTAGTGGGCCCCACTTCAGGTGATGCGCTGCGCAGCCTATCTGCGCAGCTCTGCGTACTAGGGCTGGAATGCTATAGCTGTTTACGCAGACAGCACTTTGAGTTGAACTGGGAGACTACAATGTGGAGCGTGAGAGGGAGAGAGTTGTGATGGGTATCAAACTCTCTCCACAATCTCTATAAAAGAGAGCTGGGTCCCCGATCCTACAACACAGCAGAAATTCGAGTCCCATCTAGTGTTTTGCAGAAAGGGTGTGAAGGAAAGGAAGATCCTAGCTGCATTGGTATTCTTATCCAGTTCCTATGGTGTCACAGCTAGGTAAGTTATTTGAACCCCTGATCACCATGTCCCTTGCACAGACAGATCCGTGGGCCTATTCCGCATGTAGATTTAATTCCACAGGGCCCACCTTAATGTGCCATTCATGCCATTCATAAGGTCATTCTAATTGGGATGAACAGAAAACACAAAAATATTAGGCCAGCTTGTAACTTCTGCAACCCGGTGAAAGTTTCAATAATGGATCATGTTCAATTATTACTATTATTTGTGGCACTATCATCTTTAGTTTTGGATCTGCTTCATATTTGGCTCATGTCCTGACATGATTTAGGACATTAAGCTAGGTGGGATCCACTGTGATGCTTGTGAGAAATCCATCCTGTTCATTTATTTTGCTAAATCATGTTAATATATTGGTTAAAAAAAGAAGAGATAAATCCAAAAATCAAGTGAGTTGCACAACAAGAAATGATAATGATTGAACATACACAGTTGAAACTTTCATGGAGTCACTGAAGTTTAGGGTTGAGCTAAAATGTTCATGTTTTCAGTTCATCCCAGTAGGACTGATCTTATGAATGGTTTGGATGGCGTATAAAGATAAGGATGAATCCCAATTTGGTTTCAACAGTAGGCATCTCCCTACCCACTTTTTCTAGTTGTATGGCCCACTTAATTTTTGGATCATCCCCATTTTCGGGCCATATCCAAATATGATATGGGAAATGGATGGACACAGCGGGTTTCTCACAAACATCAAAGTGGCCTCCATATAGCTTTCCATCAGAATGCTTTTTTGCAAGAAGATGTGACTGTAGCTCACGATAGTTTTTGCTCCTTAATGGTGCATAGGTTAAGAGTATTTTTATCTCACAAAAACATTTTAAAAATGACGTTGCTTGCACTAGCAAGCCAATTGATCCAACCTTCTATGAAAGAAGATTGTTTCTTAAAGTCTTAAGACAGCAGCCGAATAAAGGAATTCAGTTTTTCTCAAAACCAACTTAAAAGGCGTACATAACACATTTTCTCTTCCCTATTTCTTTAATGCACCTTTAGGCGATATCACATGTTGCCATCATGCACGTGGAAAACAAGAAGTACATTTAGGTCCACCACACAATCACTTTCATGAGCCAACTTGTGTGGTCCGCTCGCATATAAGACTCTTAATTCTCGACAAGTGCACCCACCCACTCTGCTCCTAATTGTCATGGATGGTCCAATATGACACACTTCTATCATAAATGACAAAAAAAAAAAAAAATGGGATGAGAGAGAGCTAGGGTTCTTTAGACGGTGGCCACACTGATTATTAATCCTGAAATCTTACTCATTTAGGTCATTTGAACAGACATTCAAAAGTGGCATTTGATGCCTAAGCTCCTTTTGGAGCCTGCTTCTTTTCGTAGTGTGTTTGGATACAGGTTAGTAAACCTCATTTGATCCCCACTCATTGAAAGAAAAGTCCACTAGTTCTGAAACCCAACATGAAATCAATCACCAAAGTCGAGGCGCTTGCTACAACAACTATATAGAGGATCCCAGCCCGAATGAGAGCAGCATTTCTCCTTGAACACTGCATGCAAACACCATTTTCAATAACATTTTTCATTTTCTCATATATAATTTGGAAATCAATTACTTTGAAATTTTTTATTTATAAGAATGGAGAGACTCGAGTTTGGATTGTGTACCTGTGCACTCATACCAGACTTGCTTGCACATATACCCTTCCTAGCCCATCCCATGTCAGGCCTTAAATGGGCACTCATGCTATACCCATTATGATTTATTTTTATTTTTTAAAAATTTTAATTTTTAAAGAACACTACTTGAAAAAATAAAAATTATACGTCATACCATAAAAAAAACTTTGGTTTTTTGCAATCTAACCATAGTTAGTTTTCTTATTTACTGAACGTAGTTATGTTGTGAGGATCTACTTAGCCCACTTACACTATGCTTGTGGTGACATATTCTAACTTGAATAGTTCATGTGGCATCAAGCCGTGCATCATGCGCGCATATTTCAAGTTTAGATCAACATTTCCCAAAAGTCAAGGCCAGCAAACTCATCATTGAGTAGCAAATGTATTTAAATAGTTGATTTCAAATAATTCCAATGCCTTAGTTTCCACATACACATGGACCCATCTATGAAGCTGTGAAAGGACACTGATTAATTGGTAAAGGTTACCTAATGTTGTTTTCTTTTTGACACAAGTTAATATATATGTTCCTTGGCTGATATTTTGAGCAAGGGGAAACGGCGGATAACACAATTTCTCTTTCCAAATTTCCTTAGTGCTTTTAGGTAATGTCACATGTTACCATCATGCACATGGAAAATAAGGTGTATCGACGTGCCATCATGCACATGG
Organism: Magnolia officinalis; assembly: GCA_021015155.1. Lineage (NCBI taxonomy): Eukaryota > Viridiplantae > Streptophyta > Magnoliopsida > Magnoliales > Magnoliaceae > Magnolia > Magnolia officinalis. Next base: position 19,428,893 of record JAJHSJ010000002.1, on the reverse strand, counting down.
AAAACAAGGTGCATTGACGTCCACTGCATGATCACTTTCATGTGCCAACTATCACTGGAAGAATCTACTAGGTATACTCATAGATTTTAGTACAAACTATCACCCGAAGAATCTACTAGAAAGGGGTTTTTTTTTTTTTTTTTTTTTTTTTTTTTTTTTTGGCGGTGGGATTAAAACCACCGTGAGAGAATAAAATGACCAAAAGTATAAGAAAAAATATGAAAAAAAAAAAAAAAAAGGAAAAAGAAAAACTGATTCTTTCTTATTTTAAATCCCAATTTTCTAAAAATATTAATGCCTGCTTGTTTTGGGAGGGCCATACATGGCCCTTTCTTCATCAGGCTCAGAAATTATTTAAACCTATCAACACCCGTTTAGCTACACCAAATACTTACCCCCTGTGAGGCTGGACTCAGGCACCAATGGGCCCACATGCTCAGCCCATTAACACCCCGGGGATTTTCCTGCAAAGAAATTGATTTCTAGCTTTCCAAACAGGCCGTCACCACATGGTCAGAGAAATATCAGAGCAAACTCCAGGAAAGTGTCCTGGAGTGATAGATAATACACGTGAAAAAAGAGGAGCCTTTCTGCCCACGGCCAGACTGCTTTCACCCAACACAAGTTGTAATTCTCCTCAAGTAGATGGCCCCACTCCACTTCCAATTATCAACCAATGGTCCAGTCACACACTCCCAAAGCCTTAAAAATGAAATCCAGGGCAGGTTAGTAACCTGACCTAATTTGGACAATCCACTAAAGCACAGGGCAAATGGATGCCCAGGTGAAAAGGCTGGGTGGGGCCCACCCAACACAACGCAAATTGTTAGCAATGTCTCCAAAGCTTTTAATTCGCTTGGAGGGTTTATCAATCATCAATCTGAGTTGTCCATTTGTTCCACACTATCATCAGCAGGCTAGGGTGCAAAAATCATGTTGATTGGATGGTCCTAATCCTTTGAATGTTGGTCATCTAGTTATAGCAGTCCATCTTAATGAACCATATATTGGATGGTTTGCATCATCTAACCAAAGTGCTTCTTTATCATCATAAGCAATCGGCAATGGTACTTACTGAGAATACGTTTCTAAATGATGATTGGACCTTATTGTTTTTTCTCTAATTAATCTAAACCGTCCAATTTTTATGCAATTGATTAGATAGTTAAAACCACCTGATCAATGTGATTTTTATTTATTTATTATTATTTGTGTGTGTGTGTGTGCATGTGCCGTTGCTTGCCATAATAGTATGAAACAATTGGATTTTTCATATCTATGATGGGACATCCCACATTTCTTTTAGAATATTTCAAGAAAGGGCTTTTTTTTTGTTTTTTTTTTCCAAAGGCCGACTTAAATTTTGGATCTGCCTTGTTTAGGCCCATGTCCTAACATGATTAGTGACTGAAGGTTAGGTGGAGCCCACTGTTATGTTTGCTACAAGTCCACTCTATCCATCCATTTTGCAAGATGATATTAGGATATGGCTAGAAAATGAATCTGATCATAACTCAAGGGAGTCATAGAGTCGGAAAGGGTGGGTAAGGAGATGCCTACCATTGAAATCTAACTGGGGCCCACCTTAATGTGCCATTCATGCCATTCATAAGTTCATTCTAATTGGGATGAACAGAAAACACAAAAATATTAGGCCGGCTTGTAACTTCTGCAACCCGGTGAAAGTTTCAATAATGGATCATGTTCAATTATTACTATTATTTGTGGCACTATCATCTTTAGTTTTGGATCTGCTTCATATTTGGCTCATGTCCTGACATGATTCAGGACATTAAGCTAGGTGGGATCCACTGTGATGCTTGTGAGAAATCCATCCTGTTCATTCATTTTGCTAAATCATATTAATATATTGGTTAAAAAAAGAAGAGATAAATCCAAAAATCAAGTGAGTTGCACAACAAGAAATGATAATGATTGAACATACACCGTTGAAACTTTCATGGAGTCACTGAAGTTTAGGGTTGAGCTAATATGTTCATGTTTTCAGTTCATCCCAGTAGGACTGATCTTATGAATGGTATGGATGGCGTATTAAGATAAGGATGAATCCCACTTAGGTTTCAACAGTAGGCATCTCCCTACCCACTTTTTCTAGTTGTATGGCCCACTTAATTTTTGGATCATACCCATTTTCGGGCCATATCCAAATATGATATGGGAAATGGATGGACACAGCGGGTTTCTCACAATCATCAAAGTGGCCTCCACATAGCTTCCCATCAGAATGCTTTTTTCAAGAAGATGTGACTGTAGCTTACGATAGTTTTTGCTCCTTAATGGTGCATAGGTTAAGAGTATTTTTATCTCACAAAAACATTTTAAAAATGACGTTGCTTGCACTAGCAAGCCAATTGATCCAATCTATGAAAGAAGATTGTTTCTTAAAGTCTTAAGACAGCAGCCGAATAAAGGAATTCAGTTTTTCTCAAAACCAACTTAAAAGGCGTACATAACACATATTCTCTTCCCTATTTCCTTAATGCACCTTTAGGCGATATCACATGTTGCCATCATGCACGTGGAAAACAAGAAGTACATTTAGGTCCACCACACAATCACTTTCATGAGCCAACTTATGTGGTCCGCTCCCATAAGGCTCTTAATTCTCGACAAGTGCACCCACCCACTCTGCTCCTAATTGTCATGGATGGTCCAATATGACACACTACTATCATAAATGAAAAAAATAAAAAAAAAATGGGATGAGAGAGAGCTAGGGTTCTTTAGACAGTGGCCACACTGATTATTAATCCTGAAATCTTACTCATTTAGGTCATTTGAACAGACATTCAAAAGTGGCATTTCATGCCTAAGCTCCTTTTGGAGCCTGTTTCTTTTCGTATTGTGTGTTTGGATTCAGATTAGTAAACCTCATTTGATCCCCACTCATTGAAAGAAAAGTCCACTAGTTCTGAAACCCAACATGAAATCAATCACCGAAGTCGACGCGCTTGCTATAACAACTATATAGAGGATCCCAGCCCGAATGAGAGCAGCATTTCTCCTTGAACACTACATGCAAACACCATTTTCAATAACATTTTATCTTTTTCTTATATATAATTTGGAAATCAATTACTTTGAAAATTTTTATTTATAAGAATGGAGAGACTCGAGTTTGGATTGTGTACCTGTGCACTCATACCAGACTTGCTTGCACATATACCCTTCCTAGCTCATCCCATGTCAGGCCTTAAATGGGCACTCATGCTATACCCATTATGATTTAAATTATTTTTTTTAAAAAAGAACACTACTTTATAAAAATAAAAATAAAAATTATTTAGATGTCATACCATAAAAAAACTACGGTTTTTTGCAATCTAACCATAGTTAGTTTTCTAATTTACTGAACGTAGTTATGTTGCGAGGATCTACTTGGCCCACTTACACTATGCATGTGGTGACATATTCTAACTTGAATAGTTCATGTGGCATCAAGCCGTGCATCATGCGCGCATATTTCAGGTTTAGATCGACATTTCCCAAAAGTCAAGGCCAGCAAACTCATCATTGAGTAGCAAATGTATTTAAATAGTTGATTTTAAATAATTCCAATTCCTTAGTTTCCACATACACATGGACCCATCTATGAAGCTGTGAAAGGACACTGATTGATTGGTAAAGGTTACCTAATGTTGTTTGCTTTTTGACACAAGCTAATTTGTTCCTTGGCTGATATATTTTGAGCAAGTGGACACAGCGGATAACACAATTTCTCTTCCCATATTTCCTTAGTGCTTTTAGGTAATGTCACATGTTACCATCATGCACATGGAAAATAAGGTGTATCGACGTGCCATCATGCACATGGAAAACAAGGTGCATTGACGTCCACTGCATGATCACTTTCATGTGCCAACTATCACTGGAAGAATCTACTAGGTATACTCATAGATTTTAGTACAAACTATCACCCGAATAATCTACTAGAAAGGCTTTTTTTTTTTTTTTTTTTTTTGAGGTGGGATTAAAACCACCGTGAGACAATAGAATGACCAGAAGTATAAGAAAAAATATATTAAAAAAAAAAAAAAGGAAAAAGAAAAATTGATTCTTTCTTATTTTAAATCCCAATTTTCTAAAAATATTAATGCCTGCTTGTTTTGGGAGGGCCATACATGGCCCTTTCTTCATCAGGCTCAGAAATTATTTAAACCTATCAACACCCGTTTAGCTACACCAAATACTTACCCCCTGTGGGGCTGGACTCAGGCTCCAATGGGCCCGCATGCGCAGTCCATTAACACCCTGGGGATTTTCCTGCAAAGAAATTGATTTCTAGCTCTCCAAACAGGCCGTCATCACATGGCTAGAGAAATATCAGAGCAAACTCCAGGAAAGTGTCCTGGAGTGATAGATAATACACGTGAAAAAAGAGGAGCCTTTCTGCCCACGGCCAGACTGCTTTCACCTAACACAAGTTGTAATTCTCCTCAAGTAGATGGCCCCACTCCGCTTCCAATTATCAACCAATGGTCCAGTCACACACTCCCAAAGCCTTAAAAATGAAATCCAGGGCAGGTTAGTAACCTGACCTAATTTGAACAATCCACTAAAGCACAGGGCAAATGGATGCCCAGGTGAAAAGGCTGGGTGGGGCCCACCCAACACAACGCAAATTGTTAGCAATGTCTCCAAAGCTTTTAATTCGCTTGGAGGGTTTATCAATCATCAATCTGAGTTGTCCATTTGTTCCACACTATCATCATCAGGCTAGGGTGCAAAAATCATGTTGATTGGATGGTCCTAACCCTTTGAATGTTGGTCATCTAGTTATAGCAGTCCATCTTAATGAACCATATATTGGATGATTTGCATCATCTAACCAAAGTGCTTCTTTATTATCATAAGCAATCGGCAATGGTACTTACTGAGAATACGTTTCTAAATGATGATTGGACCTTTTTTTTTTTCTCTAATTAATCTAAACCGTCCAATTTTTATGCAATTGATTAGATAGTTAAAACCACCTGATCAATGTGATTTTTTTTTTATTATTATTTGTGTGTGTGTGTGCGCGCGCGCGCGCCGTTGCTTGCCATAATAGTATGAAACGAATGGATTTTTCATATCTATGATGGGACATCCCACATTTCTTTTAGAATATTTCAAGACATTAATAAAGGTCTCATGAATTTTTTCAGCATGGCCCGCCCATAATGGTATGAATAAATGAACAATTGGGACCAATGATTGATTTCCCAACGTGTCAATTAAAAGCTTTTAGGAGAAATTGTAACATCTCCGTAAAGGTGAGAACGGTACCATTTCCCATGCATGTGTAAATGTGCATGTACATATACTGGTTGTAGAGCAGAGGTGTTTGATCGATCAATACAACTTTTTTTTTTTTTTGTAGAAAAGCCATCCAAATCAGTCCAACCATTTGTATAATTTAGATAGAATTATTACATGCCACATGTTCAATTTCTTGATTTCTCATGTGTATCAACTGATGTAGTGTTACTAGATATCAAGGTTTTTCTTGTAGGCATGAGCATATAGTGACAAATCTCATTTTCGGCAATTTCTTAACAAGAAAAATTCTTAATTACAAGGTAATTTGATGTAGAGCGGGTCGCAGATAGTTTCATGGCCAATATGGATCAAAAAAGGCCCGGTCGACGACAGAAGTGATCCGGACCGTCGGACCTTAGATCGGGCGTATCTCACAATCCGGAATGAGTTACCTGACGTAAAATATATGATTTTCGGGTATAACGAGCTACTTTAGCCAACCAACCCTGCTATGCTGGGTTGCTGACGCAGGGATGAACATGATGAGGATAACTACTCCAAATCCACGGAGCTTCTCTGGACTCCTCACAGAGACTTCTCGAATCCACGAGGAAAGAAAATAGAAAATAGAAATAAATTCTAAGAAATTCAAAATTGATTAATTGATGACTAAAAATGAGTTCACAACCCTTTAAATAAGGGTACCAAGCAATGAGAAAGAAATCAGAATCAAATTACAACTAAAACTCCTAGAATTCGTGACTTACTATAAATAGTAAACTTACTATTTATAGACGGTCATGATGTCTACTAGTGAGCAAGGCTTTCGGCCAAAAATAGTAAGTGTCCTATTTGGCTTCACCAAACCATTCTCCTAATTATTCTAAGCTCTTTTCGCGTTGGGCGCAACTCCTAAAGCCCGACGGATGAAGAGTTATAATCAAACTAAAACTTACTATTTATAGTAAAAATGAAATTAAAGCAAGGAAACGACCGTCGATCCAGGGGTTTTTCGCAATTCTGAGCATCGTAACACTACATATCAGGGTTGGTTGGCTAAAGTAGCTCATTTTACCCCAAAATCATATATTTTACGTCAGGTAACTCATTCCGGATTACGAGATACGCCCGATCTAAGGTCCGACGGTCCAGATCACTTCTGTCGTCGACCGGGCCTTTTCTAATCCATCTTGGCCATGAAACTGTCCGCGACCCGCTCTACTTCAGTTGCGTAGCCCGGAATTGCAAAAAACCCTTGGATCGACGGTCTTTTCCCTGTTTTAATTTCGTTTTTACTATAAATAGTAAGTTTTAGTTTGATTATAACTCTTCATCCGTCGGGCTTTAGGAGTTGCGTCCAACATGAAAAGAGCTTAGAATAATTAGGGGAACGGTTTTGTGAAGCCAAATAGGACACTACTATTTTTGGCTGAAAACCTTGTGCACTTGTAGGTATCACGACTGTCTATAAATAGTAAGTTTACTATTTATAGTAAGCCACGGATTCTAGGAGTTTTAGTTGTAGTTTGATTCTTATTTCTTTCCCATTGCTTGGTACTCCTATTTAAAGGGTTGTGAATTCATTTTTAGTCATCAATTAATCAATTTCGAATTTCTTAGAATTTATTTTTATTTTTTGCTTTCTTTCCTCGTAGATTCGAGAAGTCTCTGTGAGGAGTCCAAAGAAGCTCCGTGGATTTGGAGTAGTTATCCTCATCACGTTCATCCCTGCGTCATAATTTTAATATTTTTTCTCGGGATTATCAGGAATATCCCACTGAAAATAAATATTAAAACATTTTTATTATAGATTGATAAATTATTGTAACGTTAAAAAAATATTGGTATATACAAATTATTTTAACTTTTATATACTTTTCAAGTTAAAATTGCAATAAATTAGCAATGGAATTGAAAAAATTTTAAAATTTTAAGACTTTGTAAATATTATATGAAATTATTGTGGTAATATTGTTTGGTCAATTTATCACACTAGGTAGAAAAGCATCACCTAACATTGTTTAAAACCGTACTCATTGAGTTTAAATTACCTAAATATCATTTCTTTTAATTTAAAACCCTTTTCATGGCCTTCCATAACACATTGTTGTAGCCAAGGGTGCACTTACTTGGGTGGTTGGTGGGTGGGTGGGTGGGTGGGGTTGGGTTGATTGTCGACTTGTTCCCAACCCAACTTAAAGCTTGGTCAAACCTATGTCTTTGACCCAACCCAAGACCTAACCCAACCTCCCAAATCTGAGCCCAACCCAATGCACTGTATCCTCAACCCCAGTGTATCTTAGATTAGGTTGAGTTGACAGGTTGAGTCGAATCAATCAGGTTAGGTTAGGCCCTGCCGCTATGTGGATCCTGCCAAATCAGTGATAAATTGGGTTTGATGAACCCTGATCAGGCATGACGGACCAAAGACATGGCGGGGAACAGTCCAAAATTTTGTGGATTGTGTAGAAGCAAACTCAAATTCAATCAAACAAGAAGAAATCAAATGTAAATAAACCACGTAGAGAACACATGAATTTTATGTGGAAAAACCCTCACGAGAAAAAAATTACAGCACAAAGCGACAAGCAATCTACTATGAAACGATATTAAAAGAGATGATGTACTTACAATAACGAAACCTCATTTGAATCTCCTAAAATCCTAACTTTTCCTCTCTATAACCCTTAGGAACGCCTTAACAAATTCATATTATTTCCTAATCCCGATTACGCTCGATATACATACATACATACATACATATATCTACATACATTCCTCTCTCTCTCTCTCTCTCTCTCTCTCTCTCTCTCTCTCACCGTGATGCTTGTGAGAAATCCTTTCTGCCCATCCATTTTGCTAATTTATGTTAGTACATGGGCCAAAAAAAAATGAGAAAAATCCAAAAAATCAAGTGGGCTGCACGACGAGAAATGATAATGATTGAACATACACCATTGAAACTTCCATGGAGTCGGTGAAGTTTAGGGTTGAGCTAATATTTTCGTGTGGTATATAAAGATCAGGATGGACCCCAAGTAGGTTTCAACGGTAGGCATCTCCCTACCCACTTTTTCCAGTTGTATGGCCACTTGAATTTTAGATCAGCCTAATTTTCAGGCCTATATCCTAATATGATATGGGAAAATGGATGGACATGGAAGATTTCTCACAAACATCACAGTGAGCTCCACATAGCTTCCCATTAGGATGTTTTTTTATAAGAAGATGTGATTATAGCTTAAGATAGTTTTTGCTCCTCAACGGTGCATAGGTTGAGAATATTTTTATCTCACAAAAACAATTGTAAAAATGTCGTTGCTTGCACTAGCAAGCCAATCGATCCAACCGATGAAAGAAGATGGTTTCTCGAAGTCTTAAGACAGCAGCCGAATAAAGGAATATTTCAGTTTTTCTCACGTGGGGCCTGAACCAGATAGTGATTTAATTTGGGCCATCAAAACCAACTTAAAAGGAGTATAACACATTTTCTCTTCCCTATTTCCTTAATGCACCTTTAGGCGATATCACATGTTGCCAACATGCACGTGGAAAACAATGTACATTTAGGTACACAACACAATCACATTCAGGAGCCAACTTGTGTGGTCGCTCCCATAAGACTCTTAATTCTCGACAAGTGCACCCACCTACTCTGCTCCTATTAATTGTCATGGATGGTTGATGCAGGGATGAATGTGATGAGGATAAATACTCCGAATCCACGGAGCTTCTCTGGACTCCTCACAGAGACTTCTCGAATCCACGAGGAAAGAAAGCAGAAAATAGAAATAAATTCTAATAAATTCGAAACTGATTAATTGATCACTAAAAATGAGTTCACAACCCTTTAAATAGGGGTACCAAGAAATGAGAAAGAAATCAAAATCAAACTACAACTAAAACTCCTAGAATCCGCGACTTACTATAAATAGTAAACTTACTATTTATAAACGGTTGTGATGTCTACTAGTGCGTAAGGTTTTCGGCCAAAAATAGTAAGTGTCCTATTTGGCTTCACCAAACCGTTCTCCTAATTATTCTAAGCTCTTTTCGTGTTGGGCGCAACTCCTAAAGCCCGACGAATGAAGAGTTATAATCAAACTAAAACTTACTATTTATAGTAAAAATGAAATTAAAGCAGGGAAACAACCGTCGATCCAGGGGTTTTTCACAATTCTGGGCATCGCAACCCAGTGTAGCAGGGTTGGTTGGCTAAAGTAGCTCGTTCTACCCCAAAATCATATATTTTACGTCAGGTAACTCATTCCGGATTGCGAGATACGCCCGATCGAAGGTCCGACGGTCCGGATCACTTCTGTCGTCGACCGGGCCTTTTCTGATCCATCTTGGCCATGAAATTGTCCACGACCCACTCTACATTAGTCCCCTCCATTTCAAAAGAACTCGTCCTCGAGTTCTCATCCTGCGCTGGTTCATGATACTCGGTCAGGTCCGCGACGTTGAAAGTCCGTGAGATCGTCATGTCATCTGGAAGATCAACAACATAAGCGTTGTCATTAATCTTTCGAATGATTGGGACGAGTCCAATCTTCATATTTTTCAACTTGTTGTACATCTCGGTCGAAAATCTCTCTTTGCGCAGATGGACCATAACACGGTCGCCCACCTCGAACACTTTTTATCGCCGGTGCTTGTTCTCTTGTTCCTTGTACTTCTCGTTCGAGGCATGTAGCTTGGTCTGCACTTCTGCATGGATGCCCATGATCTTATCTGCCATATGTTCTGCTGCAATGCTCGTGCCTGGGTGTTTGGACAGAGGGACCAAGTCAAGCGTGTGACGAGCAGTTCACCATGTTGTTGAAATCAAACTCTGCTTGAGATAAGGCCAAATCTCACTGCTTCGGTTTTTCTCCTGAAATATAGCGAAGGAGGTTTCCCAACATGCGATTCACAACTTCGGTCTACCCATCAGTCTGTGGGTGGTAAGCACTGCTGAATTGAAGTCGTGTATCGAATCGAGTCCACAAAGTACGCCAAAAGTGGCTAATGAACTTTGTGTCACGATAAGAAGTAATGGTCTTGGGGACCCCGTGTAGTCGTACGACCTCCCTGAAGAATAGATTCGCCACGTGTGTTACATCGAGGGTCTTCTTACATGGGATAAAGTGTACCATCTCGGAGAAACGATCTATCACCACGAACACCAAATCCATACCGCATTGTGTTCGTGGGAGACCAAGCACGAAGTCCATTAATAAATCCTCCCAAGGACCGTCAGGCACAGGTAATAGGGTGTAGAGGCCCATATTCTGAGATTGCCCCTTGGAGGTCTGACAAACATGACAACGTTGTACAACTTTTCCCACATCATATACTAATTGCGACCAGTAATATCGCTCTTCCACAAGAGCTCGAGTCTTGTCTCACCCAAGGTGTCCACCGAGGCCACCTCCATATAACTTCTGAATAATCTGCTCCCTCAGAGAACTTTGAGGGATGTACAATCGATTCCCTTTAAAGAGAAAATTATCTTGTATAGAAAGTCACTGGGGTGATATTCTTGGCACTTCACCCAAGAATCTTTGAAGTCCTCATCCTCGGCATACAGCTTCTTGAGACAGTCGAAGCCGACTACCTTGTTGCTCATCGTAACAAGTAGTGATGAACGGCGACTAAGTGCATCAGTCACTTTGTTCTGCTGCCCTGACTTGTACTTCAGAACGAATGTGAATTCCTGTAAAAACGTAACCCATCTAGCATGCACACGATTCACGTTAGTCTGACTATTAATAAACTTTAATGCTTGATGGTTAGTGTACAGAACAAACTCTCTATGAATCAGATAATGCCGCCAATGTCGCAGTGCCTGAACAACTGCTTATAACTCAAGCTCATAAGTCGACCACTTCTTTTGGGCTTTTCTGAGCTTCTCACTGTAGAAGGCTACCGGCCTGCCTTCCTGTGATAATACTCCCTCAATTCCGACGTATGAAGCGTCACACTCAACCTCAAACAATTTGTCAAAATTAGGAAGCACCAAGACCGGTGTTGTAGACAAATGATGCTTGATTTCATGAAAGCTCTTGTCAACTTTATCGATCCACTGGAACGGTCCTTTTTCATGCAATCTGTTATAGGCGCGATTATGGTGCTAAAATCTCGCACAAATCGACGATAGAAAGTCACCGACCCGTGAAAACTCCTCACCTCATGAATGTTTGTCGGGATCGGTCATTCCCTAATAGCTCGCACCTTTTCATCGTCCACACTAATGCCTGTGGACGTTACAACAAATCCTAGAAACAACAGGCTGTCAGTTAAAAAACTACACTTTTTTAAGTTAAGGTACAACTTGTTAATTTGTAGGACCTACAGCACATGCCTGAAATGTTTCCTATGCTCCGCCTCATCCTGACTATATATCAATATGTCATCAAAATATACTACCACAAATCGGACAGTGAAGGGTTTTAGAACTTTATTTATCAAATGCATAAAAGTACTTGATGCATTTGATAGGCCGAAGGGCATGACCAGCCACTCATACAACCCTTCCTTGGTCTTGAATGTCGTTTTCCACTCATCACTGGGTCGGATACGAATCTAATGATACCCGCTCCTTAGATCTAGTTTAGAGAACACCTTGGCCCCTTCTAGCATATCGAGCATGTCGTCCAACCGTGGTATTGAAAACCAATATTTGATGGTAATTTTGTTGATTGCCCGGCTGTCGACACACATGCGCCAGCTTCCATCTTTTTTTTGCGTTAATAATGCTGGTACGACACATGGGCTCATGCTCTCTCTCAAGAGACCTTTACGAATCAATTCCTCCACTTGCCCCTAAGTATTTCACACTCCTTTGGACTCATTCGATAATGAGGGCGGTTGGGCAGGCTAGCCCCAGGGACGAGGTCTATGTGATGTTGGATGTCCCTCATGGGGGGCAATCCATCAGGTAAATTAATCCTCAGGCCAGACTTCTTTGAATTCGTTTAGCAACAATCTTAAACTTGGAGGGATATTTGAGGGTTCCTCTTCCTTGCCCTTCACTACGGCGTATACCTCGCCAGTTTCCTTGGATTCCTCCATGAAATCCTGAATTGTTAAGAGGGAACTCCCCTCCACTTTAGAAGCTTCAGGGTGGTTCTTTGGTGCCATAAGGGTAAGGATTATTTTTCGACTATCCTTGACGAATACGTAAATATTGTCTCGTCCCCGATGGGTCGCATCACGATCCGACTGGCAGGGTCGACCGAGTAGCATGTGGCAAGCTTCCATGTCGACCACGTCACAAAGTATCTGATCCTTATAATTTTTACCAATTGAAAATGAGTTAGTGCATTAATAGTGCATTAATCAGTTACCTTGGTCTCATCCACTTTTTTATCCAGCCAATTGAGTACGGGGAAGGATGTTTTGTCGTTGGTAGCCGCAACTTATCCACCATCACTCTTGAGACGATGTTCTCGCTACTACCACTGTTTATGATCACATCACAGACCTTTCTATTGACAGTGCACCAGGTACGAAATATATTGTGTCGTTGTGGATGTAATACCTTTCGTGGGGTATAAAGTAATCGCCTCACAACTAGAAATTTGCCACGATCCTCGCCCGTCATCTCATCGCCACTTGCTATTTCTTCAGTTGTTTGTTCATGTTCATCATAGCCATGGTTTTCTTCTGCAGCCTCATCTTCAGTGCTCCCTTCGTTTATAGTCAAGTGTACTGCGGGACGTTGAGGACAGGTGTTTGATAAGTGGTCTGGCTGGCCACAGCGGTAACAATTGTTCGACCTTGGCCGAGCAAAAAGATTTGGAATCCTACTCGGGCCCGCCGTTGTAGGTGCTACACGTTGAGGTCTGGATGAGCCGCTCCTCGTATCACTGTTTGCGGTTGTAAGAGGTTGATGACATTCTCCTACTAGATCTTTTCCTTGTACCAGCACTGGATCCTGCATGGGACCCATCATGGGGGGTCGAGTTGAAGGATAGGGACGAGCAGGAACTCTTGCAAGTTGTGTTTCTGCCTTACCCGCCAATTGAACTGCTTCATCTACAGTCCCGACTGGGTACATCTGAACTCGGTCTTGAATTGTTGGTCGCAACCCACGTATAAATCGTGTCACCTTCTGTGACTCAGATTCTGACTGATCGTTTCGTGTAGCCAACCGCTGGAATTCTTCAGTATAATCTGTGACGGTTCGATTTTCTTGTCAGCAATTTTGGTATTGCTGGAATAATATCTACTCATAATCACTGGGGAGAAATCGTGATCGAAGAAGACATCTTATCCGTGGCCATGATGAGATGGGCGCCTTGTTCTGGCGGGCTCGTGAGAGTTGTAATTGTTCCCACCATGCAGAAGCACCAGATTTTAACTTAAACGCTACCAATTTTACCCTTTTATGATCTGGCACGTCCATATAATCAAAATATCTCTTTACTTCGGCTAGCCAATCGAGGAAATCTTCTATACATAATAAACCATTAAAACTAGGAAGTTCAGCCATACCTCGATAGTCTCTTTTAACACGATCTACGTGATCACCTCCAGGGATTTGTCATCGGGCAAAACCCTCATTAAGGTTCTTGTCGCTAGAACTTGACTCATCTAGTGTAGCCTTACGGTTTGCCACTGGTAGTACTCTACGGAAATCAGGGTTGCGTCGTACAGCAACCATGGGTGGCGGAGCAACCATAGGTGGTGAAGCACCACCTAGGACTCGAGGCAAAAGTAGTGCATCTGCAAGACAGTCGAGGGTTGCCTGCAGCCCTTGCATGGTCAACTGACTCTCCCGGTGGAAAGCTTCCATTCTTTTCGAAAGATAACAAATCCTTGGATCACCGTCCACAGGATTTTGATCCATACCTTCATTGTTTACCATTAGCCCGAGGGGAGTCCTCGTTTTGATACCAATTGACGCAGGATGAACATGATGAGGATAAATACTCCGAATCCACGGAGCTTCTCTGGACTCTTCACAGAGACTTCTCGAATCCACGAGGAAAGAAAGCAGAAAATAGAAATAAATTCTAATAAATTTGAAACTGATTAATTGATCACTAAAAATGAGTTCACAACCCTTTAAATAGGGGTACCAAGCAATGGGAAAGAAATCAGAGTCAAACTACAACTAAAACTCCTAGAATTCGCGACTTACTATAAATAGTAAACTTACTATTTATAGACGGTCGTGATGTTTACTAGTGCGCGAGGTTTTCAGGCCAAAAATAGTAAGTGTCCTATTTGGCTTCACCAAACCGTTCTCCTAATTATTCTAAGCTCTTTTCGCGTTGGGTGCAACTCCTAAAGCCCGACGGATGAAGAGTTATAATCAAACTAAAACTTACTATTTATAGTAAAAATGAAATTAAAGCAGGGAAACGACCGTCGATCTAGAGGTTTTTCACAATTTCGGGCATCGCAACCCAGCATAGCAGGGTTGGTTCGCTAAAGTAGCTTGTTCTACCCCAAAATCATATATTTTACGTCAGGTAACTCATTCCGGATTGCGAGATACGCCTGATCGAAGGTCCGACGGTTCGGATCACTTCTGTCGTCAACCGGGCCTTTTCTGAACCATCTTGGCCATGAAACTGTCCGCGACCTGCTCTACATCAATGGTCCAACCTGACACACTACTATTATTAATGAAAAAAAATGGGATGAGAGAGAGCTAGGGATCTTTAGACGGTTGCCACACCTATTATTAATCCTGAAATCTTACTCATTTAGTTTATTTGGACCGACATTCAAAAGTGGCATTTGATGCATAAGCTCCTTTTGGAGCCTGCTTCTTTTCTTATTGTGTGTTTGGATACAGATTAGTAAACCTCATTTGATCCCCACTCATTGAAAGAAAAGTCCACTAGTTTCTGAAACCCAACATGAAATCAATCACTAATAGGGGTACGCACATCGAACCGGTAGAACCATGGAACCGGACAGGAACCGACCAAACGGTCTGGTTTGGTCTGGTTCTAGAGTGCACCGGTTCCGGTTCCAAAAATCAAAGAACTGATTACATCGGTTCGGTTCTTAGTTCGGGGGTATGTAGAACCGAACCAAACTGTGAACCGATCCATAGAATCGAACCGTGGAACTGAACCAGGAACCCTTTGATTGTTTCAATATTTGACTCATGATTTATTGTTTACAATGCACCATTTGATTATTTTCATAAATGTATTTTTGCACACCCTATGCAATATTTAAACCATTCATCAAATGGATCACAACACGAATGGACATGGGCTATATTATAAAACAAAACATGCAATTTGGCTAGATTATGAAAAGCCCAGAACCGTGGAACCGATCGGAAACTGAACAGGTTTTAATAGTCAGGTTCCGATTCGGTTCTAGGGTGCTAACGGTCCAGTTCCGGTTCCAAATATCCTAGAACCGTTAGGAACGGATCGGTTCCGGTTTCACCCCAGAACCGGACCGAACCGACCCGTGTGCATCCTTGATCACTAAAGTCAATATGCACTTGCTACAACAACTATATAGAGGATCCCAGCCCGAATGAGAGCAGCATTTCTCCTTGAACATTGCATGCTAGCAACAATTTCAATAGCATTTTTTCTTTTGCTTCTTATATATAACTTGGAAATCAATTACTTTGAAAATTTTGATTTATAAGATGACTCGAGTTTGGATTGTGTATGTGTGCACTAATACTAGACTTGCTTGCACATATACCCTTCCTAGCTCATCCCATGTCGGACCTTAAATGGGCACTCATGCAATACCCATTATGATTTAATTTTTTTTTTTAAAAAAAGAACACTACTTAAAAAAAAATAATAATAATAAAAAATAAAAAATAAAAAAATCAGATGTCATACCATAAAAAAAACTATGTTTTTTTGCAATCTAACCCTAGTTAGCTTTCTAATTTACTGAACGTAGTTATGTTGCGAGGATCTTCTTAGCCCACTTACGCTATGCATGTGTTGACATATTCTAACTTGAATAGTTCATGTGGCATCAAGCAGTGCCTCATGCATATTTCACGTTTAGATGACATTTCCAAAAAGTAAAGGCCAGCAAACTCATCCTTGGGTAGCAAACGTATTTAAATAGTTGATTTTAAATAATTCCAATGCCTTAATTTCCACATACACATGGACCCATCTAAGAAGCTGTGAAAGGACACTGATTGATTGGTAAAGGTTACCTAATATTAGATGACATTATATAAATAGATGACATTAATGTTGTTTGCTTTTTGACACAAGCTCATATGTTCCTTGGCTGATATTTTGAGGAAGCTAGTGGACCTGCGGATAACACATTTTCTCTTTCCATATTTCCTCAGTGCTTTTAGGTGATATCACATGTTACCATCATGCACATGGAAAATAAGGTGTATTGTCGTGCCATCATGCACATGGAAAACAAGGTGCATTGACGTCCACTGCATGATCATTTTCATGAGCCAACTTGTGTGTGGTCCGGTTTTTTTATTATCAACGAGTGGACCCTCCCAATCTGCTCCTGATTGTCAATGGATGGTCCAATCAGGCACTACTATCAAAAATGAAAATCTGGGTGGGGATAAGAGAGGTAGGGATTTAATTTGGATAGCTGCTACAACAATGGATCCTAAAATCATACTCATTTAAGGGTCATTTGGATGCACATTCAAAAGTGGTATTTGATGCCTAAGTGCTATTTTGAGCCAAAACCTTTTCATATTGTGTGTTCGGATGCGCTTTAGTAAACATCATTTAATCGCCTCTCATTGAAAGAGGGAAAACCAATGTGAAATCAATCAACAATGTCAATGCATTTACAATGTCAATACACACTTGCTACAACGCCTGTATGGAGGATCCGGGATGAAATGAGAGCACCAAGTCTCGGTGAACACTAAATGCAGACAACAGTTTCAACAACATTCTATTTGTACTTCTTTTATATAACATGGAAATCCATATCCAACAAAATTTTGATTAAGATGAATGTAGAAATAAAAAATTATTTGGGAATTAATGAGCCCGGTTTGGATTGCATACATGGGCACCCATACCCCTACCTGCTAGCAATTATTAAACATATACCCTTCCTTGCTCATACTTATGTCGGGCCTTAAATGGGCACCCATGTTGTACCATCATGATTATTATTATTATTATTATTATCAATGTAAGAAAAAAAAAAAATCTTTTAGCCTCGGTTCAAAGCCATAGCTAAAAAGTTTTTTTTAAAAAAAACTTACGATAAATTCTTTAGCCTCTATTTTGCCTCAATTACTCAAACCAGGACAACAAGTCCCATAGTTAAAGGCTTTATTTTTGGTTTTGGTAACCGAGGTTAAATGATAACTCTTTGCCATAATTTCTGAGCAACCGAGGGTAAAAGTTGACTTTTTGCTATAGTTCCCAGACAACCCAGGTTAAATGTGACCTTATAGCCTGTTTGATTTTCTAATTACAGAGGTAATTCAAGGTAAATGGGTAATAATTATTTACCTCTGTGCTTCCAGTTGGATTTCCAAGGTGATTTGACCGCCACCTTTCATTTATAGCACTCCTCACGGCACCCAAGGAGAAAAAAGTTAAATTGTAGGGCCCACCTTGATGTTTGTGTATTATCCACACCGTCCATCCCTTTAGCCAACTCATTTTAGGGCATGAGACAAAAAAAAAAAAAAAAAAAAAAAAAAGGCCGATCCAAAGATCAAGTGGACCACACTATTGAAAACAATGGGAATTGAACTCATACCATTGAAAGCTTCTTGAAGACCCTAGTAGTTTTGGATCAAACTGATATTTTTGTTTCCACTTTATCCATGACTGTGTGACCTTATTAACGGGTTGGATGACAAATAAACATCACTGTGGGCCCTAGGGAGAAAATAATTTTCAACCATTGACGTTTTAATGATCATTGTTTCCTAAGGTGTGGTCCACTTGAGCTTTTGATTTTCCTCATTTTTTGGCTCATGTCTTAAAATGTATTTTTCAAAAGGATGGATGGTGTGGATAACTCATATATATCATGGTGGGGCCCACATATTTAAATCAGTAATAACAACGTCTGTATGGACCAATTTTCGAAACGTAATTCCTAGCGACTTTCAAATCGGTGTAATAAGTAATAATCAGGTAATTCCGTGTAGTTACCAGGGAAATTAAAAAATCAAACAGCCCCTTAGTGTCTCAGTACCGTAGCAACCGTGATGAAAGATCGACTTTTGGCCTCAATTCCTTAGCAACTAATGTGAAAGGCGGAGATGAAAGTCAAAATTTTGGCCTCAGCTCCATAGTAATCAAGGCAGAATGTCAGACTTTTGGCCTCAGTTCCGTAGCAATCTTGGCAAAAGGTGGACTTTTAGCCTCGGTTCCTTTACAACTAAGGCAGAAAGACAGACTTCTAGCCTCGATTTCTTAGCAATCTTGACGAAAAAGAAGACTTTTGAGCATAGTTTCCTTAGTAACCGAGACAAAAAAAAGGTTGACTTTTAGCCTTAATTCCTTAGCAATTAGCGAAAGACTGACTTTTGCTATTAGTTTTTTAGCGATTAAGGTGAAAATGCAAAATTTTAGCCTTGGTTCCTTAGCAACTGAGGTGAAAGACAAACTTTTGGCTTTAGTTCCTTAACAACCAACACAAAAGACATACTTTTGGCCTCGGTTCCTTAGTAATTGTAGTGAAAGACGAACTTTGGCATGTATTCCTTAGCAACCGAGACAAAAAGGCAAACTTTTGGCCTCGGTTCCGTAGCAACTGTGGTGGAAGTTGAACTTTTGGCTTTAGTTTTATAGTGACAGAGGCAAAAACCTTGGTTCCTTAGCAATTATGGTGAAAGGCAGACTTTTGGCCTCTGTTCCTTAGCAATCATGATGAAAGGTGAACTTTTTGACCTTGATTTCCTAGCAATTGAATCTAAACATGATATTTAGCCTCAATATTTTGAACTATGGCTAAAAAATTGTGGCTAAAGGCCTATTTTCTTGTGGTGTATTTTAAATCATTACTTAATCGATTAGATGTCGTACTATATATATAGAAACTATGGTTTTTACAATCTAACCATAGGTAGGTTTCTAGCCGACTAAAGTCAATCATGTTGTGAGGATTTGCTTAGCCCACAAACACTATTACATGGGGTGACAAGTGCAAACTTGGACTCTGGTTTTTGTTTTCTCGAATAGATACGGCATAGGGACCAACAACAATGCGAAATTCGCAGCGGTCTGTGAGGGCCTTGCCATTTGTGTTAACATAGGTCTATGAAAGGTTAATTATAGTTTAATCTAATTCCAAATTGGTGGTACATGGACACACTCAACCGAGTCTCTTAGGTAAGATGGAAGTGGGTACATTGGTTGACCTTCATGTCTAGCCTCAACTTGAGGGGATCTTTTCGTTTCACCCATATTGAGAGAGAGGGGAACTGTCCGGCTGATGGCCTGGCTCATCTAGGCAGTAAGACCCAAGGTAATAGGCTCTTCAAGGCCATGCGGGACCTCCCTCATGATATTTTTGGGATGGTGGTGTTAGATAAAGTCAGGCTAGGGCCATCAAGGTAATGGATCATGTATAGTTCTTTTACGATACGTTACCCGAGTTTTTATTTTTGGTGCTCTTGGGGTAATCCGAAGTACACCCCCTGTAAGTGTTTCCTTGTTGGAATGAATCTCAGCCTAGAGGTTTTTTTTTTTTTTTGGTTAAAGTGCCAACTTGGACAGTTCATGTGACATCAAGCCACACATTATGCGTATTCAACGTTTAGATGACATTTTCTAAAAGTAAGGCCCGCGAACTCATCCTTGGGCAAAAAATATATGTAAATAGTTGAATTTGAAACATTCAAGAGCTTAATAATTAGTTTCAACATTCACATAGACCCAATTAAGAAGCTGTTGGAAGGCCACCGATTGATTGGTAATTAGGGTTACCTAATATTGCTTGCTCTCTGACGCATGCTCATATGTTCCTTAGGCACCGATATTTTGAACAAGTGAGGCCTATAGTCCTTTTATCCAGTCTGATGATGATAGGGTTGCTCTGAGAATCTCCCAAAATCGAAGTTACTTGTACTCGTATCAGCAAATCCTGCTCATCATTGTTTTTGGTAAAAAAAAAAAATATGAAATAGAGAGAATAATCTCTATTTTGGCAATAAGGTTGGGCTTCGACTGAGAAAAATCAGTATTTTGAATAATCTCAACCCAAAAGCCCAACCTGACCCATTCAAATCCAGATGCGAGACCTACCCGTTACTAGGCCTAAATTGGGTCTAAATTAATATAATGAAAGCCCAATACAATGAAAGCCTAAAACCTCTTCAAGCTAGCTGGAGCATAAATATCGCATATGATTAACTTGAAAAACATGAGTAGTGAGACTGGCGTCAAGTTCCTCATGAATATATAATATGGCAATCTCTCCATACAATTGAAAATTTCAAACTAAATCATGGCGTTGGGAATACATACTTGCAACTGTATCTCATATCTCCCTAGCTAGTCATTTGTCTCTTCAACATTAAATCAATGCTAATTCTAAGTTGTATAAAATGATGTTACTAAGTCATCATCACATAATCATCATTCATCTAATTTATGTTGAATCATCTACACCCACACACTACCCATTTATTAATTGACACATGTTGGTTCTAATAAGGAAACAAATTATAAAAATAGAAATTACATAGACATATATTAAACTAAAATATACACCCACACACTACTCGTTTCTTAATTGGGCTAAAAATTAGGTACCCAAATTGACACACGGTGGTTCTAATATGGAGACCAAGTATAAAAATAGAAATTTTGGAGACAAATATTAAACTAAAATATAAAATTTGAAAGCTAAGATATGTTATTGCCGTTGTTTTAAAAGATAGATTTGCTCCCACTTGGAAAAATCCTTGATATACTGGGTTTCAACAACTTTATCACTAGGATACAACAACTCTCTTTGATGATGGACGGCCAAGGATCAGGTGCACATGTGATCACAACTAGAGTTGGGCAATCCTAACCCGATCCGGTGGATCCAACCCGATCCGAATTGATCCGACTGTTGCGCAGCACGCCAACAACGCAGTGAGCCTAGATCCAATCTCAGGCCTCACCCACAAACGATAAACAGAAAGAAATATAAACTAGAAACAGATCAAAACAATCCAAAACAAACCACAAGACAAGATATACATGGAAAAACCCCAATCTAGGGAAAAAAGCCACAGATGCAAACTTCCACTATGAAGAACGAAGATTACAAGGCAATATACTAACCTCTCCCTTGGAAGTACAGAGAAAATCCCTTGCCCATACCTTAGAAATATTTTCCAATATTCACCTTAACCCTAGAATAACCCTAGGGACCCCAATTTATAGTTTTGACAACTTCTCTTTCGCATCCCAGTTGCGAAAGGACTTGCGACACGAAATCCGCAAAACTCCTTTCACATCCCAGTTGCAAAAGGACTTGCAACACGAAATCTGCGAAACTCCTTTCGCATCCCAGTTGCGAAAGGACTTGCGACACGAAATCGGCGCAACCTTGACTGGTCGTGGGTGGCCCCAGATGTGGCTGCACTTCTCAACAATCTCCCACTTGGGGACACATCGCCATAAACCTTTGTCTTCTTCATCCGGAGTGCACTACCTCCCCGTCTTCAAGCCTGAAGACCAATCAAAGTTGAACAGAGCTTTAGCTTCTCCCTTGTGACCGCCTTGGTCAGCATATCCGCAGGATTCTCACTGGTATGAATCTTCTCCAGAGCAATCGATCCATCTTCCAGTAACGAATGTATGAAGTGATATCTGATGACAATATGCTTGGTCCTTGAATGAAAGGCTGAATTCTTAGCCAAGTGTATTGCGCTCTGACTGTCACTGTACAGCTTGCAATCTGCTTGTTTTTTACCCAACTCTTCCATAAAACCTTGCATCCACACCATCTCCTTGTATGCTTCTGTAGCAGCAACATATTCTGCTTCTGTCGTACTAATAGATACTATCTTTTGTAACTGAGAGACCCAACTGACTGCAGTACTACCCAGAGTAAAAACATAACCTGTAGTGCTTCTTCTGCTGTCGATATCTCTTGCCAAATCTGAATCCATGTAGCCTTGTAACTTGATTTCCGATCCACCATAACACAGCCCTACGTCCTTAGTACTTACCAAGTACCTAAGGATCCACTTCACAGCTTCCCAATGTTCCTTCCCGGGGTTGTTCATGAACCTGCTAACAACTCCCACTGCTTGAGCAATGTCTGGCCTCATGCTCACCATAGCATACATGAGACTCTCAATAGTTGACGCGTATGGGACTTTAGCCATGTAGTCCTGTTCGTCCTGCGTCTTTGCACCTTGCTCCTTAGATAGCTTGAAGTGGTTGGCTAATGGAGTGCTAACCAGCTTAGCACCTCCCATATTGAATCGATTAAGTACCTTGGCTATGTACTCTCCCTGTGACAAAACTAATTTCTTGTTTTCCCTGTCACGCTTTATCCTCATGCCTAGGATTTATTTTGCAGCTCCTAAATCCTTCATGGTAAATTCTCTAGACAATTGTCTTTTGAGATCTGAGATGTCCTTCATGCTTGAACTGGCCACAAGCATATCATCAACGTACAGAATAAGGATGATGTAAGACGTATCAAACTTCTTCAAGTAACAAAAATGGTCTGCATGACATCTCCTAAAACCGTTTCCCGACATGAAACTGTCGAACTTCTTATACCACTGCCTCGGGGCCTGCTTCAAGCCATATAGACTCTTCTTTAGTGCACACCTTGTTCTCATTACCTGGTGCCATGTATCCTGTCGGCTGATGCATATATATCTCTTCTTCAAGGTCCCCATGAAGAAAGGTTGTCTTAACATATAGTTGTTCTAGATGTAAGTCCTCTGAAGCCACTATACTCAAGACCATGCGAATCGTAGACATTTTCACTACCGGTAAAAATATTTCAGTGAAATCGATACCTGCCTTTTGTTGAAACCCTTTCACAACCAATCTGGCCTTGTACCGTTTCGAACCATCATGCTCCTCCTTCAGTCTGTAAACCCACTTGTTATGAAGAGCTTTCTTACCCTTGGGTAGAGGGACTGGCTCCCATGTACGATTAGACTCAAGAGAGTCCATCTCATCATCCATGGCCTGCTCCCACTTAACTCGTATATCTGACTGTAACGCCTCTTCAAAACACTCTGGCTCACCATTATCTGTCAGTAGTAGATAATGTAAGGAGGGTGAGTATCGGACCGTGGGTCTCCTCTCCCGAGTAGACCTCCTCACAACCGGTGTATGCAGCTCTGCCTCATCCTGTGGCGCTGTAACACCCATGTCCGGTAACTCTTCCAACTCTACGAATTCCTTTTTCTCGGCCTTATTTTTTTGCACACTGTCCTTATGCATCACTTTTTCATTGAAGATTACATCCTTGCTTCTGATGATTTTTCTATTTTCTGCATCCCAAAACCTGTAGCCAAAATCATGCTGCCCATAGCCTAACTTGCACCTCCTGGACTTCGCATCCAGCTTGTTTCTGTGCTCTGTATCAATGTGAACATATGAAGTGCAACCAAACACTCTGAGATGTGCAATGTTCACTTCTTCCCAGTCCACGCTTCTTCTGGTAGCCCACCATCCAATGGTGCTGAGGCACTTCTATTGATGAGATATGCGGCAGTATTCACAGCATCTGTCCAAAAGGTCTTGGGCAACTCTGCATGTAACCTCATGCTCCTGGCGCGCTCAAGGATGGTCCTGTTAATGCGCTCAGCCACACCATTCTGCTGTGGTGTCCCTGGAATCATTTTCTGATGTTTGATTCAATTTGCTACACAATACTCCTCAAACCTCTTATCACAATACTCTCCCCCATTGTCAGATCTGAGACACTTTACTGTTTTACCTGTCTCATTTTTTACAATAACTTTTCACTTCTTAAATACATCAAATATAACAGATTTATGTTTTAAGAAGTAGACCCGCAGTTTTCTACTAGCATCATCAATAAAGGTAACAAAATAACGTGAGCCACCAAGAGATAATACCTGTGCCGGTCCCCATACATCAGTGTGTACAAGCTCCAACAGATGTGTCTTTGGAGCGCGTCCCGTCTTCTTGAAGCTTACCCTCTTCTGCTTGTCATACACGCAGTCCTCGTAGAATTCCAAGTCAATAGACTTCAGTCCTGGTAGCTTCCCTTTTGACAATAGAACTTTCATCCCTTTCTCACTCATATGTCCCAGTCTCTGATGCCATAATTGTCCATTCACTCCAGTTGATGCAACTGCGAGTGAACTAAACGATCATGAAGTCACGTACAAAGTACCTTCCTTTTTGCCTCGAGATATTACCAAGGCACCTTTTGTGATCTTCCAGGAGTCACTGGTGAATGTCGTCACATAACCGGTATCGGCCAACTGTCCCACTGAGATCAGATTACGTTTCAAACTCGGTACATGTCTGACATCCTTCAATTTCAAGACCGTTCCGTCTTTCTGATTTACATGAACATCCCCCTTTTCAACAATATTGCACGGCTCATCATCACCCAGGTAGACTCTCCCAAAGTCACCTGACACATAATCATGCAGAACTTCCTTACACGAATTAGCATGAAACGAAGCACCTGAGTTTATAACCCAAGACTCATTCCTCGCATCAAGAGACAAAATCAACACCTCTGTGTTGCTCTCCTTAGACAGATTCACTGAATCCTTCCCGCCTTGAGAGCTTCCTTCTTATTTCTTGAGCGCCCTGCAATCACGTTTCATGTGCCCCTTCTTGCCGCGATGCCAACACCCGTCTTTGTCTTTCGGTCCATTAGACTTCTTCCTCGAGTTAGAACGTCCGTGTTTATTGCCTCATTTGTTCAGCGATCTTCCTCTTCCTTCAACATTTAGAGCATTCCCTGAATCCCCTGAAACTCCTGATGCCTTCCTTCTAGATTCTTCGTTGAGAATTAGACCAGCCACATCATCAAATTTCAGCTTTGTCGACCCTGAAGAGTTGCTCACAACAATCACCAAACCATCCCAACTGTCTGGCAAACTGGATAAGATCAATAATGCCCTGACCTCATCCTCAAAAGCAATGCCAACGGATTCCAACTGGCTCATGACTGTATTAAACTCGTTTAGATGTTCAGCCATGCTCCCACCATCTGACATCTTCATGTTGAATAGTTGTTTCATAAGATGAACCTTGTTGTATGCTAAGGGCTTTTCATACATGGTGGCTAGGGCTTCCATTAATTCTTTTGTCGTTTTTACCTTGGATATATTGAAGGCGACGCTCTTAGACAAAGAGAGTTGGATCGTTCCTAAAGCCTTCCTATCCAGTAAAAACCACTCATCATCTGTCATCTTTTCTGGTTTCTTCTCTTTTCCTCCTAGAGGAATATAGAAGTCCTTTTAATACGGATACTCCTCCATCTGCATCTTCCAGAAGGTAAAGTTTGAACCATCAAACTTCTTAATTCTAGTTTTTCCATCTTCCGCCATCACTCCCAATAGAACTAAACCAATAGCTCTGATACCAGTGGCTGTGCAGCACGCCAACAATGCAGTGAGCCTAGATCCAATCTCAAGCCTCACCCACAAACGATAAACAGGAAGAAATATAAACTAGAAACAGATCAAAGCAATCCAAAACAAACCACAAGACAAGATATACGTGGAAAAACCCCAATCTAGGGTAAAAAACCACGGATGCAAACTTCCACTATGAAGAACGAAGATTACAAGGCAATATACTAACCTCTCCCTTGGAAGTACAGAGAAAATCCCTTGTCCACACCTTAGAAATATTTCTCAATATTCATCTTAACCCTAGAATAACCCTAGGGACCACAATTCATAGTTTTGGCAACTTCCCTTTCGCATCCCAGTTGCGAAAGGACTTGCGATACGAAATCCGCGAAACTCCTTTCGCATCCCAATTGCGAAAGGACTTGCGACACGAAATCCACGCAACCTCGACTGGTCGTGGGCGGCCCCAGATGTGGCTCCACTTCTCAACACCGATGGCCTGGATCGGTGTAGATCGAGTAGGGCAATCCAGATCCGAAAGCTTTTTGGGTCGAGTTTGGATCCATACCAATCCGAACCGATCTGATCTGATTGGATCCGATCCAGACTTTACTACTTTAAAATAAGCAACCAATTCCAACACTATGCACTTACTTTTACAAATAATGTCTTTAACAGTAGACATCCAAACAACAAGAGCCATACCCTGCTCTTTAACCACAAAAACAAACATGCAGCAAGAAGTCATCTGCTCAAGCAATTAAATTTCTCCATTTAATAGTAACTCGAAAGTTTGACATAAAATGAAAACAACTGTGAACTGAAAACAATGTAAGATGATGACCATAAGAGAAAGCTTACTTTGTCATAGAACCTAGCTTCCTGACACTGGTGAGCAGCTTCAAGCAAAAATTGTTGTTGTGTTGTCCTGTTAGTGAAGAATCTTCTCAATGCATCTTCTTCTCCAGCACCTCTTGAACCAAGCAAAAGGGAAATACCACCATCCCTTAACAAAATCTCAGTGAGGAATTGTTTCAACATCAAGCTTCTCTGTCTTTATTATTGATCGATGCTCCCTCTTCCAATCCATGACAACTGCCCACCACCCATTGCAGCAACAGCTTGGGCAAAATATTCTAGTGGTGGAGAAAGATTACCTAGATGCAAGTACACTGAACCATACTGTCGAATCGTACTAGTGGCTTCAACAAAAGCATCCATTGCCCCTAGCTTCTGTCCAACCCCACTGCCTTCATAAAGGACTCCATGGTCTGTTAACACGACTGCAAGGTTTGTAAGAAGGTTTTCAGCTCACACCAAGCATTGGGCGGGCATAGAGCTAGTCACAAGAAGGTTAAAGGGTGTTTCGCGGCGAAGCTTGATGACTGTGATGAGAGTTTGATTGAAGATGATGTGATTACCCACGATGAATTCTCTATCCGAACCGTGCCCAATCCGATTCGACTCAGTTTTCTTGACCGAGTCAGACTCGGATTGGATCAAGCAATGCAAATTTCGGATCGGTCCGAGTCAAGTGACCTAGACTCGGTCCCAGATTGGATCGAGTTCGGGTCAGGTCATTGAGATTTCGGATCGGATCGGGTTGGGCCCAATCCGATCTGACTCGGACTAATGCCCAGCTCTAATCACAACCACTGCAAACTTGAGTTAGCTACCAACAGGAGAAGGAGAGAAATAGAGAAGAACATGAGAAAAAAGAAAAGATGTATTTCCGTCTATAATGAAATGAGGAAACAAAATTCCTTTTAAAGAATAATGAGGAGACAACTTGGACAAGTGGTGCATGCCACTGACATGTTGATGCATGCAAGGCGACACATTTATGACAAGTTGGCATAGTTGTGGCTGCTTCATGCATGTGCATGATGTCATCTGCACATAGGAAGACAATGCGAAAATTGCTCAAGTCAAAGAGATTGCATCCTCATCCCAGTGGTAACAACTTGTGGTGTGCATGTGAGGTTGCTTCTAAGATGTACTCTTAATTTTTAGTGCAAATTACCACTTCAAGAATTTAATAGAAAGGCTTTTTCATTGTCCTTTCTATTTAAGGTGGGTGTAAAACCACCTTTGTAAGACAAAATGGTAAGAAAAAAATATGAAAAAAAAAAAGAAGAAGAAGAAGAAGGAAAACTAACTCTTTCTTGATTTTAAATTCCATTTTTTCTAAAAATATTCATGCCTGCTTGTTTTGAGAGGGCCATGCATGGCCCTTTCTTCATCAGGCTCAAAAAAATTTTAAACCTATCAACACCCACTTAGCTACACCAATACTTACCTCTTGTGGGGCTGGACTCAGGTTCCCAATGGGTCCGCATGCCTAGCCCATTAAAAGTACCCCGGAGATTTTCCTGCAAAGAAATTGATTTTTAGCTTTCCAAACAGGCTGTCACCACATGGCCAGAGAAATATCAAAGCAAACTCCAAGAAAGTGTCCTGGAGTGATATATAATACATGTGCAAAAAGGGAGTGTTTCTGCCCATGGCTAGACTGCTTTCACCTGGCCAACTTGTGTGGCCTCCCAACATAAGTCGTAATTCTCCTCAAGTAGATGGGCCTCGCTCTGCTTCCAATTATTAACCAATGGTCCAGTCACACACTCCCAAAGCCTTAAAAATGAAATCAAGGGTATATTATGTATTCAAGCACATCATAATTGATACAACTGCTTGATCTTAAACTAATCAACTTTGACCCCATGTGTCAAAATAAGAAGATACGTCTAATATGAATGTATATGACCATATTATAAGAAGATCGGTTGCTTACTCAGCCACTCACAGAAGTTTATGATGATCAAGAGATAATTGGAGGGTGAGGTTCTTCTTTCGAAGATGGGTTACTATGTGCTTTCCACAATAAAGGACTTTCAGAATACTAGTGCAAATCAAACAAAAGGAAAAACTTACAATTAGTTACTAGGAGTAACTGAACGAATGCGTCTCTTGAAAGAGCTGTTTGCTATTGGATTAAGAACAAATCCAATTTATAAGCATAGACTTGGATTACAACTAAAGATTATATTTAAGAATTATCGCTACTCCTAAGATAAGTTGAGATAAAGAAAATTGATAAATAAGTTTCACTATTGATTTATTGGTTTTGAGATTTGATGTGTTGTTCTTCCATCACTTTTTTCTGCTATTTATATAATTCGGTTATAGCTTATTCTTCCGGATCTTTTTTCCATTATTGTAACGGTTATAGTAGTCGGAAGGCCTTTCTCTAGATCCTTCTCTTGTTACATTTCTCTTGCAACAGTTCCACTTCCAAACGCTTCTCATCGGCCAAGGTTTTGTTTTTGTTATCCTCAGTTGCCCTTCGTATCCTTAAACAACTTGATTGCACCTCTTGTACATCAACCATAATATTTTGTCGATCATCCTCTGACGTGTAAAAGTAAACTTATACTAGCTATAATCCCTTAAATAGTACTCCAAATCTTCAAGGATCTTTTTTATCCACTTCCTATATATCTCTCATATAATGCCACATGTCATTCTCCTATTTGTTTTCTCAGAATTTTCAGAATTAGAGAACAACAATAATATTATTGATCATAATGGATTTATTGTCGCTTTGTGTCATGGTTTTTTTTTCGTAAGAATTTTTTCACATAAAACCTTGTGTTCTCTTTGTGCTTAATTTATTTGATCTCTTATTGTTTGATTCTAACTCATAGTTGCTTCTTTGCATTTCTCTCCAACATTGCATGCCCCATTTGGACAATCCATTAAGAAATACCCTCTAATTAAAAATCCAAACTCTTAAGACTTTGCATATGTTGTTCAATTGTCCACATATTGGAGAATATTGGATGGTGTGAGATCCTTAACTGACAATATGCGTTACATCTTCATGTTTTCTATTTGTAACTGTGAGGCCCATGGTTCAATAATCCAGGCCATTGATACGGTGGACCCCACTATTGTAATAGATGTCTTAAATCGAGTCTGTTACTGGGTCTGTTGATGTCATCGACAATTTGTTCGATGTCGCCTTCAATGGCATCGAATAGTTCTCGATCCCATAGATATTTTCTAGATTTTCTTCAGTTGGTTGCTGGACTAACTGGGCACTTTTTCGATATCATCGATGAGTGTTCGATGTCATTGAGAGGATTAGTTCGATGTCATCGATGAGCGTTTGATGCCATTAAGAATTTTCAGAAAATCATGTTTTGTCTTTGGATAGTTGAGGTGTTAGTTCGATGTCATTGACAGGGTTTCGATGCCATCTATGAGTGTTCGATGGCATCGACAAATTCTGTGCAGATTTTTCACAAAACTACGAATTTGCGGTATTTGTTTCCGATTTTGTTTGAGATTCTTTTCAAGGCTATATATATATATATATATATATATATATATATATATAGGTGTAAACGGGATTGGGAGGTATGCTAAGGTTTTCAAAATTTTCCTAGGGTTTCAAAGGATATAGCAAGGGCGAGATTCGTGGTTGTTCGAATCAAGTAAGCTTTCTCTTTGTAATTTCTACTTTCGTAGTATTCATCTGTCACTTTGTGTCATGGTTTTTTCCCAAAAGGGTTTTTCCACATTAAATCACTGTGTTCTCTTTGTGTTTGCTTGGTGTTATTGGATTGCTATCCTAGATTCATCTCTATGTGCTTCCACAATCCCCAACGAGTGGTATTAGAGCTAACGTTGGGGCACAGGCTTGAATCTGGAGGATTAGTATCAATGAGAAGCACTAAGTATGATTTTGAGAAGTACTTAGGTAAAAATAATTTTGAATTATGGAATGTTAAGATGATTAACCTATTAACTAAGCAAGGCAAAGATGGGGCTCTTAAAGAGTGTCGACCGTATATGAGTGACGATGATTGGAATACTCTTGATAAGAATGCTTTATCCTCCATCTGATTGTATCTCACGGATGAGGTTCTTTATAATGTTTTGAGGGAGAAAACCGTACCGATTTTGTGGGAGAAGTTAGAGGATGTTTATGTGAAAAAGTCCCTTGAGAATCACCTATACTTGAACCTGTAGTTGTTCAACTTCAAGATGACAGAGGGTGGAGATATGAAGGCTCACATCAATAGTTTTAATAAGTTGATTTGCAAGTTGCTAGACATGGAGAAGTGGTTAAAGATGAAGATCAGGGTTGTATTTTGTTGAATTATCTTCCAGTGTCATATGAGTCATTCAAGGACTCATTGTGCACCGATAAATCATCCTTGAGTGTGGACACCATTATCTCATCCCTTTAAGAGAAGGCTATGAGAAAGATAAACAGTAGCGTAGGAACCTCTTCTGATGCATTGCTTATGAGAGGCAGGAATACTAGGCGAGGTATATGATCTTCAAGGTCTAGATCCAAATCCAAGGGCAAGAGCAAATGCAAATTAAAGTACTGAAACTGTGGGATGACTGGACACATGAAGAAGGATTGTATAAATCCTAAATTGAATAAAGAAAACTCAGAGGCTTCTTCCAGAGAGGCCAATATTGCCACGTTTGATGAAGAGACAAGCATATGTGATGTGTTGTTAGTGTCATGATCAGACACTTGTATGATATTGTAAAGACGAGTGGATCCTTGACACTGGAGCATCATATCACATGAATACTCATCGGAGTTGGTTCACCGGTTACAGAGAGTGCGATGGTGGATAGGTGTTTATGGGCAATGATAATGTCTTTAATATTGTGGCTGTTGGTACGGTGTGCATCAAGTGTTTATGGGACAGAGCGTACCCCAACTGAGGTGAGGCACATTCTTGACATGAATAAGAACTTGGTTTCTCTCGGTGCACTCGAGGCAATAGGGTGCAAGTTCACTAGTGTAATAATGTCCTTAAAGTATTAAAGGGGGCACTCGTGATTATAATAGTGTGGAGGCATGGAAACCTTTACAGGTTGATCGGAAGTACTTCAGTAGGTGGAGCGACAATGACTGTTGCGGATTTTACGTCTGCACGTATGTGGCATGCTCGTCTGGGCCACATGAGCAAGAGGGGCATGCAAGTACTTTCTGATCGTTGTTTGATTCCATCTTTTAAGAATTCTGATTTAGATATATGCGAGCATTGTATATATGGTAAACCATCTAGATTATCTTTCAAATCTGGAAAACATGTATGTAAGGGCGTACTTGATTATGTGAACTCTGACATATGGGGGCCATCGCCAGTAATTTTCATTGGAGGGTCGTCATGGTTTGTCTCATTCATTAACGACTACTCTAAAAAAATTTGAGTTTACTTCATGAAACGTAAATTTGAAGTTTTCACCACATTCAGACAATGGAAAGCAATGGTGGAAAAACAAGCAGGGCGAAAAATAAAAGTTTTAAGGCTAACCATGGTAGAGAATTTACTTCCACTGAGTTTAATGAATATTGCAAAGATATATGGATCATTAGGCACAACACGGTGCGCCACACGCCCGAACAAAGCGGTGTGGCTGAGCGGATGAATCAGATTATCTTGGAGATAGCCCAATACATGTTAAGTAATATTGGGTTGGGACAAGGACCTATGGACTGAGGCTGTTAACACGGCTTGCTATTAAGTGAACCGGTCCCATTCTAAGGCAATTGATTGTAAGATCCCAAAAGAAGTATGGAGTGGTCATAAGATGAACTACTCATATTTGCGCATATTTGGTTGTGAGACTTACTTTCATGTACCATCAGTTGAGAGAGATAAGATAGAGTACAAAGCTAAAAATTACATCTTTATTAGCTATAGTGTTGGTGTGAAAGGCTACAGGTTATACGACAAGGTTACACGTAAAGTCATCACTAGCCGTGACGTCAAATTCGATGAAAGCTCCATATTCTGCAAGAATGATCAAGAGGGGCAAGATGAATCAGAAAGGTTGATCGTAGACGTCTAGATTGACATAGATGATACTCAGGCAGAGACGGATACACAAAGAGAGATACACGAGTAGGTGGAGCAGCACCTGTGAGAAGAAACCCACCACGAGATCGCAGGTTATCGGCAAGATACATGGACGAGTTTAATATTGCATATGTCCTCATTATAGATGAGCGAGACCCGTCTACTCTTCAAGAAGCTCTTGATGAACCTGATGCAGAAAAGTCGAAGCCGGTCATGGATGATGAGATTGATTCTTTATACAAGAATCGCACATGGGAGCTAGTGGAGCTTCCAATGGGCCGAAAAGAGATCGGATGCAAGTGGTTATTAAAAAAGAAATAAGATAGATATAAAGCGAGGCTGGTAAAGAAGGGTTATGCTCAAAGAGAAAGAATCAACTTCAAAGAGATATTCACCCCGGTGGTTATGAAAGTGTCTATCAGATTCGTGTTGGGGCTGGTTGCCCAATAAGATCTCGAGTTGTAACAGATGGATATGAAGACTACATTCCTGCACGAATTGGAAGAACAAATATATATAAAGCAATCAAAGGGCTACGAAGTTAAAGGGGCAGAGAACAAAGTTTGTAAATTAATGAGGTCATTGTGCGGCCTGAAACAGTTGCCTAGACAGTGTTATAAAAAATTTGATTCTTTCATGTTGAGTGAGAAATTTATTAAGAGTGAACACGACTACTACATCCATTACAAGATACTGAGTGACGACAAGTTTATTATCCTCATACTATATGTTAATGATATGTTGATCGCTAGTCATGACATGTGTAAAATTGATGTACTGAAGACTCAGTTATTAGGGACATTCAAGATGAAAGATCAGTGGGCTACAAATAGGGTTATTGGCATAAATATGCATAGAGAGCGGAAGAGGAGCAGACTTTAGTTATCATAGGAAGAATACCTTAAAAAATGTTGATCAAGTATATGATAGACTAGGCAAAGCTGATGAACATTTCTTACACGGCTCACTTCAAGCTTTCCCCAAAACAATGTCTCAAAACAGATGAGGAAAAGTAAGATATGTCTCATGTGCCTTATTTGAATATTGTTGGCAATTTAATGTATGTCATGGTCTGTACGAGACTAGATATTTCATAAGCAGTCGGTGTTATGAGCAGATACATGTCAAACTCCAGAATCAACATTGGAAAGAGGTGAAATGGATACTTCGATATATTCAAGGTACAAAAGATTACGTGTTAACTTTTGAGAAGACATGAACAAAGTTAGTTGGGTCTGTGGATTAAGAAAATGCAAGCAATGTGAATTCTAGAAAGTCGACTTCAGGTTACTCGTTTGTACTAGCTGGTAGAGCAATTAATTGGATGTTGAAACTTCAGTCGGTGATGGCTCTTTCCACGACCGAAGCAGAGTATATGGCAGTGACGTAAGCATTTAAGGAAAGTATTTGGTTCAGATGCATGATAAATTAGTTGGGGTTTCAGCAGGAGGTCGTGTTGGTTAATTATGATAGCGAGAGCACTATCAATGTGGCTAAAATTTTTGTTTATCACTCACGTACTAAACACACTAATATTCCTCACCACTTTATCCGACAGGTGCTTGAAGAAGGAAGCGTGACTCTGAAAAAGATTCACACTAGCGTGAATCCAGCGGACATACTCACTAAGCTGATTCATACAGAGAAGTTCAAGTTTTGTGCAACTTCTTTAGACTCGGCGATAACTAAAAGGAACACGGAGTGTGCATGAGAAGCGTTGATGGAGTTATGATGCAAGACATATATAATAGAAGAGGACATGAAGCTACACGTTTGATGATTGAAGACATGGTGGAGATTGTTGTAATAAATGTCTTAAATCGAGTCTGTTGTTGGGTATGTCGATGCCATCGACAGTTTATTTGACGTCACCTTCGATGGCATCAAACAGTTCTTGATCCCATAGATATTTTCTAGATTTTCTTCAATTAGTCGATGGACTAACTGGGCACTTTTTCGATGTCATCAATTAGTGTTCGATGCCATCAATGAGCTTTCGATGTCATCGAGAATCTACAGAAAATCATGTTTTGTCTCTAGACAATTGAGGTGTTAGTTCGATGCCATCAGAGGATTTATTTCGATGTCATCTATGAGTGTTCGATGGCATCGAACGATTCTACATAGATTTTTCGTAAAACAGCGAATTTGCGAGATTTGTTTCTAATTTCGTTTGACATTCTTTCCAAGGCTATATATATGTGTGTAAACTGGATTGAGAAGTATTCTAAGGTTTTCAAAATAATCCTAGGGTTTCAAAGGGTGTAACAAGGGAGAGATTCGAGGTTGTTCGAATCAGCTAAACTCTTTTCTTTTGTAATTTTTGCTCTAATAGTGTTCATTTGTCGCTTTGTGCCATGATTTTTTCTCGAAAGAGTTTTTCCACGTTAAATCGATATGTTCTCTTTGCGTTTGCTTGGTGTTATTAGATTGCTATTTTAGATTCATCTATGTGTGCTTTCGCGGTCCCCCGACACTCACCATAGATGGACAATGAAGAAAAAAAAGGTTTCCAGGGCAAGAGTTCCTATCCATCCGATCTTTGGCCTTTTTCCAATAGGACTTGGACCATTGCTGTATTTCTCTTCCCAACCATCAATCACCTGGCCACCACTGGGAGGAGATTCCCTCCGTTCATCATCTTTGATCTAAAGTGTGGATCACCAATCCCTGGGCCCCACTTGCACAAACTAAGAACTCGATGATGCTGCAATATCATCGTCAATGGTTAAACAATTCCTTACTTCCAAAAGCCGGCCGCACGTGTACTTTGAATGTAGAACAACGCTAGTTTTTTTTTTTTTTTTTTTTTTTTTTTTTTTTTTTTTTTTTTTTTTTTTTTTCTCATGTACCATACCTGATAAGTGGGCCGACCTGATTTTTACTCATGGTCATCTCAGTAGTGGGGGCTACCTTACGCAATCTCTAGCTGTCGGAAACGGCACAAACGGACGATGATTTCCTCCGAAACCCTTTCGCTGGAAGTTCTTGCGCTAGAAACCTGGGTGGGCCCGACTGTGATGTTTGTATGAAATCCACCCCGTCAATCTGTTTTTTGAGTTCATTTTATGGCTTCAGATCAAAAGTGAACGGGATCCTAGACTCAAGTGGGCCGCACTAAAGGTAAAGGTGGGTAGGGAAATTCCTACCGTCGACAGTGATGTTTACATGCCATCTCTACTGTTCATAACGTAATTCCCACTGGGATGAACTGAAAAGACAGATGAACTGAAAATACAAATATTAGCCTAATTCAAAACTTCTGTGGCCCAGGATTTCAACTGTGGACGTTCAATCCTCACGTTTTCGGTATACTTGAGTGTTAGATCCGGCTCGCTTTTGACACCATGTCCTAAAATAATCTCACAAAACAGATGGACGGGGTCGATTCCTCACAAACATCACAGTGGGCCCCACCTAGGTTTGGAGCGCAGGAAATCCGCGACAGGCAGAAACGGAAACGGATTGGCTACTCCCCCTTACACCAGCTCCCCTCCGTGGCTGATGGTCGGTGCTCTGTGGGCCCAACCATAATGTATGTGTTTCATCTATTCCGTTCATCCATTTTTACATATCATTTTATGGCTTGATTCCAAAAATGAGAGGGATATAAATCTTAGGTGGACAATACCACACGAAAACAATAGCAATTAGATCCACCATTAAAATCCTCCTAATGTCTACTATACTGTTTATTTGACATCCAATCGGTTGATTAGGTCATACAACCCAGACGAAGAGAAAAAACAAAGATCAGCTTTATCCAAAACTTTTATGGCCGTAGAATGTTTTTAATGGTCGACCCTCATTCAACAATTTTTGGACTCATCGTAAAATGATATGTAAAAATAAATGTACAGCATGGATGAAACACATGCATCATGGTGGGGCCCACATGGCACCGACCACCTGCCATTGGGTGCCAGGGGGAGTAGCCAATCCGTTTCCCCCAGAAACTTGCCATGTTGTAAGTCTGACACATGCACTGGTCCATGTGGGTGGGTCAGCACCTCCTCACAAGATAACAAAGCTCTCTTTATCTTGACCACCGATTCCTCCCCCGCCCCCTACAATATATATATATATATATATATATATGAAAACCCTTTGAAAGAGTCAGCGAATCCAAATCGTATCTGCCACCAAAGAAAACTCTCTCCCCCTCTCGCTCTCATTCTCTCTCTCTCTCTCTCGATTTTGAAAGAGAAAGCGATTTTCAACCGTACCATAAGCGAATTCCAACCGTACCAGTCGCCAAAGACGTCTAAAAGAATACTGCACAAAAGTCATGCACGTCTCATTGTCCGGTCTGGTGAGTCGAATAGCTGAGTCGAGTCAAATCAAGTGTTAGTGAGTCAAATGGAATCAGTCAGGTTTAGTATCAGGCTCTAAATCGAAAAATTAAAAAAAAAAAAAAAATCTAACCTATCATTTGATTCATCGACTAAAGAGAATCTCATGCGTAACATCGCTACCATGCGATCATCTATAGTCTCTCTATCCAATCTATGTGATCCGATCTTTATTTTTGACCACTTTAAATCTTAGCGTGCTTCTAACCCAACTGAATCTATGCACACGCCATTAGGAATGTTTACCAAAGTAGCAACACCTCATTGCAACTTTACCATGTAACATAGATTAATAAGGATACAGTAGTTACCTACATGACTAGCATACTTGTAAAATAGTTCGATTGGAATCAATCCATTGCTTCTAAGTAATTAGCAAAACATGTGGCTTACTTCACATATAATGAATGATTACACATTCTTAATCCATGTGATCATCTTGTGGGATACATCCGATCAAACAATTAATGATCAATCCCCATTGAAATCTATAAGTTGACACAATCTAACTAGGTGCGAGGCTGATCATGCCGATCTATTTGAGATCTCATTTTGGTCATCTCATAAATAAGTGCAGATGTATACATCCCATATGTATCTGCGTATCAAAACACATCACTCTTGTTCTGCATACCTCATCACAAATTGTGGGAGATCAATGTTGTGGATCGGGTGGGTCCCACGGTGCATGTGCCCACAGAAAGATCAGGCCAACCTGCTCATAAGTTCTTCAATATCTCATCCTTGAATAATGGCACCGTGGCTTTACAAGTCCGATGTGTTGTTTATGCTGCTTTTGGATGCGCCATCTCAATTACGTTATTCGTTGGACTTGAAAGCATAGTTTAAAATGTTGAGTCTAAGTAATTAAAACATATATTTTTTTTTTTCTTTTGAGAATATTCAATATTTAAAATGCATAAATATGAAGATGGATCCAATGAAAACGTTTCTTTGTTAAGATTATCTTCAAAATATATGTGTGGGGCCCTTCGTGTTGTTTCAATGACATCTAATCCCTTCATCTTTTTCTTGCACCCTATTTCGTTCCTTGACGCCCATAAATTAGGCCGATCAAACACTTTTTTGGATGCAGTCTATTAGACACCTACATTATTTATGGGGCCCAGTTTGTGTTGTTTATTCCATCTAATCCATTCATAAGATGCATCCAAATAGGATGAGTGGACACCCACAAAATCAGGCCATTTCAAAACTTAGGTGAGCCACAACACATGAGCTTATAAGAGTATCGGGATCCAATGACAATAAGAGTGGTTGCACATGATGGACAGATTGGATGTCATTAAAACATCATGGTTGGCGCACAATAATTTGTACATTAAGCTTAATGCAAAGTCTCTCTCTCTCTCCCAAGTTTGGACTAAGTCATGACCAATCCCATACTTTCTTTATTATTATTATTATTATTCATTTGGACAAAAAAAACACTTATAAAAAATGGAACTGGACCCTTTAATTGCTACAAACAGAAAATTTTTATTTATTATAATCTACTGGAGCCACATCATCACACACCGCATTTAATGCAGCTATACTGACAACGTCAGTGAGAATGTGGACCAATCATGATGGAGGAAATTAGAAATTTTCTGCATGTGACAAGTAGAGGATCCGGATTCATAAAAATAATATCCGTAATTTCTTTCATTGTGCAATCGACCGTTCAATTGAATGATTGTGGCAACAAAGTTGTGATAAAATTGAAATCATTGGTCGCTATATTTTTCCAGTTAGATATACGAGGTGTAGTTGGAATGTTATCGTGATCGTTCTTGTTTGAACCATGGTCCTAAAACTCGGTGATTTGACTCGAAACTTAGCCTAGATCACTTAGCTTGCTAACCAGTGGGTAACAACGAAAGCATTAGATTGATTATCACAGTTTTTTTTAAAAGCCTTGTGTAACTATTTATAATTGTCAATACCATGTCTTTTTCTTTCTCTTCTTTTTTCTCTCTTCTTCTTCTTCTTTTTTTTTTTTTTTTTTT
Source organism: Magnolia officinalis (assembly GCA_021015155.1). NCBI lineage: Eukaryota > Viridiplantae > Streptophyta > Magnoliopsida > Magnoliales > Magnoliaceae > Magnolia > Magnolia officinalis. Next base: position 19,389,886 of record JAJHSJ010000002.1, on the reverse strand, counting down.
TTTTTTCTTCGTACTTTTAACACTTGCATAACTGTTTATAATTATATATCAAACACCGAGTTGAGTCAAATGATCGATTACTCGTTCGTGGCTTTGAGTTTACCCAACCTGGCTACACAAAATCTGGACTTTTCAACTTTTTAAACGATGGTTTCAAGCCCAACATTATCAGAATTCCAGTCTCTCTCAAAGAAGCAGCCTAAATTACTTGTACGTTAGAAATGTTCCATAAATCAAATGGGTCGGACAGTTCCTAATATAGAACTACCTGGGGTGATGGAGTAAGGTCTCATACGCGCCTGCAATGGCTTATGACATGCCATGCTGACGCCGGATAGCACCCCCATGTAGATGCAAATGGAATCTTTTAATGGTGTGTTTGGTTGCATAGAATATCATGAGAAATCAGTCAAATGGACCAGACCCATGGAGGGTTGGGTAAAGCTAAATGTGGATGGTTCATCCAGGGGTAATCCCGGCCCATCCGGCAGCGGGGGTGTTTGCAGAGATGACAGAGGCGAATTTATTTTTGCCTTCTCCAAAGGCTACAGCCCTGGATCCAGTTTCCTGGCTGAGTAGCAAGCGGTAATTGATGGGCTTCATCAATGTTGGTAAAAAGGTTTTAACAGGATCCAATTAGAAAGCGACTCGCAAGCGGTGGTTGCCCATCTTACCTCAGACAATCACCCCCGTAGAGCTCCCACTACTGGAAGAATAGGTTCAAAAGAATCCGGGCCAACGTTAACGTGGTGATGAAGCACATTCCGCAAGAGGCGAATAAGGTGGCTGACTGTCTAGCTAGCATGGGCAGCGCCTCTCAAATCGATAGGATTATCTCAGTTTCCTCAGACCTTCCACTCCTGGCCCGGTCCGGTCTAGCTAGGTTCAGTTGGGAGCAGCTAAATATTTCCTTTCTTCTTTGTCCCTTGGTGGCCTTAACGATAGGCTGGCCCCCATTTTGTTGAGGTCTAGCCCGAATGTGTAGCTGGCTGTAAAGAAATTTTGAAAGAAAAAAAAAAAAAAAAAAACAAAGGAAATGGGATGCTGCCATTGGGTCAAACGCCATGTCATGCAATCAACCACGGATTCATCATCGGTTCCACTAAGAGTTGAAAGAAGAAGAAAGCATCTAAAAAAAATCAATACAATCTCCATTAATCTTTACCAAGGCAATTACAATCGTTGTACCATACCTATAATTCAATTAAGATTATTGTATCTAAATCATATAAAAAAATGAAGCAAATTTCACTTTTATGATAAAAGTTTTTCATGTTATAAATCAATATTAAGAAATTCCTACGTCATTTCCTGGGCGGATCCAATTTTCTCTCCGTGAGAATTTTCAACATTTCTTCCACAACGAAGGGTCTTTACTTCATCCGGTCTATTCAATTTTCTACCTAAGTGCTTGGAAGTTCGTTTCTGACCCGTACGTCGTGGGTGAGAAAGTCCTTGCATGACTATTGCTTGTAAGGGGAAGTTCTCAGAATCCTACTTTTCCTCTTTTGTAAGAACCGCTGCAAAGATCTCTTCATTGAAAGAGCTGGAACACGAAGTTGAGGCTGGTGAGATGGCGGAAGAAGGTCTGGACGATGCACTGTTAGCTTTTCATGCATTTCTTGATTCGCAAAGCATAAGATCTCCCTAGCCTGCAGAACAATACACCACTTAATTCCGCTATATATATATAAAAAAAACAGCCAAAATTTTAATTTTTAAAATTTCTTCAAATATATGGACTTGTAGGGGTACGTTTGTTTGCATCAAATGTCATGAAATTTCACGATTTTTCTTCTGCTTTTTGAGAAAAATGAAACATTAATGAGAACTTTGAAAGAGCAAAGTGAGGGAGATCGAACCTGAAACTCCGTCACATCGCATATGCAAATCCGGCCATTATAAAAAATCGTCAGTTGCTGCGAGTTTTTGACTGATTCTTCGCTCCTTCAATATTTAAGAAAAAAAAAAAAAAGAAAGAAAAGAGAAGTAGATGAGAGAGAAGCAAAATAGAACCAATGTTTTGCAATCCAATTCAATTGTGTATCCAAACACAGCCCAAAAAATGCATTTAAAAAAAAAAAAAAAGTATACTTACGATGATTGGCTGGAATCTGGAGATGGGTGATCGGCATCGACGCCGGCAGGGAAAAGTCGAAGCTCTAAGTTACAATTCCTACCCATTGTTAGGGACATACTAGTCTTTTCCACGGAAAATGAAAGAGTTCCCACCGTTGATGATAAATCCGACGGCTGAGATTCGATGGCGATATTAGGTGGAGGGAGAGAGAGACGAGAAGGCTGTGTTTTGAGGAGGAGAAAGGAGAAGGGTCTGAGCGCGGATTTATATCTACGTTCGATGTCGGGGAATCAGAGCACGGAGCGGATTCAATGTGTGCAAATCGGCGCACGTGTAAAACGCGTTCATTTCCATTTGTTTAATTGGGGCGGTTGAATGCCGGTGGTGATCTTTTTGAAATAGGATACGAGAGGAATCATATAGTACGTTGCCTCCCTGTTTACACTTTGTATGCGGTCTACAAATTCTGAAAAGTGGGGCCCTCTTTAGAGTAATCTAGACCATAGATTATTTTCGATACCAAATTGTGTGAGTATGTTATCAAAAAAAACCCTACTTGAAACAATCTTAACATCTTGATAATTTATATGAACATTTATAAACTGATGTAGAGCAGGTCACAGACAATTTCATGGCAAAGATGGACCAGAGAAGGCCAGATCAAAGGGATGAGTTTCTCAACCTTATATATGATTTTAGGGTAGAAAAACCTACTTAAGCCAACCACCCTGTTGTGCCGGGTTGCCAACTTTGGAATAGTGGGATTCCATTAGATCCAAGGTTAAAAGTCGCGTATATTTCCGTTTTCTATAAAGAGTAAGTTTTAAGTTGAGTATAACTTTTGATCCTTTGAGTTGAAGAAGTTGTGCCCAACATTAAAAGGGCTTAGAAAGCTTACCAAATGACAGAATGACATAGTTGGGCCAAATTGGACAATATTTTTGCTCGAAAACCATGAAGTCTAATACGAACAGAGGTCATTTATAAATAATAAGTTTATTGTTTATAGTAAGTCACGTTTTTAGGATGTTTGAGTTTGAGTCTGAGTCTATAACTCCATCTTAGGTTTGAGTTCTTATTTTAAAGAGTCGTAATATATTTATTTTTATCATCAATCAAACTACTTCGAATTTATTAGGAATTATTTCTACTTTTATCTCTCGTGGATTCGAGGAAGCTTTATGAGGAGTCCAGAGAGCTCCATAGATTCACAATAGTTATTCCACGAGGAAGACGATGATTGACCTCATCACGTCCCTCCCCGCGCTAAGTAGTATCAAAGCGAGGCTTTCTCATTGGATTTATGTCTACTAACGACGGGTCGGGCAATATTTCCATGAACGGTGCTGCGGGAAATTTTCTTTTAATAGCGGTGGCTTTATAAGGGCGTAACGAGAGAATCGACAAGTTATGAAAGGGCTACAGGCTTCCATCGATCGCATGATGGAGGCTCTGGGGCGGTTTCGCACTAAAATTCATAATCGCATCGATCATAGGACGATGCCGGCAGTGAACCGTGGGATCATGCCTGAAGAGGTGGAATACAATGACGAGGAGATCGACGACATGATCTTCTAATATCTCGTACAAGGCAATGATCGAGTAGATCGGGCAGATTGAGAATTTCAAATGAAAGTCGATCTACCTAGCTTCAATGGCTAATTTCACATTAATGATTTTCTCGAACGGCTTTCTAACGTTGAGCAATTCTTCGACCATTTGAAAATCCCTGAAGTGAAAAAGGTTAAACTTGTGGCTTATAAGTTGAAGGGCAAAGCTTAAGCTTGGTGGGAGCAAGTTCAACTCACACAGATGAGACAGATGAAAGCACCAATCTACACATGGTAGCGGATGAAGCAGCTATTACACACGCAATTCCTCCGTAGTGACTACGATAAGGTTTTCTTCCAACAATACCAAAATTTTCGGTAGAGTAGTCGGTTGGTAAGAGATTACGAAGAAGAATTCTACCGCTTGCCGGCATAGAATAATTTGGTTGAAACCGAATCACGGCAAGTCATCTGATTCAACAGTGGCTTGCGTGTTGCGATCCAGGATGATGAATGTAGTGATCAAGTTAGCCACTCAAGCGGAAGCACAATTTTTTTTCCAAAAATATATCATTCATTCAAAAAAGAAAGTTATACATGGACCGGACAGACATTCGGGCACACTACCAACAAAAAGACAAGGAGGGGCGCCTATCTTATGGAAGCCCTCTACATCAGCCAACAGATGGCCCTTTACAAGATTTTTTAATGGCCCCAGGCCAGTTTTATCTAACATTACTAAGCCTCTAATTTGATGAGGAAGGTCAGTCGAGTTCTTGAAAAACAAGGACCCCTGGGAGGAGCTGCCCAGATGGGTTAGCGCATCAGCATGGCCATTTTCCTCCCTCGGAATGTGACGAAATATGAACAACCATTGACTCCACTCGAGCGAAAGCACAACTTGACCATCCTAACACACGGACCTATCCTACGCCGCAGTGAGTCCGTACTAAGGAGCTTCATAGGCCAAAGAGAAAGATAAAATAGGGGGTATAATCAACCTCCTACACCCATGAACCGAGAATTGGGAAGCGGGCAAGTTAAACCCCAAAATGGTGTGACCACTACTGTCAGTCTGAACAAGATCCCAAACTCTTATGATCAATCAAGGCTCGACCATTGCTATCGTTGTGGCCAACTGAGTCACCTATTAAACACTTTCCCCCAACGACAAGTGGCCAACCTTGCCATCAATGATGGTAGTGCTGAAAACGTCAAAACTTGGATGTTGATGAATTAGAGCACACTACAAATGATGATGTAAATGAGGCAGATTGGGTTCCACAAGATCATGATGAGTCACTTACCATAAGGCGACTATTATATGCATGTAACGTCTCAAAAAAATCCGTACAAAGACCCGAGTACCACCTCAGGCAGAAATTACTAAGGACCGAATCCTTTAGAAATTAGATGAAAATTAATTAAGTATTAAACTAAATAATCAGTAGAATTAGCTTGAACCACTTTCTGTACGAACTGCAAGACCCAAAACCATTAGAATCGCTAACTCAACATTACCTAGAAACCTAGGATCAGTCTCAAAACTCAGTTGCTCTCGGGAGCACATTGAAACTTCGTATCGGACCTGAACCGCGCAACAAAAGTCCGATAACCGCAAAAATATACGGTTATGACCACCTTACTTAGCTTGACAACCATCGCGGGAATCGAGCCCGAATAGTTTCTAGAAATATACAGCTAGAGCCCTGAGTAAAGTGTGTGAGAAACGCGAATATCTTTAGAAATGAACTCAGATTTAAGTGAATTGGGTCGATCGCTTGCAGGCCAAATTTAAATTTTCAGACCGTTAGATTCTAACCCAACTACACCCTTGGATCAGGAAAATTTCTCTGCACATATCAATATACTTGTGGCACTGATTGAGTGACGATGACGTTGAACTGAAACGGGTCCTCCATGATCGATCCACTAATCCGATCAGACCGAAACCTTAGCCTGGCCTAGATCCATTGCTAGAGAACTTAACCTACACCGTAGGTGAGTAATGGACCTTTAGATGTGTCCCGTTTGTTCGAAACGGACACCTTTTGGCTATAACCTAAGTATACCATGGCCCTGGGGCCATTGACATCAGTTCTGGGCTTATAAATATCCCTTAAACTACCTCATTTCTATTCCATATGATTTTCTCTAAACCCTAGGAGAGAGAAGAGAGAAAAGGGGAGAAAGGAGTGAGGATCGAAGGGAGGTCCTTAGAGTTTGCTGCTATGGTTCCCTCCTACTACTCCACATGTTGAATCGCCTCTATATCTAGCTACACCATCGAATCCAACTTCGATTTGGGTAAGAAATCCTAACCCTAATCTTGTTTTACAAATCCAAGAGAAGAATCAGCGAAATAGCTAACCCGCTTCGTGATTTAGGTAGCTGTTGTACTGTAGACGGTGACGTAGTGTACAAACCGAGTTCATAACTAGCATACCGACAAAAGGTACGGACTATAAATGTTTAGTTTATGGTTTTTAAGGCTTACAATATCAGCAATAATTTATGCTTGACTCGATTGCAGCCATATGATATTAGCTACGACGTTTTGTTTGTTAAACGATACATGTGTGAAATATGCGAGTATAAAATGCATCCTATGTGTTTGTTGAAATGTTTGAATGAAAGTGGTATTATGATTTATGTCGGCCATGCCTATTAACCTAGAATACATGTTCATTACATGTGAGACAACTCCTTTATGAAAGGATTTGTCATAATATATGCGATAACTAGATTGGTTCATGTATGTGGTATTATGTAGTCTAAGTGTTTGTTAAAATGTCTAAATGAGATCTTGTTGATGGATCGTACTTGTTAAGTGTATTAAGATAGGATTCTTAGTCTCCTTAGTCATATGAATAGTTTCCTTCATGTATTGTAAATTGTCATTATATGATGTATGGGTGAAATGCACATGTATGTCAACTTGTCAAATATGTTTGATAATATGCTCAAATGAGATTTATGTTTGTATTATATGTTAAATGTTGATATGAGTAACATATGTGATTCCCTATTGCATTTAAGTATGTTTGGGACTGCCACTTAGTCCAGGCAATCGGTAATGGCTCTTGATTGAGTGGCCGAACTAGTTTTACCACATTAGATACGTTCAATAAATCCGAGTCGTACGGTGATTATCGACAGTGGTTAGACCACGTGGAGTGCTTATGCACTCCATGTCAATTAATTAAGTGTGCGCTCATACCAATCGAACTTGTCAAATAACCCGATTGGCCTATTGTGTGTTTACCATGTATGGACGCTACTGCTTGAATCTAAAGTACCCCTTACCAATGTAAATCCCGTTTAACCATGGTACCACGATCCGCTAAGACTCATGAGTTGGGCATGGTGGTATGGGACACCGTCGTCGAGCTGTCGGCCTACGCTGAGGTGACGAGCCTCCCCGTAGTGACCAGTGAGCAACCCAAACTCATGAGTCGAATACGGTGGTATGAGACACTGTATTCGAGTTGTCGGCCTACGCTAAGGTGATGAGCCTTCCCGTAGTGACCTCGAGTATAAACGAGGCCTACCCCGGCGCAGCCTGGCTGCGGTCCTAGCGTGGGTTGGGGTGTACCGTCTGATCCGAACCCCCCTTCGAAAATAGCACTCCAGTTGGTAGGGCATCGGTGGAGTAACCTCGAGTATAAGAATAGGCCTATGCTGGGGTGACGAGCCTCTCTGTAGCGACCTAAACTTGCCTATCCACTGCTTTCATTAGGAGTGATGCCCTACAACTTACCTATCATATGTGATTAACTAGGATTGACGACCCTATATGGATCATTATTTGGGTAAATGATATAAAGGGAGGTACCTTAGCTTTTCAAATCTGTTATATGAATAAGTCTAATTAAGAACTTGGCTAACACAACCATACACCGCATTGCACGTGCCTTTGGCGTGGGAGTTGAGCACAGTGGGAGTTTAGCATGCGCGACCGTGAGATGATGTCGCTGAGGGAGTGCAGGCGAGGGCATATATCATTATAACATATTATTCCTACATTAACAAGAGTACTTAGGACATGAATGTTGTACTGGTTTATCATTACTGCTTGACTAAATTGATAATATGTTAACTTTTGCTTTATAATTCCACTGAATTAGCTACTCATTCCCACCTGGGATGGTGTTTTAAAACACCAACCAGACTCTGTTGTAGATGCAGGTAGCGACAATGTCCACGTTGCTGATTGGGATTTTATAGACGAGGAGGAAGAATTCTCCTACGTTCAGCTATCAGGCGGGTCCATGTAGACCATATACTGATCAATGGGATTACAAGGATTATGATTTAGTTAGACTTTCACATTTGGTATTTTGTAAATTTTGGATCAACACCTGTATATATTCAGCCTGGTAACATACTCATACTCTGAGGATTGAGAAACACTTCTATACATTATATACTCATCTTAGTCTTCCGTTTGCTTAACCTAATTATCTCTGGAGTATGATATGTTGTTTTAGTATAATCTCACTCATGTTTAATGCACTAATATGGACAACATTTAAACATCATTATCTATGTGTCATAAGTGATGCGTTGGAACTCGGGAGTTGAGCTTCTACTCGACCCCCGATTTTCAAGGCATTACAATGCACCAAGGAAGGAAATATACCCACGGCGACACGACATCTTATGAACTAGGTGTACGGTGAATCGAAAGGTTTGCGATGTGATTATTGACAGGGGAAGCATCGAGAACATTATTTCCAAGGTCATGTTGGAGAAATTGTAGCTGAAAATGGAGCGTCATCCCTCCCCGTACACAATCAGCTGGATTAAGAAGGTTAGTGAGATAAAGGTAACTGAATAGTGCATGATATCTTTTTCAATTAGCAAAAATTATAAAGACCAAGTCGCATGCGACGTCGTTGACATGAAGCCTATCACCTTCTACTCAGTCGACCATGGCAATCTGACCATGACATAATTCATAAAATATGAGATAATGTGTACATTTTCGTCAAAGACAACCAAAAACTATACTAGCCCCTATGGACCCAGAGGAGCCACCCGAAACTTCTAAAGTGGAGGGGCATTCTCTCCTAACTATACGGGACTTTGTGGAGGAATCTAAAGAGATGTGACAAACCTATGCATTAATTGTAAAGTGAAAAGAACTCGAGACCACCATCATTCCCAAGAAACTAAAACTCTTGCTACATGAATTCAAAGAAATTTGGCTCGATGGCCTTCCCAATAGATTGCCCCCATGCGAGATATTCAACACCATATTAACCTTATCTCAGAGTCCAGCTTACCAAATTGTCCTCACTATCAGATGAGTCCGAAGGAGTATAATATTCTACAAGGACAAATAGAGAATTGATCCATAAGGATCTAATATGAAAAAGTATGAGCTCGCGCGCCGTTCTGACCCTATTAACTCTTAAGAAAGATGGGAGTTGATACATGCGTATCGACGGTCGGGCATTCAACAAGATTACTATAAAATATAGGTTTCCTATACAACGATTGGACAGTATGTTGGACATGCTTGATGTTGTAAAATTATTTTTTAAATTAGATTTGAAGAGCGACCACCGTCATACTTGAATACGGCCTGGTAATGAGTGAAAAACAGCTTTTAAGACTAATGAGGGGCTATATAAATGGTTTGTCATGCCCTTTGGTCTTTCGAACACGCCTAGTACATTCATGAGATTAATGAACCAAGCTCTGAAACCATTGATTGGGCGGTTTGTAGTGGTCTACTTCGATGAAATTTTGATATACAGTTAGAACGAATTAAGCCATATGGAACATTTAAGATAGATCCTTCATGTGCTCACAGATAACAAGCTATGCCTCAATCTAAAAAATGCAGCCTTTTGACCAAAAGCCTATTATTTTTTGGGCATTGTCGTGACATCCATGGGCATCTGGGTGAACAATGAAAATGTGAGAGCCATAAAGGAATTGATAGTTCCAACAAACATGCATGAAGTACGTAGTTTTTACGAGTTGACAACATTCAATCATCGTTCGCGAATAATTTTAACACCATTGTGTCGTCGATTACAAATTGTATGAAGAAGGGACCATTTCACTGGACTGACAAGCTGACAGGAGCTTTGTCAAAATTAAGCACAGATTGTCCACAACCCCAGTTCTCATACTTGCCAACTTCGAGAAACTATTTAAGGTTAAACGTGATGCTTCATATGTTGGAACCGGGGGAGTTTTGTCAGAAGAAGGCAGGTTGGTAGCCTTTTATAGTGAAAAGATTTGTGATGGACACAAAAAATGGTCGATGTATGAGCTCGAATTATACGCAGTGGTCCAGGCACAATGACATTGGTGACATTACTTAATTCAGAGGGAATTCATTCTTTATATAGACCATCAAGCTCTCGAATTCATTAATAGTCAAGCTAACATGAATCATGTGCATGCTAGGTGAATTTTATTATTACAGGAATTTACATTTGTGTTAAAACATATGTCTGGGTAACAAAACAAAGTGGCCGATACACTTAGCTAACGTGTAAATTTGTTAGTCACCATGAGCAATGAGGTTATCGAGTTCGAATGCCTCAAAAATATGTGTCCGACGACGACGACGACTTCAAGGATGGATAAATTAGATGACAAGAGAGTCATCCAATGACCTACATATGCAAGATGGTTTCCTCTTCAAAGAAAATCAACCGTGCATCCCTAAAAGTTCTCAGAGGGAGAAAATTATGTAAGAACTATATGAATGTTGCCTTGGTGGACACCTTGGACGAGACAAGATACGGGCTCTTACTGAAGAACAATATTACTTGCCGTAATTAGTACGTGACATGGGTAGAGCGGTGCAACGCGGTCATGTTTGTTAGACCTCCAAGGAGAAGTCTAAGTTACCTATACCAGACAACCCTTGGGAGGAGTTATCTATGGATTTTGTGTTTGGTCTCCCCACGAATACAATGCGGCATAAATTCGATGTTCTTGGTGGTAGATCATTTCTCAAAGATGACGCACTTTGTCCTATGTAAAAAGACTCTTAATGCAACACAAGTGGCAAATCTATTCTTTAGAGAGGTCGTGCAACTACATGGGGTTTCCAAGACCATTACTTCCGACCATGAAACGAAGTTCATTAGTCACTTTTGACGGATTTTATGGAATTGGTTCACTACGCAACTTCAGTTCAGTAGTGCCTACCACCCGCCGACCAATAGACAGACTGAATTTATGAATTACACGTTGGAAAACCTTTTTTTGTGTATTTCAGGTGCCAGCTGAAACAATGAGATTTGACCCTGTCTCAAGTGGAGTTTACATTCAACAATATGGAGAACCACTCGACAAGGAAGTCCCCGTTTGAGATTATTTATGATCGAGTGCCCCGTCAGACGCTTGACTTGGTCCCTTTACCCAAGCTCCCGGGTATGAGCATTGCAGTAGAACATATGATGGACTGAATCATGGACATTCATATGAATGTGCAAGCCAAGTTGCAAGCTTTGAATAATAATACAAGGAGAAAATTGACAAACATCGGCGGCAAATGGTGTTCGAAGTGGACGACAATGTTATAGTTCATCTATGCTAGGAGATATTTTCGACCGCGACCTATAAGAAGTTGAAGAACAAGAAGATTGGACCGGGACCAATCATCCAAAAGATCAATGACAACGCTCACATTGTTGATCTTTCAGATGACATGGAGATCTCGCGTACTTTCAATGTTGCGGACATGAACGAGTATCATGAATCGAAGCTGGATGAGAACTCGTTGTCAGATTCTTTTGAAGTGGAGAGGACTGATGTAGAGTAGGTCGCAGACACTTTCATGGCAAAGACGGGCCAGAGAGAGTCCAATCGGAGGCGAAAATGATTCGGACCGTCAGAACCTTAAATCAGTCGTGTCTTGCAAATCGGGTTGACTTCTTCGACATATTATGTATGATTTTGGGGTAGGAGAACCTACTTAAGCCAACTAGCCCTATTATGTCAGGTTGTCCATGCCGGATTTTTGAGATTCCATCAGATCGACGATCAAAAGTCCAATTTATTTTTATTTTTTTTTCTATAAATAGTAAGTTTTAGTTCGAGTATAATTTTTTATCCTTTAAGTTGAAGAAGTTATGCCCAACATATAAAGGGTTTAGGAAAGTTAGGAAAATAATGTGATTAGGCCAAATTGGACACTTACTAATTTTGGCCAAAAAGCATGAAATCTAGTAGGAATAGAGGTCGTTTATAAATAGTAAGTTTACTATTTATAGTAAGTCACATTTTTAGGGTGTTTGAGTTGTAGTTTGAGTCTAAAACTCTGTCTTAGGTTTGACTTAGAGTATGAGTTCCTTATTTAAAGAGTTGTAATTTTATTTTATTTTTTTATCATCAATCAAATTATTTTGAATTTATTTAGAATTATTATGTTTTTATCCATCCATGATTCGAGGAAGCTTTGTGACGAGTCTAAAGAGCTCCCTGAATTTGGAGTAGTTATTCCCCGAGGAAGATAGTGATGGACCTCATCACGTCCCTCCCTGTGCTAGAAACCGAGGAACATCCAAAAATTATCTTTGTTATAGTTAATGTGGGATAATTTTAGAGAATACTTCATGACAAATCGAAATAAAATATTAATGGTATGTATTAATTAATCATATGTTCAAAATCTCAAATTATATGTAATGTATACGCTAAATGCATGGCTACGTATCATATAATTCTAAATTTTTGTGTGGCATCGGGAAACACAACTGTGCCAACCTACTACGAAAGATCCACGCTGTCCTTCGGGTATCTCGCACTGTGATTACTCTCTGAGAAACGAATCATTCTGGTCCACTCAAGCGGGATATGCTTATATGATGAGAAAATATTTGGACGACTAACGGTGTATATTAGACAAACGCATGTCTTATCTAATTGGTGTACTAGCCAAAACTTTAGTCTAGATCACCAATAGGGGAAATCTCTACCTTTCTACCAGAACGGATTTTGTTATGGTTTTCAATGTTTGCAGGTGCAACGCGATGCCCCTTTTGTATCTCACGCAAGAAATGCTAGCATTTTTATTTAAGCGACCGACGTCAGTTCTAACGGTGGCCTGACTTGGTTTTCAGTTACGCTGACCTTTTACCAAAATTCAAGCACGTGATCCCTAGCTTTTTATACATGAGATGCGATGTAGGTAAAACACGAATAGACCTGAACGAAAGAAAACAAAATTCTAAGTGAAAATTTCTGCGACCCCAGGAAGCTTTCAATGGTGGGTGTTTAATATTCACTGTTTTATGTGGTGTGGTCCACTTTAGGTTTATGTCTACATCTGGAAAACGGATAGACAGTGTGGATAAAACACATATATCATGGTGGGCCTCACAGAGCTTGCGCCACATCGTGTTATCTATACCGTTCAAAAGGTCACTCCTACAGTTGAAATCTCCCCAGGGTCCACGATGATGTTTATATGCTATCCATGCCATTCAAAATGTCACTCCTATTGGGATGAACTGAAAACACAAAATTATTAGCCTCATCCAAAACTTCTGTGGGCCTGAAAGGGTTTCTACAGTGGATGTTCAACCATTACGGTTTTCTATCTTGTGATCCACTTGAGTTTTGGAACTGCCTAATTTTTGGGCCATGTTATAACATGATCCGGAAAAAATGGATGGATGGGGTAGATTCTACACAAACATCACGGTAGTCCCCACCTAACTTCCTGTGCGGGAAGTTCCTGTTAAAGCTTTTAGCAGGTAATCCGAGTCCGAGGTCAATAGAACAAGTGGTTGGAGACCTGCCGGAGAATGGTTCATCATCAGGGTGAGTCAGTTTTTCTGTGTTCATTTGGAAATTACCCCAGTTGGGCATAGTTAAATGATGGTTGCAATAGTTTAAAAATAAGGGAAATTTGTTAGAAAGTCCCTTGGAATCCTCGTTTTACCAAATAGTGCCTCCACGGTTTTGCATTACATGGACTTGCTTTCAAGAGGAGAAATTACAAAAATGCCCTCATTGGTGAAAGTTGAGATTTACGGGGCTCACATGGTATTTGTGAAACATCCAACCTATCTAACATATAAAGCATGTTGATTGAGTGCCTTCACTCTGATGCTAAAATGGGGAATTTTGATCAATCGAACGGACTCTAGATCGAGAAAATTCCGCATTAATTAGTTTTCTCTCTGGACACTTTTGAGCATGTTGAATCGAACATGAGGTGTTGATCGATCAATGGTTCAATCGACGGTCAGCGTCAATTTTGCGCAAGTGTGCAATTTTGTTTCTAATTCTACAAGTTGGTTATGTAAAATGTGTTTATGCGGGATTAGGGTTATTCTAAGAAGAATCACGTTGGGCTAGAGAGAGAGAGAGAGAGCTACATTTTGAAAGGGAATTCGCTTGTAGAAGCGGGGGTTACGAATCTGTAAGTTGTTCATCTATTGTAACTTTCTGTTCATGGTGGATTCATTGTCGCTTAATTGGTGCCATGGTTGTTTCCCTCAATGAGTTTTCCACATAAAATTATCTCTATGATTGTTCGAATTTTTCATTTCTCTATCGTGTGTTAACATTTGATTCGTTCTACAGTTGCTTCTGCGCTTAACATGTGGCGGTTGTGCATAACAAGTGGCATCTGAGAGTAGGCTTTACATTGGGTTGTTTAGATTGAATTTGAGACACAGATCGAAGGAATCGAATGTGAAGTTTGAGATGGAGAAGTTTATAAGTAACAACAACTTCGAATTATATAAGTTGAAGATAAAAGCCCTTCTAATTTAGCAAGGGGTGTCTTAGGCACTCCTTGGTAAATTAAAACGTCCTAAATTGATGAAAGAGAAGGATTATGATGAATTTGATCATATGGTGATTAGCGCAATTCAATTGTACTTGACCGACAAAGTCTTTTATGATGTTATCAATGAGATGACTACCGCGGGCCTATGGGCGAGGTTAGAGAGCATCTACATGACGAAGTCGACCGCCAATCATCTATATCTGAAGAGACGTTTGTGCACTTTGGAGATGGCGGAAGGGTCGAATCTTTTGAATGCATCAGCATCTGACAAGTGTGGTGGTAATTAAAGATTAATGAAGAAGACAAAGTTCTAATGTTATTGACGTCCCTTCCTAATTCCTACGAGAATCCGGTGCATACTTCATGCCATATTAGGGATACCTTAGATCTTAATACCATTATCTATGCCCTTTAGTCAAAGAAATAGAGAAGAAATAACAATGGGAAAGGTACTTCTGTAGGGGCACTGGTTGCAAGGGGGAGATCATCTAAACGAGAGAATGGTAAGTCGCAATCGAGGTCCAAGTGGAAGGGCAATTGAAAGTTAAAGTGCTGGAATTGTGGCATGACATGAGATATGAAGAAGGATTACATAAATCCCAAAACCTAAAAAGATGATAATTCAGATATTTCACCAAAGGAGGCCAATTTAGCGAAATCCAGTGAGGAAATGAATGGCTATGATGTATAGTTTGTGTCTAAAGTCAGACACTTATATAATGAGTGGATTTTGGATATGGGGGCATCATATCACATGTGTCCTCATCGAAGTTGGTTCGTCACATACAACGAGTATGATAGTTCCTGATTCTTATGGGCAATGATCGTGCCTATAAGATGATTTGAATTGGATCAGTTCGTATAAGAATGTTTGATAGGGTGGAGTGTAATCTAATAGATGTAAGACACATTCCAGATTTAATGAAAAATCTGATATATCTGTGAGCTCTTAAAGTGATCGGATACAAATTCATCGGCTATGAACATGTCCTAAAAGTTTTAAAAATGACACCTACTATTATGAAAGTACAGAGGAACGAAACTCTTTACATATTGATCGGGGTGGAACTGCAGCATTTGTAGTAGAATCCACGTCAACACGTGCATGGCATGCACTCATAGGCCACATGAGTGATTGTGGTATGAAGGTACGTACAACTTGATCGTGGTTTAATTCTGGTTTTTTAAATTTTTTATTTAGATGTATGTGAGTATTGCGGATATGGTAAATAAGAAAATTGTCATTTAAAAATGAGAAGCATATTAGCAAAGGACAACTTGACTATGTGCATTCTTATGTGTGGGTCGTCACCCATTGTTTCTAATGGAGGGTTGTCATTCTTTTTAACATTCATTGACTATTTCTTTAGGAATGTGTGGATTTATTTCATGAAAAATAAATCCAATGTATTTGCCACTTTCAAGTCGTGAAAGGTTATGGTTGAAAAATAGTTAGGGCAGAAACTGAAAGTTTTGATGACTGAGAATGGTGAAGTGTTTACTTTCAAAAACTTTAATCAATTTTGTAAGAATGAGGGGATCGTGAGGCATAACATAGTAAGGCACATAGTAAAGCATACACCATAACAAAGTGGTGTAACAAAGCATATGAATTAAACTCTTTTAGAAAGAACCCGAAGTATACTAAATAATGTTAAGTTATGCAAAGAGATATGGGCTGAGGTTATTAATAAGACTTGTTATTTATTGAATCGTTCCCCATCTATGCCAATTGATTGCGAATTTTCATAAGAGGTATGAAGTGCTCAGGAAGTTAACTACTCGGGGCTGTAGATACTTGGTTGCGATGCTTACTCTCATGCACCGTTAGTTGAGAGAGATAAGATAGAATAAAGGGTGAAAAAGTGTGCCTTTGACGACTATAATGATAGAGTGAAAGTGTACAGGCTCTACAACCGAATTTCACGAAAAATCATATTTAGTCATGATGTCAAATTCAATGAAAGTTACTTGTATCGGAAGGATGACCACAAGAAAATTGAAAAATCAATTATTGATGTTGAAATAGATAGAGGTGAAATGCCTAAAGAAGTTGACCCACAAGAAGAGGTACATGAAGAGGTAGTGGCACAACCTAGTAGGAGGAAGCCACCGAAAATTTGTAGATTACTCATTAGATATAGGGATGACTCAAATGTTGTATTTTCCTTCATTATAGATAAGGTGATCTTCTACTTCTAGGAAGCATTAAATGATACAAATGCTGAGAAGCGGATGACGACGATGCATGATGAGATGAATTCTTTATACATGAATGAAATGTCAGAGTTGGTTGCTTTAAGAAGAGTATCTTGAGAAGGTCTTGGTGAAGTTCGAACTTGATAAGGCTAAATTACTAGTATATCTCACACTGCTTACTTTCGAATTTCTTCGAAACAATGTCATACATCTGAAGAAGAAAAGCAATGTATCTCATGTATAAGTCACGGTTATCAATCTCATCTACCCACAGGAAGTCGTGCATGTACAATCTAATACCGAAAAAGCTCGATCAATTTGGTGAAGAACTCAGTATATCACTCACGAATTAAACACATTAATGTGTGTCATCTTTTATTGGAAGATGCTAGAGTAAGGCAATGTTACTCTTGAGAAGATTCACACTAGTGAAAATCTAGTGGATATGCTTATAAAGGTGTTTCCTGAAGAGAAGTTCATGTTTGCTTGACTTTTCTAGGCTTAACGAAGGATAAATGAAGATGGATTGTGCACATGAAGTGATGATGGGGCTATGTTGAAATATAGAGATGGGGACAACAACTTAGAACAATGGAGACACAAGAATGAAGCCATGGTGTAGATTGTTGATTGAGTGTCTTCAATCTGATGTTAAAACATGGGATTTCGATCAATTAAATAGACTTTCGATCGATCGAGAATATCTTAGATTAATTAGTTTTCTCTTTAGACACTTTAAGTATGTTTGATCGAATCGAACATAGGGTGACAGTCGATCTAAGATCATCGATCGGAGTCCATCGATCAGTGGTTCAATCGAAGGTCCACATCGATTTTGTGTGAGTGTACTATTTTATTTCTAATTCTATAAGCGGGTTAAATAAACCGTGTTTATGTGGGATTAAGGCTATTATAAGAAGAATTATATTGTGCTAGTGAGAGCTAGGGTTTTGGAAAGGAATTCTCTTGTGGCAGCGAGGGTTTTGAAGCTATAAGTTGTCTATCTCTTGTAACTTTTTGTTCATAGTGGATTTGTTGTCGCTTGGTGTCGTGGTTTATTCCCGCAAGGATTTTTCCACATAAAATCTTTTTGTTCTTTATGATTGCTCAAATTTTTTATTTCTCTATCATGTGTTTAATTCATTATAAGGTTTCTTTTGCACCTACGTGTGGCGGCTATGCAAAATAGACCACACCATGGTGGTCACATGAAGAAGTAATTATGCCAATCAAAACATCAAATGGGTTGCAATTTAATTTGGATGTTTTGAATGGTGTATTTTATTTTTTATGAATTGTCCCACTTTATGAATGGATCTTCCATGATTTTAATTCATCTAGTAATAATGTTGCTTTGCATTTACCGGTGGTTGGATGTTAGACACATACCACATGGGTCCCACGATTCTTAATCCCGCTTTATAAAAATGCACTCTCAGTAACACCATTAGTTTTTGGAGGCACTATTTGGTATATAAACTCCCATTCTTGGATGATTTTTTCCATAAAAATCCCTAATAAAAGTCCCTAAAACTAATACTTATCTAGGACTCATAGATTAAGTGTTGTAGTACTTGTACCTCTGATGTGCTTTTGTAAGAAGCCATGGTTGTAGCTTATGACAGTTTTTGCTCATTAACCATGTAGAGGTTAACACTAGAAATGCCTTAGTAATGATAGAAATGACTTAGTAATGATAGAAAATGGACTTAGACTACATTAGCAAGTCAATCCAACAAACCAGAAGAACAGTGTTTGTTAAAGTATTAATACATAGAAGAAATTTTATTTTATTTTTTTTAAGAATTTAGTTTTTCTCTTATTGAAACAACCAAAAGATGTTGTACATATAGAGAGAACAAAAGAAATATTTTATACTAATAATAATTTCAAAATTAAAATTTGAATTTCTAGGGTATTCCAGTTGGGGCTTAAACACTTCTAGGGTTTTGAGAGGAGAAACCGAGGGATTTCTAATTGTAAGTTCATCTATCTTTTGTACTTTTAGCTTTCATAGTGATCGTTGGCGCTTTGTGCGTGATTTTTTCCTTCAAGGATTTTTTCATGTAAAATTCATGTTCTTTGTGCATGCTTTGTTTACGATTTGCTTATTGTCGTGTGATCTGAATTTGGGGTTTTCTCCGCAGTCCCCGACAGGTATCAGTTATTACACTTTTGTCTTTCTTTACTCATACTCATTTAGGCCTTAAATGGACACCATGATGCACTCATTATGATTTATTTTATTTATTTTTAAATAACACTACTTAAAAGATTAAATGCATGTCATGGTATTAAAAAGCTATGGTTTTAACAATGTAATCATAGTTAGGTATCTAATTGAAGTAAGACTTATGAGGTAAGCCACACACAATCATCGATTTTGATATGACTGTTGAATTATTTAGATTAAGCAATATAGTGAACCCTACTATAATTTTGATCGATTCCGATAGGTGGGATGAAATGCTTGAATCGTGGTCCATATACATGGTTATTCAGATGGATATAGAAACGTTTGGTGTTGAGACTTCAGATTGGAGAAGTGTGGTGGATAAGCTTCCCTAATCCTCTTTTTCTATAAATAAATGTTTTGGTCCCCCCACCAACACATAGAAAAACCTAGTCCCATTGAGAGATTTTCATAAGGATGTAAGGTGTGGAGGATCAAGCATCCCTCTAAGCAGCATTGCGATATTAGGAATGTCTTCCCACCAAAATACGCATTTAAGATTTTAGTCCGTAATCTCTATTATTGATACATAGAAAATCTATTTATTTCATATTTTAGATTACTAGTGACTGAAGTCAATTATATTTGCAAGGACTTGCGATGCGGGGAAAGACGTGATAAGGTCGATCACCATCTTCCTCAAGGATAACCACTCCGAATTTGTGGAACTTCTCTAGACTCTTCATAGAGATTCCTCGAATCCACCAGGGATGAAAACATAAATAATTTCTAATACTTTGAAATAAATTGATTGTTGATTTTAAAAAATGAAATTATAATCCTTTAAATAGTCAACTCAAACCTAGGACGAAGTTTTAGACTCAAACTCCCTAAAAATGGGACATACTATAATTAGTAAACTTACTATTTATATACGGTCACGATTCCTACTTGATTTTATGGTTTTCAGCCAAAAATAGTAAGTGTCCAATTTGGCCTAACTACATTATTCTCCTAATCTTCTAAGCCCTTTTCATGTTGGGCACGACTCCTAAAACTCAAAGTGTCAAAAGTTATGATAGAATTAAAACTTGCTATTTATAATAAAAACTAAAATAACATGGACTTTCAACCATCGATCTGATGGAATTTCACAAATCCGGCATGGGCAACCCGACATAGCAAGGTTGGCTGGCTAAAGTAGCTTCTCCTGCCTCAAAATCATATATAATATGTCAAAAAACTCATTAGACTGTTTTTAGGTTTCGAAGGTCCTGATAACCTCCGCCAACAATAGAGCCTTCTCTGGTCTATCTCAGCCATGAAAGTGTCCGCTACCCGTTCTACATAAATTTGCTTACCCCACACACTCTATACGTGCGGTGACATATACTAATTTGGACGCGTGGTTAATATGAGATCCAAACCGTGCATGATGCGGCTTCCATGTTTAGATGACATTTCCTAAAAGTAAGGCCAGCAGACTCACCCTTTGGCGGCAAATGAATGTAAATAGATGATTCCAAAAAACTCTAATGGCTTAGTTTCAACATACACATGGACCCACCTGAGATGCTGTGGAAGGCCATCGATTGACTGGTAAGGGTACCTCTATTGTTGGATTGATGATCATGATCCACCAATCTAAGTATAAGCAACTCTAAATCCCCCAGTAAAGCTTATGATGCTTTGCAGGAGCACCCAAAATACTATAGAACCAAAAGTCCAGCCCAAAAGCCTGGCTTGACTAGTTCAAAATCCAGATGCGAGGCTTATGGTTAGTTTCAACTGGGTCAAAGCCAATACGATGAAAGCCGAATACAATGAAAACCTAAAATCATCATGAGAGGTGCACACCGCTGCCGGGCAAACCGTCGTGATTGGTGATTTTAGGAGGTGCAGTCTCTTACCACGTAATCACGTGCCCAGCGCGTTGACACTGCTAGGAATTTTCCTGCATAGAAATTGATTAATTCCCGGCTTTTTCGAAAAAGTGAAATTACAACGCATGGCCTGAGAAATTACAAGGCAAACTCCGTGAAAGTGACTGTTTCCTAT
>JAJHSJ010000002.1:19289220-19368952 GCA_021015155.1 Magnolia officinalis | reverse complement strand
TTTCAGCTTTACCAAACAGGCCCTAAGTGTTTGGTTGCACAAAATTTCATGAAATATCATGATAGATCAGTCTAATTGGTGCAAAATATCATGGAACTCGTGCAACCAAACACACCCAAAATGGAATTTTAAAAGAAGAAGGAAAAAAAAAAAAAAAAAAGAAAAGAAAAGAAAAGAAAAGAAAGGAGATGGGATGCTGCAATTGGGTCAGATGGCATGTTATTCAATCCACCACCACTGATTCATCATCGGTTCCACCATGAGTTGAAAGAAGAAGAATAAATCCAACAAAATCAATACAATCCTGATTAATCTTCAACAACGCAATTACGATTATCATTCCATACCCATGAGTTCACTTCTGGTATGAAAAAAAAAAAAAAAAAAATCATCCAACAAAATCATGCATCCTCATTAATCCTGATTTCACTTCTCATATGATAAAAAAATTTCATTTTATAAATTGATATTCAGAAATTCCGAAGTCATTGACTGGGCGGATCCAATTTTCTCTCGGTTCGATATTGAGAAATTTCTATATTTCTTGCACTGAGAAGGGTCTTTAGTTCATTTGGTAGATTCAATTGTCTACCCATGTGCTTGAAACTTCGCCTTTTGACCCGTTGTTGGCGAGCGAATCTTCTTCATTGCAGGAGAAAGTCTTTCCATGACTATTGCTTGTAAGGGGAAGTTATCAGAATCCTACTCTTCCTCTTTTGTAGGAACCGCTGCAAGGATCTCTTCATTGAAAGAGCTGGAGCACGAGGTTGAGGCTGCCCAGATGGTGGAAGTGGGTCCATTTGAGGGGCTGTTAGCTTTTCATGCATTTCTCGATTCGCGAGGCATAATATCTCCCTAGCCTGCAGAACAATAGGCAAATATATTAATTTTTAAAGTTTTTTGAAATATGGATTTGTTAGGGGTGCGTTTGGTTGCACCAAATATCATGAAATTTCACGAATTTTCTTTTTCTTCTTCTTCTTTTTGAAAAGGGAAACAAAACATGAATGACAACTTTCGAAGAGCAAAGTGAGGATGAACAAACCTGAATCTCCGTCACATCACAGACGCAAATCCGGCCATTATAAAAAAATGTCAGTTGCTGTGAGTTTTTGATCGACTCTTCGTACCTTCAATATTTAAAAAAATTACGAAAAAAAAAAATTATGAGAATAAGGAATTAAAAAATATATATATATTTCCCATGAATAAGTTGCATAAAATTTGAAAAAAAAATATATAAAACATTATAATTTCCTTAAAAAATCTAGAACTAAAATAAAATTAACTAATTGCATATATAAACTTCCACATATATGAAAGGATTGAATTTAAATAATGCCACAATGGTATTTATATTTCACATTGAGATGCACCTAAAAATGAATGTAAACCTAAACTAAAAAGACCGCATTTGGTTCATCGGAATTTTAGGAGGAAAAATAATAATTTTTGACCTTGGAATTGCCACCCTCACCAAAACTTAGAAAAACATCAAACTGGCCTCTTTCTGTTTTGTATTGGAAAGAAAGAATGTTTTTGTATCCACCTGAGTTGCAAAATAGCCTTATTTTTGGCAATATATATATATATATATATATATATATATATATATATATATATATATATTATATTGAAATGAGATCTCGTGTGATCCGGTTCTCTACTTAACCAATGTTTCGCAATCCAATTCAATTGTGTATCCAAACACAATCCATAAAATGAAGAAAAGAAAAAAAAAAAAAAAAACAGTATACTTACGATGATAGGCTGGAATCTGGAGATGGATAGCATCATCGACACACCGGCCGGGAGAAGGCGAAGCTCCAAGTTGCAATTCACGCCCATGGTTGAGGACATACTAGTCTTTTCCACGGAAGATGGTAGAGATCCTACCGTTGATGATAAATCCAACGGCTGAGATTCGATAGCAAAGGTAGGTGGAGCGAGAGAGAAGAGAAGGCCGTGTTACGAGGAGAAAGGAGGGGATCTCCTCTCGGATTTATATCTACGTTTGTTGTCGGGGAACGGATTCAATGTCTACAAATCGGCGCACGGGTAAAACGTGCTCATTTTATTTTTTAATCACGTGTAAAATCTCATACGTTTACGAAGTCGGCCATTAGGCTTTTTGGGCGGTTGAATTCCTTACGTGGTGGTGGAGTTCTGCTTTTTCTAAAGATAATATCGTTGAAGTACGATACGGGAGGAATTATATGGTACGTGACCTGTTTATTTATACTTTGTACGCTGTCTATTAAGTCTGAATGTTGAGTTCCATTTTTCAATTATCTAGACCATAAGTTATTCTATATACCATATTAGGTGGAGGATTTCATTAAAATATCCAAATTAATACAATTTTCACCTTTGATTTATGGGAATGGTTAATAACTGATATAGACGAAATAAAAAAATTGAAAATATCTATTTGTAATTTATCAATGTGGATTTTTAGGTACTACCTCAGAATAGGTATTAGATAAAATATTTATGGTTTGGATTAACGAATCATGGATTCAAAATTTTAATATTGGGGTATTTTGTATACTACGCAAATTGCATGGCCATGTATCATATAATTCTACATTTTCTCGTGTGGAGTAGGGATGGACAACTGTGCTAACGTGCTGTAGAAGATCCACGCCGTCCATCAGGTATCTCGCACTGTGATTATGACCTAGAAAAAGAATCAAATTGGCACACCCAGAATGGATATGCTTGTATGATGAGAAATTGTATAGATGACTAACGGTGTATATTGGGCAATTTTATTTATTTTTTATCTTATATAATATGTGGACGAGTCAAAAGATTAGTCTAGATCACCAATAAGAGAAATTTCTACCTTCGTATTAGAACGGATTTTACAAAGGTTCTCAATTTTTGAATGTTTAACGCGAAGTCCCTCGTGCAGTTCACGCGAGAAAGTATCAGCCTTTTTATTAGGTGGACCAATGTCAATTCTAACTGCGGCCTGACCTTTCCAACCTTTCCAATATTCAAGCACGTGATCCTTGGCCTTTATGCATGTGAGTCATGTAATCTGGTCGCTTGGGAGAGTTCGTTTTGCTACTGTCGTGACTCAGGATGCAGTTTGTGTCGTCGCCGACTAGGGCCCACATTCTAAATTTTCCAATGATCGGAACCTTTAGTATTGTGGAGTCTGCTCTATCAAGATGATTATAACAATCGTTATCTCTAAATTATTTTTTTAAATGAAATGAAAATTTTCAATGCATCATATTCAACTCGATCTAAAAAATCAATGGATTAGATCTTGAAATTTAGCATAATTTTCATGTAATAGATTATTTATTCTATTAAAGAAAAATGGATGGTTCAAATCCTCGGACCATCTGATCATGTGAGCCCCAGTGCATGAAGATATACGGTGAACCCTATTTCGCAACCGATGAAAAACATAACTTGGACGCCAAAGAACGGATTTTGACCTTACTAGTGGTGAGGTATGGTAAAAATTCCTAAATATTCCGACTGTAATCATTTTAAATGTTTTTGAAACTATTTTGGAATAAATTGGCCGTTGTCTTTTAAACTTGGTGTATTTCCTAAGCCTCTTTTCTTCTTTCTTTTCTTAGTAATATATTTCATTTTCAAAAATATTTTTCAATGATCCACTACGGCTCCTTTCGACGTCTTTTTTTGGCGTACATTTACCATTATCACCTTCTTCAGTGTATAGGCAAACCACTGATACATTCAAGATATTTTAAATGAATATATATATATTTTTTATTTTTAGAATAGTCTTTTCCTAAAGATGAAGCCATATTGGTTGTGAACAGAGTGATGGCTGTGGTGGTTGTTTTCATGAGGAAAAGTGATTGTCGTAAGGGATTTGAGATAGATAAGGTTGGTTGCGGTTATCATGTGGAAGACAATAAATGAGATCAAATTTGAATTTTATAATACATTACCATGGAAGACAATAAACATATCATTTTTAAGAGTTGAGGTTGTGTGTTAATTAAGGACTTGGGTTATGGTTGTCATGTGTTAAGGGTCGAAATTGTCACGCGTTAAGGGTTTGAGTCATGGTTGTCATGTATTAAGGGTTGAGGTTGTCATGTGGGTTTGGGTCATGGTTGGATCAAGTGTTAAGGGTCAAGGTTGTCAAGGCATAGGCCATGGCTGTCATGTGCTAAGGGTTGAACTTGTGGTTGTTATATGTTAAGGGTCAAGGTTGTCATGTGCTAAGGGTCGAACTTGTGGTTGTGATGTGTCAAGGGTCAAGGTTGTCATGTTATAAGGATAGAGGTGGCGGTTGTGATGTGTTAATGGTCAGTGTTGTCATGTGTTAATGGTTGTGGGGTCTACCATGGGTTATAAGTTAAATCCACTGTGTACATTGGATTTAGAATTTAATTTAACATCATGGTCAAAAAATGAGTTACATAAAAAAATTCCATTGCCCCAATACATTCAATTCAAAATTTTAAGATCCATTAAATTTAGATCAAGTTTTAATTAGAACTTAATAAGAGGCTTGCGAGATCAACTCACCTTACTCACTTGAGTCGATTCAACATGACTTTAAACTTAGTCCAAACCTGAACTCCACACGATAGGTCTAAACAAGGTGAATCAAATACTAGAAATAGACTTTAAAGTCAATCAAATAAACTCATGTTGATTAAAAATCTAAACCAAAAACTATAAAATCAACTCACTTGAAACGTAGTCTCGCTCAACTTAACTCGGCGAGGAACCGAGTCACTCCCTTCAAACTCAATCTCCAGGTTAGGTTTTTTAACGTAGCCAGTATGAACATATCCAAATCAGATTGGACTTGGTGTTGACTCAACTTGACCGGACTCGCTGTAGCACAACAGACCGGCGAGTTGACTCAGTGAGTCAACCCAGAGAACGGATCACCACCTTCTTCTTCTCACATTCACCTCTCTTCCCTTCTTCTTCTTCTTTTTATTTTTATTTTTTTTTTTTTTTTTTTTTTTCGTTTTTTTTTTTTTTTTTTTTTTTGCTTTTTTTTTTTTTTTTTTTTTGTTTTTTATTATTTTTGTGTGTTTCCCTTTATTCTTCCTCCTACTCTTTCTCTCCCTTTCTTCCCTCATTTTTCTTGAATTTCCATATGGGCGACTGACTCACCATAACTCAAAGAGTCAGCAAGTCCAACTCGACAATCTGATTCACTCTACCTCTTCCCTAACCCATCCAAAAGAGTCGCTAGACCTGAACTGAATCAAACCAGGCCCAAATTTGAACCAGATCTGAGACTCGGAAAACCAACTCGCTTGAGCGAACTCGAAGTCGGCAGCAACTCTCTTCTCTCCTTTCTCTCTGATCTGCTTCTTCTTCTTCTTCTTCTTCTTTTTTTTTTTTTTTTTTTGTTTTTCATCCTTTCTACTCCCTTTTCCTTTCTTACCTCAGAACTCAGAGATGTTTGGATTCAACCAGACTCGGCAGCGACTCGAATCAGCGAGTCACGAACTCGACTCGACAACGACTCAAATGAGCACAACGGGCAGCCGATCTCCCCTTATCTCGATTCCTTCTCATTTTCTCTCCTATCTATCTTCTTTTCTTCTCATCCTCCTCTCTCTCGGTCAGGAACACCCTGAGACGCCGAACTCGGCCCGAGCTTATTGCGACTCAGACCGAGTCAGTTCAACCTAATGCAGCAACCGACGGACGGCGCCCTCTCTTTCTCTCTCACTTTCTATTTCTTGCAAGTGATTGCCCTAAAATAGGCTTAAATAGGGCTCTATTAGCCTATTTCTAGAAGCCTCAATGCCAACAAATTGACAGATTAGTTATTGCTTAGTTACGAGCATTTGATCTAATTGACAGAGAGTTATAGGCAGTAGTTTAAAATCTGGCTTGCATGGCCAAGATCTGATAATATGGATGATTTTATGATCGTATGGATCGTCAAAAGGACGTATCTGATCAATGAATAAGGCCCAACCTGTGATGATGGGTTTTTCGGATGAACGGGGAAGATGATGGGTCTGATCATGGTGATTTCTGATCCATGGATTTTGAATGGATCGGATGCGTCTCATGATCACTGTGGGACCCACCAAAGAGACGGTTATTAGCGTTTTCCCTAATGGATTCGAGTTCAACATGCGGCGGCGGAAGGGTAACTCGAACAACAACTAAAGAAGCCCTAACATGGGTGGCTGGGATCTACACCAATGGAGGAACGATATTTCCGTAGGCAGACGCACGTGGATTACCAGCGTGGAACTGAAACGGATTTCCGTTTTTTGAAAAACTACTCTTGGGCAACTCATTTTGTAGCTAAGTGTGTGTGAACACTGGAGAACTTCAACGCATGAAGGGTATATTTTTTTAGTCGAATACCTCGTCTTCACACAATGGACGGTTCAGATCTTCAAGTAGCCTAAAGGTGGTGGTCCCCAATGCAAATGAACGGACAATGTCCATTGCTGACGGAAAACGAAGGAAAGAGAGAAAATATCTCTGTCTGTTTCGAGAGTTCACGGGTCAACACGCATTTGAGTGTTGCATGAATCTGGTGCATCGCAGATGCACACACCTTAATCACACACGGTCCCAAAATGGGGCCCACAGTACTTCTAAAAGATCCACTCCGTCTATATCGTTCAATGGGCCACAGTAACACCCAAGTATGAAAAATAGTACAATTGCGGATAGTCTGTGTTGAAGGCACGGGAAATTCCAGTGCCGTAGTTTCTCATCGGTACACGTCGTTTCCGATTAACTCCAGCTAACAAGAAACGCCGGATTTCTCTCTTATAAATAGATTGCTAACTACACTAGATAACTTTCAACGTGTGAAACTTTTTGGGTCCTACAATGATTTTTATGTAAGATCTGTACCGTCTATCAATTTTTTCAGATAATTCTAGGGCATAAGCCTAAAAACCAGATACATGCAAAGCTCAAGTGGATGGCAGCACAGAAACCAGTAGGGATTGAATAAACTATCCTTGAAGCTTTCCTAAGGCTAACAGCTAGACTTATTTTCCATCCAGACCTCTTCATAAGATCACATGGCTGGAAGAAGTTAAAATACAAATATCATCTTGTTTATGCTTGCATCAATTCCTACTGTCTTCATAGTGTGGTCCACTTTAGCTATGGATCTGTATTGATTTTGGATTCGTATCCTACAATGATATGAAGAAATGGATGGACGGTGTAGATCTAAGAAATACATCATTACGACTTACATAAGTTTCACACCTTAAGAAATTCCGTTGCTTGCTAAGACGGTGCAACCCGCCCAACTTGATATGTATCCACTACATTCATCCATTTTTTTCAGATCAACACAGACGATCCACACCTTATACAATGCACTTTGAAAAACAGGGAGCGTTTTTTCCCACCGCCAGGTCACTTTCACTTGGCCGACCTGTGGGGATCCTCAGCACAACCTAATTCTCCTCATGTGGGTTGGCACCGCTCCTCTTTCAACCGTCAACGAAGGCACCGTTCCATCACTCCCAAAGCCTTAGGAATAAAAATCCATGGTAGGTAAATAAGCTGATCTTTGGACCATCCACTAAAGCACATGGCAAATGGATGCAACATCCCCAAAGCTTTTAATCCATCAATCATCAATATGATTGTCTATTTGTTCCACGCTTCGTTACCAGGCCATGGTGTAAAAACCACCTTTGATTGGATGGTCCTAATCACTCGAATGTTGTTCATCTTGTTATAATTAATAACCGTCCATCTTGATATCTGAAGCCACGTCCATTTTTCTAGCTTCCCATTGCAGGAAGTTCATGCGAAGGGCTTTCGCAGGAAATCTGCCTCCATGGATGGCGAAATTACAAGGAAAACTCCAGGAAGGTGACTCGAGTGTTTTCCAAATCACGAGCACCTTCAAAATGCGCACTGTACGTGTGTATCTTTTCTTTATCTCATTGTCGGGTCCTGGTGTGATATATATTACACGTGAAAAACAGGCAGCGATTTTGCCCACCACCAGATTGCTTTCAACTGGCCGACTTGTATGGCCCACCTCAACACAAGTGGGTGGGCCCGCTGATTGCAATTGTCAACCAATGGACCATTGCTCCAGCCCCAAAGCCTTAGAAATGAAATCCAAGGTAGGTTGGAAGCTGATATTTGGACCATTCACTGAAGCATATGGCAAATATTGGATGTCTAGGTGAAAAGGCTGGGTGAGCCCAACCAATGCATGAAAAAATGTTATAAGCAACATCCCCCTAGCTTTTAATCGATATGCGGACTTATCAATCATCGATCTGAATTGTCCATTTGTTCCATGTTATCGTTAGCAGGCCATGCATGGTTCATGTTATTGGAATATGGTCCTAACCTTTGAATGTTGGTCATCTTATTATAACCGTCTATTTTAATGAACTTTAGATTGGATGATTTGCGTCATCTAGCCAAAGTGCTTCTTTGAAATTGATGTAGAGCGGGTCACCGGCACTTTCATGTCCAAGATGGGTCACCGGCACTTTCTTTGAAATTGATGTAGAGCGGGTCACCGGGTCACCGGCACTTTCATGTCCAAGATGGATGCAGAGGTCGTTAAAGACTGTGAGAACCTTAAAACAGGCATATCTCACAAACTGAAATGAGTTACTCGACGTCCCGTATATGATTTTGGGGTAGGACGAGCTACTTTATCCAACCAACTTGGATAGCCGGGTTGCCCATGCCGAATTTGTGAAATTCCATCATATCAACAATCAAATTCCATGTTTATTTCTGTTTTTACTATTTTTAGTAAGTTGTAGTTTGATTATTACTCTTCATCCGTTGGACTTTAGGAGTTGTGTCCAACATGAAAAGTGTTTAGAAAAATTAGGAGAATAATGTGGTTAAGCCACATAGGACACTTACTATAAATATAAAATTTACTATTTATAGTAAGTTGTTAATTTTAGGGAGTTTTAGTTATAGTTTAATTTCAAAGTCTTGATATCCCTATTTAAAGGATCGTAAACTCATTTATTCCATCTATCAATATTCAATAAATTCATTTCAATTTTCTAGAACTATTTCTAGTTTCTATTTTTCCTTGTGGATTCAAGAAGTCACTGTGAGGAGTCTAGAGAAGCTTCGTGGATTTGAAGTAGTGATCAACCTCATCACATTCATCCCTGCATCAATTAGTATTAAAGCGAGGACTTCCCTCGGGCTGATGCCAAACAACGAAGGTATGTACCAAAATCCTGCGGATGGTGATCCATGGTTTCATTATTTTTCGGAAAGAACAGAAGTTTTTCATCAAGAGAGTTAGTTGACCATACAAGTGTTGCAAGTAACCCTCAACCGTCTTGCGGATGCGCTAATTCTGTCCCGAGTCCGAGGTGATGCGCAACCGCTCGTAGTTTCTGTACGACACAACCCCGATTTCTGTAGAGTACTACTAGTGATGAATCGTAGGGCTATACCAGATAATGCGATTTTTAGTGACGAGGACCTCGATGACGGCTTTGCCCGACGATCAGTCCATGAAGGAGATCGTTTAGATCGTATTGAAAGAGACTATCGAGGTAAGGCCGAATTTTCTAATTTTAATGGATTATTATGTATAAAAGATTTTCTCAACTGACTTGTCAAAGTAGAACGATATTTTGATTACATGGATGTGCTAGAGCATAAAAAGGTGAAGTTTGTAGCCTTCAAATTAAAATTCGATGCTTCTGCATGGTGGGAACAATTACAACTCTCACGTGCCCGACAGAATAAGGCACTCACCTCATTATAGTCACGGATGACACATCTTCTTCGATCATGATTCATCTCTAATGATTACGAGCAGGTGTTGAGACTCAAATATTGCATAATTTTCCCCATTATATCTTGGTTTTATGAACATGAATCCGCTTAATATTCTATTTTACTCATGTATGTGTTGCAAGGTGAATTTAAGTGTTTGGATTGAAAAATGGTGTTAAAGCATGATTTTGATGCTCAAGAATTACCAAAGCAAGGGATTGATCTTAGGAGACCAAGATGAAGAATTCACATGCCAAAGATCTAAGAAAACCAAGTGAAGAATGAAGAGAATCGAAGATTTGAAGTGAAGAATCCTGAAATCGTCCTGAAAAAGTGTATTATGAAGCTGTAAAGTTTATTTGGGAAACTGCTTAGCAGGAAGTCTGTTTTAAACGAACTATGCAGCGAGAAGTCTATTTTGGGAAAATATGTATATTTGATGCGATTTCTAGGGTTTTTCAAATTTGTACGAAAATTGGAGGTCCCTACTTATAAATAGGGCTTCCTAGGGCATTCTAAAACATTATTCAAGGCATTCAAGAGCAAGGTTTAGGGTTTTTAAAGAGTTTTTAGTTTTATTAAGCTTTATAAGTTGTTTTGTTTAGATTTTTCTATTTGCATTTTTTTCTTTATTTCTTGTTGCTTTTTATTTCTGCAATTTAATTATGTTTTTCTAAGTTCCTTCTATCCCAAGCTAGAAGGGAAGCACATGGGTTTATTGCTTCTTTAAGATTATGATGATTGATTGTTTAATGATGAGAAAAATGGTGTATGCATGTTATCTATTATTTAGGTTTTGTTTTTTTATATCCTCTGTGAGATCCATATGTTTCCATCATATGAGATCTACATTGATGGATAGGCTTACCCTAGATCAATCAGATTTCCTAGATAGGAGAGGTTCTCAACCTGTTATATTTCTTTGTATTCATTATCCTATAGATATTGAATACTTAAAAATCACTGACGCTTGAGAATATATGTCAATGGTGCAAATCCATGATTTTCTAATTTTTTATATCATTTATTAAAATATTTAAACTGTTTTATTTTCTGATTAGGCTGACCATAGTGATCAGATCCTAGTTGTGTTATCCAAGTCATCATGATTTTGGAAATTAACGTATGTGTGGACTTTGAAGCTTGGGTGTTATTTTATTCAATTGAATTACATCCATTCAAAAATCCCAAAATCAATAATCAGATTAATTTTTATTACTTAGTTTTTTTGCGTTTGATTTTTTTCTTCTCACAATTCATCTCCTGTGGGATCGACCCTGTATTCACGGGATACTACTTACGAACCTCTGCACTTGGAGGCAAGCAATCAGCAGGTATTGTTCCAGCAATACCAAAATTGTCGACAGAGAAATTGAACCGTCACAGATTATACTAAAGAATTCCAGCGGTTGGCAACACGAAACAATCTGTCAAACACAGAATTACAGAAGGTAGCATGATTTATAGGTGGGTTACGAACTTACGATCGACGATTCAGGACCGAGTTCAGATGCACCCAGTCAGGACAGTGGATGAAGTAGTTCAGTTTGCAGGTAGGGTAGAAACACAACTTGCAAGAGTTCCTATTCAGCCTTACCCTTCAACTTGGTCCCCCATGACGGGTTCCACATAGGATTCAGAACTGACACGAGGAAAAGAACTAGTAGCGGGATATCCTCAACCTTCTCCAACCAGTGAGAGCGGCCCAACTAGGCTTCAACGCTCCGCAACCCACTTAACCATTAACAAAGGGGGCACTGAAGGTTAGGCCATAGAAGGACCCGATCTTTGATGAAGATTAACAAGCTACTGAGGAAGGAACACATGGCGAAGAATGAATGGGTGAGGATCGTGGCTAATCTCTGGTTGTGAGGCGATTAATGTATACCCCATGGAAATAATTACATCCACAGCGACATAATATATTCCATACGTGGTGCACCGTTAACGGCAAGGTCTGTGATGTGATCATAGACATGGTAGTAGTGAGAACATCGTCTCGAAAGTGATGGTGGACAAGTTGAAGCTACCTACGACAAAACATCTATCCCCTTAATTAGCTGGATTAAAAGGGTGAACGAGACCAAGGCAACTGAATAATACACTATCTCGTTTTTAATTGGTAAAGTTTATAAAGATCAGATACTTTATGACGTGGTGGACATGAAAGCATGTCATATGTTACTCGGTCGACCATGACAATATGACTATGATACAACTCACCAAGGACGAGACAATCACTACTAAAAAAAGGGACAAAGGTCACGGATAAAATCGTAGCCTTAGACCTATGGCTACGGTTCTAGTCTGTAGCACGTCCGTAGTCGTAGGTGCAGTAACAATAGGTCTGGAACCTATAGCTACGGATTTAATCCGTAGCTATAGGTTACAACAGCTACGGATTGACTCCGTAGCAATTATATCCGTAGCTATAGGTCACAACAGCTACGGATTTATTCACTACAGCTACGGATTAAATCCGTAGCTATATCTGGCAATAGCTACGGATATAACCCATAGCAACTATATCCGTAGCTGTACATTACAACAGTTACGGATTTAATCACAATAGCTACGGATTGAATCTGTAGCTATATCTGGCAATAGCTACGGATATAATCCGTAGCAATTATATCCGTAGCTGTAGATTACAACAACTACGAATTTAATCACTACAGCTACAGATTAAATCCGTAGCTATATCTGGCAATCGCTACGGATATAATCCGTAGCAATTATATCCGTAGCTGTAGATTACAACAGCTATGGATTTAATCATAACAGCTACGGATTGAATCCGTAGCTATAGGTTATAACGCTACGGATTATTTGTTTATTCAATTATCACCTGTATAATCATTCAATTACCACCTGTATAATCATCCTATATAATCATTCAATTACCACCTGTATAATCATCCTGTATAATCATTCAATTACCACCTGTATAATCATCCTATATAATCATTCAATTACCACCTGTATAATCATCCTGTATAATCATTCAATTACCACCTGTATAATCATTCATTCATTCCATTACAATTAATTACAATCATTCATTCATTCAATTACAATCAATTACAATCCTTCATTCAGACAATTACAATCCTTCATTCAATCAATTACAATTACAATCCTTCATTCAATAAATTACAATTACAATTACAATAATGCTGAAAATACAAATCTTTGGCTTCATTAGGGAAATTTGCTCGACTTCACCCTAAAATTTCAAAGATAAATAATTGAAAGAATAAATATCCTTCATTCAATGAATTACAATTACAATCCTTCATTCAATGAATTACAATTACAATTTACAATTACAATAATGCTGAAAATACAAATCTTTAGTTTAGGTTAGGTTATAGGTTAAGGTTTAGGTTTAGGAAACCGGTTTCAGGTTCGGGATCAGATTTAAGTTTGGGTTTTCAAGTTAAGGTTTAGGTTTAGGTTAGGGAGTTGAGATTCTGATTAGGTGTAGGTTTAGGTTAAGGGATTTGAGAATAGGTTAAGATATAGGTTTAAGAAATCGGGTTCGGGTTCGGGATCGGGTTTAAGCTTGGGTTTTCAAGTTTAGGTTTAGGTTTAGGTTAGGTAGTTAGGTTTAGGTTAGGTTGTAGGTTAAGGCTTTGGGAATTGAGAATAGGTTAAGGTTTAGGTTTAGGAAACCGGGTTCGAGTTCGAGATCGAGTTTAATTTTGGGTTTTCAAGTTTAGGTTTAGGTTTAGGTTAGGGAGTTAGGTTTAGGTTACGTTGTAGGTTAAGCTTTAGGGAATTGAGAATAGGTTAAGGTTTAGGTTTAGGAAACCAGGTTCGGGTTCGGGATCGGGTTTAAGTTTGGGTTTTCAAGTTTAGGTTTAGGTTTAGGTTAGGGAGTTAGGTTTAGGTTAGGTTGTAGGTTAAGGTTTAGAGAATTGAGAATAGGTTAAGGTTTAGGTTGAGGAAACTGGGTTCGGGTTCGAGATGGGGTTTAAGCTTGGATTTTCAAGTTTAGGTTTAGGTTTAGGTTAGGCAGTTAAGTTTAGGTTAGGTTTTAGGTTAAGCTTTGGGGAATTGAGAATAGGTTAAGGTTTAGGTTGAGGAAATTGGGTTCGGGTTCGGCATCGGGTGTAAGTTTTGGTTTTCAAGTTTAGGTTTATGTTTAGGTTAGGGAGTTAGGTTAAGGTTAGGTTATAGGTTAAGGTTTAGGGAATTGAAAATAGGTTAAGGTTTAGGTTGAGGAAACCGGGTTCAGGTTCGGGTTCGGGTTTAAGTTTGGGTTTTCAAGTTTAGGTTTAGTTTAGGTTAGGTAGTTAGGTTTAGGTTAGTTTGTAGGTTAAGGTTTAGGTTTAGGAAACCGGTTTCAGGTTCGGGATCGGGTTTAAGTTTGGGTTTTCAAGTTTAGGTTTAGGTTTAGGTTAGGTTGTAGGTTAAGGTTTAGGGAATTGAGAATAGGTTAAGGTTTATGTTGAGGAAATTTGGTTCAGATTCAGCATCGGGTTTAAGTTTAGGTTTTCAAGTTTAGGTTTAAGTTTAGGTTAAGGAGTTGAGATTTAGGATTAGGTGTAGGTTTAGGTTTAGGGATTTGAGAATAGGTTAAGGTTTAGGTTTAGGAAACCGGTTTCGGGTTCGGGATCGAGTTTAAGTTTGGGTTTTCAAGTTTAGGTTTAGATTTAGGTTAGGTAGTTAGCTTTAGGTTAGGTTGTAGGTTAAGGTTTAGGGAATTGAGAATAAGTTAAGGTTTAGGTTTAGGAAACCGGGTTTGGGTTCGGGATCGGGTTTAAGTTTGGGTTTTCAAGTTTAGGTTTAGGTTTAGGTTAGGGAGTTACGTTTAGGTTCGGTTGTAGGTTAAGGTTTAGGGAATTGAGAATAGGTTAAGGTTTAGGTTGAGGAAACTGGGTTCGGGTTTGGGACCGGGTTTAAGTTTGGGTTTTCAAGTTTAGGTTTAGGTTTAGGTTAAGGAGTTAGGTTTAGTTTAGGTTGTAGGTTAAGGTTTAGGGAATTGAGAATAGATTAAGGTTTAGGTTGAGAAAATTTGGTTCGGGTTCGGCATCGGGTTTAAGTTTGGTTTTTCAAGTTTAGGTTTAGGTTTAGGTTAGGGAGTTGAGATTTAGGATTAGGCGTAGGTTTAGGTTAAGGGATTTGAGAATAGGTTAAGGTTTAGGTTTAAGAAATCGGGTTCGGGTTCGGGATCGTGTTTAAGTTTGGGTTTTCAAGTTTAGGTTTAGGTTTAGGTTAGGTAGTTAGGTTTAGGTTAGGTTGTAGGTTAAGGTTTTGAGAATTGAGAATAGGTGAAGGTTTAGGTTTAGGAAACCGGGTTCGGGTTCGGGATCGGGTTTAATTTTGGGTTTTCAAGTTTAGGTTTAGGTTTAGGTTAGGGAGTTAGGTTTATGTTAGGTTGTAGGTTAAGGTTTAGGGAATTGAGAATAGGTTAAGGTTTAGGGAATTGAGAATAGGTTAAGGTTTAGGTTTAGGAAACCGGGTTCGGGTTTAAGGTTGGGTTTTCAAGTTTAGGTTTAGGTTTAGGTTAGGGAGTTAGGTTTAAGTTAGGTTGTAGGTTAAGGTTTAGGGAATTGATAATAGGTTAAGGTTTAGGTTGAGGAAACTGGGTTCGGGTTCGGGTTTGGGATCGGGTTTAAGTTTGGGTTTTCAAGTTTAGGTTTAGGCTTAGGTTTAGGTTAGGTAGTTAGGTTTAGGTTAGTTTGTAGGTTAAGGTTTAGGTTTAGGAAACCGGTTTCGGGTTCGGGATCGGTTTTAAGTTTGGGTTTTCAAGTTTAGGTTTAGGTTTAGGTTAGGTTGTAGGTTAAGGTTTAGGGAATTGAGAATAAGTTAAGGTTTAGGTTGAGGAAATTGGGTTCGGGTTCGACATCGGGTTTACGTTTCGGTTTTCAAGTTTAGGTTTATGTTTAGGTTAGGTTGTAGGTTAAGCTTTAGGTAATTGAGAATAGGTTAAGGTGAAGGTTGAGGAAACCGGGTTCAGGTTCGGGTTCGGGATCGGGTTTAAGTTTGAGTTTTAAAGTTTAGGTTTAGGTTTAGGTTAGGGAGTTAGGTTTAGGTTAGTTTGTAGGTTAAGGTTTAGTTCTAGGGAATTGAGCTTAGGTTATAGGTTTTGGTTTAGGTTATTGGTTTTGGTTTAGGTTAAGGTTTAGGTTATTGGATTTGAGAATGGGTTCGGGTTTAGGTTGTAGGTTTTGGTTTTAGTTTTGGTTTAGGTTATAGGTTTTGGTTTAGGTTATAGGTTATAGGTTTTGGGATTTGAGAATGGGTTCGGGTTTAGGCTATAGGTTTTGGTTAAGGTTTAGGTTATAGGTTTTGGGATTTGAGAATGGGTTCGGGTTTAGGTTACAGGTTTTGGTTAAGGTTTAGGTTAAGGTTTAGGTTTAGGTTTAGGTTATAGGTTTTTTGGGATTTGAGAATGGGTTATAGTTTAGGTTTAGGTTAGGTTATAGGTTTTGGCTTTGGTTTAGGTTATAGGTTATGGGATTCGAGAATGGGTTCGGGTTTAGGGATTTGAGTTTAGGTTATAGGTTAAGGTTTTAGGGATTTGAGTTTAGGTTTAGGTTATAGGTTTTGGTTAAGGTTTAGATTTTTGGATTTGAGAATGTGTTCGGGTAGAGGTTATAGGTTTTAGTTTTAGTTTAGGTTTAGGTTATGATTTTTGGATTTGAGAATGGGTTATGGTTTAGGTTTAGGAAATCGGGTTCAGGTTCAAGATTGGGTTTAAGTTTGGGTTTTCAAGTTAAGGTTTAGGTTTAGGTTACGGAGTTGAGATTAGGATTAGGTGTAGGTTTAGCTTTAGGGAATTGAGTTTAGGTTATAGGTTTAGGTTTTGGTTTAGGTTAGGGGTTTTGATTTAGGTTATAGGTTATAGGTTATAGGTTTTGGTTATAGGTTATAGGATTTGAGAATGGGTTTGGGTGTGGTCCCTGCAAATACAAATATAATACAAATATAAACACGGCCTGTCCGAATGGTCAGGCCCTTCCAATGCCGTCCATAGGAAATAGACAGCTTCATCATGGTCATAACAGCGGTTCCCACCTTCTAGGGACCCCCGCTCTTCCGGATAGCTCCGACGCACATCCGGGTCTGCTCCATTAATCTCGAGTAAATACATAAACACGGCCTGTCCAAATGGCCAGGCCCCTTCAATGCCGTCCATAGGAAATGGACAGCTTTATCACGGTCATAACAGCGGTTCCCACCTTCCAGGGACCCCCGCTCAACATCCGGATAGCTCCGATGCACATCCGGATCTGCTTCATCAATTTTGAGATAATATATAAACATGGGCCTGTCCAAATGGCCAGGCCACTTCATCAATGTATCATATAGTATGAAGGAAAGAAGACTCACTAATTTAGCTAGCAAGGAGAGAAAGTGTGAGTGCTTGGAATGTCGCCCTTTCTTTGAATAATGGATGCATATTCCACAATGCAATCTGAGAATGAGTAAGTTTTTTAGTTTCTTCAAAAATGCATATGGGCACAGATTTACAAATAAAGATTTTAAAGATTGTAAAACAAAGTAAATGATTATATTAACTTCCAAGTATCGATTAAGAAGAAAAATATAAATGATGATGAGAAAGAAATCTCGATATATTAAATTATTGAAGGACAATAAGACATATCAAGACTAAGGGTGCCCAGAGCAAGATAACTGCACCAATGTTGTACCTAGCTGCATTGACAGAATAAAAAATTATACGAATGAAATGACAAAAAGCCAGGATATCATGGACCAAGAGGAAGATGAGTACCCTCAATAAAAAACTCATGCCAAGCATATTTAATGCGACGAACTTTCATTATGTCTTTGATTGGCTTCACCAAAGGTTTTATCTGAACTAGCAAGACATATTCAAAGAAGGTACAGTACAGACGTGATCACGTGACTTCAAAGCTTTTGGATTAGGTGTAGGTTTAGGTTATAAGTATAGGTTTTGGGATTTGAGAATAGGTTTAGGTTATAAGTATAGGTTTATGTTAGGTTATAGGTTTAGGTTAAGGGTGTGGTACCTGCAAATACAGACATAAACACGGCCTGTCCAAATGGTCAGGCCCCTCCAATGCTGTCCATAGGAAATAGACAGCTTCATCATGGTCATAACGATACTAACAATCAAGATTCAAGATTCATTTATTTCTATGAATTCATTATCTCTCTCTCTTTTAATTTTTTAACTTTCCATTACGATAATAACTACCTGAAATTATGACGTTTTCTCAAGATAGAAGTCCAATCCATTCCAACTTGTGCACCTGTTAGAACAAGCAATTCAAACAACATCCTGCAACACATTTAAATGCCCAATCAGTCTCACTCCAGTCTTATATATTGAATGCCTAATGTACAATCTCTTGAATTGGTGCAAACCATACTTGAATTGAGTGTAATGAATCTGCGACCTTCAATACTTTTTAGGTAAGAGTGCTATCAATTTTGATCCTTTGAAAGAAGCTCATTGTTAGCTTAGTTGTAAAGTTTGGTTTATTGTGTAGCAAAACCAATTAATCCTTTGAAACAAGCTCATTGCTAGCTTAGTCTCTCTCTGTTGAAGCAAAAAAGAAGAAAAAAAAAAAAAAAAAATCTCTTTTATGTTTTTTCAATCCATCTTCCATTTTCTTCTTAACAAGAAAATCCATATTTACTAATAGGGGATGGCCCCTGAAACACACATACATCCTAGGAATCGCTTCTCAAAACCGTAAACTGTTTTGTTTTGAAACTCGTTCATCTCACCTGAAAACCTGTCACATAATGAATAACTGTAACCACAATGATAACTATTGTGAATGCACTATAATGAACAAATTATTATTATTATAGATACCTGTAATTACAACATAGATATGAGGATCTTATGAGGAGCTTACCTGCTTAGGTAAACATTTGTTTCACGCTTTGCCTGAGCATAAGCCTTGGAATTGTCTGTGCTAACACAAAAGGTTTTGATCATCTCCCCCTTTGATCTATAATTCTCTTTCTCTAAATTAATTTATATTATAGAGGTTTCCAAGCGATATTATCTATCACTTGTTTGATCAGTTCAAGGCCTATATTGACAATCTTAAGGAAGAAAAGAACAAGGAAGCTGCAGAAGATGCAGCCTTCCCCTGTGTTCTAAAGATTATGCCGAACTACATTTTCAACAAAAAAGATCCAATTGTCTTGGGTGTTGATGTCCTTGAAGGGATTGCAAAGGTCGGCACTCCAATCTGTATTCCTTCAAGGGATTTTATCGATATTGGACGAATAGCTTCCATTGAGATTAACCACAAACAGGTTGAAAAGAAAACCAGAATAAATAAAGATGCATATTCATATACTAGAAACTCTTGGGAACTGAAATACACCACCGGCATTATTGACAACCGGTAGGGAAAACCACCGCACTACCTTTATGGCTTCCCCAACAATATACACCTTAAAGAGAACACCACGTGAAACCCAACAGATAAGAGTTCCACTATTTAAGAAATCATTTACCAATATAATGGAATTGATGAGATTGTTTGACTAATTCTACAATGTATCAAAATAGAAGTTACCTAATCAAGGCCTCCAGTTACAGACTAGATTAGTACACTTGGTTTATGTGCCAGGGTATTCATGCAGCAGCATAGGAATCAACCAATCAAGCATAGGATTCTGGGCTAGTTTGTTGTTGTTGACTTAAGCATTGGGACATTAAAAATTCAGACTTGAAGTTTGGGGATTTGAGCATCTAGAGTTGTTTAAAAAATAAGAGATTAGGGACTCTTTGTTAAAAGGCTAAGGCTGTTACATCCTACACAAGATTTAATCATTCTTTGGAATTTCAAACCACTTCCATTTGGAGTGAAGGATTGAGTTTTTGAGGTAAGTACACAAGACTAAAAATGCTAAGATTGAAACACTGCAACTCACCTGTAGCATGACTCACCAATCATGAACTTTTTGGGACTTACCAAGACTTCTTTTACAATTGAAAGAAGCCCTGGGACCTTCAAATGTTCCCATGACCTTGTGCCTGACACGTTTGTGCATGTGTACATTTGCATTTACACAAAAAAAGCATGAATGCATACATGTGCAAATCTACTATGAGGGGCAGGTACAAAAATTGTTAGAGTAGAATGAGTAAGAAACGCATCTCTGTCTTCCAAGTTGAAAAGGCATAAACAAAGTAGGGGTATGACCCTTATCTTCTTGAAAAAAATATCATAATAGGTGTTTCATGTGAGTTGTACCTGACCATCAGTCAATGGCCTGACAGCAACATGCATAGCACTTTTGAAACACACACATTGCTTTGACATTCTATATGGGCATCAACATTAAACACATTTTCCATGCAAACAGATCATGAGAAGTATTTTGTTAACCTTCAGTGTTAAAGAAATATGTTAACTTTCCCAAACAAGAAGAAGAAGACGTGTCGCCACATCTCCATTTGCATCACTATCTCATGTTATTCTCCTCCCGTGACTCTCAGATCGTGTAGAATTTTTTTCAGCCCCTGAATTTTCCAATATCAAAAGATTAACCAAATCATTCATTGTGTCAGTCAAGGGGGATTGTCGAGTTTACATGGTATATGCATGCTTGCAAACATGCGGATGCATGAGAGCTAAGGTGCGATGTGTATGTACTAGAATTGTTTGTGTATATGGGCATTATAAATAGAATGCACATAGATATGGATAAATGTTTTGAACATATCAAGGGCAGAAGATCATACATTTCATAAATGTTTACTCCCATCTGTTGGAGCTCCGTTTCTGAAATGAGTTCTAGAGCCATGCCAAAAAAGTTACCATGTAGAACAGGTTGAATGCTGTTGAGAAAAATCATGGCTACCAAAAGATACCCGAGCTTGATTGTTTCTCTTATGACCTCTGGTTTATCAGTGAACAACTTTTGGAAGTGGCTCCTGGCGATGAGAACTGCAGCTGTGAAGAGAATTCCAAACAATGCCAACATAGAAACAGCCACCACTACTGAAAACTCTGCCGCTTTTGGACGGCCAGCCCCTAGTTCATTCGAGACACGCACGCTGCAAGGAAATTGAAATTAGATAAGAATAAAGTGTTTGGGTGTTCTTGCCTTTTGAGGAAGCTAGTCATTCGAAAGTGGAAATGCAACTCTTTTGAATGTCAATCCAGAGATTGGCAAATCAATAGCCCTTTCTTTGGATGCTCATTTAAAAATCGCCAAGGATATCCAATCCAATTGTGATTGGGGTGTATACAAACAATAGCTTAATCATTGCAAATGACCCAAACCACAATCAAATAAAGAGATCGCCAACCTGACAGCCACATTGAAACTTATTGCAACCATCAGTGTCCACAGCTCCAAGTTCATACTACAAAAGAAAAAAAAAGGATTAGAAAGGTGAATTTGGGTCTAGAAGAATTCAAGAACCACTAAAAAAATCACATTGAATGCAAATAGGTTGGAAATGTATGAGTAACTCACCAGATAGAGACAACATCAACAACTATTTCTGGCTTATTTTTCAAGGAACCCACTAAAAGGATCACTGCAGTAAGTACCACAAACTCCAATCTGTAACTAAACTGACAATGTCTTAGCAAAAAGATATTAACACAGATATTGTAAAACAAGTTTCCCAATGGGTTGGATCTAGATCATAGTTCAAAAGCTTAAAGTATGGACTCGACTTGATGTCCAACCAAGGTGAGTCGACTTGAAGACTCCGACAAGTCTTTACTTGACTCATCTTGATATCTAATAAATAGTCTAATAATATTTATATTATTAATAAGTGATTAAAGTGTCTGTATACAATTAATCAAGGGCGAGTCAACTGAGTTGATGTCCAAATCTAGTACATTCCAATTCTATAGGACAACTCAGTCCAAAAGCCAGCTGAGTAATGGGAAGTTCACCGCATAAGCGAACAATTGCGGGATCACAAAGATATAAATTAAGAACACAAATTAGGAACACAGATATAAATTTATAAAAATTAATAATAATAATAAAGAAAGCACTATCTGCTAATACAACACTTTGATTGGAACTTCATAATGTATGTAAAATGAAACGTAGGCTACCCACCCAAGAGTAAATATTGAGATATAAACTGAAAGTGTGATAGATATGTTTCATCCATCAGGGCCACATGTACCATGACCTCAGGGACCTGTAGATTTTTCATCCATCAGAAAAGAAAGACGAAATAAGCTTCAAAGGATAGATTTTGATAAATGTGGCGGCTATTACAAATCCAGTCTGTTAGATGGGTACAAGAAATAACCGAAATTGCAAGATTCTTGTGATGCCTCAAGAAGACAAGGGAGTTAGAGTGTATAATGTAGTTGTTTATAGGTAGTTCATCCAGTACTGCCTCCGGAGTCATGGCATTTTCTTTTTGTGTCTCCATATCATCTACCATACACACAACACATTTGTATGATGATCTGTAACACCATCCCTTGGGCCTCCATTGTTTGGCCACCAACAAAAAGTTGCTTTACTTGGCCTATCCTAACCACCAAATTTGAAGTCAATGACCAACACCAAAGACCATAACTACAACTTCATGTTTCCACAAATATCCAATCCTAGATGCATATTGAGAAAATTTTCACAAAAAATGGAATGCTTACATACTTTGAAATTTTTTTTAAAAGATTTTAAATACAAAATATGTTTTTATTGGGAGGGCTACAGAAGATGATATTCTTGTCGACGAATGCATCCTAATGCACAAAACTCTCTATGAAACTGTATTGCAATTACTATATGAAAAGCTATAAAATGGTCGACGGAAGTCCAATGAAGGGAACTCATCATGTTAGATGATTATAATAGATGCTACTAGTCAACAATGAAAATGGAAGCCAATAGCAATCAATGATCTTAACTGCAGGTTCACTCCTATAATGATCATGCAGCTTTGTACCCATGATCCATACTTAATGGCTCTTTCTGTTTGAGTACGCATGGGACAGTGTCGAAGTCAGAACAAGTAATATATCGGCCAATAGCATTAAGGAAGCCGATTCCTTTGAAAAACCATACCAAGGCTTTTGAGTTGCTTCTCGCGCTTTGGCTCATAAATTGGGCTCTTATCCTACATAAAAGGCAAGTGGAGAATATTACATGAACATCATGAAAAGAGAAACCGCAATGCCACAAAAAGGTGCATATATAAGGGAAACAAGACCACCCAACACTGGTTTAAATGAATCCAAGCATATGAAGTTAGATGGTTTCAAAAATGAATCACAACATGCTCAACTCATATAAAAAAGCAACCTTAGGAGCAGGCTTGGTAGTACTAACTGCAGCCTGCAGGTACATCCATATGACATTTACATGATTAAGCTTGATATATTTCTATCAGATAACTTATGGTTGGGACCAGGATTCATAAAGCCAGACCAAATAGTTGGGACCAGGCTATTATGATGATGATGAATACTCTTTGAAGATTGGCAGTTCAAGGAATGGAGGATCTTTTTAATTCAATAGTTTACTAGTTCTTCTGCCCTCTTAATTAACTACTTGGATGCAGTTCGAATAAATATTTTTGATGGTCAATACACACACACACACACACACACACACACACACACACACACACACACACACACACATATACTATACAATATAGGCAACATCATAACTATCCTAATTTTTGGCCAAGACACATACAAGCTGGGGCAATGGGCCACCTGCTAAACGACTTCGACCTTGCATGAACTTCCTTGCTGACTTTAGCATGTACATGCAATCCCGCATATATTAATGACAATAAATAACAATATGTACTGTGTTGGACATACAATCAATCTATTTAACTAGTGAAGTTGGATATGGATATCCATGTACTGTTTTATATATCCACATTAGAAAAAGGAAAAAAATTACAGGAGAAGATTTCTCAACTTCACAAACTCAGTGAGGAAAAAAAAAAAAAACGAGATATCTCATCACATGATGGTTACGTGAATGAAATTCAAGTTTCCACACCAAATACAAGAAAAAGAGTACTACGAGATATGAAAACTATAGTCAATTTTTTGAAA
Organism: Magnolia officinalis; assembly: GCA_021015155.1. Lineage (NCBI taxonomy): Eukaryota > Viridiplantae > Streptophyta > Magnoliopsida > Magnoliales > Magnoliaceae > Magnolia > Magnolia officinalis. The sequence continues at coordinate 19,345,175 of JAJHSJ010000002.1, read as the reverse complement.
ATGAACTGCAATTTAATTATTTGAGAACCATTGGAAGATTTTATATCACACCTGTGACCAAATCATAACACCTCCTAAGAATGCAAGGGTGTGAAGTATTTCATTCTCTGAATTAAGGCCCATGTGCACCAGAAAGTCTCCAGATCTCTGCAGCCCAAAAAGCACAGCAAATGAATTTATGCCAAAAGAATAATAGTGACACAATTCTCTTGACTCACCTTCCAAAACCATGGCAGCACACCAAAGAACAAAATTGTGGTATCCATTAGGATGGTTATAGCCCCATGAATAAAGTGGAAGTTGCTAAAATATATAAACCTCAAAGAAGTTAGTCTCAGCCAGCCAGAGATTCCAATCTACATAACCAATTTAATTTCATGTAATAAGAAGACCGATGAAGCTGTAAACTAATTCAACCACTGAAATGGATCGACAACATGTTTAAAGCAGATTGTTGAATCACAAGCGCATACACATAGGATGCAGAATGATCCTCAATGGATAAAAACAAACCTTTTATCAAGACTAAATGCTTGAGCCTTCTCAACTTTTTCTTGACTGACTACTCCAACCAAAGGTTTAGGAAGAATTGGCAGCTTTAGAGATGCATGTTGCCGTATATCCAGATATGTCTCAAAGATGTACATCAAGACCACAAAGCCTGCAAGATGGGATTCTCAAAACCAAGAAATTCAAGCAGAAATTAAACTTGACAATGCAGAAAATGATCAAACATTTATTAAGCATTTTCTAACAATAGTCAAAACAGAAATACAAATACATGACACCAACCACATTTATTAGAGTTAAAAAGGAGTAGGAATACAAAGAGGTTTATATACATGGACTTGAAAGTCAAGCAGCTCTTGCTAGAAATTAAACGGTTAAATAAAAAAAAAAACTTCCATGCAGACAACAAACCAAGTAACTAAAGTATGGATGACAGTGTGAAAGTTCCTTGTTTATGGATACCCCACAATTTATTAAAAAGGAACAGAAGCACAAAAATGAAAGATGACAATGCAAGATGAACATAGTAAATACATCAATCAGCCAGGAACTGCAGTGCGCAGCAGATATCGAGAATAAATTGACTATCTGAGGCAGAACAGATGCTCATCTGTCATACAAGCATTTGCCAAATTCTGAATCTAAATAAGCAGCATTTGTTGGGATTTTTGGCCTGCGGAATCACACAGATCTAGATCTAGGATGGTAATCCAATGGCACCAAGCACATACATAAGAAAAGAGAACACACAGATTTAACGTGGAAAACCCTTGTAGGAAAAAACCACGGCACAAAGCGACAAATCACCACTATGAAAGCATCAATTACAAAGAGAAAGGACTTACCCGATTCGAACAACCTCGAATCTCACCCTTGCTACACCCTTTGATAACCCTAGAACCCTTTAGAATACCTTTAGGAAGTCTTAGAATAATAAAAAGAATAGCCCTAGGGACTCCAATTTATAGTTTTGGCAACTTCCCTTTCGTATCCCAGTTGCGAAAGGACTTGCGTCACAAAATCCGCGAAACTCCTTTCGCATCCCAGTTGCGAAAGGACTTGCGTCACAAAATCCGCGAAACTCCTTTCGCATCCCAGTTGCGAAAGGACTTGCGACACAAAATCCGCGAAACTCCTTTCCGCATCCCAGTTGCGAAAGGACTTGGATTTAAGACATCTCGCAACAATCTCCACCATGTCTTCAATCTTCAACCGTGTAGCTTCTTGACCTCTTCTCTTATTTCTGCATCACATCATAGCTCAAGATCACATTGGCCAACCAGCGCCAATCACGGATCTGATAGATACCTGTTATACCGTCGGCACTAATATCTCTGAGAAGCCGATCTCTTCTCTCTGAGAATAACTCCTCGCTACCAACCTCGCCTTGTATCTATACTGTATCCTCTTGAAGGTCCACCTGCATCCAACTGCTCACTGGCCCACTGGAAGCTCCACCCGCTCCCATATGTCGGTCTGGTACAACGAATCCATCACATCGCCCATAGTCACCTTCCACTTCTCAGCACCAGGCTCACCTAGAGCCATCAGAATAGAAGATGAATCCCCTGCAATATTGGAGTCGTCCATGTACCTTGCCGATATCCTACAATCATGCCATGTGGTTCTTCTCACAGGTGGCTGCTCCACCTGCTCTGTATCCCTGTCCGCACGTCTCAGCCTTCCTGCCCTGTCCGCTCATGTGGCCATGCCCATCATGCCACACACGTGTAGAGGTGGAATTCGCTACATCCACTGTAGCTCCACCTTTTGAAGTGCTCCCGATCAACCTGTAAACATGATCGAGTCGTTGCGCTTTCATGACTACCCGTGCCCCCTTGGATACCTTAAGAGCACCATCAATACCTGTGTACTTGCATCCCTTTGCCTCAAGCACACCAAGAGAAATCAGATTTTGTTTCAAATCAGGAACGTGCCTGACATCAGTCAAAGTACGCTCCACCTCATCAAACATCCTGATGCGTACCGTACCAATAGCCACAACATTACAGGCAATGTCATTGCCCATAAATACCTGTCCACCATCGCACTCCCTATAGCTGGTGAACCAACTCCGATGAGGAGTCATGTGAAAAGATGCCCCTGTGTCTAGCATCCACTCGTCCTTACGATCATCGTATGACCGTCTGAGCGAAGACACAGACAAAACATCACCATCACATCCACTCGATTCATCTGACGTGGCAGTGTTAGCCTCCCTGCATGAAGCCTCAGAATCTTCCCTCTTAGATTTAGGATTTTCACAATCCCTTTTCACATGTCCTTCCTTCCCACAATTCCAGCACTTTACCTTTCCTTTGCCCTTGCCCTTGGATTTGGATCTAGAACCTGAAGAACCTGTACTGTGTTCAGAATTCCTATCCACTGTAAACAGTGCATCAGAAGATGTCCCTATGTTGCTGTCTAGCTGTCTCATAGCCTTCCCTTGAAGGGCTGAGATAACAGTGTCGACACTCAGGGTTTTGTTCATGCTGCACATAGTATCCTTGAATGACTCATAGGACGCCGGGAGAGAATTCAGCAACATACATGCTTGTTCTTCATCTTTCATCACTTCATCCATATCGAGCAATTTGCAAACCAATTTATTTGTAACACCCCGAAAAATCGGGGGTCGTGCATAGACTCGACTCCCGAGTTCCCGAGTGTCACTTATCATGCATTTATGGTTTTTATGATTAATCAAATTTAACTGTGCAAATTGGAATACCTGAAACATGAAGCACAATCGCACCGTCTACTGAAGTGAAAGAAATCTCACAAATATACAAGTCCAAAAATAATAAAGGGTCGCCCAAGGCGTTGCCCAACAGGATAATAAAAGAAGGCTATATCTCAAAAGACTAAAGCGGAGCCCGCGGCTCAGCAAATACAAATTCAGCCCGATCAAGCCGATGGAGAGCCGCCCATCAGCTGAAAGTAGGAGAACTCGTCCTCCTCGAGGGTAGCATCGCCATGCTCCACCTGCTCTGCATCCCCTGCATCTATGAGAGAGTCTGGTTGGTGTTTTAAAACACCGTCCCAGAGTGGGAGTGAGTGATCAACTCAGTGTGAACTATTAATCTTAAGTTTTAACAGGCAGCAGTTATAGCATGAATTTAATGAAAGGCAACATTCGTAGATACTAAGCTAATCTTGATAATGCGTATGCATGGTGAATGGTATGATGCATGCCCTCGCCACAACTCTCCCTCAAGCGACTCCATCTTACGATCGCATATGACAACACTCCCTCAGAGCGACCTCGACTGCCGAGTCGCCACCCTAGCTAATGCGATGCAATGACATGTTAGCCAAGTTCTTAGTTAAGTCCATTCATCCAGCAGGTTGGGGATTCTGATACACCCCACGTATCAATGCCCTAAACTAGTTGCGAGGCCAAGACCCCATCAATGCGTGAGGCCAAGGCCCCACGGTCCGTGATCCTATCGGGTTCCTCATCCCCGACTTCAAGCACATGAGGAGTGCCGAGAGAAAGGGATCGCTCGCGGTCACTACGGGGAGGCGCGGTACCCCAGCGTAGGCCGACAGCTCGGACACAGTGTCCCATTCCACCATGCCCGGCTCACGAGGCTATGGACCAATTTCAAGTGAGTTATTGATGGGCTACAACGGTTGTAGGGTGGTTCAGGTTCCATATATATATATGAGCATGCAGGGTTAACAAACAGGGTTGATCAGACAGTGGGCTAAACCGCATGAATCAGGCAAGCACGTGGCGGAACGACATCGGGTACCAGCGACCCATGTAGTCTAACTACTGTCGCCCACACGCACTTGTCCAATCCATAGGTTTAGCTTCAAGACGATCCTACCAACGGGACCGCCTTCGCTTTCCTCGCATTCCTGACCAACCCAAGGATTAGGTGGTGATTCATAACATGTTAAGTATACAAGTTATCAACTAACATATCAATACCATGTTCACATGCATCTCAACTATAAAAACGAGTACTCCTACCAAGTGAGCAAACATTATCAAGAACTAAGGTGCGTGTGAGTGTGTGGGTTTGTGAGGAAGTTAAGCTCTTCCAACACCTCAAGGAATTAAACACACAAGAGTCAAGATTCATAAACACTATGGAGCAATGCATATGAGCGAAATCAATCCAAACAAACATGAGCATGTAATCATTCCTATGCTAAATCATATGAGAGACAAGATCAACATCAAATGTAAACTAATCATGCCCAATCATGCAATTCCAACAACACACCATTCCTAGGTTTTCTCTAAATTCTTCAATACCACAACTCAACAAACAAAATCATTACATTCCTACTATAATTGGTGCTAGGCCACCTAAGGATAATAGTCCGCACCTTGTGATTCGTTGGAGGCTCAAAAATGACCTAGGAATGAGGGTTTTGGAGGTTGGCCGATCGGAATCCCTAAAACAATTCAAACATGAGAGAAATCCATGCATTTTCTTCTTCAATACAAGGATTTCAAGAGAAATGAGTGAGGGATCTTACCTAGATGGCCCATGGACGATTTTCGGTGGTTGTGGTGTAGGGCTTCTTCTTGAAGAAGGTGTAGAAGGTTGTGGGTTTGATCCTCTTGGGCCCCACCTTGATTGAGAGTCCACCATGCCTTCTTCCCTCTCTCTTTCTTCTCCTTACTCCTCTTTCTCTTCTCCCTTTTCTCTCTTCTAGGGCAAAATTCGTATGGGGAGAGGGGTGCCCAAATGAGGCCCCTTTTATAATTCCATATTTGGTGAAAAAGGCCCCAAGCTTCCATAATTTCCTAAAATAGACTTATGGGACTCCCTATTGGTGTTGGGGTGGCCCTAACATCCCTCTAACCACCAAATTTGGTGTGTAGGTGCCCTATGGCTTGACTAGGGTCCATGCAAAAATTTAGGGCGAACGGATGAACGGATATATGATCTGAGCAAGCGTTTCCGACCTTTAAGTGGCCCTTTGGGGGCCATTCTGATTGATGGGGCATTTCTGGTGGCCCTCTGGCCATGAAATTTATAGGGTAGGTGATTCATGGGCCGATGAAGGGCCATGCAAAATTTGAGAGCGATCGGATATGGGGTTTGATCGCACGGGTTCGATTTACGATCAACGGTCATCGTGCCACGATCGGGGCCCAGATTTGGTGGGAAGGCGTTGAAAAATACATTAAACCTTCACCGTAAATTTAGAAGAAACCCGACGGCTGGAAGGCCCGGAGTCTCAGTTTCTTTTGTCAGTGTCAGATTTTAATCTGGCATTGGTGGGGCGCATTGGGTAAGTGCCAGATGGTACTTCTGGGTGTCCACTGGGTCCGCAGTCCGCGATGGACTACAAGCCCAGTGAGATCTATGATTTTCTAAAGTTTTAGATTTTTCTGACCCTCCTCGGTTGCTGGGTGGCCCACACGGGCTGTTGTTAAGTGTAAACGGGCCATCTGACTTGGCGGCCCGCACTTGGTCCCATCATAACGAGACTGGTCCACCCAAGTATAACTAACATTGAGTGATAATGGTCATTAAGTGATTTTATAAGTTAATTAAAAAGAAATTTTAAGGATTTTTTTTTTTTGAAATCCAAAACAGTGAAAATTCAGGATGTTACAATCTACCCCCCTTAAAAACAATTTCGTCCCCGAAATTGCCTAAGGGTAATAAGTAAAGATATTATCATTTCATTTGCTTAAGTTTTGCTGGTTTCTGGTTTATGTACGTTTTGGGGTATATATATTAAATACGCTAGCCTAGCTCATTATGATCTACCCCCCTTAAAAGTTTTTACATTCGAGGTTTGAAAACAAATGTCAAAATCATTATTATCGTATTAAGTGGTTGTGGGTAAAGTTTACCTAATTGTGGTATATTCTTCTCTTTATGATAGGGCTAAAACGGAAAGACAGTTGTGGTAGATTTTGATCCCATACGTCGATCCTCTGTCTGACCAGGGCAGAAAGATCGTTGTATCCCTTCTTAGTCTTGGTAGATCCTGGTCTTCTGCTCGGTCAAAGCAGTGAGTCCATTGGTATTCACCCAAGAATGAGAATTGGGTTAAGCCGCGAGTACTTCGCAGATGTGTGGTTCTGTAATTCCGTAGTCCGATCAATCTAATTGTTTAGCCATCATTGGAAAGTTTACATCTCCTATTTATAAGGTTGTCTCTTGGGTCTTTGTCTACAAGAGTCCTCGTTTTAATTTATATCCAATTTGGGGTTTAATAATTCTCTCAACATGCCTACGAGCAATGATCATCCTAAAAAGTTTTTTTTTTTTTTAAGTCACGATTTTTTTTTATATGAATTACCATTTCAATCCTATGGCTAGTGGTTATGGGCAAATCACTCTTTGGTTTCATAAATTTTAACAGGAAAGGAAGAATCGAAAGTTTTAAGGTATTCTGGTGGTTTAAAGTGCTAATAACGTTAAGATAGACGTAGTAAGGCAATCATACATACAAGCATTTATAAGGCGACAAGAAAATTCAAAAACAATCCATACATTCACATTAAATTCAAAGTGCCATTAGTATGGCTAGTTACATCATACAACATGGATTTCATAGTTTTCTAGACATTCCAAACATAAGGGAAAAAACAACTTAGTCAAGCAAACGTCCTAACTATCCTTCAATACAAGCAGGTAGACCTAATCGACTTAAAGCAAACCACTAATTATCGGAAAGGTTATGCTACTACTCTTCCGGATCGGGCAAAGATGGGGGTACTTCTTCCCCTTGAGGAAAAGAATCACCGGAATGGAGAAGAAAAAGGTAACGGTTGTTAGGAATGTTATTCCCCTCGGCAAGGAAATGGATAGTTGTTGAGAAGGTGCAAATAGGGAAATGGGTTTGAAATGGATTTGTTGAAGGGGGTTTGGGGAAATGAGGATGGAATGGGTTTTAGAAATTTGAAGTTGAGTATGGTCTTGGAATGGGGAGGAATGGATTTGAATGTGGATGGTTGTTGTTTGGTTTTGTGATGTGGGATTTTTGGAAATGAAAGGGTGGAGATGGGTTAGGGAGATGGAAGTGAAATGGGAGGATGATGGTTTCTTAAGGAAGATGGACCTTAAGGATGTGGTTTGGGGGAAAATGAGTTGAGTGTGGGTTTGAAGAAATAAACTTGAAGATGAGTTGAAGATAGGGGATCCTGGAAGGGATTGAGATTGGTTTATGAGAAATAAGGTTGGGAATGGGTTTGGAGTTTGTCTTATGAATGGGTTTGTGAATGAGATTTTGTGGATGGACTTGAGAATGGGGTTAAGAAAAAGAAAATGGTTAAGAAAGGGTTTGGAAAGGTGGTTTGAAGGTGAGGAAGAGGAGATGGGGAGTTTATAGGAGGAGAAGATGAATTTTGAAGAGATGGGTTTGAGTATGGAAGAGTGAAGATGATGGAGTGGGAGTAGTGAGAAATGGACTCTATTTCATGTAAGGTTTCTTATACTTTCTGTAACTGAATTACTTTTAAAATTTTTATGATGATTTATCATCAAGTTTTAAGTCATCCCACAAAATTTCATATCATTTGGAGTTGTAAATAAATTATAAAAATTCTAGGAATAACAGCTGTTCGAAATCAAAAGTTTTTGGATAGTTGACAGAACAGCTTAATTTTAGCTATATTATAATTTTTATTTTATTTTTTTCTTATTTTTATATAAAACTAGACTCATTAATCTTTAATCCAGCTTTTGAATCACCTAAATCGGAGTTGTAACGAATGAGATATGAATTTTTAAAGGTGATCGATTTTTGCAGGAAATTCCGGCGTGGGCACGCCGAGTTGCTGGAGGGTTGGGCGTGGGCACGCTGAGTCGCTGGAGGGTTGGGCGTGGGCACGCCGGGTCCGGGCGTGGGCACGCCGAATCGCTGGAGGTTGGGCGTGGGCACGCCGGGTCCTGGCGTGGGCACGCCGAAGTCCTACCTGGGACTTCCTTGTTTTACGATTTCCCGGGTGCCGGTGAGGCCCCCCGGGACGTGCCATATATGATTTTAGGGTAGGGGAAGTTGATCTACGCAATGGGCTTATTGGTTTTATGATATTCGTTCCGGTTAATGGTCGAAGTCCCCCCTTATTCCCAATTCTACTATTCTTGGTGAATTTCTCTTCACACTTGAGTCTTTATTCCGGAATGGGTTGGAATTATCAATCCCAGCCCGGTATTGACTTATTCGGCCTAGGACGATGATTTCGACCGTCTAATCACTCAATTCCCGGCTCGTTCCTATCAATGCCCGGAGAAAATTAAAGAACAGAGTGAAGGTAGGCGAAGATCTTAATGGGATAGGTTGGGGGGAGGAAATTGGATTCAGGCTTGTTTGACCAGTGATGTTAAGCTATACCAAAGGGGATTACAACGCCACTCCCAGCTCAAGATTGGGAATGGCATGTCTAGAATGAGTGTGGGATGAGATTCCAAATCAACTTCCTAGGCTTTACTATATGAGCTTGGTGTTGAGAGGCGTGATGTGGGATTTTCAAATCCAATGATGATGAACTTTCCAAGTAAATTTCGGAAGGAAACCCAAAATTTACTTTTAGTTGGATACATTCCAACAGGGCATCATGGAACATGGGATGCGGTCAGCCCATGGACAATACCTTACACCTACATTAATCGTTACTCTAACATTCATTTCACCTTAATCCCACCTATTTCAGTTAGCCCCATGGGCCCTAGGAATTTAGTGGACTAACGAGATAAACCTCCTAGTCAATCGAATCGAATCTTGCCATTAGGTCAAGACCCTCGGATCCCCCTCTCGCTACCCATGCCTAACTCCTTGTAAGTCCTACCTTTCGTCTAAAATTGTTGGTTCAGGGTCTGGGATGGTTTCTAGCGTTTTAAGTTCTTATTGCATTTTCTAATACGTATCCTCTCAAATCAGTGGACGCGTTAGTGAGTTCATGACCCATGGCCGAAGGGATTCCAAACTATTGCTTTGATACCAACTGTAACACCCCGAAAAATCGGGGGTCATGCATAGACTCGACTCCCGAGTTCCCGAGTGTCACTTATCATGCATTTATGGTTTTTATGATTAATCAAATTTAACTGTGCAAATTGGAATACCTGAAACATGAAGCACAATCGCACCGGTCTACTGAAGTGAAAGAAATCTCACAAATATACAAGTCCAAAAATAATAAAGGGTCGCCCAAGGCGTTGCCCAACAGGATAATAAAAGAAGGCTATATCTCAAAAGACTAAAGCGGAGCCCGCGGCTCAGCAAATACAAATTCAGCCCGATCAAGCCGATGGAGAGCCGCCAATCAGCTGAAAGTAGGAGAACTCGTCCTCCTCGAGGGTAGCATCGCCATGCTCCACCTGCTCTGCATCCCCTGCATCTATGAGAGAGTCTGGTTGGTGTTTTAAAACACCGTCCCAGAGTGGGAGTGAGTGATCAACTCAGTGTGAACTATTAATCTTAAGTTTTAACAGGCAGCAGTTATAGCATGAATTTAATGAAAGGCAACATTCGTAGATACTAAGCTAATCTTGATAATGCGTATGCATGGTGAATGGTATGATGCATGCCCTCGCCACAACTCTCCCTCAAGCGACTCCATCTTACGATCGCATATGACAACACTCCCTCAGAGCGACCTCGACTGCCGAGTCGCCACCCTAGCTAATGCGATGCAATGACATGTTAGCCAAGTTCTTAGTTAAGTCCATTCATCCAGCAGGTTGGGGATTCTGATACACCCCACGTATCAATGCCCTAAACTAGTTGCGAGGCCAAAACCCCATCAATGCGTGAGGCCAAGGCCCCACGGTCCGTGATCCCATCGGGTTCCTCATCCCCGACTTCAAGCACATGAGGAGTGCCGAGAGAAAGGGATCGCTCGCGGTCACTACGGGGAGGCGCGGCACCCCAGCGTAGGCCGACAGCTCGGACACAGTGTCCCATTCCACCATGCCCGGCTCACGAGGCTATGGACCAATTTCAAGTGAGTTATTGATGGGCTACAACGGTTGTAGGGTGGTTCAGGTTCCATATATATATGAGCATGCAGGGTTAACAAACAGGGTTGATCAGACAGTGGGCTAAACCGCATGAATCAGGCAAGCACGTGGCGGAACGACATCGGGTACCAGCGACCCATGTAGTCTAACTACTGTCGCCCACACGCACTTGTCCAATCCATAGGTTTAGCTTCAAGACGATCCTACCAACGGGACCGCCTTCGCTTTCCTCGCATTCCTGACCAACCCAAGGATTAGGTGGTGATTCATAACATGTTAAGTATACAAGTTATCAACTAACATATCAATACCATGTTCACATGCATCTCAACTATAAAAACGAGTACTCCTACCAAGTGAGCAAACATTATCAAGAACTAAGGTGCGTGTGAGTGTGTGGGTTTGTGAGGAAGTTAAGCTCTTCCAACACCTCAAGGAATTAAACACACAAGAGTCAAGATTCATAAACACTATGGAGCAATGCATATGAGCGAAATCAATCCAAACAAACATGAGCATGTAATCATTCCTATGCTAAATCATATGAGAGACAAGATCAACATCAAATGTAAACTAATCATGCCCAATCATGCAATTCCAACAACACACCATTCCTAGGTTTTCTCTAAATTCTTCAATACCACAACTCAACAAACAAAATCATTACATTCCTACTATAATTGGTGCTAGGCCACCTAAGGATAATAGTCCGCACCTTGTGATTCGTTGGAGGCTCAAAAATGACCTAGGAATGAGGGTTTTGGAGGTTGGCCGATCGGAATCCCTAAAACAATTCAAACATGAGAGAAATCCATGCATTTTCTTCTTCAATACAAGGATTTCAAGAGAAATGAGTGAGGGATCTTACCTAGATGGCCCATGGACGATTTTCGGTGGTTGTGGTGTAGGGCTTCTTCTTGAAGAAGGTGTAGAAGGTTGTGGGTTTGATCCTCTTGGGCCCCACCTTGATTGAGAGTCCACCATGCCTTCTTCCCTCTCTCTTTCTTCTCCTTACTCCTCTTTCTCTTCTCCCTTTTCTCTCTTCTAGGGCAAAATTCGTATGGGGAGAGGGGTGCCCAAATGAGGCCCCTTTTATAATTCCATATTTGGTGAAAAAGGCCCCAAGCTTCCATAATTTCCTAAAATAGACTTATGGGACTCCCTATTGGTGTTGGGGTGGCCCTAACATCCCTCTAACCACCAAATTTGGTGTGTAGGTGCCCTATGGCTTGACTAGGGTCCATGCAAAAATTTAGGGCGAACGGATGAACGGATATATGATCTGAGCAAGCGTTTCCGACCTTTAAGTGGCCCTTTGGGGGCCATTCTGATTGATGGGGCATTTCTGGTGGCCCTCTGGCCATGAAATTTATAGGGTAGGTGATTCATGGGCCGATGAAGGGCCATGCAAAATTTGAGAGCGATCGGATATGGGGTTTGATCGCACGGGTTCGATTTACGATCAACGGTCATCGTGCCACGATCGGGGCCCAGATTTGGTGGGAAGGCGTTGAAAAATACATTAAACCTTCACCGTAAATTTAGAAGAAATCCGACGGCTGGAAGGCCCGGAGTCTCAGTTTCTTTTGTCAGTGTCAGATTTTAATCTGGCATTGGTGGGGCGCATTGGGTAAGTGCCAGATGGTACTTCTGGGTGTCCACTGGCCGCAGTCCGCGATGGACTACAAGCCCAGTGAGATCTATAATTTTCTAAAGTTTTAGATTTTTCTGACCCTCCTCGGTTGCTGGGTGGCCCACACGGGCTGTTGTTAAGTGTAAACGGGCCATCTGACTTGGCGGCCCGCACTTGGTCCCATCATAACTAGACTGGTCCACCCAAGTATAACTAACATTGAGTGATAATGGTCATTAAGTGATTTTATAAGTTAATTAAAAAGAAATTTTAAGGATTTTTTTTTTTTGAAATCCAAAACAGTGAAAATTCAGGATGTTACATTATTAAAATTGCTGATGTGAGCCTCCAGATCTCCACCCTCTGCCATCTTGAAGTTATACCACTGCCGCTTCAAGTGCAGACGATTTTCAGAGGATTTCTTCGCATAAACATCCTCCAACTTCGCCCATAAATTAGCCGCAGTTTTCTCCCTCATGACGTTGTAGAGAACCTCATCCGTGAGACATAAACGGATCGATGATAAGGCTTTCTTATCAAGAGTATTCCAATCATCATCTTTCATGGTGGACTTCCGCTCCTCAAGAGCACCATCTTCGCCTTGCTTAATTAAGGAACTCATCATCTTGATCTTCCATAACTCAAAATTATTTTTCCCTGAGTACTTCTCAATCTCATACCTGGCGCTCGCCATTATTACTAATCCCTCAGATTCAGATCTGTGTCCCAACCGATTGCTCTGATACCACTTGTTGGAATTTTTGGCCTGTGGAATCACACAGATCTAGATCTAGGATGGTAATCCAATGGCACCAAGCACATACACAAGAAAAGAGAACACACAGATTTAACGTGGAAAACCCTTGCAGGAAAAAACCACGGCACAAAGCGACAAATCACCACTATGAAAGCATCAATTACAAAGAGAAAGGACTTACCCGATTCGAACAACCTCGAATCTCACCCTTGCTACACCCTTTGATAACCCTAGAACCCTTTAGAATACCTTTAGGAAGTCTTAGAATAATAAAAAGAATAGCCCTAGGGACTCCAATTTATAGTTTTGGCAACTTCCCTTTCGTATCCTAGTTGCGAAAGGACTTGCGTCACAAAATCCGCGAAACTCCTTTCGCATCCCAGTTGCGAAAGGACTTGCGTCACAAAATCCGCGAAACTCCTTTCGCATCCCAGTTGCGAAAGGACTTGCGTCACAAAATCCGCGAAACTCCTTTCGCATCCCAGTTGCGAAAGGACTTGCGACACAAAATCCGCGAAACTCCTTTCCGCATCCCAGTTGCGAAAGGACTTGGATTTAAGACATCTCGCAAAAGCATTTCCAATAGTTCTTTGCTCCAAACTGATAGAAGCGGGGAAACAAATCTTCCGCCATTGCTTTTTTAGATATCCTTCAATCCCACAATGGTTACATGGGACATCCAACAGGCCCTAAACCTGTCAAATGAGCTAGAAAGTATAGTTGCAGCCAAAGTTTTTGTTTTGTGCCTACAGTTAATTTGATTCAAAAACTTGGCAAATTTCATGGAACTCCCAGGACCCATTTCTCATTTCCATCTCACATAAAAACACCATATACAGGGACTGTAAACTTGAGAGCCAAAATTCTGTATTTATTTACAGTTTGTGAGGCCTAAATCCAATGGTTGCCAAAAAAAAAAAATGCCTCACATTACTTGGGACGTGTTTGGTTTAAGGGATTTGAAGGTTTAATCCTGGTATTGGCCGGGCGTCCCAAACAGACCGGAAATAGCAATCCCGGGATATAGCAATCCCATAGATCTTGCACCAATCCACTGACGCAGCTATCATTACCTAGAAATCTGTGCAATCCACTCTAATACCATCCAATTCCATCCAATCTGCCTTGCCAAACAGGCCCTAATGGTGGGCGTTCAATCACCACAGGCCCTAATGGTGGGCGTTCCATGCAAGGTTGGCCTGTATCTGAAATGCCCAAAATTGCCAATATGGGTGGTTGACTCTGTTCGGCACGCCCGGCCAATCCCAGGATTTAACTTCCAATCCCTTCCAACAACATCCAATCCCTTCCAATCCGACCGGCCAAACGGGCCCTTAGATTTCAGAAACAGGGAGAGCGGAATACGGATTGAAGGATTGAAAGATTTGAGAAAGAGATAAAGAGGGAGAAAGAAAGAAACGAACCGTGCTCCGTCTTCTTCTCCTTCTCCTTCTTCTTCTCCTTCTTGCAGCGAAATGAGTTTTTGAAAACAGAGAGGGGGATGCGGCCTTGAGACAGGGAGAGAGGGTGAGGGAGATCGGGAGATCGAGAGAGGGCAAGCGAGAGAGATGGAGAGAGATGGAGAGAGAGATGGAGAGATGGGTTCGTCGGGCGAGCGGGAGAAAATGGCGGATGGGCGTTTTGGGTTTTGAAGGGATTTTGAGGTTTTGGAGGGGCGCGTGACGGACGGGTCCCTGGGCATTTTATGTTTTTAGTACTGTAGGGCCCACTGTGATGTATTTCATATATCCACTCCGTCCATTAATTTCAAATTATTATTATAAGTGTTGATAAAAAAAAATGAGTTAGATCGAATCTATAAGGAGACCACATAATATATTAACAGTATAAATTTAATTTATATTATTTCTTATGGTGTGGTCCACTTAGAGATTTAAACTATATAATTTTTGGGCTCATACACTAAATTTATATATTAGAATTTTTGGACGGCTTAGATCAAATGCATATATTCCAGTGGACCTCATGGATCCCCTTAAGCACCATTTATATTTAATATATAATATATTTTAGGTGGGGAGGTAGCTTTAGCGACAGAACACTTAGGCTATAGCTACGGATTAAATCCGTAGCTATATTACTACGGATTAAATCCGTAGCTAAAAGCTTCCACCCTCCATAGCCTTTGCTCGATTTTTTGGTAGTGAATGTTTACGTATTTGTTAAGGACGGTCGAAAGATAATCCTTACCCCTATGACACCAGAGAAACACTCTGAAGCTTCTAAAGTGGAGGGGAGCTCCCTCTTGACTATTTAAGGTTTTGTAGAGGAATTCAAGGAAGCTGGCGAGATATACGTCATAGTGGTAAAGGGCCAGGAATCGAAACCCTTAGACATTCCTCTAAGTTTAAGGCCTTTCCACTACCAAAAAATAGGGCAACGCCGTCGGCTAAAAACCGTCGGCATTGACCTTCCCTGACAGCTTTTAGCTGTCGGACGGTCCGTCGGTAAAAGGGGCGTGGGCGTTGCTCGCCGACGAATTTTAGCCGTCGAAATTTTCGACGGCTAAAACTGTCGGCATTTCCGTCGGCATTTTCGATGGCGAAAAGCCGTCGGCGTTTCTCATAAATTTATTTAAAAAAAAAAAGTAATAATAATAATTAATTCCATAATGTTACATTAAATCACATAATTTATAAATATATATGTCCACATTTATAAAAACATAGTACTAATAGCAATAAAAAATAAACTAAGCACAATAGAAAGATGATCCTATATAACCATTCCAAATGCATTTCATTAGACAAATACACGAGTATTTATGTTACTAATTGCAGACAAGATAAACATATCACCTTTTTTTTTATCTTGTTCAGGGATTAATCTTCAAATATCTTTCAACGACTACCTAAATCACCGAAAGAAAACAAGCCTAAAAGAATAAAGCATTCCATCAGAATAGATCTTACTCATTTTAAACAATCGAAGACTTGAAAAGAGGGGTAGGCTGTAACCAAACAAGAATGTTGCAACAATGCAACATGGACATAGATATGTATACCCGTTTTGGACATGGGCAGCAGTATTTTCTCTAACAAGGAAATACAGAATTAGACACAAGGTCGTGGAAAAGCCACCATGCCCACATCTCTGTGCAGGTTAGATTAATATTGTAGTAAAATGGCAAAATCAGATAGCACTTTCAATGAATTTTTGTTATCCTTCCCAAGGAAAAAAAAAAAAAAAAAGAAGAAAGAAGCATGAGCTCACCACGCTCCCCAAAAATGTAGTGGCAAATGTAAATGGAGAACCAAGAGCAAGACCATCAGTTGGAAAAGTAAACCAGGGAATCAAACTACACTATCTGACATTAAATTCTGAATCCTAAAGCTACCTTCAATGAATGTATCGATGGGGTTAGCATACTCACCATACAATTCAAATCTCATCAAACCAAAAAAGTCTAATTTTATCGAAAAAATGATAATAACAAAAAAGGCAAATTCTTTCCATACAGAGGGGCACTTGGCATGGCCCATATAGATGCAACTGAATGAAAATTCTATCACTTTATTCATTGAAGGAAGCAAGAATTGATACTACATAAATAGACTTGGGGCTTGTTGGCTGTGTGGATTTAGAGTGATTGGTGGGAATTTCATTTGTTTTTTAGGTGGTTTGGTAGCAAGGATTTTGGGGGATTTAGATGTTAGATAAATTGAAATCCCTTGAAAGAGCCCTCTTTTTTCTTCTTTTTTTCTCCTGTTTCTTTTTATTTATTTATTTATTTTATTTTTTATTTTATTTTTTTTGCATTCTCATGGCAAATCAAATTTGCAAAATCCACTCAATTCCATAGGATTCAAAATCCACATTGCCAGATAAGCCTTTAGATCAACCAAAATAAATTGTGGTGAAGAAAGATGGGATTCAACGTACACTGTCCAACCCAGCTGATGTCTTCCGTAAACCTTTGACAGTAAATCCCTATCCAACTACCAAACAAAACACAAAAAGAAAAAAAAAATTATAAAACACAAAATGTAAGTAAAAAAGAACTAAACATAATGCAGTAAATGGAAAATCAACAGAAACCTGAATTTCAATTGCAAGATTTTCGACGATTCTCAAATTGACGGAAAATGGAAAATCCAATAATCCTGCTGTGCAACATTCTTTCATCCAAAACAATAATCTGATGTTCCCTAGTGATGATTGGGGGTTGCTCCAAAATATTCCATGCATACGGACATAGGTGGAGATAGAAAATATTTGGTGACCTATGGTTAGGTGGAGGTAGAAAATACTTGGTGACCTATGGTTGAACTGAGGATATGATCCTCTATAGAGTGAAATGGCGAAACAGGGTTCATGTTTGGCCCCAAGTTGTTGGGAAGGCTTACGTGACTATGATGATGATGACAATGTGCAAAGGAGATGAAACTGTGACATCACAGGTGAATACAGTATTATTTGGTAGCATCTCTAGATATTTGAATAGGAGAATATGTACTAATAATCTTAATATCGTTTACATAAGGTTACAACAGTTATAATTATGATAAAACAAAAGTTCTCTACATAAATTACAACATCAAGAGATGATACATTGTAAATTCAGAAAACAATGGTATGAGGAAAATGAAGAGGTGAAAAAGTAACCTAGTTACTGTACGGAAAGTGGTTGTGTGTTGTTCCAAAGCCATTGAAGAGCAGAGCCATCTAGAAGTGGTGAAACCTGCCAATTTTGGCCAGAAGAATGAAAGACTCAGTAGCATCTCTCCGAGGCATTCTGTCAAACAGCCAACGAGTAGCCTCCAGATCCCCACATTTTCCATACATATCAATCAGAGCATTTTCCACGGAAACATCATATTTGAATCCTCTCTTGTTTATAATCCCATGAAGTTCCTTCCCTTTCGTCATCTGCAACAGGCCCACACGGGTTTTCAAGACACGCTAATAGGTGAATCTGTTGGCAAGGGCTACAGCTTCCTACATCCATGCAAAGAAGTGGATCGCATTCTCAACCAGGGTTGTTGATCTGACGATGAAGACTGACCTCAATGATGTTGCCTCTCTTAACCATAGAAACCTACAATTAACATGTTTTTTGTTTTTTTTTTTGGAAATGATCCCTTTTAAAAGGAAAAACTAGGAAAAGGAAATCAACGAAACACCACAAGTATCACTGTTTATGACGTACCGATCCAGAAATCCATGTTGTCGAAATCCATCCCAGCTTTTTCTGTTCAGAAGAAAGATAATGCCATTTCAGTGAGACGGAAAATATGGAAGTAAGAAATAGAAATCTTAATCATTTGAGTATAAGGAGTTGTTTGGCTGAGATGTTAGGCTTAATGCCAATAGCAAGTGAGATATGCATGCTTGGGACCTTCACAGACATATCTTACTCATCATTTGTGGTGGAAAAGGCAGGAAAATTGGACCCACTTAACACGGATTCTGTTTTCAGGCTTTCAGCCAATAGTCAATCCATGTGGTGGCCCGCCACCCGCTGGAACAATAATTCCAATCACCATACAAGTTGGTTTGGTGGGAACAGAATTTCGTAGAAGTTCCATGGAGCATGCATCATAATAGCATTTCTTATATGTGAAAAGCTTGATAACCAAATACACATACCTCAGTGTCAATTTTATCAAACTCAATGTCGACCTCATAGGGAATGCCATCCTTAGTAGCAGAAAAGATGAAGTTTCCTTTAGGCTCAAGTTTGAGCTTTACATCCTTTGCATTAGGTAACTCGACTGTCAAGTAGACCTTGTCGGACCTCTGGGCCCACTTCAGCGTTGGATGTCGGCTGTAACACAGAGCAGGTTATCCAGTTTCGTTACTTCCGAGCAATAATTGCATCTCCTTCTTGAATGAATACAGAATGAAATGCTTACGAAAATCCACAAAGGCAGATTGAAGAGAACTGAGCAGATCAAAAAGGATTTCTCTCAAACATGTAACCATAATACTTATTCAACAAGGTAAATACTCCTCATTGAAGCAGATAGCAGAATAGCTGAACTTTATCTCTCCATATCAAGATGCTTGTTATCATTTAAAAGAAGACTTGTGTCTCTTGCTCCATGAAACTACATGGAGCTTTTCAACCGGAACTATGCCCATCTTCAGAATACGATTGACCCATATTTACCAATTGCTTGGCAATAGGTGGGCCTTGGGCCTAGATAGTGAACTGGTCGGGCACGCATGCCAGGCTGGGCTTATTCAAAATATTGATTTTGCTTGGCCCAGGCTGGGACATTGCCAGCCTTATCTAACATTCTAAAGAAATGATGTTCCATACTTCCAGTTGCAGCTTCTCATCCATCAATGGGTCAGTGGATGAATGGTTCCAATCATGAAGTGTGAATTATGGTGGAGGGCATAAATTGTGATTACAAATTATGGCTAGCCAAACAGACCCTAAAAGTGAATTACGCTTTTAAGTCAGACCAGCCAAGTGGATCGAAATTCACATTATGATTTGCTTCAATTCAAACTGCGAAAATACTGTTTGTAACTCAAATATCATTTGACAGAATCATATGCTGTGAGAGTTCTTGTACTTTCTTATGATCGTTTAGGAGGCAATTACACATTCACTCAAAACTGTCTATGACACTAAAGGATATAATTCATAAAGAAACTTCATTTCACATATCATGAAAGTTATGGTGGCCTGCATAACACCCTGTTCAACTAAAGATATCACCAAATGAGTCAACTACCAAACCATGAGTATTTTGGGGGGTGAGTGTCATCTTTGGTTAGGTGACTTATATCCAGGTGTTGTCATGGTTATCTTTATATAATTCACCCAAAATTTGTGTGATATCTAGTTTAAAATTTTCACAACATTTTCTCAGACACACGAATATTTTCCTTGCCTAATTTATCCTGAATCCAACTTTGTGATTCTGGCCAGGAGGTGGACAATAAGAGAAAACAAATGTCTCAAACTTTGTATTTGGATGCCCTCATACATATGTATACTATACATTGGAGATGTTGTAATATGAGCTGTCAATAAACCCATACCTGAAGGTGCATTGTTCACTCCCCAAGTATAGGGTTGTGATGTAGTAATAAACTCGGTAAGATCGAGGTCGAATCCCACGAGGACTGGTCGTCACAATTCAGATTCACGATTCTGCTTAACTAATTCAACAAATAAAGGATCAAATTACTAACACAAATTTATGGAAAATAACTATTGAGAATAAGGAAGAAAATTCAATCAGAGAGAGCACTAGGACTTTCGAATCCATCCCTAATTATCCTAACCTTTGTTTTGTCCGTTAATTCACTTTAATTTAGATTGATCTAACTTATCTAGAGAAAGCACAATCTGTGTCCTTAATCGGGCATAGAGATTGTCTAATTCCTTCAAGCAATGCCATTAATAACATATCCCATGTCCAAATCGGGCATATGAAATATACAGTTCAGTAAAGCACCCTGTTTCTTCCTCTACAGGAACCTGTTCATGATCAGATACAAGCACCTAGAATAAGCATCCAGACCACATCCATCCATAGACTCTGATCAAGTTCATAGATGGAGAAGTATAAAATTTAAAGCAATCAAGCACACTAGGGAAAGAAACAAACCAATCTAATTAAAGTAAAATCAACATAGAACAAAGGGTGTTCAATTTAGGGGTTTCATCTCAGCCCTAGCTGAGAGATTAGTTACCCATAAAATCCATTAAACAAATGGATAAATAAAAATAACAAGTCATAAAAGGAAAATCAAACCAATTTCTCTCTCTTGTCTTTCTTCTCTCCCTTGCTGTAGATCTGGAGCTCCTCCCTGGTTCTGAATGTTTTTCCCATGTCCAAGACTCCTTTTTTGTAGTTGCTGGAAAGCTGGATCAGTGGCAGAGTTGTAGCAGGACATGGAATGAAAATTTTCGCAGCCATGATCGGTGGGCCCCACCGAAGTGTTTTCTGGAAAATCCACCCCGTCCATTGGATTCAGGACGAAATTTCAGTCAAGAATGGGTGGTTTTGAACGTCCATTAACGCGGCCCAGAGAAGAAAACACGAAGAGATCAGTTTTGAACGTTGCAGGGCAGCCCTTTTGTGGCCTCTGTATCATCCACGTGTGTACGCATGGGAGTGGAATATCAGCATGGGTTTGTAATGCTCGAAGCCCTCTACACGATGGACGGCTTGGATCGGCCGGACAGACTACTTGTGGGGCCCACAACCATTCGCAAAAACGGCCAGCGGCCGGTCGTTCGCTGACGCTGGAAACAGGGACGCGGATTGCTGCGAAAATGGTGGGGCCCACGATGTAGTTATTTTGAGAAATCCACTCCGTCCCTTGGATCCCTCTCGAAAAACCGTTCGGGAAGGGACAGTTTTGTGGTGTCCATTGATGCGGTCCACCTGATTTCTACTCCACCGTCCAAGATGCTTTTGAACGGTTAGATTTCCATAATCGCTCCCATTTGAGATTCGGCCACCTACACGTCGATGATATCGATACTAGAGAGACAATGGACGGTCTGGATTGGTCGTTTGGACAATGAGTGGGGTCCACAACTGAAACCGAAATCAAACCGCGTTAACGCTGTTTGAAAACGGAGAATCCGTTTTTGCGCTGGAGTCGGTCGGTCTAACCGACTTTGACCGAGTCTTTTGGTCCGGTGCGGCTGCTGAGATGCACCGCTCGGTGCACACCCACCATATGTATGGGGTCCTCTTAGATGTTTACGAGCAATCCAATCCAACCATCTGTTTTATCCTCTCATATAATGTGTTGAAACCAATTTTTAGGCATATCCAGAGCACAGGCGGGCCGCAAATTGACGATTCAGGGGCTGATTTGTCTGTTGGACCACTTCTACAAAGATCTGGGAGCTAAAATTTGACGTGTACGGTTACTTTATGTCCCTCAGACCATGTATGAAGTTTCGGGCTGATCGGATGGTGGGAACCCTGTGAACTTGCATTCTAGATGGTTTTCGGGCCCGTTTGATGCGAACGGCTTGATTTCCTCGGATCCCTGGCGTGTAAATCCGTCACTATTAGTCTCTGAAGTCCGTTCCTTGCTCTGGTGACTTCGGAGCGTCATATCCACTCTTTTAATATGTTTTTTCAATCAACGCTCTTTATTTCATCCTGCAACAAAACACAGTTAAATACCGACATTAGGCGCTATCATGTACTTAAGATTAGGTAATAACTGGGGTCTAATATGCAGTATTCGACCCTGATCACAACCCCCAACCAGCATTTTGCTAGTCCCGAGCAAAACATGCGAAAAATAATTTCAGAAATAAAAGACAATTCCTGTAAATTCAAGTGACTTGTGAACTGATAGTCGAGATGTGATCATTCTACGATTCATGCATGGTGAGTGGAATTTTCTCCTGAAATGAAGTTCACTGTAAATTTCATAATCAAGTTCAAAATATTAAGCCATGAATTAGAACATCCTAAACATTGAGTTCCATTAGTGTATAGTGTATTCTCGGCTTACGATCATTAAGAGATCCAATTGTTAATTTCATGATATCATTGGTAATTAACAATGGAGTGCATGACGACTAAACCTGAAACCAACACTTGCCTTACAGATTAACCTTTCATTCTACCATTTTTTTTTCTTTATGAATAGTACGCCAAGGAGGAGAATCAAATCTGCACCTATAGGGAGCAAACCTATGGTGAAAACTTGTCGCCTAAATCTTTTCTTATGTCAACTATGAGGAATCGAATCTTCATCTATAGGGAGCAAACCAATGATGATGATATTGGACTTATTCTTTCAATTCTTCTTTATCGACTGATGCTAAAAATTTTGTTTTTTTAGGCTGGTTCCTTTCATGCTTAGTGATTACCATGTTATCAATTAATATCGAACTAAAAACTTAATGTATAAACGCGATCTGATATGTGAAATCATGGCTCAATCAATGTTTACAACTTCTAATCGTGGATTAGCAATTCAAACTTAAGTGTGAAATCTACCAGACAACCGAATCCAAGAGTCATAAATTTCTCACATTCTGAATCTTTGTAATTTCAAAATCACAACTATCCTTCAAAATCACTTTGAATTCAATAGAAATTCCAAAAAAAATTTCAAAATTTTCACAATTTTTGCTCAAGACCAAGAGAATACTGATTAGGTAACCTAATCTCCCACCCCAACCTAAAATCTACATTGTCCTCAATGTAAAAGAAATAAGCATGCAATGCACATGAGACAACGAAAAGAAAAGAGGAGTAGGGAAAGATAGTACCTGGATGGAGAATCAAGAAGCTCTCAAAAATATCAGCGTAAAAGCGAGTCAGCACAAGAGAGAAATCAGTAAAATAAAAGATCCTACCTATACTACTTTCGCAGGTGCTCTCGATTGCATTTAGTATATGCAACAAGCCTTTAAACCCCTAGGTTACCCCTAGTGGACGAGTTGTAGTCTCGTGAGGGTTTGCAGTAATGTTACCCACAAACATTGAACTAAGTAACAAGGAAAAAGAAATCAAATGAAATGCTGGGTTGCCTCCCAGGAGCGCTAAGTTTAACGTCTTCAGCCAGACAAGAACGGACCATGAATTCATTAATCTTTAAGACCAGGGTCCGCCAAAGAACTTACCTCAACACTGTGGTTAACCAATCCCAGACAAGTGATGCGAGTTCCATAAACTGTGCTATCTGAAATGAGGTAATTGACACTATCATCAAACAGTTTAAGGACTTCTGCTCGAACAACTTCTTCCATGTTAGGATCATGCTTCCTTTGTATTTTATGTGACATTTCCGCAACATGATCCTTACATACAGTGGGGCACACTCCTTGTATTTCTGCTATCTTCCGTTCAATTGCTGCCTTATATGTTCGAAGAACATTAAGCAACCTGTTCTCTTTCGCCTTCTCAGAGTTAGAAACTGTGCTGTCAGGAAGAGTCTCAGAGGGATGAAGAGGTTCCACTTTCGCTCTCCATTTTTCAGTCTCCAATATCGGAGTAGAATCGAGCAGTGCATTGACTTCGTGGATGGGACTATCTATGTCAAAATCCGTGCCATGTTGTGCTAAGCAGGTCTCAAGTGGATCTTCGAAAGATTTACGGAGGGAGTCCTGCACTAGACTCTCGATCATGTCCACTTCAAATATGTCGTCCAAATCCGCGGGTTGTTGTCCTGCATTAAAAACATTGAGTTTAATATTCATGTTACCAAATAACAACTTCATAACTCCATTCTTGCAATTTATAATAGCATTAGATGTGGCCAAAAATGGACGACCCAAAATGACTGGGATCTGACTATGAGGATTCTGGACAGGCTGAGTATCTATAACTATGAAATCCACTGGAAAATAAAATTTGTCAACCTGGATTAGCACATCTTCAATAACACCCCGGGGCACCTTGACAGATCTATCAACTAGTTGTAATGTTATTTTAGTCGGTTTCAACTCACCAAGTCCTAGCTGCTCATAAACCGAATATGGTAATAAATTGACGCTCGCCCCTAAATCAAGTAATGCCTTCCCGATTTTATGATCTCCTATGCCGCAAGAGATGGTAGGAGCTCCTGGATCCCTAAATTTAGGAGGGGTGTTATATTGAATCATGGAGCTGAGCTGCTCTGCAAGGAAGACTTTCTTATGAACATTCTGCTTACGCTTTTGAGTGCATAAATCTTTAAGAAACTTAGCGTAAGCAGGGACTTGCTTGATAGCGTCAAGCAATGAGATGTTGACTTGCACTTTTTTAAACACGTCCAGGATTTCATCAAAGTTGTTTCTTTTCTTCATTGGTGCCAGACGTTGAGGAAAAGGTGCTTTGGGCACGTAAGGTGGCACGTCAGCGGCTCTAGGAGAGTCAAAGAGTTTTTGGACTTTGGATGCATTGGTGTGTCTCTCTGCTTCACCTTGATTTGATTCATCCCTAGGTATCTCTATTTTGTTGTCAATCTGTTTGCCTGACCTAAGGGTAGTGATTGATTTGGCTTGCTCGTGATATTGCCCTTGGTTGGAATTAGAGCCAATCTCATATTGTCCCTTTGGATTAGCCACAGGTTGGCCAGGGAACTTACCCTTCTCTCTCTCACTCAATGTGGCAGCTAGTTGACCCATTTGTACTTCCAGCTTGGCAATGGATTGTGCATTTGCATGTAAGCTTTGCTGGTTGGCTAGTAAGGTTTGTTGGGTGTCTTTTTGGAATTGGAGAGAACTCTGCATAAAAAGATGGAGTGTATCCTCAAGAGATGGTTTCCTTGATTGTGCAGGCAGTTGTTGATATTGCGGAAACTGCTGAGGTTGTATAGGAGGATTTCCAGATGGTCCTCTTTATTGCGATCCTTTTGCCCAAGAAAAATTTGGATGCCTAGCCCACCCTGGGTTGTACGTGTTCGAGTAAGGATCATTCCCAGGTTTCTGAAAGGTGTTCAAAGCATGAACTTGTTCAGAGAGAATTCTGGAAATGTTGTACCAGATGGGCAAGATTGCGTAGGATGGGTAGGACTAGAACATATGGCACAAGCCTCGGCTTGAGTTGTTTGTGGAGGTCCATTATGCAACATCAGAGCATCAACCTTCTTTGTCAGGCCATCAATCTTGGCATGGAGATCTGGTGTGACTCCTATCTCATATATGCCACCTCTCTTTTGTGGTTGGGAACTTCTTTCACCTCTATCTGAATAGTCCCATTGCTGGGAGTTTTCACACAAGGTTTCAAAGAATTTCCACGCTTCGGTATCGCTCTTGGTCATGAAGGACCCTCCACTGGTGGCATCAACCATGCGACGGTTCTGGGGTGTCAGACCGTCATAAAAGTATTGCACTTGTTGCCACTTCTCAAAACCGTGGTGTGGACATTTAAGAAGCAAGTCCTTCCATCTTTCCCAGCATTCATGAAAGTGCTCTCCCTCTTTTTGTGTAAAATTAGTGATTTCTCTACGGAGAGCATTAGTTTTGTGAACAGGGAAGAACTTGTTTAAGAATTTCCTAGACAATTGGTCCCATGTAGTGATAGACCCAACTTCTAGAGAATTCAACCATGCTTTCGCCTTATCTTTCAAAGAAAAAGGAAACAAGCGTAGGCGGATCGAATCGTCTGAGAAGTTTTGGAATTTAAAGGTGGAGCAAATGTCTAGGAATTCTTTCACATGATGATATGGGTCCTCCTTGTCTAACCCATAAAAGGAAGGCAACAACTGTATGACTCCAGTCTTGAGTTCAAAGTGTGCTGCCGTGGTGGTGGGCAACACTATGCATGAAGGCGCATTGAATTGGACAGGAGCTGAATAATCTCTAAGAGTTTTAGTTCCATTCTCTTCTGCCATTTCAACTGGGATGTCTTTCAATCTTCTATGGAATGTTCTTTCTATTTCAGGATCAAAAGGTGCTAGTTCTTTATCTAGAGATCTACGTCCTAGCATAAACTAAGTAACAACCTAAGAGAAAGAAAACTAGAACTAGTAATTATGCTAAAAAAACAAGTTAAAACTATGTAAGTGAGAATGGGAAGAAAGAACCCGGAAAAGGAGATGATTGATGTTAAGAAGCTCCTCCTCACTCAGTAGCTTTCTTCCTCAATTCCTGAAAATAGAAACAAAACAAATCAGGTTTCCTAAAATAATGACAGAAAAAATCCTAAGCAACGGTTAATTTCTAAAAAAGAAAAAATAAAAAGCTAAAAAGGAAAGAAATCCTAGAATTAGAAAGTTACTAAATGTAAAAAGCTAAGTAAGTTTCTAAAAAGGAAAAAGAAATTTCTAAAACTAGAAAATTTACTTAAGAGAAAAAAAAAAAAAAAAAAAAAAAAAAAAAATCTAAATCTTAAAGTAGAAAATTTAAAAATTCACAAGAAATTCTAGAATTAGAAAATTTCTAAAAGGTAAAAACCTAAAAAATAAAAATTAGAAAAAGTAAAGAATTAGAAAGGGATTACCAAATTAGAGGTTTATCTCAGGACCCTACAAAACAGGAAAGAGGTTAATTTCTAAAATAAAGAAAAGAACTCTAAGTTAGTAAAATCCTAAGCTATGAATTATGATAAGAGAGAATCCTAAATTCAATATGGACCGAAACAGTCCCCGGCAACGGCGCCAAAAACTTGTTCACTCCCCAAGTATAGGGTTGTGATGTAGTAATAAACTCGGTAAGATCGAGGTCGAATCCCACGAGGACTGGTCGTCACAATTCAGATTCACGATTCTGCTTAACTAATTCAACAAATAAAGGATCAAATTACTAACACAAATTTATGGAAAATAACTGTTGAGAATAAGGAAGAAAATTCAATCAGAGAGAGCACTAGGACTTTCGAATCCACCCCTAATTATCCTAACCTTTGTTTTGTCCGTTAATTCACTTTAATTTAGATTGATCTAACTTATCTAGAGAAAGCACAATCTGTGTCCTTAATCGGGCATACAGATTGTCTAATTCCTTCAAGCAATGCCATGAATAACATATCCCATGTCCAAATCGGGCATATGGAATATACAGTTCAGTAAAGCACCCTGTTTCTTCCTCTACAGGAACCTGTTCATGATCAGATACACGCACCTAGAATAAGCATCCAGACCACATCCATCCATAGACTCTGATCAAGCTCATAGATGGAGAAGTATAGAATTTAAAGCAATCAAGCACACTAGGGAAAGAAACAAACCAATCTAATTAAAGTAAAATCAACATAGAACAAAGGGTGTTCAATTTAGGGGTTTCATCTCAGCCCTAGCTGAGAGATTAGTTACCCATAAAATCCATTAAACAAATGGATAAATAAAAATAACAAGTCATAAAAGGAAAATCAAACCAATTTCTCTCTCTTTCTTTCTTCTCTCCCTTGCTGTAGATCTGGAGCTCCTCCCTGGTTCTGAATGTTTTTCCCATGTCCAAGACTCCTTTTTTGTAGTTGCTGGAAAGCTGGATCAGTGGCAGAGTTGTAGCAGGACATGGAATGGAAAATTTTCGCAGCCATGATCGGTGGGCCCCACCGAAGTGTTTTTGGAAAATCCACCCCGTCCATTGGATTCAGGACGAAATTTCAGTCAAGAATGGGTGGTTTTGAACGTCCATTAACGCGGCCCAGAGAAGAAAACACGAAGAGATCAGTTTTGAACGTTGCAGGGCAGCCCTTTTGTGGCCTCTGTATCATCCACGTGTGTACGCATGGGAGTGGAATATCAGCATGGGTTTGTAGTGCTCGAAGCCCTTTACACGATGGACGGCTTGGATCGGCCGGACAGACTGCGTGTGGGGCCCACAGCCGTTTACAAAAACGGCCAGCGGCCGGTCATTCGCTGACGCTGGAAACAGGGACGCGGATTGCTGTGAAAATGGTGGGGCCCACGATGTAGTTATTTTGAGAAATCCACTCCGTCCCTTGGATCCCTCTCGAAAAACCGTTCGGGAAGGGACAGTTTCGTGGTGTCCATTGATGCGGTCCACCTGATTTCTGCTCCACCGTCCAAGATGCTTTTGAACGGTTAGATTTCCATAATCGCTCCCATTTGAGATTCGGCCACCTACACGTCGATGATATCGATACTAGAGAGACAATGGACGGTCTGGATTGGTCGTTTGGACAATGAGTGGGGTCCACAACTGAAACCGAAATCAAACCGCGTTAACGCTGTTTGAAAACGGAGAATCCGTTTTTGCGCTGGAGTCGGTCGGTCTAACCGACTTTGACCGAGTCTTTTGGTCCGGTGCGACTGCTGAGATGCACCGCTCGGTGCACTCCCACCATATGTATGGGGTCCTCTAAGATGTTTACGAGCAATCCAATCCAACCATCTGTTTTATCCCCTCATATAATGTGTTGAAACCAAATTTTAGGCATATCCAGAGCACAGGCGGGCCGCAAATTGACGATTCAGGGGCTGATTTGTCTGTTGGACCACTTCTACAAAGATCTGGGAGCTAAAAATTGACGTGTACGGTTACTTTATGTCCCTCAGACCATGTATGAAGTTTCGGGCTGATCGGATGGTGGGAACCCTGTGATCTTGCATTCTAGATGGTTTTCGGGCCCGTTTGATGCAAACGGCTTGATTTCCTCGGATCCCTGGCGTGTAAATCCGTCACTATTGGTCCTCTGAAGTCCATTCCTTGCTCTGGTGACTTCGGAGCATCAGATCCACTCTTTTAATATGTTTTTTCAATCAACGCTCTTTATTTCATCCTGCAACAAAACACAGTTAAATACCAACATTAGGCGCTTTCATGTACTTAAGATCAGGTAATAACTGGGGTCTAATATGCAGTATTCGACCCTGATCACATTGCTAGTTGTTCTGTCTTGTGCTCTGAAATTGTTTTTCACATATTTGCAGAAACATTCAATGTTGATATCAATAACACAAAGAAGCTTCTTGAGGGAGACTGTGGCCAAGTCATATGTGAAAGAGACATTCTTGAGTGAGAGCATCTCCATATTGGCGTGTACATGAGAAAGAACTATAGAACATTCAACAATTTTCATGAGAAGGAACTGCAAAACATTCAAGAATTTTCACTTCTAAAATTGGTCTCAGAGAGAGAGAGAGAGAGAGAGAGAGAGAGAGAGAGAGAGAGAGAGAGAGAGAGAACACTTTCCTAAAAAATATTTCCATTGATAGATAACCCACAGCCATGTGTTTGGATACCATCCACAGAGTGGACCTACTAGTTTAAGCTGAAACTACAGCTCCAGGAAATCCCAAAATCCAATTCAAAATATATGATGAAGCCTCACTCAAGTTAGGAGCTTACAACATAACATTCACGACATTTGGGTCATAGGTTCAATCCCACATTATCCAAAAGCAAAGAGCTAGAACATGGTAAGCTGTTGCTCATTCACCATAACATGGCATGCATGGAAGCAGTTCAAAAATCACACTGATCTGATGATCCTTTTTTTTTTCAACCACACTGATTTCAAAAATCACATTGATCTGATCTGATGATCTTAACCACCTGATTTCACGTGATGAATTTGGACTGCTGAACGTGTTCTTTCAACAGCCCATTCAATGGCATTTAACCGTTAGGATTATCTGGTACGAGTGATTTTTGGATATGCTCCATCCACAATGACACCCATGGTTTCGATTGTCTGGACCAATGTACATGTATGCCTGTATGTACAGTGGATGAGTTGCTTGCCACTGAACCACGGTCAGGTTCCCAAATCAAAATACAACTTTATCATGAAAATCAAAGGAAAAATCATTAGAGACCAAAATCATGGAAAATCACCAAAACCCATTGCAAAATCTGCAGCAAAACACTCAAACAGATCAACGGCCTCTCACAAATAACCTATAGCAACCATTCCCAGGCTAATCAGCTTTTGGGCTTGCCAGGCCTTGGGTTTAGTTCTTGAAGACCAAGACTATCTGTATTCAATAGGGGAAAACAACAAATTAAAGCAAGAACAAAATCGATCGATATAATATTTAGGGTTTTTAGGGGAAGGATGTTGAGGGTCAAATATTGCATATCAGACCCTAATTACTGCCTAGATTTACAAACACAATAATGTTTAATGCCTTATTTTAACTGTGTATGTGATGCAAGGTGGAATTACGAACGTAGACTGAAAAGGATACTAAAAGCATGGATTTGACGCTCTGAAATCACCACAACAAGGGACGGACTCCAGAGGACCGATATTGAAGAATTTACACACCAAGGATCCGAGAAAATCAAGTTGTTCAAGTTAAAGAGGCCTGAAATTAGTGCAGAATGCAGGATCACATGGTTTCCGCCATTAGATTGACTCGAAACTTCATACATGTGATGGGGGCCGTAAATTAACCGTACATATTAAATTTCAGTCATTGAAGATCTCAGGAAGTGGTCCAACGGACAGATCAGCCCATTAATCTCCAATTTTGGGCCCACCTGATATTTGGAACTGTCTCAACTTTGTTATTGACGGCTTAAATGATATGGCAGAATGTATGGACGAAGCAGATCTTGTACATACATCACGATGGACCTCACATGTCCAGTGCGTGTACACCATGTACATGGCACTGGCCGAGCACCGAACCGGCTGAGGCGGGTCTGCGCCTGCTGACCTGCATCTTCCTCAAAACGGAAATATCCGTTTTCAGCATTCGTGTAACGGACGGGCTCTGTCCGTTTTGCGGAAGACGGTGGGCCACCTTCATGGACCATATGCCCAATCCAAGCCGTCCATCATGTAGCCTGAATGAATCCGTCCGAACCCATGAGAATTCAGGACAAACGGTGATCAGGTGAGCTGCCAAGGTTCAGCCAAAGTTAGGCTCTACACTGCTACGTTGCAGTGAAGCTGACTGTTTGAAAGACGTAGCTGACACCATCGAGACTCCTTTGGACGATCCAAGTCGACCATCATGAAAAGGGTCCACCAACGATCAAAATCTTGGGAAGATTATATGTTGGGGTGCATGTACAGACACACGATTCTCAGCCAAAGGAGAGCCTCTGCAGTATGAAATTAAAGGACCAACAGCAGTCTAGAGGAGTTGTGGGCCACTGTGAGTGGATGTCCAGAAATTCCACACCGTCCATCTGATAGGTCACTCAGAACCGTCTAAAGGGATGGTTTCCCTTTTAGATTTGCAACGTTTAACACGCATGAATCCAGGAAACTTCCGTCCGTTCCGGTTACACAACTGGCAGCAAATGTGGCTGGCTGCGTAGCTGGCATCACACGCAAGTTAACGTAGAGGGAATTCGCGGAAGCAGTACTCGTCAATCTTGGTGGGACAGGAATCAGTAAGTAACGATCCAAACTATTCAAGAGAATGGTTCGAACGCAAGAAACACTTGGAACCAGATTGTTATTTAAAAAAAAAAAAAAAAAAAAACAGAGACTCAGCTGCTGTTTGAGCATCGTATTTTGTGACTATCAGAGACAGAAATCTGACCCATCAGAGGATCAACTTATGGCTAACAACGTGAATGGTGCGGATTGAAAGATCACTTGCTGATGAACAAGGAAAACATGCAGTGTTTGGCTGACGGAAGGGCTATGCAAACAAGGCTACGTGAGTTGCTATTACAGGGAATTCATTGCCTATTGCTGGGAGGACTTCTCTCCACCGACCGGACAGCTGTGCTATAAAGGGAAGGAGTGAAGGAAAGATAAAGAATCATCTCACGATAGAGAGGAGAAAAACATAGAGAGAGAGAGAGAGAGGGAAATTCATTGTTGAAATTCTTATTTTTATTTATGTATGATCTAGCCAACATGGTTGGCTAAACCTCTTAGCTAGGGCTAAGAGGTGAAGCTTGTAGCGAGATGGGAGGATTCTGCGGCTTGGATTATGCCCATTGAACTCGTTTTGATCGGTTTGATTTTAAGGAAGATTTTAGTTTTTTTTTTATGATTTAGTGTGACTGATATTACATTAGATCTGTGATAGCTTGAGTTTTCCTTTTCCTTCTTCTGATTATGGGGTTAGGAAGCCCTGTTGTTCACCATCGTCTCCTAGGCATGGTTGGATGACGGAATCCTTCCTAACATTCATACGTCTTTTGATTGGTTGTAGTTTGGTTTGAGTTATGTTGTTTACCTTGTCTCATAGGCATGAATTTGTGATAGAATCATATATAATTCTTCTACCTTTCATCTATTTAAAGACTAAATCAAAAGGAAGTTCACATTAATTTTCAGGTTATATCTTCCAACTGGATGAAGATGGGACTCGAAGTCCAGTTGAGCTCATGAATCGACCATAGATCTCCCTAATATCTACAAGTGGATCCTCTGAATCCCTAGTTTCCTACCTTTAAATTTCACAAATTTTAGATACATATTTTACCATTATTCCTCAAATTCACTTGATTTAGATTGCATCTTATTCTAATTCTAGATCTGATTATTTTCAGATAACGTACAGGTTTCAATCCCTGTGGATTCGACCTCGGTCTTACCGAGTTTTTACTACATCACAACCCTATACTTGGGGAGTGAACAAGTTTTTGGCGTCGTTGCGGGGATTGACGGCTACGTTTCCTGAAGATAACTGGTTTTAGGATTAGTTTGAGATTAGGACCTTTTTGATTCTTAGGTTTTATTTTTAGAATTTCCTAATTCAGGTTTTTCTTAAATTTTTAGAAATTTTATATTTAAAATAACTTTCTATTTTTTTTAGATGGTTTTCCCTTTTTAGAAACTAACCCAACTTTCTTATTTTGTAGGATTCTGAGATAGGTTTCTAAATTGGTAATTTCTCTTTCCTTGCTATTTCTAGATTAGGATTCCTTTTTAGCAAGTTTCTAATTCTAACTCTTTTAGAATTTAATTTTGTTTCCTATTTTATTTTTAGAAACTTTCTATTTAAAGACTTTCTATTTAGAAACTAACTTTCCTGTTTTGTAGGCCTTTCAGAAATTTCTAATTCGGTAAGATCTTTCTAAATTCTACTTTCTATTTTTAGAATTTCCGTTACTAACTTACTTTCTAGTTTAAGAACTTTCCTCTTTTGTTTTAGAAATTTTATAC
Source organism: Magnolia officinalis (assembly GCA_021015155.1). Classification (NCBI taxonomy): domain Eukaryota; kingdom Viridiplantae; phylum Streptophyta; class Magnoliopsida; order Magnoliales; family Magnoliaceae; genus Magnolia; species Magnolia officinalis. The sequence goes on along the minus strand of JAJHSJ010000002.1, from coordinate 19,311,890 downwards.
TCTCTTAGGAATTTCTCTTTTTCTAAATTAGAAACTAGTTTACTGCTATTTCTCTTCTTAGGATTTTCTAATTTTAGGTTAGAATTTCTCTACTTTCTATTTTTAGAACTTTTCTATTTGTAGGCTTTCATTTATTTTAGAAATTCTTTCCTTTTTAGAAACTCACATTACTTTCTATTTTAGGATTAGGATTTCTAATTTAGAACTTTCTAACTCTAGGTTTATGACCTTCCTCTTTTGTTTTTAGAAACTAGGTTAGTTATTTTCCTTTTTAGAGACTCTTTCTAATTTTAGAAACTAACTCTTTTTTTCTTTATTTTTAGAAACTTTCTAATTCTAGGTTTAGGAAACTTTCCTTTTCTAGAAACTAACTTTGTTTCCACCTTAGAATTTTCTAACTTTAGAATTTCTATTTTTAGGAACTAATCTTTTTTTTTTGGTTTCTTTTTTGAAGGTTCTTAATTTAGGGACTCCAATTTGGTAACTTCCTTCCAACCCTCTCTTTCTTTTTAGATTTTTATTTCCCTTCTTAGGATTAAGTTTAGAATTTGATTGAGGGCTGTGAGTGTTTCATGCCCAAGTGGGCTCGTGACAACACTCGACGTCTCTTGACTGAAGGAGGATTAGTTGAGGGGTTAACTGTACATCGCAGGACTAGACACCGCTCGAATTCCCCTGAGTTAATTGAGGATATGGCTGGAAGTCAACCTTGTCTACCCCAACCTAGGGTAGAAGAAGTCCAGGATGAGAATGAGGTGCATCAAGCACCCCCGCCTCGTACCTTACGAGATTACTTACAACCGGCAGGGGTGAGTACGCCCTCATGCATGGTTTTTCAGGAGAATGCAGGACATATGGATATCAAGCCAGGGGTGATCCAACTCCTTCCTAAATTTCATGGGCTTGAGTCAGAGAATCCATATCTACATCTGAAAGAGTTCGATGAAATCATGACTACCCTATACTTTCCTAACGTGTCTGATGACACAGTTAGGTTAAAACTCTTTCCCTTTTCTTTGAAAGAGAAAGCCAAGACGTGGTTACATTCATTACGTCCTCAATCTATTGGCAGATGGAATGACATGACAAGGGAGTTCATTAAAAAGTTTTTTCCATATCATAAGACGAACACCCTTAGGAAGTCGATCATGAACTTCGCCCAAAGGGAAGATGAAACATTCTTCCAATGTTGGGAGCGGTTCAAAGATCTTGTCAGTTCATGCCCACAACATGATTTTGAAACGTGGCGCATCACGAATTTTTTCTATGATGGACTGACATTTCCCATGCGCCAATTAGTTGAGACAATGTGTAATGGGGAGTTTATGAATAAAAGTGTCGATGAGGTGTGGGACTACTTTGATAAACTTGCTGAGAACACACAAACATGGGACATCTCCCCTAGACCGAGTACTACGCCTAGGCCGACTCATTCCAAAGAAAAAGGTGGAATGTACCTCCTGAAAGAGGATGATGATATTAACGCCAAGGTAGCTAATCTCACTCGAAAACTCGAGGCCATGGAATTAAAGAAGGATAAGGCCAAGAAAATTGTTTGTAGTATTTGTGGTTGCAACATTCACACTACTGAGAATTGCCCAACTATATCTGCCTTTCAAGAGGTATTGAATGAGCAATCCAATGCTGTAAGCAATTACCAAAGACCTTTTAGTGGGCCCACCTCTAACACATACAATCCTGGCTGGAGAAACCATCCAAACTTCAGTTGGAGGAATGGACAAACCGCTACACCTCAAGGTTTCCTAAATCAAAATCCAACTCAAGAGAAACCTCAAGAGGATCCGGTTCTGAAACATTTTCAAAAGCAAGAGCTTTTCAATCAGGGTATGCTACAGGCCTTTCAAGACCTTACAAAAGCAATACAAGGACTTAAGGCTGAAAATGCGATTGGGAACAAGGAGAGCTTCCCAGCTCAACCTCTTCCCAATCCTAAATCGCAATATGAAATTAGCGACCAAAGCTCTTCAAATCAGATGGAGCAAGCTAAATCCATCACCACTCTTAGGAGTGGAAAAATCATTGACAAAACCATTCCGGTTAGGGCTGAAAAGTCTAAGGACCCGGAAGTGGATAAAGAAGATGGATCTAGCCATGCCCCACCAGAGTTAGAACCGGAACCTCAAGGAAAGTCGGTTGCTCCATTTCCCCAACGGTTGGTTGCACTAAAACCTCTCTCTAACTTTCAGGATATCCTAGAGGTGTTGAAACAAGTGAAGATCAACATTCCTCTACTTGATGCCGTGAAACAAATACCTTCCTATGCCAAATTCTTGAAAGACTTATGTACGACCAAAAGACGGCAAAATATTCAAAAGAAAATCTTCCTGACTGAGAAAGTGAGTGCCATCCTAAAGCATGATGTGCCGCAAAAATTCAAAGACCCCGGTAGCCCAACCATATCATGTGTAATTGGGGACTATCGAATTGATCACGCACTTCTTGACTTAGGAGCGAGCGTTAATCTTATTCCCTACTCGGTATACAAACAGTTGCGTTTAGGTGAATTAAAACCCACCTTAACCACACTACAACTTGCTGATCGCTCTGTTCGTGTACCAAGAGGAATAATTGAGGATGTGTTGGTCCAGGTTGATCGATTTTACTACCCAGTAGATTTCATCATCCTGGATACCAAACCCATCAACAATACAAGCACTCAGATTCCCGTCAACTGTTTGTATACCGAGTAGGGAATAAGATTAACGCTCTGTTCGTGTACCAAGAGGAATAATTGAGGATGTGTTGGTCCAGGTTGATCGATTTTACTACCCAGTAGATTTCATCATCCTGGATACCGAACCCATTAACAATACAAGCACTCAGATTTCCGTCATTCTTGGTCGCCCATTCCTTGCCACTTCAAACGCAATTATCAATTGCAGGAATGGTGTTATGAGTATGTCTTTCGGGAATATGACATTAGAAATGAATATCTTTTTCAACACTGGCAGATGGGTAGAGGAAGATGATATCCACGATATTAACATGATCGATACTTTCGTGGAAGATAGGACACCCCTTACCTTATCCTCTGATCCTCTAGAGACGTGCCTGGCCCACTCCCATGAGTTTGATGATGACATAATTAGGGAGACGTGTGCCATGCTTGATGCGGTACCGGTACCTGAAGTTAACCGGTGGAGGCCTCAATTTGAAAAGTTACCCCACACTGATGAACTGCCTCTACAGTCTAACCTCAAGCCACCGAAGCTTGACCTAAAACCTTTGCCCTCTGATTTAAAATATGCATACTTAGGTCAAGATGAGACATACCCGGTGGTGATTTCTGCCCACCTTGAGAAAGAACAAGAGAGTATGCTCATATCTACTCTCCTGGAACATAAGGGAGCCCTTGGATGGACAACCGCGGACCTTAAGGGAATCGACCCCTCGATTTGTACTCACCGCATATATCTTGAGGATAATGCGAAGACAGCTCGACAACCACAACGTAGACTAAATCCAAGCATGAAGGAAGTGGTTAAGGCCGAGGTTCTTAAACTATTGGATGTGGGTATCATATACCCTATATCTGATAGTCAATGGGTGAGCCCAACTCAGGTGGTTCCTAAGAAGTCCGGGATCACCATCGTAGCCAATGCCAAAAATGAACTCGTGCCAACTAGAGTCATTACTGGTTGGAGGATGTGCATTGACTACAGGAAATTAAATACCGTCACGAGGAAAGACCACTTTCCTTTGCCCTTCATCGATCAGATCTTGGAAAGGTTAGCTGGTCATTCCTATTACTGTTTCCTTGACGGGTATTCGGGCTACAATCAGATAGAGATCGCCCCTGAAGACCAAGAGAAGACTACGTTTACATGTCCCTACGGCACCTTTGCTTACCGAAGGATGCCGTTTGGACTATGTAATGCTCCTGCCACATTCCAGCGATGTATGATGAGCATATTTTCTGACATGGTGGGGCAATATTTAGAGGTCTTCATGGACGATTTCTCTGTCTTCGGTCCATCTTTCAGCGAGTGATTGGAAAGTCTTAAATGTGTGCTGAAAAGATGTGAAGAAAAGAACTTGGTACTTAATTGGGAGAAGTGCCTTTTCATGGTTCAAAGGGAATTGTCCTTGGACATATTATTTCATCCAAAGGAATCGAGGTAGATAAGGCAAAGATCGATCTTATCTCTAACCTACCTCCACCCAAGAACATAAGGGACGTGCGATCCTTCTTAGGACACGCCAGGTTTTACAGAAGATTCATAAAGGACTTTAGTCTCATCTCTCGTCCTCTATGTAATCTACTTCAAAAGGATGCACCATACGAGTGGACTGAACCATGTCAAGAAGCTTTCACTAAGCTTAAGGGCATATTGACTAGTGCACCTATCATACAGCCACCTAACTGGAGCATTCCTTTTGAACTTATGTGCGACGCGTCTGATTATGCTCTTGGGGCAGTTTTAGGCCAAAGAAAAGATAAGAAACCCTACGTTATTCATTACGCAAGTAAGACTCTAAATCCTGCCCAAGTGAACTACTCGACTACGGAAAAGGAACTCTTAGCCGTAGTGTTCGCCTTGGACAAATTTAGGTCCTACTTGATTGGATCCAAGATCATTATTTACACTGATCACGCAGCGCTTAAGTATCTTCTGTCTAAGAATGATGCTAAGCCCCGCCTGATACGATGGATCCTCCTATTCCAGGAATTTGACCTAGAGATAAAAGATAAAAAGGGAGTAGAGAACGTAGTGGCTGACCATCTTTCTCGCCTTAATCCCTCTGATTCCTTTGAGATGACACAGATTAATGACATGTTTCCTGACGAACAATTATTCAGAGTCTCCCATTCGCCTTGGTTCGCTGATATCGCTAATTATCTTGCCACAGGTTCCATACCGCCACATTGGACTGCGCAAGATAAGAAGAAATTTTTTACCGAGGTGCGCAAATTCTTCTGGGATGATCCATACTTGTTTAAATATTGTCCAGACCAAATCTTGAGGAGATGTGTGCCAGACAATGAGCATCAGAGTGTCATCTCCTTCTGTCACTCACAGGCCTGTGGTGGTCACTTTTCTGCAAAAAAGACCACGGCCAAAATTCTGCAGTGTGGCTTCTATTGGCCCACTATGTTCAGGGACACTCATGAGTTTTGCAAAGCTTGTGAGCGTTGTCAGACACTGGGAGCATTATCCCGTCGAAATATGATGCCCTTGAATCTCATTCTTATCATAGAGGCATTTGATTGCTGGGGCATCGATTTCATGGGGCCATTCCCCCAATCTTTTGGAAATTTGTATATTTTGCTTGCTGTAGACTATGTCACTAAATGGGTCGAAGCAATTCCGTGTCGAACTAATGACCATCGCACGGTCATTAAATTCCTGAAAGAAAACATCCTTTCCCGATTCGGAACACCTCGAGCCATCATTAGTGATGGGGGCTCACACTTTTGTAATAGACCATTTGAGAGTTTAATGAAGAAATACGGTATCTCTCATAAGGTGAGCACCCCATACCATCCACAGACAAGTGGACAAGTTGAGATTTCCAATAGGGAGATCAAACACATTTTGGAGAAAACGGTTAACCCTGACCGTAAGGATTGGTCAATTCGATTGACCGATGCCTTATGGGCATATCGTACTGCTTTTAAAACCCCTATTGGAATGTCTCCCTTTAGACTCGTTTATGGGAAGGCTTGTCACTTGCCTGTGGAGTTGGAACATAGAGCTTACTGGGCGATCAAAAATCTAAATTTCAATCTGAACAACGCTGGCTCGCTACGCAAACTTCAATTAAATAAACTTAAAGAAATCTGAAACGACACGTATGAGAACTCGAGAATTTACAAGGACAGGATGAAGGCGTTTCATGGCCAACACATTCTACGAAAATCATTCGCACCAGGTCAGAAAGTCCTTTTGTATAATTCTCGATTACATCTCTTTCCGGGTAAGCTTCGATCTCGTTGGACCGGTCCTTACATTGTCGTTACTGCATATCCTCATGAGGCCGTCGAGATAAGAGACCCCGACAATGGCAAGGAGTTTAAAGTAAATGGACATCGCTTAAAGCCATTTGTCGAGAAATTTGATTCAGAGGACATGTCCATGCCTCTGACTGATCCTGTTTACCAGGAATGATCTCCTAGTCTGATGGAGGTATAGGTAGGTTTCCTGTTTTCTTAGGATTAGGGTAGTTTCTTTAGTCTGGCTGAAGACGTTAAACTTAGCGCTCCTGGGAGGCAACCCAGCTTTTGATTCCATAATTAGTTAATTCAATGTTTGTGGGTAACATTGCTGCAAACCCTCACGAGACTACAACTCGTCCACTAGGGGCAACCTAGGGGTTTAAAGGCTTATTGCATACGCTAAATGCAATCGAGAGCACCTGCGAAAGTGGTATAGGTAAAATTTTATTTTTATTATTTTGTTTTGCTTTCTCTCTTAGGCTGACTTGCTTTCATGTTAATACCTTTATGGAAAAGCCCCTTGATTCTTTCGTCCAGGTACTATCCCCCCATCACTTCTCATTTACTTTCGTTGTCCTATGTGCATTGCATGCTTATACCTTTTACATTGAGGACAATGTAGATTTTAGGTTGGGGGTGAGAGATTAGGTAACCTAATCAGTATTTTTCTTAGTCTTGAGCAAAATTTGTAAAAATTTTTAAAATTTTTCTGGAAATTCTTGTGAATTCGATGTGATTTTTTTTATAGCCATGAAGAGCACTAAGCATTTCAAGATACGTGATGTTGGTAAATTATGACTCTTGGATTCAGTGTCTGTTAGATTTCACAGTTAAGTTTGAATTATTAATCCATGATTAGAAGTTTTAAACATTGATTGAGCCATGATTTCACATATCACACCTCGCTTACACATTAAGGTTCCGGTCCGATATTGAATGATTAACTTGGTAATCACTAAGCGTGAAAGGAACCAGCTTGAAAAATAAATTTTAGCATCAGTTTAAAAAAAAGAATTGAAAGGGTAAGTCGAATAATCTTTACCATAGGTTTGCTCCCTATAGGTGTAGATTCGTTTCCCCATGGTTGACATGTGAAAAAAAAAAAGTTAGGCAGCAAGTTTTCACCATGGGTTTGCTCCCTATAGGTGAGGATTTGATCCCTCTCATTGACGTCATATTCATAAAGAAAATCAAAAGATAGAAGAATGAAAAGATGATTTGTGAGGCAAGTTTTGATTTAGGTGGCTGTCCTGAATGCTCTCGTTGGTTACCAATCATATGGTTACCAATCATATCATAAAATAACTAATCGAATCTTAATGTTGATAAGCCGAAATTATACTATACAATCATGGATCCTAATGTTTAAAATTTTTCTGATGGATGGACTATTACGTTGAACTTACCGTGCGCTTAATTCCAGGAGGAAGTAATGCCCAATCTGCATGCCTCTTAGAATTCTCATATTTAGATTGCTTTTCTAAAATCACTCGAGTTATTGAGAATTGCCCTGTAACTCTCAACTTATTTTTCGCATATTTTGCTCGGGACTAGCAAAATGCTGGTTGGGGGTTGTGTTGAGGGTCAAATATTGCATATCAGACCCTGATTACTGCCTAGATTTACAAACACAATAATGTTTAATGCCTTATTTTAACTGTGTATGTGATGCAAGGTGGAATTACGAACGTAGACTGAAGAAGGATACTAAAAGCGTGGATTTGACGCTCTGAAATCACCACAGCAAGGGACGGACTCCAGAGGACCGATATTGAAGAATTTACACACCAAGGATCCGAGAAAATCAAGCTGTTCACGTTAAAGAGGCCTGAAATTGGTGCAGAATGCAGGATCACATGGTTCCCGCCATCAGATTGACTCGAAACTTCATACATGTGATGGGGGCCGTAAATTAACCATACATATTAAATTTCAGTCATTGAAGATCTCAGGAAGTGGTCCAACGGACAGATCAGCCCATTAATCTCCAATTTTGGGCCCACCTGATATTTGGAACTATCTCAACTTTGTTATTGACAGATTAAATGATATGGCAGAATGTATGGACGGAGCAGATCTTGTACATACATCACGATGGACCTCACATGTCCAGTGCATGTACACCATGTACACGGCACTGGCCGAGCACCGAACCGGCTGAGGCGGGTCAGCGCCTGCTGACCCGCATCTTCCTCAAAACGGAAATATCCATTTTCAGCATTCGTGTAACGGACGGGCTCTATCCGTTTTGCGGAAGACGGTGGGCCACCTTCATGGACCATATGCCCAATCCAAGCCGTCCATCATGTAGCCTGAATGAATCCGTCCGAACCCATGAGAATTCAGGACAAACGGTGATCAGGTGAGCTGCAAAGGTTCAGCCAAAGTTAGGCTCTGCACTGCTACATTGCAGTGTAGCTGACTGTTTGAAAGACGTAGCCGACACCATCGAGACTCCTTTGGACGATCCAAGCCGTCCATCATGAAAAGGGTCCACCAACGATCAAAATCCTGGGAAGATTATATGTTGGGGTGCATGTACATACACACGGTTCTCAGCCAAAGGAGAGCCTCTGCAGTATGAAATTAAAAGACCAACAACAGTCTAGAGGAGTTGTGGGCCACTGTGAGTGGATGTCCAGAAATTCCACACCGTCCATCTGATAGGTCACTCAGAACCGTCTAAAGGGATGGTTTCCCTTTTAGATTTGCAGCGTTTAACACGCATGAATCCAGGAAACTTCCGTCCGTTCCGGTTACACAACTGGCAGCGAATGTGGCTAGCTGCGTAGCTGGCATCACACGCAAGTTAACGTAAAGGGAATTCGCGGAAGCAGTACTCGTCAATCTTGGTGGGACAGGAATCAGTAAGTAATGATCCAAACCGTTCAAGAGAATGGTTCGAACGCAAGAAACACTTGGAACCAGATTGTTATTTAAAAAAAAAAAAAGAAAAAAAAAACAGAGACTCGGCTGCTGTTTGAGCACCGTATTTTGTAACCATCAGAGACAGAAATCTGACCCATCAGAGGATCAACTTATGGCTAACAACGTGAATGGTGCGGATTGAAAGATCACTTGCTGATGAACAAGGAAAACATGCAGTGTTTGGCTGACGGAAGGGCTATGCAAACAAGGCTACGTGAGTTGCTATTACAGGGAATTCATTGCCTATTGCTGGGAGGACTTCTCTCCACCGACCGGACAGCTGTGCTATAAAGGGAAGGAGTGAAGGAAAGATAAAGAATCATCTCACGACAGAGAGGAGAAAAACGTAAAGAGAGAGAGAGAGAGAGAGAGGGAAATTCATTGTTGAAATTCTTATTTTTATTTATGTATGATCTAGCCAACATGGTTGGCTAAACCTCTTAGCTAGGGCTAAGAGGTGAAGCTTGTAGCGAGATGGGAGGATTCTGCGGCTTGGATTATGCCCGTTGAACTCGTTTTGATCGGCTTGATTTTAAGGAAGATTTTAGTTTTTTTTATGATTTAGTGTGACTAATATTACATTAGATCTGTGATGGCTTGAGTTTTCCTTTTCCTTCTTCTGATTATGGGGTTAGGAAGCCCTGTTGTTCACCATCGTCTCCTAGGCATGGTTGGATGACGGAATCCTTCCTAACATTCATACGTCTTTTGATTGGTTGTAGTTTGGTTTGAGTTCTGTTGTTTACCTTGTCTCATAGGCATGGATTTGTGATAGAATCATATCTAATTATTCTACCTTTCATCTATTTGAAGACTAAATCAAAAGGAAGTTCACATTGATTTTCAGGTTATATCTTCCAACTGGATGAAGATGGGACTCGAAGTCCAGTTGAGCTCATGAATCGACCATAGATCTCCCTAATATCTACAAGTGGATCCTCTGAATCCCTAGTTTCCTACCTTTAAATTTCACAAATTTTAGATACATATTTTACCATTATTCCTCAAATTCACTTGATTTAGATTGCATCTTATTCTAGTTCTAGATCTGATTATTTTTAGATAACGTACAGGTTTCAATCCCTGTGGATTCGACCTCGTTCTTACTGAGTTTTTACTACATCACAACCCTATACTTGGGAAGTGAACAAAGGACTTAACTCAAACAAACCGAGATCTTGTGGAGACTCCCCGGCAACGCACGAGCTAGAACGAGAAAACCCTAGGTAGGAGGGAGGGGGAGATCATGTTGGTCGAAGGCCAGTGGGGCCCACTCGTGAGCAATCACTAGTGGGTGGGTCCCATTTGGTTTGACTCTTTCCGCTGCGTTCTTTCTTTTCTGTTGAAATTTAAAATTCATATTTGAATTTGATTTTGGATAGGAGGTTGGGAAAAGACCGGATAATGTGGTCTCATCCCATCTCTTTCCTTTCCTATAAAAAGGAATACGCCCTCTCTCGTAAAGTTAATAAGAAACATCGAGGGTATACAGAGAGAGATAGTACGCAGCATAGTCTATCCATGTTAAGCTTGTCCTTGGAACGATCTGATCCATAGATCGCTATCCGGGACCACTATATACCGTAGGATCAGAAGTGTGAACAGTTCAATCTGTTCCAGTAGTAGATAGATGGGCCATTGGAGCATCAATCTTCAGCTTTGTGAGGGTCCCAATTATCGTGTAGACCGTCAGATCTTGAGGGCTCATCTTCCGCATTTTTCAACAGTGGTATCAGAGCGAATTAACGGCGGATCTCCGATAATATTCATCTAAAAAGGTAAGTAGCCCATCCTTTCTTTTTGGATTGGAATCCATGTGTATGGTGGATTAGATTTTGTTTACACGTATGCCATGTGCATGTAAGCCTGATTATGATGGACCAAGGTGATCATGTAGACCTTTATGATTCCATGCACCTTATATACACCATATTATTGGTTTATGGAATGGTCCACCGCCCACATGTTGTACCCCATGCGTGTACAAAATATCCACCAACAATAATTGTTGTATTGAACTACACCACTGAAACATAGTTGTTAGTGACGAATCTCTCCATACTCATATTGACATGTCGCGCACTCAGAAATATAGTTGCTGTACATATGTTGGCTTCTGTGCACATGTGTTGTTCAAGTTTGGATGGATTGGATCATTAGATCAATGTAATTTTTTTTATAATGAATATCATTGATTGTGATATAGATCGAATGATCGGTCCAGATCTATCATTAATGGTTTGGATTATTGAATGTTGAGACCCACTTATTAGAACATGTGCAGAAATCGTGCTCCGTATCCATGTTCAAAAAGGATTACACCTCTCCCCAACTAGTAGATGACATTAGCATCCACATGTTGGCAGACATGTGTACATAATCTACAAATTGTACACGTGATGTACACGTGTGCCATATTGTACACGTGTGATTGTACATGTGATGTACACGTGTGCCATATTTGTACACGTGATGTACACGTGTGCCATATGTACATGTAATTGTACATGTGTGATGTACATGTGATGTACATGTATGATCTACAATCTGTACACGTATGATCTACAATATGTACACGTGTGATGTACATGTGATTTTACACGTATGATCTACAATCTGTACACGTGCTAACACATGATTACTATTCACGTGATTGCTGCACATGTGGGATTTCTGTACATGTGTATACAGTGACGTATGCACATGTGTGATTTCTGCACATGTGTATACAGTGACGTATGCACATGTGTGATTTCTGCACATGTGTATACAGTGAAAACATATACTGTACATGTGTGATTTCTATTCATCTAATGATTACTGTACACGTGTACACACCAAGTTTGTGTATATAAGTATTTCTAACGTGTTGCAGTACACGTGATTGTTGTAACATAATCTTGATATGAAAACAGTGATCTTGTTGACGTGTACGTGTAATCTGTACATGTAATTTGTACATGTACATGTAATCTGTATACATTTACTGTTTCTACGGTACACGTGTTGTGGTTTTATACATGTTTCCAATATGTTAGTGATGTACATGTTTACTCATGTAGCAATATGGTTTAATGCAACACGTTTACTGTTTCTACTATACACATTTACTGTACAAGTTTACTGTTTCTACTGTGCATATGTTGTGGTGTACACGTATTGTGGTGTTACTGTACACGTGTTGTGATGTTTGTTCACTCCCCAAGTATAGGGTTGTGATGTAGTAATAATCTCGGTAAGACCGAGGTCGAATCCACAGGGACTGAAACCTGTACGTAGTCTGAAACTAACTAGAACTAGAACTAGACTAAGATGAATTCTAAATCAAATAACAATGAGAAATAATTGTGAAATAATTAATCTAAAACTTTAAGAAATTCAGAGGAAGGAAACTAGGGATTCAGAGGATCCACTTGTAGAGATCAGGGAGAACTACTCTTGATTCATGAAATCAACTGAACTGCCATTGATATAGTTTTCAAGAGATGAAGGGTATATGAATTAGAATGGATTCCATCACCACACCATGCCCAAGAGACGATGGTAAACAACAGAATTAAACTAATTACCAACCAATCAACATGCCATGAAGGTTAGGAAGGGTACCGACATCCAACCATGCCCAGGAGACGATGGTGAACAACAGGGCTTCCTGACGTCATAAACATAAAAGGAAAAAGGAAATACTCAAGCCATTGCAAATCTATTGTAATTTCAGTCACAACAAATCATTAACAACTAAAGTATTCCTTAATTATAAACTAAATCAAAGTCATTCAAACATAAATCAAGCCGTAGAATCTCCACATCACACCACAAGCTTCACCTCTTAGCCCTAGCTAAGAGGTTCAGCCAACCATGAAGGGCTGAATCTCTTAGACAAAGTAAAAATAAAAATAGAAGAAAAGAAAAGAAAAGAACTGCTGGTGCTCCACGTCTAGCCACCTGCTCCAAGCTCTCCCACGTCCAGATGCTCCCTCTCTCTCTTCACCTCTTCTTTTATAGGCAGCAAAGAGTCAGATGGATGGGAGTCGAGATCATGCTGGAGTCGGAGATCCGACTCTCTTTACACTGCAGGTGTTGCAAGAAAAATCTTTCGCAGCAAGGCAACACACCCGCGTAAGCAATTTACGCTGTTCTGATGGTGGGGCCCAGTATCGAGATTTCCTGGGAAATCCAATCCATTCATTGGATTCCTCTTGAAATTTTAGTAAAATAGGATGATTTTTGGAGCGAATTTGGTGTGGCCCACAGGATTTCTCTTCCGCCGTTCAACTCGTGTTTGAACGGTTGAAAAACCATCCTCCACTGTAGTCTGAAATTCTGCCACCTAGGCAGTGATGAGAAGTCTGTTAGGAAGCCAATGGATGGTTCAGATCACGTCCATGATGTCCGTTGGTGGCCCAGAAGATCGGTCCGCAGGCTCTGTCTGCGAACAGAGCTCGTGCCGATCCTCCGCTGGTGATTGGTGGGACCCAGGATCAAATTTAATCAGAAATCCACACCGTCCATTGAACTCCTGACGGAAAAACCGTTAGGGAATGACGAGATTTATTTGATGTTGGTGTGGCCCACGAAATCATTTACTCCACCGTCCATCTTGCTTTTAACGGCTGGAAAATTACGGACGCCTAATCGGGACAAAAGGGCACCTAGGAGTTGGTCTTGAACGTCTCCTGAGACAATTGAACGGTCCAGATCATCGAAACAGGTGAAGAGTGGGGCCCACAATGATCGTCCGGTGAAAACGGCGTCAGACGCTGTTTGAATTCTGGTTGTAGTCGGGTCAGCCTAATTTTGACTGGGCTGGCCGTCCGATGCGGCGCGGCTAGTGTGCATGCTATGCACATGCATTGCAGGTGTGGATCCCTCGGTGATGTATTCGAGAGATCCGTTCTGTCCAAATGTTTTGTCGCCCCATTTAAGGGGTTGAAACCAAATTCGGAGCATATCCAAATATCAGGCGGGCCCCAAATCGAGTATTTATGGGCTGATCTGTCTTTTGGGTGACTTCCACAGGGATCCAACAGATGAAATTCAACGTGTACGGTTACTTTATGTCCCTCAGACCATGTATGAAGTTTCGGGCCAATCGGATGGTGAAAACCCTGTGATCTTGCATTCTGGCTGACTTTTAGGCCACTTGAGCTTCAGTTTCTCAATTTTCTTGGATATCTGACGTGTACGTCCATTGATCTTGGTCCCCTGGAGTCCGTCCCTTGGTTTTGTGAAATCTGAGCATTAAATTTCGGCTTTTAGCATCTTTTTCAGTTCACGCTGGCAAATGTACCTTGCATCACAAATACGGTTAAAATAGGGCATTAAATAGTATCATGTTCGTAAATCCAAGCAATAGTTGGGGTCTGATATGCAATATTTGACCCTCAACAGTGTTACTATACACGTGTATGGTGTTACTGTACACGTGGTGGCTGATGTACACGTGCAGTTACTATGTTGAGTTTTGTTAATTCCACATTAGTAGATCTGCTGAAAGATGAATGCAGATATTTGTTGAATTCATGTTTCCTTTATTATAACTTCTTCACTGTTGATCTAAAACTCATTAATGATCGAAACGATTATCAACCATGATAATCACTGTTGATGAAAGGATCCATCATCAACAATGATCATTAACGGTAATGATCGGATCTATCACTAATGGTCGTGATTATAGGTGAAAATAGTACTCAATTGATATCTTAGCACTTTATTTTCTTTCTTTCTGATGATGTTTATATGAGTGAAATAATTAGGCTTGATATGTTTAGATATAAGCCCTCCTTATTTTTCATTTGAACATATAGAAAAATTTAGTGCTAGAATCCTCCCTAAAACTAAAGGTTATGCATAACCTGAGTGGGAGTTTAATCTCCTCTACCAAATGATGCATGCAACTATGTAATGGAAAGTTGCACGTTATACTAATTTATTCTCATAAAAGCATTAAACTCATCTTATATTGAGAACTTGATTGTTCTACACCGCCCATTCGGATATGTGGACTTTCAGATCTCGTTAAGATGTGTTGACTACTTTTATACTCTGTAAATTTGCATAACATGTAGAAATGCTGATGATTAGAGTCAATATGTTAGATCAAGCTAAGTAGTGATACTCATGCAATGTAGAGATGGTCACTAAAGCGTTGATCGCTGAACAGCTGAAATGACAACATTTCGACGGCAACAACTACGAAGACTGGTCCCGCGCGGTGCGATGCCTTCTGGACGAGGACGACATATTTCACACACTCGATGTAGTTCAGGAGGAACCCATCTTGGCTGAAAACGAAAATTTACAAGAACATAGGGTTACGATGACTCGCTACAATAAGTGGCGAAAATAAAATCGTTCAGCCCGTAATGTTCTTCTTAGCACCATACATAAAGAACTCATACCTACGTATAAAATGCATGAAACCGCTAAGGGAATCTGGGAAGCACTGACAGATGCCTATGCGCAGAAGTCAGATGCAAGAGTTAGGGCAATGGAATTGGAATTACAGGAGTATAGGATGCCCGTCGGCTGCCCCATCAAAGATCATATCCGTAAGATGGAGCAAATGATAGGTGCCCTTAGGAATGTTGGGTGTAAATTGACTGAAAATCAAAAGGTTATAGCCATGCACCGTTCCTTGCCTGAATCTTGGGCCCAAATCAAAAGAATTCTGAACCATACTGATTCTATCACTACGTTCAGAGACTTTTGTGGCCACTTGGTACGTGAGGTTGAAATGAATGTTATTCAGCCAAGTTCGGCCAGAGACTTTGTAGCAGAGACGCATAAGCGAAAAGCTAACAATAAACGGTCCAAAGTTCGCAAGAAAGCGAAGAAGAATAACCAAGAACAGAAGACCACAACACTTGCTCCAAATCTCAAGAAGGGGAACGGGAAGAAGCAGAAAAAAACAAATGTAATCTGCTTCGTCTGTGGAAATTCCGGCCATTATGCTCGATAGTGCGCCCATAAAAAGACGGTAATTTCTCAGTCACT
Organism: Magnolia officinalis; assembly: GCA_021015155.1. Lineage (NCBI taxonomy): Eukaryota > Viridiplantae > Streptophyta > Magnoliopsida > Magnoliales > Magnoliaceae > Magnolia > Magnolia officinalis. Next base: position 19,296,004 of record JAJHSJ010000002.1, on the reverse strand, counting down.
AGATACTTTGTATGTAAGCGTTTGTTCTGAAATCCTTTCCGTTGATATCATATCTAACGAGTGGATTTTGGATTCAGGCGCAACAAAGCACGTGACAAGCAGTCGTCGAAGACTCGAGGAATTCCGGCCTGTAGCCAAGGGGAGTTACAAGCTGTACATGGGTAATAACGTTGTTGAAGACGTACAAGGGATTGGTGTTTTCTATCTACGTATGCGCATAGGGCGAACAATAATACTCCGTGATATTATATATGCACCGGGGATGCGTCGAAATTTAATTTCTGTTTCTAGGTTATTAGCTGATGGTTTTGATATTTGATTTTCCGGGACAAGAGTTTCTTTGAGACAGAATAACCTCATCTTTACATGGGGTAATTTAATTTCAGATTTATTTATTCTAGACGTAGAATGTGATAATGCATCTATTGCTTTGTCTGCTATGTCGAATGAAACTGTAGTATCTGAATCTCAAAAATGGCACGTGAGGTTAGGTCACATTGGAAAGGATTGTATGACAAGACTCTTACATTCTGGTCTGTTAGACTCCTTATCCAAAGTTGATTTGCCATTTTGTGAACATTGTGTGTCCAGAAAGACTTCGAAGAAACCATTTCCCAAAGCAGTTAGGTCAAAGGGCACACTAGAGATAATCCATTCAGATATCTGTGGACCCTTTAATGTACATGCCAGGAACGGATGTCAATACTTTGTCACTTTCATTGACGATTACTCACGCTATGGATGTGTATCTCATCTCACACAAATATGAGGCTTTTGATTGTTTTCTTAAATACAAAGCTGAGGTGGAAAACCAGCTTGAGAAAAAGATTAAAATCCTTCGATCTGATAGAGGTGACGAGTATACATCTGAAACATTTAAATCATACTGTGAAAACGTTGGAATAGTTCGGCAGTACTCAATGGCTTACACTCCAAAACAAAATGGCATTGCAGAGAGAAGGAATAAGACATTATTGGACATGGTTAGATCGATGATGGCTCAAGCCAATCTCTCTACCACATTCTGGGGAGACGCACTGTTAACAGTCGTCTACGTCCTAAATAGAGTCTCATCCAAATCAATTTCTAAGACTCCATATGAGATGTGGTCTAGGAGGATTCCTTCTCTAGCCAACCTACGCCCTTGGGGATCTTTGGGATATGTTTTGCTGCCTACTCCGCATAGAGGTAAACTTGATTGTAAAACCATTGAATGCGTATTCATAAGATACCCCATGCATTCAAAGGGATACGTTCTAATTTATGAGGACCATGGACGATGGATTGAGATAGAATCCCGAGACGTGACCTTCATCGAAGATAGATACCCAGCCGAATGAAGCAAAAGGTTCCAATACAACTTTTTGAAATACCCAATGTATCTCAGGAGAGTGGAAATTTTGCTTTACAATATGATGATACTCCTATAGTTCATCAGGACAGTGGGAGGACATCTCAGTAGGCTCCTGAGTTACGTCGAAGTGAAAGAGGATTGATTCCCCGAAGATACTTCGATATTGAGGGGCAAACGTTCTCTTGCGTTGCAGTTGATGATGATGAACCTGATTCATATCGGGATGCATTATTATCTTCTAACTCGGCCGATTGGGTGAATGCTATGGACGAAGAGATCGCTTCCATGGAAAAGAATAAAGTTTGGGAACTTGTTGATCTGTCTTCCAATCGCAAAGCGATAGGTAACAAATGGGTACTAATGATCAAAAGAAAGGCAGATGGTAGAGTGGACAAGTATAAAGCGCGATTAGTTGTTAAAGGTTTTACACAACAAGAAGGCATTGACTACGAGAAGACCTTTTCACCTGTTGTAAAATTCTCCTCAATCCGTATGATCTTGTCCATTGTCGCAAGTTTAGACTTAGAGTTATATCAGATGGATGTAAAGACCGCATTCTTAAATGGTGACTTAGATGAAGAAATATACATGCAACAACTCATGGGTTATGTGGATAAAAAGCATCCAAAGAAAGTCTGCAAGTTGTTAAAATTTATCTATGGGCTGAAGCAATCTTCAAGACAATGGTACATGAGGTTCCACTTGGCCATCACCATTTTTGGATTCACAATGAGTGAAGAAGATCATTGTGTATACATGAAACGGTCTGGAAGATCTTTTCTGATACTATCTCTATATGTAGACGATATCCTGTTAGCTACATGCAATTGTTGACATTGACTAAAGATTGGCTATTCTCGAACTTTGAGATAAAAGACCTCGGTGAAGCCAACTTTATCCTTGGGGTAAAAATCATCAGGGATCGCCCTAATAAATTTTTAGGCTTGTCTCAAGCAACCTATATACAAAAGATCTTAGAGCGGTTCAGGATGAAAAATTCAAAAGCTGTTGAAACCCCTATGGATAAAGCTACCAAGTTAGACAGGAAATCGTGTCCCCAGACTGAAGCTGAGAAATTGGCTATGTCCCCAGACTGAAGCCGAGAAATTGGCTGTCCTCAGCACCTTATACAAGCGCAGTAGGAAGCTTAATGTATGTTATGCTTTGCACCAGACCGGATATTAGCTATGCAGTTGACATAATCAGCCGTTATCAGAGTAACCCGGGACAGTCTCATTGGCAAGCCGTCAAACGTATATTCCGCTATCTCAGAGGAACAAAAGACCTAATGTTGTGTTATGAAGGTACAAGCCTCGAGCTCAAAGGATATTTTGATGCTGCTTGGGGTAATGACGCCGACGAGGGAAAGTCTACTTCAGGGTATGTATTCTTACTCGGAGGAGGAGCTATCACATGGTCAAGTAAGAAACAGACATCCACAGCTCTTTCATCTATGGAGGCCGAGTACATTGCATGTTATGCTGCAATTCAGGAGTGTGTATGGGTTCGCAGATTTCTATTGAGTCCGGATATTGTACCGAGTGTTCGTCAGCCTATATCGCTGAAGATTGACAATATTTCTGCCATTGACTTGGCAAAGGACCCTAAACACCACCAGAAATCTAAGCACATTGAGATCAAGTATCATTACGTCCGTGATCAAGTGAGAGATAAAAAGGTCGCCCGCAGTTACATTCCTACCAAGGAGATGATGGCTGATCCCATGACAAAACCTATAGCTAGAGATCTATTTCAGGTTCACGTCAGGCAGATGGGATTAAGGAAAACTTGATTGATGTACTTGTTTTGTAGTACCTTTGATCTTTCATTAATGAATAATACATTCCATTTATTCAGTATTGAACACTAATATAAACTAGGTAAGAAGATTATCAACATTTACCTTGAGATCATGTAGGATTTCTATTTTTGTCGGCAGGCCGGTCACCCACTCGTACAGGTTGACCAACCTTGAATGTACAAGAGAGATACATTTGGGGCTATGTTTATACATTGAGGTATAAACTTCCCTTTATTGTGAATAATAAATGATGAGGATATGAGTGAGTCGTATCCGCCTACAATCTTATAAAGATTGTAGATGAGACTGATAAAGTCGAATAATATAATCGCACCATTCCTTTACTTACGATCAATGTTATGGCCTGAAATTAAAGTCAGGTTATGAGGTTATGAGATGAGTCGTACCTTATGTAGAATAACCTGCGTACTGTAGACCCGACTTAGACCTAGTATTGTCTACTTTACGACGTGGGTTGTAGCCACGTGCTGGGACCTATTACCTACAGATTGCTTTGATTTGATCTAATCATTGCAACCTACGAGTAGCCAGTCCTGTAGGTGACTTTTTGTATCCTTAGCTACCCTCCTCTTGTGTATATGAGGATGAGATTAAGTGTCGCTACTTTAGTGTACAATGACGAAAGGTCCTTGATTGAGCAGACTCGGTTACGCTAGGAAAGCGGCTTGATTAATTGTAAATTACACATTTGCGTCGGGAAGATCCCGTGACAGCTACACCAAGTTTTTAGAACTATTAATACGCATTTGAAGACTTATTCGCCGGCAGTATCGAGTGTTTTTATTAGACTTTTTGCAAACAATATTTTTCTTAAAAAGCATATATATATATATATATATATATATATATATAATATATATATATATATATAAGTATTGCTTTGAATTGTTTTAGTCGAAATTTGTGAAAAATTAAGTTTTCAGAATAACTCGATAAGTTAGATAAGTGCGTATGTTGGCCGAATACTCCAGATCGGGAGTTAACTCCATCCGGTGTGGTCATGCGGACTAGGACAGGCATTACAAAGCTTGAGTTATTGAGTACTAGTTAGGTGGTCACTTAGTACTTAAGCACCTGTGAGAAGATTATGGTGATCCAGCTGGTCCCACGCCTCTGATTCTTTTGATCGTGATGTTTGGTATTTGATTGTTATAAGGCAAGTTAGTTGGACAGATTTATGTGCCTATCCCACAATGTGATGAGTAGGAGATGTGGTCGAAGGCCAGTGGGGCCCACTCGTGAGCAATCACTAGGGGGGGGGGTCCCATTTGGTTTGACTCTTGCGCTGCGTTCTTTCTTTTCTGTTGAAATTTAAAATTCATATTTGAATTTGATTTTGGATAGGAGGTTGGGAAAAGACCGGATAATCTGGTCTCATCCCATCTCCTTCCTTTCCTATAAAAAGGAATACGCCCTCTCTCGTAAAGTTAATAAGAAACATCGAGGGTATATAGAGAGAGATAGTGCGCAGCATAGTCTGTCCATGTTAAGCTTGTCCTTGGGACGATCTGATCCATAGATCGCTATCCGAGACCACTATATACCGTAGGATCAGAAGTGTAAACAGTTCAATCTGCTCCAGTAGTAAATAGACGGGCCATTAGAGCATCAATCTTCAGCTTTGTGAGGGTCCCAATTATCGTGTAGACCGTCAGATCTTGAGGGCTCATCTTCCGCATTTTCCAACAGATCATGCGTGGGCTGTTGGAGAGAGAAAGAGAGAGAGAGAGCGCGAATTAGGCAGAAGTAGATTGCCTCGACCGGACGTGGTTTGGCTAGTGACGTTGTGCTCAGTGCTATGTGGGCCTCATCATGATCTATGTATTTTATCTGCACCGTCCATCCATTTTTACACATCCATTTAATAACCCATGGAAAATATTACGTAGGAAAAATTCTTATGTGGACCACACCATGCGAAAACAGTAGTGATTGAACGTCTACCATTAAAAACCTCCTAAGGCCCACTGTAATGTTTATTTGACATCCAACATGTAGATTAGGTCATACAGAGATGAAGGCAACAAACCAATATCAGCTTGCTCCAAAACTTTTGTAGCCCCAAGTTTTTAATGGTGAGAGTTTAATCAACACTGTGTGGCCCATTCGAGATTTTGATCTACCTCAAATTTGGGTTCGTACCATAAAATTATCTAGAAAAATGGATGGACGGCATGGATGAGACATATACACCATGTTGGGGTCCATAGAGCACCGACCACTAGCGCAGGGAATATCCCGTCCGTTTCCTCCTCGGTCCCTGACGCTCCTCGAGTTCCGAGTTTACAAACGGTTCGGAAGGAGATCAAAGTTACATGGGCCCCACGATGATGTATTTATCATATCTACACCATTCATCCATTTGGTAAGATCATTTTAGATCTTTATACAAAAAATGAGTAATTTCTAACGTTCAACTAGACCACACCAAAAATAGCAGTGGGATAATGATTCTCACTGTTAAAGCATTCGTAGGGCCCTCTGTAACGTTTACTTTCCATCCATTCTGTTCATAAGGTCACAGAGACCTAGATGAAGAGAAAAAACAAATATCATATTGATCCAAAATTTCTGCGACCCCAAAATGGTTTCAATGGCATGCGTTCAATCCTCCACTATTTACAGTGTGGTCCACTTGATTTTTAAATACTTCTTATTTTCCGGTTCAAGCCTCACGAGGAACGCACCAAGTAGACGAACGGTTTAGATATTACTCATACCTCATGATGGGACCCACAAAACTTAGTGACGTCAACGCGCCAGCTAGGTTGATGGTGTGCGGTACAAGCCAATCCGCTTCAGAATTGGGCGAGCGAAGCCAGAGACAGACGGCCAAGTCAGGGGCTCGTGGAGCCCACCATGATGTATTTTGTTCATCCACTCCGTTCATCTATTTCTAAAGTTTATTTTAGGGCATTATCCAAAAAAGGAGATAAATTGAAGATTCGAGTGGAACACACCGCATATCAATGGTTGACGCTAAATCTTTATTGTTTCGTATGGTGTGGTTCACTTAGACCTTTGATCGACCTCCTTTTTTGCCCCGTACCCTGAAATAAGCTTTAAAAATGGATAAACGGCTTATATAAAACACAAATATTATGGTGGGCGTCATAGTCAACTCTTTTTGCCAGTGCACTTGCAATGTAGATAATTCACCTATTATCTTTGCCGACGGCTTTAGTATGATTAGTGAATGGCTGGTAGCTGTTGGCGACTCCGACGGCTAAAATCCGTCGGGCAAACCATTGGACGACCGTCGGCGTTGGTCATTTTTTTGTAGTGTTCCTGAACGAATTTAAAGAAGTCTAGCCCGAAGATTTACTTGATGGATTGTCCCTCATGAAGGACATCAAACATTACATAAGCCTTCTCACCCTCACTGTCAGGTGAGTCAAAAAGAATGTCAGATCTTGAAGATAGGAGTGAAGGAACCGATCAATACTAGTCAAATCAAGAAAAGTATGAGTACGTGTATTGTACCAGCTTAAAAGCCTAATGTCAAGTACAAGAAAATGACTAATAAATATTGGCGTCAGAAGTTATCTTAGAATCATGAGCCAAGTTTCTTGAGTAACTCGAGGACAAATTTTTTTCAAGTTGAGGGG
>JAJHSJ010000002.1:19149220-19284220 GCA_021015155.1 Magnolia officinalis | reverse complement strand
TTACTGTTAAAAAGTTCCCGGGGACCACAGAAGTTTTTGGATCGAGCTGATCATATTTATGTTTTCCCTTCATCCAGGTCTATGTGACGTTAAGAACAGGTTGGATGGTAAATAAACGTCAAGGTTGACCCCAGGAAGTTTTCAATGGTAGGAGTTGAATCCCCACTGCTTACTGTGATGTGGTCCACATGAGCCATCAATCTGCCTCCTTTTGTTGATAATGTCCCGATATGATCCGTCAAAATATATGGATTGCATGGATAAATTATATATAACAATATAGCCCCATAGAGTGCCAGACAGGTAGTCTATATCTAGCTAGCTAGGTCTTGGTGTGGGTAGTACACAATCCGTGCCCATTTGAATCACCTTTTATAAATGGGTTGGATAGCATCTAAACGTCCCCATGGGCCCAAATAATGGAGAAATAAGAAATGAAAGGAAGAAGATAGAGGAGAGGAAGAAAGAGAAGGAGACAGAGAGAGAGAGAGGTAGTGAGCTGACTCGCAATTGAGTCAGCTGAGTTGAGTTGGGTGTGGGCCTAGCCTGGGTCTAGCTGGAATTCCAGCAGAGAGAGAGAGAGAGAGAGAGAGAGAGAGAGAGAGAGAGAGAGAGAGAGAGAGAGAGAGAGAGATTTGGGCAGTGGTTGCACCAAACGAGTCAACTCAGTTGGGTTATCGGCCAAGTTCGGGCTTGGCTTGAGTTTGGGCCTTGTGAGAGTCTAGAGAGAGTAGAGGGAAAGAATGAGAGAAAATAAAGGAGAGAGAGGTGGAGCTGCTGAGTCATGGTTGAGTCAACTTAACCACCTACCGAGTTTTGTTACCGAGTTAAGTGCTTTACCTCACTAAGGCCAAGTTAAGTGTTTTAACTCATTAAGGTCGAGCCCAAGCTGCATCGAATAGCCCACACCTCAAGGTAAGTTAAAGACCTCGTAACTTTAGCCTTCAAATAAAATATTAGTTATTAAATTCTTATTTGTGATGATTATCTATTTCCCTCCTTGTCCTCATCTAGTTTCTTAACCATGCTAGATCTATACCAATGAACATGATCCGAGTTGAACCCATTTCGACCAAAATTTGAGGTGAGGATTCACCTTTTGAGCTTCTCACTTAAATTCATCAATCTAGACATAGACGATGCTTTGATTTCTCTCATTTAGTATCTTCTAAGTTACTGGATTGAATTACTTACATCACTATTGAGTATGTTAATTTGTTGTGCAATTATTTCCTGTGTTAGAAGATAAGACTTCTCTCTTTGATTTTAGCAACCATAAATGATTTGATGATAACATGATATCTTTAGTTGTACATTTGTTAATTAACTGTATGTTTACTGCTTGCGATTAAGTGATAGAATGAATGGAACCTGTCATGAACTTACTATCTTGCGGTCCATATTTGACTTATGTGGCTTGAATCACACATCTGCCTTATATGGCTTGGATCGCACATTGCCTTACATGGCTTGGATCACGTATATTACTCTACGTGGCTTGGATCACTTATTTTCCCTTGCATTACGATTGCTATTATATTTTTCTTATGATTAGATTATGTTGATTGGCTTAACCTTTAAGCATATGATCAAGATTATAAATTGTGTTGTTTAATATATCCATTCTTATGACCCGCGATCTATTCTTGATTATGAATGATGAGTTTATAATCTTATAGTGTACTTCTCACTGCGATAGCCATTAATGCTATCAAACCATATCGATTGATGCAGGTGTGGAGCGAGCCGATGTTGTTCATTGGGTTGCTAGATTAGAACGGGTAGCTAAGGATCTAGACGGGGTCCCTGCAACCCATATTGATCTCCACCACTAGATGATATATTTTTGTTTTGTTTAATGAACTTTGTTATTTGGGATTGTATATATAAGTCCTGTATGGGCACTACATTTAGATTTTTATGGTGTTTGAAATGCTTTCATACAATGCATGGTTTACTCTAGTTACGTTTGCTGCTAACTCTGATTAATAACCAAGCAGTTTAAAATTACACTGAATTTTAAAGATTATCACTGGGGTTTTTAGAAAATAAGTCATATATTCGGGTTTCAAAAACTGGGGTGTTACACTGGTTTTCTACATAGGGAACTAAAAGAACAAATTTACATGAAGTAACCTGAAGGGGTCCGAGGTGCAGGGAGCAGTGAATAAGGTTTACAGGTTCAAGAAGTTATTGTACGGCCTGTAACAACTGGCTAGGCAATGGTACAAAAAGTTTGATTCTTTCATGTTGAGCTAACAGTTTATCAAAAGTGAGTTCAATCATTATGTTTACTTTAGATCACTGAGTGATAGAAAATTTATTATTCTAGTAGTGTATGTTAATGATATGTTTATCACTGGCCATAACATGTTTAAAATCAATATATTGAAGGCTTAATTTTTCTAGACATTTGAAATGAAAGATTTGAGGGCTGCAAAAAGGATTCTCGACATTGACTTACACAAAGATAGAGAAAGTAGCAGGCTATGGTTTTCTTAAGAAGTGTATCTTGAGAAGATATTGGTCAAGTTCGGACCTAAAAAAGATAAATTTATTAGCACACCATGCTACTCACTTTCGACTTTTTTTGAAACAATATCCTTTATCAAATGAAGAAAAGCGGTATATGTCTCGGGTACCCTACTCAAGCAAGGTTGGCAATTTTATGTACGCCATAGTCTGTACTAGAACAGATATTTCACATGCAATGAGTCTTATAAGAAGATATATGTCAAACCCCAACAAGCAACACTAGGAGGCAGTAAAATGGCTACTTCATTACATACAAGGTACAACGAACTACATCTTGATCATTCAAAAAATATAAGAAGAAACTAATAGGCTATGTGGATGATAGAAGGTCGACTTCCGATTATTCATTTTTGTTAGCAGGTGGAACGATTAGTTGGATGTCGAAGCTTTAGTATCTGGTTTCTCTTTTCACAACTGAAGCGGAATATATGATAGTAACAAAAGCATTCAAGAAAATTATTTAGTTGAAAAGGATGATGAATGAGTTGGGGCTTCAGCAAAAAACTGTACCCAAGAATTGTGACAATGAAAGCGCGATCAATTTGGCAAAGAACTTGGTGTACCATTACCAGACTAAACACATTAATGTTCATCATCATTTTATCCAGCAGATACTAGAGGAAGGCAATGTTGCTCTTCAGACTATTCGCACAAGTGAAAATTCGACGGACATGCATACGAAGATAGTTCCTGTAGAGAAGTTCAGGTTTTGCTCAACTTCTCTGGGCTTGACAAAGGATGAATGAATATGGAGTGTGCACGAGAAGCGACATTTATAATGCTACTTTGAATAAGAGTAGAGATGGTGATAACAACTTGGAACAATAAATTTAGAGGATTAAAGCTACGGTGGAGATTGTTGATAGAGTGCCTTTAATAGTACTGTTCATCAACCAAGGAATTCTTGGGTCGATCGAAGCACAATGTAATGTTCCCGGTTGACCGAGATCTGTTTCGGTTGATCGGGAGACTTGTTGGTGTATCGGTCGACCAAATGTGCGACTGTGAGAAATGCATAAGTGTATATTTTTTTTCTAATTTTGTACAAAAGTATATAACTATGCTTCTAATTGCACAATTAAGGTAGAACGAAAGGTGATTAATACGTTTTTAAGGGTTTTAAAAGAGAAGTTAGAATTTCTCATCTGTAAATTATTCCATCTCTTATAACTTTCTATTTATAATGGATTTTTTTCCGCAAGGATTAATTTTTCCACGTAAAATTCATGTGTTCTATGTGATTTCTTAAATTTCTTCTTTTCCTATTATGCCATGTGATTCCGTCTGAAGTTGTTTTCACATTGAACAAGTTGTGTTAGAACTTGTCCCGTCCCCAACAATACTCCAAACAACCCCTCACCACATGACTCAAGAAACTACAAAGTGGAATCTATGTAGGCGATTCAATGAAGGCCATCTAAACCACCTTAAAGGATAGAAATCACTTTTTTTTTTCCTCTCCATTTCCTTACCGTGCGTGTTCCCAACTTGCACGAGGAAAACAAGGCGGCACGACCGCTTTCACGAGCCAACTTGTGTGGTCCTCTGAAACAAGACTCTTAAATATTGTCTACGAGTAGACCTGCCCATTCTGCTCCAAATTGACAATGGATGGTCCAATCTAACACTCCTATCAGAAATGAAAATTCGGGTAAGGATAAGAGAGTTAGGGATCTTTGGACAGCAGCCAAACCAACGGACGCACACTCAGAAGTGGTATCTGATGCCTAAGCGCCATTTTGAGCCAAACCCTTTTCATATTACGTGTTTGGATGCACTTTTGCAAACCACATTTAATCCCCCACTCATTAAAAATGAAGATAAAAAGTCCACTAGACACCGAAAACGAATCTGACATCAATCAAGAATGTTGATAAGCAACTTTTGTATCACACCTGTATAGACTATCCAGGCCGGAGTTAGATCATGTGAGGCCTTAAATGGGCACCATGTTGTACCTAATATGATTTATTAGTATTATATATATATATATATATATATATATATATATATATATATATATATATATAGCCATGCTCACCTGCATACCTAAGAATGTGCGCAGCTTTGCACAAGTGTCATGAACGTCTAGTCTGAATGGTACATGTGATGCGGAATCCATGAAACCTTAGGGCTACTATGCGCTCCAGCTGATTTTAACGTCCCATGAGGTCTAGCTGTGTGGGCCCCACCGTGATGCGTCTCAAACATCTACCCCATCAGTCAGATGCACCATTCCATCCTGTACCTAGGTCTCAAAAATCAAGTCAATCCGTGACTTGTGTGGGCCACACCACATACAGAAGTGGAGAGGGGCCGTACACCATTAAAACATTCATAACCATTTTTGAGGGCCCACCGACATATGGTTTGCAAATCCAGCCCATCCATTATGTGTGTCCCACTTGAATGAGGGTTCAGACCAAGTTTCAGGCGCATGCAAAACTCAGGTGGGCCCCACCAAGTGCTTTTATATGTTTTAACGGTGTCTTCACATAATTTTAGATGGTATGGCCCACCTGAGTAATTTAAAGGAGACCCATCAAATGCACGGTGTTGATGGTCGACAAGCATCACGGTGGGGCCCACACAGCTCGACCTCACGGGAGCTTATCGCGAGGTCGCGCATAGTACCTTTTTCCATATATATATATATATATATATATATATATATATATATATATATATATATAGATGGTTTTTACAGTCTAACCATAGTTAAGTTTCTAACTGACCGAACTCAATTGTCCTGTGAGGATCTGCTTAGTTTATAACCATGTGTGGTGACATGCTAGTACTTGAACCATGCGCATCATGCGGGCTCCACGTTTAGATGACATTTTCCAAAAGTAAGGCCTGCAAGCTCATCCTTAGGCGGTAAGTAAATGTGTGTAAATAGTTTATTTAGCCATTTGCATCAAGCTCAAACTTTCTTTTTGCATGCGTGCTCCTCCAGCAGCACACATCATGATAGCAGGTAGAGATCTAATCGTAGTATACTCGGTCAAACAGGTGTCATGAGTGAGTTTTGAAAGAAATGATTCTGGGAATCTGGGATATCTATTCACTATAGATACATAATGGATTCTTCTTTCAATTAATGCGAGGTTAAGCCCCATGTCATTTATAAATTCTCATTCGAAATGATAAATATTTGCTCCCTTCTACGAAGAATTTATTAAATTTTAAATGGCTTTTTTAATTTCAACGTACACAGCCTAAGAAGCTGTGGTAGGCCATCGAAATTGATTGATGAGGGTTAACGTAATATCATTTGCTTTTGCCACATGCTCTTCTTTTCTAATTTCTTCTTCTTCTTCTACCTTTTTTGTTTTTTTTCAACCTAATGGAAAAGGTATTAAAATGTAATAACCAGGAAGCATATTCAATTAGTTTTCCAACAACCCCAAACATCTTTTCACTGGCGACCAGATAAAATACAGCCCGTCTCAGAAAAGACAAGAAAATGCAAACTCATTCACCTACTAGCAAAATTTCCAACGACCATATTTGTCCTATCATCCAAACATTCGAATAACTCAAAAATCACATGGGTTTTGAATGGGTTTGCATAAAAAAAAAAATATATATGATGTTTTGCAGGAGCATAAAAAATACATATACCTCTGGACCTAAATCTGGCAATATACCAGGCTTGAGCCAAAGAATATCAATATTTTGAATAGGCCCAGCCCCACTAGTTCAAAATATAGACAAGAGGAGGTTTTCATATTGCCAGGCCTAATTCGGCAAAGCCAATGTGGTGAAAGCCCAGTGGAAGCCTATATCCCCCTCAAGTTAGAGCATAAATAACATATGACCAGCTCGAAAACAATATCTTTGAGATAATATGGAGGAATAGCCTAAGTAAGAATGTCAACAAATGGGTCCTTGAGAAGTAGAGGTAAGGTTAGAGTCGAGTTTTTTATGGATAAAATAGCAATGTTTCCATACAACCGAAAATTTCAAGCTAAATCATAGTGTTTGGAATGAATATCGGCAACTATATACCGGCCCGTATCAGGTATGTGAAGGGCCACCCGCAACCACTTTATTTATCGGGCTAAAAAATTACCCACGCTTACACCCACACCCATTTAACTGTAACAATAGTTACCTGTGTCGGGCTGTGCTCGGGTCCCTAATGGGCCTGTATACCAGCCCATTGACACCCCTATGGATTTCCCTACAAAGAAATTGCTTTTCAGCCTTCCCAACAGGTCGTTATCACATGGCTGGAGAAATTACAGGGAAACTCCGGAAAGTTATTTAACTGTGTGCTATCAAAAAGGAGATGTGACTCCAACTCCAAATTGCCTATCAGATTTTTGTATCTTTTCTCTATTTCTTTGTAGTGTCCTGGTGTAATATCACGTGAAAGTAAAGGGGAGCGTATCTGTCCACCGCCAGCAAGTGGGTGGGCCCGCTCCACTTCCCATTGTCTACCAATGGACCAGTCGCACACTCCCAAAGACTTAGAAATGAAATCCAGGGTAGGTTAGTAAGTTGATTTTTGGATCATCCATTAAGCACATGACAAATTCATTTGGTCTAAATTACCTAAATTCTCTTTCATTTACTTTAAAACCATTTTCACCTAACATAGTTTAAAACCTTTTTTCGTTTTGGTTTAATTAAATTACCTAAATTCTCTTTCATTTACTTTAAAACCATTTTCACCTAACATAGTTTAAAACCTTTTTTCGTTTTGGTTTAATTAAATTACCTAAATTCTCTTTCATTTACTTTAAAACCATTTTCACGTCCTTTAATAACACATCATTTTAGCAAGGGGTGCAACTTAGGTGGGTCAGGTTGGGTTGAGAGTCAGTCGAGTCAGCCGATCCCAAACCCAACCAATTAATGGTGGGGCCAACAAATCTGCAGTCCATATTCACAAGAAAAATGAAAAACCAAAAAAACAAAACAAAAACAAAACAAAACAAAACAAAAAAAAAAAAAAAAAAAAAAAAAAACAAAAAAAAAAAAAACAAAAAAAAAAAAAAAAAAAAAAAAAACAAAACAAAACAAAACAAAAAAAAACAAAAAAAAACAAAACAACAAAACAAAAAACAAAACAAAGAATGGAGTGAGAGAGATGGCAGGTTTTGGGAAGTTTTCGAAAAAATATCCCATGGTTGGTACATCCGCTTGTTGGGGTTCCCACATCTTTCTGCATCACGTTTTAGCACTCATCTCTCAGCCATTCATTTTAATAACTTCTTTTCCAACGGGTATACGCTTGACTTGGAGCCTTCCATGTGCTATAATAGAAATATTTAATTGTAATATAGGTTAAAACAGTGATACCAAAATCAAAATGAGCTTAGCCACCTTTCAAGCTCATATAACTCATGTTTTACATGGCAAAAAAGGCCCAATTGTTAGCGGAAATTTGGAGTGATATTTTTGGTATTTTACTTATGTAAGGATGACTTTTAGGATATATTGTATTGGGGAAGGAGAGTTTGGAATTTTAAAGAGAGGGGTTTCTTCTTGCACAAGAGGGTTTCAAGAAGGGAGTCTTCTTCTTGAATGCTAGATTCAAGGCTCCAAGGCTTTTCAAAAGATGTTTCAAGGTCTTTTCTTAAGGTGTCAAATGTGAGAAGAGTTATTACTAGCTAGCATTGAAATAGTTGAGGGTTTTTTTATTTTAAGTTTAGATTCAAGGAAATTTTGTTGTATTCTTAAAGAAGGTATTTCATTCATTATTCTTTGTAATCTCTCCTTGATATAGTAGATTTTTATTTGCTGGATTACCCGTGGATTTGTAACGTAAGTGGTGAACCACGTACATTTTGTGTTCTTGTCTGGTTGTAGTTTTGGTTTTTTTTTTTTTCTCAATTATCTTCTTTCTATTTATTGCACATGATCCTCACATATTTCATATGCCATTAGAATTAAAGGAATGTCTAATTTTGATGGTGTGTTGCTTAAGCGGTGGTTTTAGTCACATTAGGTGGTTGGCCGTGATTTTACCCACTTCAATATAAAATTAAGTTTGGGTTGGGTCAGTTGCTCGAGTCCTCAACTCGAGACCAACCTAACCTAAGTGTTAATTGAGGATTTTTAGCCCAAGCCTGACTCAACCTTCATTCAACCAAATGTAACCCAACCAAAATTTTAGGTTGGGTAAGTCCGGTTCAGTTTGAGCTCGACACAATTTTTGCCCATAGTTTAGTCAATCAAAAAATCGATTGCCTACTAATATATGCCATTGTGGCTCCATATTCTCTTATTATATGTACTAAAGATATATGAATTAGAAAGAAGAATCATTATTTTTTAGTCCATGCTTGCTTGCACTAAATTACATTGATTAATTGGGAAATTTCATGATTTGGTACACCAAACTTGCCCTTAGTTACCATAGACACCCCATAATCAAAACACGACAACGTGACTTGATAACTTTGGTCGGCCCTCAATCTGAGCGGGTATAGATAATTAAAATTAAATCACCATAGGAGGGCAACCAACGATTCAAATTAAGTTGCTGATGGTCCAGATTGAGCACCTGAGTGTGTCGGCTTTTTTTCACAAAGTCAGTACTGTCAATGTCGACTACGGTATTTTTTGCGCTCTTGCGCTCACTGGGCTCCGTCCCAGATTTGGTCTTAGGCTTGGTTGCTCTTATCTCTTCAACAAGCTCACCAGGCTCCGTCCCAAGCTTGGTTGCTCATATATCTTAAGCATGTCCCAGGCTCATATGCTCTTATCTCTTCAGCAGTGGTTCGGTTTGCCCGAGCCTAACATTGATGCCAAATCCTAAGACTCAAGAGAACCGAACCTACTCAATCCTATCCATTTAGCTTTACATGTCCCTCTCCAATTGCCTATAAAAGGGACCATGCACTTATAATTCAGAAAAATGGAGAACACTTAGAGAGTCTAAGGGCTCCTTATTCTCTCTTGATCTCTTTCATTCTCTCGATCTCTTCTAATCTTTTAATTTATTCTATTCTATTCTATTCTATTCTATTCTAACTTCAAAGACAATGTTGTATTCTCTATCTATCCTTTTCCAATCTATATATTCAACCCCACTACTTCGAACACCTGAAGTAGTAGGTTTTGCTTTGACATCACGTAAAGTATGCTCTACAGTTTCCTCTCTTGAGTATCTTCTATATCAGAATATGTGACTTGAAAGAGAAATGAAAACTTTGTGTCCTTTTTCTTTTCTGTACTTCTATCATAAAATTCTTTTTTGACCATTACCATTTCATTTTCAGTTTATCTTTTATAGTTTAGACATTTAAAGCTTAATATTTTACTGGAAGTTCTCTAAATCCCCTTTGAAAGTATACAACCGAGCAGAGTAGAGACTGTGTTTTACATGGGTGGTGAAGGGGTGCATAACATCTTTCTTTTTCATAACTAAGGCCCTTACCTAGAATCTATGATACAGATCAAACCAGGATCACTTGAGTTGGGAATTCTTTGGTTTTTCCAATCTCAAGGTGATTCCATGGATTTTAACCAACTGTGGATTTTGTTGCCTTTCTTTAGCTAGTGGTGACTCAAAAGTAGTGGTTAGTCATGTCATTCTATCAATCTTGTGAAAGGTAGTGTATAACCCAGAACCATACCAATTTATTACAAACCAAGTGCACAACCCTTTGGGGCTTAGCGTCCAAAAATAAGCGCGTGCATGTTACATAAGGGGTACTTACGAATGATATAATTATAATTATTATCTTCCCTTCTCAACCCCTCCGCGAGGTTCGGGTATGAAGGTCTTAGTTATGGGTTCTACTGGGTCTAGATAAACTTTAGATATAGGCCTTCATATGCTATTGCCCGTATCAACCAAGTACCTGAAGTCATTAACATCGCTTCTCAATCACTCCGTGAGGTTCGGATATGGAGGTCTTATCTATGGGTTCCAGTCTGGATAAACTTCAGATCTGGACCTTCCCATGTTATCGCCTATATCAACTATATATATATATATGTGTGTGTGTGTGTGTGTGTGTGTGCGCGCCCGCGCGCGCACGCACCTAGTGAGCAGGCTGGAGATCGAAAGTTTCCTTGAGTGTTCATAGTCACCTTAAAAGTAATTATGTTTTTAGAGTTTAATTTGGAACCATCGAGGTCCATCATGGAATGGATAATGCTACAAAGTTTCTCAAAGCTAAGATTCCAACAAACAATTTAAATATCAATAGTATTACTTGATACTATTGATATCACATTCCAATGATTGGAAACCATGGAGGCATTATCAAATTCCCCTGTATTATTGAAAATATCGAAAAATATTGCAATATATCAACAATATATTGATACATTCCAATATTTTCAATATATCGCAATATAGAGTGTTGGAAATAATGGTACGAGAAAATATTCAAGCTAGAACACACACACACACACACACACACACACACACACACACACACACACACACACACACACACACACACACACACACACACACACACACACACACACAGAGAGATAGATATATATTAAACATCACACCTATTTAGAATATCATGAATGCATTAATCCTGATTGATGTAGAAGCCATTTTCTTAACGGATTAGGCATAGACCAGGTTGCTTTCTTTAAAATAATTCTCTCCCGAATAGGATTTCTCTGCTAGAAAAGGTTTATAGTGCGTTATCCCCACGATATAATTGCCCAACATATGGTCCTGTTAATGTGCACACATTTACCTTCTTCATACAGCTAGGGATAAAAGAAAATTGAAGAATTAAAAAAAAAAAAAACTAAAAGATGTTGCGTGAAAACACAAAAGATGAAAACTTCTTTTATAAACACAAAAGAGAGAGAGTGGGGGGAAAGACCAAATCCCACTATGACATTACTACGCCATGTGTACACGCCACCCATACCAAAAATCATTCACACGTGTGGAGATATGGCACACATGTGGAGACACGAAAGAAAAGTGGGCCACATCTGGCCGACAAAAAGACTTTTTCCTTCTTTTTTTTTTTGAAATACTCCAACATAAAGTTCCTGAATATCGTCAATACATGTGATATGCATCGATGATATGAACAAACAATGTCCCTTTGCGAAATAATTTAAAAAAAAAAAAAAAAAAAACACACACACACACACACACACACACGCACACAAAATTCCTACAAAAATAGTTGACTAGTTCTCTTGAGTTTTTTTGGAGAGGAGAATTTGGGTGAATAAATAGATCAGAGAGCAAAGATAGGTAACAATCTACTCGGTAAGTTTTTTTTTACATTGTTTTTTTTTTTTCTTATTTAATGATTTAGAATGGGTGAAACCAAGTTATCAATCAATGATGTTATATGTTTTACATGTACAATCATAAATCTTTTTTATGATTTTTTTTTTTAATTATTTTGGGAGGGGGGGGGGGGGGGGTCTGTAGAGCGGCAGTCATCCAGCAGTGTAATAGACCCCGATGATTTCCTTATGATGAAAATGTACTTGATATGTGGATTGGATATGAGCACTAGCATTACTTTGTATTGCATTTGCATCGGCTGTGTAAGCCTCATATTGCATAGTATTCATGTTAAGCCTTGACATGACGCCCAGTACTCATTGCATTATAGTACTCATTGCATTATATAGCCTTGATATGACTTCCTGCATTATTATACTGCCTTGGTATAGCTTCTTGAGTTCATGACAGCCCTAGTAAGGCTGGTGGTGTTAGCTTTGATCATGTTTCCTTCATGTATCCCCTATTATTCTTTTATGCACTATTATCACACACATTCACCACCCTCTAAGCTTCTATAAGCTTATGCACGATTAATGCGTGCAGGTGATCCTATGTAGAGCGATAAAGCGTGGATTTGAGCTAAGCTTAAGGACCCTGTGTTGCTGACTTTCCCTCATTTTCTATTATCTTTTGTATGTCCTTTTGAATCTTATGTAAGCTTGTAAATGTTCAAATTCTTAGTGGATTTTGAGATGCGTGCCCTTTGTTATTCTCAGATGTACTTGTTATGATCTTGGGTATGCTCGTATCAGAAATGATTATACTATTTTGAAAATCCTCCTTGTAGGATCCCAGGATCGGAACCTGCCTCAGGAGCCGAGAATGAGGTACTATGGAGGCTGTTGTGGTCAGAACCGGTCATCGAGTTCCTTGTGAATCCGGTTACCGAGTCTGGGGCGTGATAGGAGTTGGTATCAGAGCATAACAATTAATTTGGAATAACTTGGGATAGTATCACATATCTGCTGCGAGCTTGGGACAAGTAGTGTCCCGAGTGCGTTTCTCTCATTCCGTTTAAGCCTTCAAGGATTTTAATTCCTAGGTGTCCATCACCTTTGTTCTTTTTATAGACCATGTCGTATAGTCGGGGTGCCCATAATTGTGATGCCCGTGGCCGTGGTGCCCATGGACATGGTTCTCATTCCGCTCCAACAATCCGAGTGACTTTTACTCCACCATCTGAGATTCATGTTTCCCCTCTGGAGCCTACCGTACCTATTCCTGAGGCTCCCGCCGTACCTGTGCCTCCGTTAGAGGCCAGTGCTACCCTCGCTTATCTAACGATTCTTGTAGGAGCTGAGCATCTCCAGCAGTTGATGCAGGTCGTCACTGATGTTCTTCAAACCTGTCGACCCATTCCTGAGGCGCCCGGACAGGCAGAGTAGGAGCGTGTAAGCCCCCTTTTGCGAAAATTCGACTTCGCAGCGAGCCCCGATGACAGTGTATTTACTTCAGGGAGAAGGCCAAAAGAGAAAGGCACATTCCAATGGCTACTATCAGCGTCAGTATCGTCAACGTATGAGACGTTTAGGGTTTCGACTGCCAGCAGCACAGCCAGTGCCTTCTTCTACCTAGTTAGCTTCATCATCGGTGCAGCCAGAAGTCCCTTCTTTTAGACCATTCGCCGGATTTTGCTTCGATTATGGGCAGACGAGACACCGTAGGCGCAAGTGTCCCCATCAGCAAGATGGACCTTCGCAGCGACCACAGTAGCAGAGGAGACAGACACCTCCCCAGCCACCTCAGGCTTTATTTTACATGACTCAGCATGACCCTTAATTATTAAGGGAGTCGTTATGGGTATTCTCCTTATCTCCGTATGTAAGTCTTATGTTTTGGTGCATCGTACTCTTTTTGTATCCAAGGGCATTTGTTCACTCAGATTGCTATTAGAGTCTGTCGTAAGGGATTGTCAATATCGACATTTTTGGGAAGATCGCTGTGTTAGGCCGATGATATTATCATGTTCCATTTTGGTTGGTGAGATGTTCTTGCCCGCTGAATAATTTTGTATTGCCAATGTTGAGCTTGTTGGCTTGCTTTGTTGTCAAGGCAGTACTTCTGGCAGGGGATGAAGCGCCAGATTATTAGTTTTGTGGCCGAGTGTGACACATGCCAACATGTCAAGGCCGATCACCAGAGCCCCCTGGTCCCTTGCAGCCGTTGAGCCTTCCAAAGTGGAAATGGGAGCACGTATCGATGGACTTCATCGCAGGCTTGCCGAGGACTCAACGCGGTCATGATACCATCTGGGTTATCGTCGATCGTCTGATAAAGTCAGCTTATTTCATTCCAGTACGTGCTTCCTGGTCTATGGACCAGCTTGCAAGGTGTTCATTGAGGAGATAGTGAGATTGCATGGCATACCAGTTTCGATCGTTTCAGACCGAGACTCCAGATTTACGTCTTAGTTTTGGAGGAGTTTTCAGCAGGTGTTGGGGGTCACCTTGCGTTCAGCACCGCTTATCATCAGCAGACAGATGAGCAGACCGAAAGGGTCAACCAGATCCTTGAGGATATGCTCAGAGCTTGTGTGATCGACTTTACGGGCAGTTGGGATGAGCATATGCACATTGCCGAGTTCGCGTACAACAACAGCTATTAGGCGACTATCAGCATGGCTCCTTTTGAGGCACTTTATGATAGACCGTGCAGATCTCCTAGTTGTTGAACCGAGGTTGGAGAGCGTCGTCTCTTAGGTCCCGAGCCGGTGCAGCAGATGTCAGAGGCTATTGATGTTATCAGGCAGACGATGCGTACAACTCAAGGCTGGCAGAAGAGTTTTGCTGATCGTCGGCGTTGACCCCTCGAGTTCGTAGTCGGTGACATGGTATATCTCAAGGTCTCGCCTATGAAAGGCGTGGTTCATTTTAGTGTGAAGGGCAAGCTCGCCCTGAGATTTATTGGACGTTTTGAGATTACCTAGCGCTTGGGCATTGTGGCTTATAGGCTTGCCTTACCTCCTGAGTTGTCCGCTATCCACGACGTGTTCCATGTTTCTATGTTGCAAAAATGTGGGTTGAACACTGTTCCTATGATTGATTGGCAGCCACTCGAGGTCCGTGAGGATGCTTCCTACATTGAGCAGCCGATTCGTATTCTGGATTGAAAGGATCAGGTCCTCAGGACCAAAGTCATTCCCTTGGTGAAGCTGCAATGGGGTCATCATTCGGAGGCCGAGGCGTCTTGAGAATGCGAGGCCAAGATTAGAGAGCGTTATCCCCATTTGTTCAATGATTGATTGCTTGTGTTGCCTTCTCTTGTTATTGATGATTGAGATATATTTATATGATAATGTTTACACATTTTTGTTGTTCCAGTTTTGTCAATTTCGAGGACGAAATTTCTTTGTTGGTGGGGAGGATTGTAAGACACGACCCGAATTTGCATGTGTGCATGAGTGTATGTGAGTATGCATCTCATTCATCATGGTCTCGTGGTCTTACCGGTCGAATTTCGGTGACCCGTGACCCTCGGATTGTGTTTACGGTCATCCTTGAGTTCGGTCATGTTGACCTGACTCAGATCGGCTCGAGACCCATGCCATCTTGTCCGTATCAATGTCGCGGTTCCAACGCTGCGTCTCGTGCGCTAATCCGATATGTACATTAAAAGTTATTAGCATTTCATCATGTGACCCACTTTTTGTACAAAAGCATATGGACCACTCCCATGGCACAAGTTCCCGTGCACACCACCCACACACACTACAAATTCCATCGAACAAACACCACCCATTCTAGACACCGCCTAAACCTATAAGTCTACAACTTTGTTTATATCACCTTACTTGCCATGATATATTTTCCTACCAAAGGCAAGAGAGCTCATGATTACCCCTCTACAACTCTCCCTCCCTCTCTCTCCTCTTTCATTTCCCCCATTTCCCTCTCTTGCAAGGTGGGACGTCCCCCATCTTTCCCATTTTCCAGCAACTTCTCCCTCTTCTCTCTCCCAATCCTACCTTCTAATCCTCATCACCACCATTAGAGGCCTTCCCTTGAAGCTTTGGAGTTAGTCCTTGAAGAAGGAAGGAGTGATCTTAAGGTGGGTGCTCCTATAATTGCTGATCTCCTTCCTCTCTCTTATTTCTTTTGTTTCTTCATGCTTGGGACATGTGGGACCCACCAATCCATGGTGGGGGACCCATCTAATCCTTTGGATAAGGCCATTGGCCATCCTTCATGCATGTGTCACTCCATGATGGGGCCATTCTCCATGGACCCCACCATGATGAATTTCATAATCTCAACCCTTCTATGGTCATCTAGACCTTTGTTTTATGGTGGGGATGGCATCCCCACCTCAGATTTTTATTATGAAGGTCCATGCATGCATGATCTATTATATGAGTATTGTATGGTTGATTCTCTATTTGTGCATAGGGGATTTATAGTGGCAAAATCCCTCTTGAATGGCCGATCTCTCTCTCTCTCTCTCTCTCTCTCTCTCTCTCTCTCTCTCTCTCTCTCTCTCTCTCTCTCTCTTCTCTCTCTCTTATTCTCCTTCTCCCTCTTTTTTTCTCTCTAATGTTTCTGATCATGGTGGCCCACCTGATGTGCAAGGCACATCCAACCGTCCACACTTGATGGGACGCCCCTATGTCCCATTTGTTGGACATATGGAGACTCATCTTGTTGTCCACTTGTACATGCAAGGTCCAGATCGGTTGGGAGCATGTTCCGGATGTGTGTGGCCCATCTAGGTGGCCCTACCTTGATGTATATGAGGATTTTTCTTATTGGACTTCTGTTTATGGGCTGCCCCAGGCAGCAATATACCTTGTTGTCCATAAATTGTACGAGTTAAATAAAATCTTTTACTATCCCAAAAATTCTAAATTTTGTAAAGAGGTGTCCCACCCATGGTAGGACCTACCTGTAAAATTTTAGGGTAATGGACCCCATTTGGGCATCCAAAAGGGTGGGCCAACTTAGTAGACTGCCAGAAATTTCTGTTGTGCAGTCCAGTAGCATAGTCCCATAAAAATAAAAATTTTAAAATATTTTCTCAGAAGGTGGGCCATATTTCTGGGCCCCACCTTGTTGTAGGCTTGATGAGGGACCTTGGGTCCAAATTTCAAGAATTTTGGAGGTCCAGAACCCACCCATTTGGATGGCCCAAATTCAGGATAGTTATATTTCCAGCAACATTTCACCCTAGACAGATTGTAATTCCGAAATTTATTAAAATACTTTTGAGTATCCAAAAATCATGAAAATTTAAAGAGAGGTGTCCCACCCATGGTAAGACCTACCTACAATTTTTTGGGGCCAATGGACCCCTGTGCACACCGTGGTGAGGGCTATACCGGCCCACCACGTTGGGACGTCCAGAACAACCAGATTTCCTGAACAGACTGTTTTATTTAAATAAACTAAAATACTTCTGAGTGTCCAAAAATCGTAAAATTTTGTGGAGGTGTGGACCACCTATGGAATACCAACCTGTAAAATTTCAAGGCCAACGAGCCTCTGTACCATCCGTAGTGCGGCCTGGAGTGGCCCACCAGTTTGGGACGCCCAAGCTGGGGTGTCCAGCCTTGACTGGCCCTCCAGTCTACTTTGTGGGCCCGCCTAAATGAGTTGTATATCCCACCATCCATCCATGTGGGGTCCTTAGGGGACTTGACCATCTTCTCCTTTGGTAGCCTCTAATTGGGGTCCCATGGGATGAGTTTTTGGGCCAAATGCCCGGGCCCGTAGAGCTGCCGATATATGGGATATCCCTGCCTTGGGCTGCTGGGCTTGCATTCCAACGGCATAGCCCACTTGAATATGTATTGTATATCTCGCTCTTATCTGGTGGGACCCACAGTGTTATGTGTGGGCCATCAGGGATTAAATATACTATAAAACAATTTTATTGTTGGATTTCAACCAACCCAGAAAATGGGTGGGCTGGAATTTGGCAATGTGCCCAATATTGCTACCCATAAGAGTTATTCTGGGGCAGCATGGCCCACCAGATTTGGGGATGGATTAATCTGTTATTTTGTCACTTTTCCTTACTTTTAGATTTAATTAGGGCCCACCTGAGGCCCACTTAAGTTAGGTTTTATTGGATCATAGTATGTGGTTAATTGACTAGTTCATTAGGCCTTTTTGGGCTAGAACCTTCTAAGTAGGACCAATGACCTTTGGGCCTATACTCTCCTACCTATTGTGATGGGTTATGGGCTATAATATGCAAGTAGTTGGGCCCTTGGTTGCCTACTAAATTGACCCAGTACTTGGGCTAAAAAGTGAGGCCCAACTCACTTGTGTTAAATGTGAAATTTGCCCATATGGATGAACTAGTGGGCTGCCCATGAAGCCCACCACAATATATGGATTTACGACCTTTACGGTTGGGCCCAAACCTTGCTTGAGGGCCCACCATTTTACCGATGAATTGGGCTTGTGTATAGCCCATTAGACCATGCATTGCTTGGGCCTTAGACCTTACTTTATTTGCGTAGTGGACTACCTTATGGAACCCAGTTGAGGTTGGATGTCCTCCTGGGTGATCCTAAGGTAGGCCCATGGGTTTCTCTATGGATGGTTAAAGGCCCACCATAGACCCTGAGCCGTTTATTTGAGGCTAAATATGGATGTATGTGGAGCCTACCTCAACGTATGTTGGTTCAGACCATTCAAGCATTGGATTGCCCGATCATGGAAGTACTCTTTGCCTTGGGTTGCTGTTGGACTGACAATCCAGTAGCAAGTCCACTTGATCTTTTCATAATATATACACACTCTCCATCTGGTGGGGTCCTCCAGTGAGTATAGTTGGCCTTCATGAGATTATTTCCATATAGTTAACTAATTTTTGAACCTTAGCAGGTCCAGGAAGTCAAACGAGCCAAAAGTTTATCAAAGGGCCTTAGATGTACAATTTTATGGTTAAAACTTTATTTGGCTATGGGGCCCACCATATTGAGAACTTGTGTACGTGTTACATGCTTATGTTTTCTTATGATCTTTAGGCTTAATCAGTGCATTCTTTTGGGTCACCTTTAGTGATCACATGAAGACCCCATCTTAAATCAAATTTTTGGGGCATCCCATGGGCCAAAGTGGGTTGGGACATCCCAGCTTGGCCCAACCATATATTGGGCCGACTTCCACCATTTTGATGGACTTGTGGGCTGAGATAAGGATAGTATTGGGTCATTGGTTGCCCACTAAAATTGTTAGTTATTGGACTGATGTAATTGGGCCCATTTCATCCAAACTTAATTAAACTTATTTTTTTTGGGGTCGTATATTGTGTACGCGGGCTGCCCACCAAGTCCAACTTAATGCATGGATTCTATGGCCATTGGGAATTGAGCCAGGGGCCTTAATTCTCCTCTCGGAGCCCATGTTGTTAAAATTGATATTATATCTTTTTATGGCCTATTATGAGGAATATATGTATGTGGTTAATTAGCTTTATTTTTATCTTAAATGTAGGCCTTGGGCCTTCTATCCATATAGTTCATGGTTGATATACCTTTTTTGGGAAATGTCGGTTAAATGTCCCCATTATGAACCCCTCTAGGCCCGGTTGTATTTAAGAGTGATTGGATAATCATCTTAGACTCTTACTAGGCTCATTTCTATATTACTTAGATCCATAGCTTGTATACTTAGTCTTGTGGGATACCCCAAGTAAATGGGCCCCCACTAGAAGTTGGATTCCTTAAGGATATTGTCTACGTACCTAGTCTTGGTTCCTTCTTGGATAGGAGAAATGTAATATACATTGTATATCGCCATATATTGTGATTAAATTCATCCTCATGACCCATGTACATCATTGTATGCTTGGTTGACACTGTGTGTGTGTGGTCATATTATGCCATTGGGCATTGCATGTTACCTTCTCCGAGGGACGTAGTATTCCCTCTTGAGCACGTTGGATGCTTGGAATTGATGCATGGTTGATTGTGTGATTCATGCATCTGGCATTGCATAACATATGAGCATTATCGTCATTGCTTCATTAGGGTTGTAGTCTCTACAAATACATCGTGGATGACCATGTTTGGACACCGAAAATGTTACTTGAGCATATCAGGTGCATAGGATGCTCATGGTGAAATTTTCAAAACTTCCATGGTACCAAGGATCTACTCCTACGTCATGACCGAGTGGAATATATGAGCGCACGAGGGCCTTATACCGTTAGGCCGCGACTCCCACTGTCGTGTAGTCGGTTGGATAGGGGTGTGGCCTTACTCGCCTGATGTAAGGAAGCATTGCTAGGGTAGGTCTGACTAGCTCGTGAATGGGTCCGCTACCGTCAGGCCTTGCTAGTGATTGGTTGTCCACAAGCGGGTAGTGAGGTCTCTTACGCTCGTTTGACTATGCGGGGACTGTACAGCGGCAGTCATCCAATAGTGTAATGGACCCTGGTGATTTTCTTATGATGAAAATGTACTTGATATGTAGATTGGATATGAGCACTGACATTACTTTGTATTGCATTTGCATCGGCTGTATAAGCCTCATATTGCATAGTATTCATGTTAAGCCTTGGCATGACGCTCAGTACTCATTGCATTATTGTACTGCCTTGGTATAGCTTTTTGCTTTCATGACAGCCCTGGTAAGGCTGGTGATGTTGGCTTTGATCATGTTTCCTTCCTGTATCCCCTATTATTCTTCTGTGCACTATTATCACGCACATTCACTACCCTCTAAGCTTCTATAAGCTTATGCACGATTGATGCGTGCAGATGATCCTAGGTAGAGAGGCAGAGCGTGGATTTGAGCTGAGCTTAAGGATCTAGTGTTGCTGACTTTCCCTCCTTTTCTATTATCTTCTGTATGTCATTTTGAACCTGATGTAAGCTTATAAATGTTCAAATTCTTAGTGGATTTTGATATGTATGCCCTTTGTTATTCTCATATGTACTTGTTGTGATCTTGGGTATGCTCGTATCGGAAATGATTATACTATTATGGAAATCCTCCTTGTATGATCCCAGGATCGGAACCTACCTCAGGAGCCGAGAATGGGGTACTATGGAGGCTGTTGCAGTCAAAACCGGTCATCGGGTTCCTTGTGATTCTGGTTACCGAGTCTGGGGCATGACACCACGGGTCTCAGATTTTATTATTCCAATGTCCAAATTTCAGGATTTAACAAAATAGAGTAATTCGAAACCCAAATCCCCTAGGCCCATCTCTCTCAAAGAAGCAGCCTAAATTACTTCTTCATTCAAAAAATTGCACAATTCAAATGGGCAGACAGTTCCTAATATCGAGCTACCTGAGGTTATGGAATAAGGTCTCAACTGTTCCTGCAAGGCTCCATGGCATGCCATACGACAGGACCCACCTAGGAATGCACATGGAAGCTTAAAGTGTTTAATGAAGGGGGTTGCACAAAATATCATGATATTTCATGATTAATTGTCTAACTGGTGCAAAATATCATGGAACTCGTGCAACCAAACACACCCAAAATGAAATTCCAAAGAATTAAAATAAAATAAAAAGGAAATGGGATGCTGCAATTGGGTCAAACGCCATGTCATGCAATTCACCACTGATTCATCATCGGTTCCACCATGAGTTGAAAGAAAATGAACGAATCGAACAAAATCATTACAATCCTGATTAATCCTGATTTCACTTATCGTATGATAACAGATTTTCATGTTATAAATCAATATTGAGAAATTCAGACATCATTTACTGGGCGGATCCAACTCTCTCTCCGTTGGATATTGAGAATTTTCAACATTTCTTGCACTACGAAGAACCTTTAGTTCATTCGGCGGATTCGATTTTCTACCCATGTGCTTGGAAGTTCGCCTTCGACCCGTTATCGGTGAGAGAATCTTCTTCATTGCAAGAGAAAGTCTTTCCAGGACTATTGCTTGTAAGGGGAAGTTGCTAGAATCCTAGTCTTCCTCTTTTGTAGGAACCGCTGCAAAGATCTCCTCATTGAAAGAGCTGGAGCATGAGGTTGAGGCTGGTGAGATGGCGGAAGAGGGTCCATATGACGGGCTGTTAGCTTTTCATGCATTTCTCGATTCACAAGGAATAGGATCTCCCTAGCCTGCAGAACAATAAACTACTTAATTCCACTAAAAGATACTAATATTTTAATTTTTAAAATTTCTCGAAATATGGATTTGTTAGGGGGGGCATTTGGTTGCACCAAATATCATGAAATTTCACCAATTTTCTTCTTTTTGAAAAAAAATAAAAATAAAAAATGAATAAGACCTTTCAAAGACCAAAGTGAGGGTGAACGAACCTGAATCTCTGTCACATCGCAGACGCAAATCCGGCCATTATAAAATATCGTCAGTTGCTGTGAGTTTTGGGCCAATTCATCGCTCCTTTAATATTGAGAAAAGAAAAGGAAAATAGATGAGAAATAACGAATAAAATAAAAATATTTTCCATGAATAAGTTGCATGAAATTTTTTTAAAAATAAAAATCCATGAATAAGTTGCGTGAAATTTGAAGAAACTATCAAACATTATTTCCTAAAATAAAATTAACAAATTGCATATATCTACTTCCTACATATATGAAAGGATTTAATTAAAATTATGCAACAATGGTATATTTGTATTTCATAATGAGATGCACCAAAAAATGAATGTAAACCCAAAATAATTAAAGACTGGGTTTGATTCAGCGGAATTTTAGGAGCTGAGAAAAATAATTTTTGAGTTTGGAATTTACACCCTCGTACCAAAACTTAGAAAATCGTCCAACTGACATCTTTCTGGCCTCTTTGGGTATTGTATTGTAAAGAAAGAATGTTTTTGTATCCACGTAAGTATCATTGCATGATCTTTTGAAATAAACTACTTTGAGAGTAGAAGTCACAAAAATTGTGAATTATTTTTCTTGATGGACGACACTAAAGTAGCCTAATTTTTTTTTTTTTTAAATCACAAATCTCACCATTATTTTTATTTTTATTTTTGTTTTCCTCAACGAAGGACCAAAAAGTAGATGTTGGGTTTATGTAGGCTACAAAAGGCTAACCCAGTCACAACGCAATTCAGCATTAGCTAAAACTAGGACTAATGATCATTATTATGACAACCAAACCATCCTAGACATGAGTGGGAAATACATATATAAGGCATGTTTAGACACGTCACCGAATACAATCATAATTGTTATTAGTCCAACAAAGTCGAAATAACCAAGTTGTAATTTCCTTGGTTAGCATTTGTGGATGGTTTCCCACCCCAAATTGCACTTTACATTATTTTCTAGTTGAACATGAAAGAAACACAATAACTTAAGGAGTAAACTTATTGGTTTGAAGAAGTCGATGCGTGATTTGGAATCACTCGACTTGAAATTGAATTTTTCCTTCTTGGACTACGTCCCAAGTGTAAAAGGATTTTCTGATTGACTTATAAGATACAACGATTATCACCTGGTCTCAATGGTACACTCACTATTCATGGGCTCAAACCATTTGTACTCTTAACCCAAACAAGAAAACACTTGACCATACTTTGAAAGCAAAATCAGGCATTTTCTTATATTCTTTTTCACACTTAAAAATCAAGCAAAGAAAATTCTATTTATAGATTTTGTGAAAACACCCATGACGGTATAGAGACACCCTTTCATAAAAGATTGTGACTATAAGGTTTAAACATAATTGGTGCAACCCTGTTGTAATAGATATCTTAAATCGAGTTTGTTACAGGGCCTGTCGATGCAATCGACAAGCTGTTCAATGTCACCTTCAATGGCATCAAACAATGCTCGATCCCATCGAGATTTTCTCCAGTTGATCGCTGGACTAACTGGGTATCTTTTTCAATGTCATCGAACACGACTTGATGCAATCGGAGAAAATCAAATTTTCAGTTTTATCTCTGGACAGTTTGGGTGTTAGTTCGATGACATCAATATGACTTCGATGCCATTGAAGGATAAATTTCGATGACATCGAAGCGTGTTTGATGCCATCGAACTATTTTAGGGCAGAATATGCGACTCTGATTTTGTGGGATTTGTTTCTGATTTCGTTTGGGATTCCTTTTTAACTTATAAATATGGATGTAAACGGGATTGAGAGTGGAATACCAGGGGTTCTTAAATCGTCCAATGGTTTCAAAGGGTGTAGCAAATGTGAGATTCAAGGTTATTCAAATCAAGTAATCTATTTCTCTTTGTAATTTCTGCTTTTATAATGATATTTGTCGCTTTGTGTTGTGGTTTATTCCCGTAAGGGTTTTTCCACATTAAAATCGTCATATTCTTTTCATATTTGCTTGGTGTTATTGGATTATTATCCTAGATTCATCTCCGTGAAACCAAAATATAAAAGGGTGTTACCTTTCAAACCTGCGTGAAAAGACACATCCGCGAGCATGCGCGCATCCATGGCCACAGCCACATCCAAGCCCAATGGAAATTTCAAAACACCAATTTATTTTTAAAATAACTTAAAAATACAACACCCTTCACCTCATGAAACCCCTAGGCCAGGAATCAGCCCAATCCAAACTAGGCAGGCCACAACAAATTGTAAAAAATGGAAACCGATGCCCACCCTTTGATTTTAACTAGGCCCACCTAAGTTTCTACATAGCATTATTTTTTGCATGACCCTTGATTAGTTGTAAAATGGCTCTCACGGGTTCTCATTAGATCTTGTTCTCTACGTTACCAATGTTTCACAATCCAATTCAGTTGTGCATCCAAACACAGTCTATAAAATGCATAAAAGGGAAAGAGAAAAAAAAAAAAAAAAAAAAATGTATACTTACGATGATGGGCCGGAATCTGCAGATGGGAGATCGGCATCGACACCGACAGGGAGAAGTCGAAGCTCCAAGTTGCAATTCCTATCCATGGTTAGGGACATGCTAGTCTTTTCCACAGAAGATGAGAGGGATCCTATCGTTGATGATAAATCCGACGGCTGAGATTCGATGGCGATGGTAGGTGGAGGGAGAGAGAAGAGAAGGCTGTGTTATGTGGAGGAGAAACGAGGAGGGTCTGCGATCGGATTTATATCTACGTTCGCTGTCGGGAATCAGAACACGGAATGCAAATCGGCGCACGTGTAAAAGCGCTCATTTTACTCACATGCAAAATCTCAACCCATCACGCCGTAGGCATTTGGTGTTTTTTTTTTTTTTTTTTTTTTTTTTTTTGTTTTTTGCAGTGGTTGAATTCAGTGGGCGGGTGGAGTTTTGCTTTTTCATGACAACATCATCGAAGTAGGATATGAAGCGGATTACGTGCAGCCCTGGCCTCACAGAAGACGGTGAGGCCCTTACCATGGGGCCCACATTGTTATATATATTCTATATCCACACCATCTATCCGTTTTTATAGATCATTTCAGGTGAGACCCAAAAGCGAAACAGATCCAAATCTCAGAACCATGCCATAGGAAACAGTAGATATTGACCGTTAAATATTTCTTATGGGTCACAAAAGTATTGTATCATGACGATATTTACTTTATTTTTTTTGCCTCATGCCCAAAATGATCTGATAAAACGGATGGACAGCGTGGATATAGGACAAGTTTATCATGGTGGCCCTACCTCGCGTATTTGTATTTTGTACGGGTCTACAAATTCTGAATGGTGGGGCTCATTTTTCAGTAATCTAGACCATATATTATTTTTTATAGCACATTGGGTGAGTGTGTGTGTGTGTGTGTGTGTGTGTGTGTGTGTGTGTGTGTGTGTGTGGTGTGTGTGTGTGTGTGTGTGTATATATATATATATATATATATATATATTATCAAAGCAGTTTTGACCTTTGATTTATGGAAACAGTTAATAACTGAAAAACATCCAAATTTATCGTTCGATGTTTTTAATGTGGCGTACTTTTGGGAATACCTTAGTACATGTAGGATCCAAAATAGTAACGGTCTGGATTACTGAATCATGAGTCTCAAATTTCATTGGTGAGGTATCATGTATTCTACGCAAAATGAGAGGCCATGTATCATATATTTTTGCTTCTTTTTTTTCGTGTGGTACTGAGAGAAGCACAACTGTGCCAACGTGCTGTTAGAGATCCACGCCGTCCATCGGGTATCTCGCACTGTGGTTACTCCCTGAGAAAAGAATCGAACTGCCCAATAAGGAGGGATATGCTTGTTTGATGAGAAAATGCATGGTCAACCAACGGTAAATATTGGACAAATGCGTGTATCTTCTCTAATAGGTGGACCAGCCAAATATTAGTCTAGATCACCAATAAGAGAATTCTCTACCTTTCTACTAGAACGGATTTCGTAAAGATCCTCAAAGCTTGCACGTGTGACGAGAAGCCACTCGTGCATCTCACGCTATAAAGCATCAGCCCTTTCTCTTACAAGCACTGATGTCAATTGTAATCGTGGCCTGACTTGCTTTTCAAGTAAGCTAACCTATCCAATATTAAACACGTGATCCATGGCTTTTATGCAAGCGAGACATGTAATCGGATCGCTTGCGAGAGTTCGTTTTGCCTCGCGACTCAGGGTTCAGTTTGTGTCGTCGCCGACTGAGGTCCATATTCCATATTTTGAATGATCGGGACCGCTAATATTGTAGATTCTACAATATAAAGTCTATATTTTAAAATTTACTCATAAATAATAATTATAAGATTAATATCTGTAAATTATTTTAAAGAATGAAAGGAAAATTTTCAATGCGTGATATTCAACTCTTAAAATAATAATAATAATAAGATCGTTAATGTTAGCGTAATTTCAATGTAATAGATTATTTATGTTAGTAAATAAAAATAAAAGGCTCAAATCATCGGACCATCACATCATGTGGGCCCAGTGCGTGGAGACACACGCTAGCTCTAAATCGCGACAGAGACATCACATAATCGGAATGACGGAAAATGACAGTCGCATTGCTGGCGGCGCAGTTTCCTCCATATTGTTCACATCTTTACTGACACGTGTTGGACACATGGCTAAACGTGGCAGAAACAAGACGCTCAGATGCATGGAGATTTGTGGATCGCGACCGTCCATCTATACAGCCATTACCATGGTTGGATGATGATTCAGAAACCAAATCTATCAAATCATCCTAACGGAAACGGATTGGCTACTCCCCTTGCCAGCAGCCAATGGCTGATGGTCGGTGCTCTGTGGGCCCCACCATGATATATGTATTTCATCCATTCCGTCCATATATTTTTCCAGATCATTTTATGGTATGACACTAAAAATTAAGATATATCCCAATACTAAGTGGACCACATCACAGGAAACAGTGTTGAATGAGCTTCAACCATTAAAAACCTTTCGAGGGTTATAAAAGTTTTGGATCAATCTGATCTTTGTTTTTTCCCTTCATCTGGGTCTTTATGACCTAATCAACAGATTGGATGCAAATAAACAGTATAGTGGGCCTTAGGAGGATTTTAATGGTGGATATCCAATCATTATTGTTTTTCTGTGGTGTGGTCAACCTGATATTTATATCCCTCTCATTTTTGGGTTCAAACTCTAAAATGATCTTTAAAAATGGATGAACAGAATGGATGAAACACATACATCATGGTAGGGCCCACAGAGCACTGACCATCAGCCACCGGGCTGGTGGCAGGGGGGAGTAGCCAATCCGCTTCCATCCTAACCATACAATCAGTGGCCTTCTAAATGAAAAAAATAAATAAAATAATAATAATAATAATAATAATAATAATAATAATAATAATAATAATAATAATCTGATTGATGGGATTGTGCGGTATCCGTTGCATGGGCCATCCCCATAAGTCCACAGTAGCTGGACGGTTCTCATCATGTACTAATTAGGCGCATGTGCTAGGGGGAGAGAGGGCTAAATAAGATCCTAGATCTAACATCGCAAGAAAAACGTGCGTGCACTTGCAAATAATGTCTGCTGGGTGTGATTAGAAAATTCACTTTGACTGCACTGGCAAGTACTGAAAAAGGCCGTTTATTAAAGTATTACGAAAGAGGAGATAATAAAATTAATTAAAAAAATAAAACATGCCAACCGGTTAGAAAATTCACTTTGCCATGACAGATGTTCCATATGCAGATCAAGACGATAAATAGCGGTATATAACATGTTTGCGCCCGGTTTATTTCCCATCATGTGTAAGGTGTGCACCGGCGTGTCGCAATGGATAAAGCGGCTGGATGCAAATCAGCTTTCCCCAAACGCTAAGATAAGCTGAAACAAGCAGTTATATTCAATATAAAACGTATTAGATTACAAGAAGATAAGTTACTCAACTACTTAAAAAAATTTTAAATAATATGGGGATAATTAGAAATTTAGGTTCTTCCTCATAATATGAATTGTACTGTGCATTTTTTTATTTTTTATTTTTAAAAGAACCTTTCAAAATATATACTAGTATGGTTGAACAAAATAAAAAATTTACAACCAATTTCTAAAAGTGGCTATAAGAATGCATCTCTTAAGGAATTACGTGATATCTCACAAATCCAATGTATTAGCGTATATTAAGATTACAACTAAAGATTATGGTTAAAATTTACTGCTATTAGATTATCCTTTTTTCTTAGGATAAACTAAGATAAAGTAAATTGATAAATTTGTTTGTCTTAATTGGTGCAAGACCTTTATTCCTTCTAATCCTTTCTATTTATAAATTCATGACATGCAGCTTATTTTTCAAGTTGTTTCTTTCTTTACTCCAACAATTACAATAGTCAAAAAATCTTTTTCTATATCTTTATTTCTGTTACATTTTTTTCTTTCTAACTGTTCCTCTTCTCTCAACACAACTCTGCTTTGGTCACTAATCGTTCATCGGCCACACATCGATTGCATTGCTTTCGTTGGTCGTCTAATGATATGTAGTATTAATTCTTTTACATGTTTCTCTCTTTAATATGGCAATTGAACCATTGATATGTAGTCCTCCACATCCTTTCTGTCTTTCTTGATACGTTTCCCTTTGTCTGTTTCGCTTCTAAACACCTCTCGACCACTCGTTTCGCTTCTTAATGCTTCTCGCCCGCTCGTTCCACTTCTGAACACATCTCGGCCACTTAGTCTGTTTTTGTACACCTCTCGATCGTACCTCCTGGATGCCTCTCGGCCACCTGGTTTTCTTTTAAATACCTCTCAGTTGCTCCCTGTCTTATCATCCCGCCAGTTATGATTCCGTAAAAAGTACTCCAAGTATCCCTGAAGATCTTTACCATGTTACATCTTTCATTTTCTATAACACGTTTCTTTTCTAATTGGGTTTCTCAAGAACGGTAATAAATACGGTACAACATTTCCTCCACATCGTTATGCCTTTGGTAAAAGGTGAATACAATGTTGATTCATTATTTGGCTCAATATATGTGATTGCTCAGCCAAGTAATAACATCAATTTCGGTCATCTTAATAGAACTCGACCATCTTGATTCAAAAATATCAAAGTCGGCTGACTTGATTGAACTCGGCTATCATGGTCGAAAAACATCAAATTCAGCTATCTTGGTCGAACTTGACTATCTTGGTCAATAAACAGCAAATTTGACCATCTTAGTCAAATTTAGCCATCTTTGTCAAAAAACAACAAATTCGGTTGGCTTGGTTGAACTTGGACGACTTGGTTGAATTCAGCCGTCTTGATCAAAAAATGGCAAATTCAATCGTCTTGGTTGAATTTGGTCATCGTGATCGAGAGATGGAAAGTTCAGCCTCCTTAATCGAACTCAACCATCTTAATCAAGAGGGAGCAAATTCGATCATCTTAGTCGAACTTGGTCATCTTGATTGAGAGACAACAAATTTGATCGTCTTGGTCAACCTCGGGCATCCTAATTGAAAATTGACAAAAGCGACCGTGACATGGAGATTGTTGGTCAATCCATTCTGAATACTGCTTATGGTTGACCAAGGGAGTAATATAGACAGCCAAGAACTTGGCTTGCTACATCTTAGACCATTTGAATAATTTGGTCACAATTCAAATGGCGAGATTCAACCATTGAAGCTGGTTCAGGGACTATCTGATTTTTTTTCTTCCATGATATGGTGGATTCCTAAAGAAGGGTTGCCCCCTAGGTATACCCTGGTTTCCTTCTTCAAGAACAACATTCCTAACCTCCCATTTCGGTCACCTAAACTCACCAAGTGGCGGAAGATTCTGCACTCTCTGTACTAGAAGAGGCGTATTCCGTTGTGGGAGAGGTACCCATAGTGTCAGTTGTGGTGTCGATGTCACAGGTTGTAATGATGGTGTCAGTGCCATATTTTCGACAGAATTAGTATCGACCTATTGTTGAGGCACCATAAGTATTCTTTCAATAAAGAGAGCCATCATCTTATTCATGTTTTCAGCATTACTGGCCATCCATTTACCTAAAGTTTTAGCCTGAACTCATGGCTGTTTAGCGATATGTTGAATTCTTCATTGCATATCAAGCATTTCAGCTGACAAAATCTCATGAGGATTAACCCAAGATGAGGATGCCCTATTTGAGTTTAATGGAAACGGTACCGAATTCGGTATCAAACTTAACTACTCAGGTGCTGTGCTTGATGAATCTGTCTTCGGCTTATGATTTCTCAAGATTAATTAATGCACCGGTAAGTATATTAATACTTAGTGTCAAAAATTATGATAACCAAGTAGTTGTTTATATCTTACCAGGCGTGTTAAAAATTGTTGGCACTCGGTTTGTTTCCTGTCAGATATAACGTGTGCACGGGCGTACCAGAATCGATAAAGCGGCTTAATCCAAACCGATCAATTTCGACTCCAAGCAACGAAATAAGTAGATACATCCAATATGAATTTATATGACTAGATTTTGAGAAGACAGGTCACTTACTCAGCCACTTAAAGAATTCTAGCTATAACAATCAGGCGATAGTCCGTGGGTGTGATTCTTCCTCTGAAAATGGGTTGCACTTTTCCTTACACAAAAAAGACTTTTTAAAATACCAATGTAATTAAAATTATAAATAAACAAACAAATAAATAAATAAATGAAAACTCAAAAGCAGTCACTAGGAGCGATTGTAAAAATGCGTCTCTTGAAATAATTGCGTGATATTGAATAAAAGAGAAATCCAACATATGAGCATGGATTTGGATTACAACTAAAGATTATGGCTAAGAATTATATATCGCTACTGGATTATCGTTATTCCTAGGATAAGCTAAGATAAAGTAAATTGATAGATTTGTTTGGATTGATTAGTGTGAGACCTCTATTCCTGCTGATCCTTTAGCTATTTATAAATTCATGTCACGCAGCTTATTTTTTCGGATGTGCCTTTCTTTACTCCAACAGTTACAGTAGTCGAAAAATCTTTCTCTTGATCCTTCTCTATTACGTTTCTTCTTCCTAATTATTCCTCTTTTCTCGACCAAGCTCTGCTTTAATTGCTAATCATTCATCGGTCACACATCAGCCGTATTGCTTTCATCGTCATCAGTGTAGTATTAATTCTTCTAGATGTTTCTCTCTTTAATATAGCAGTTGAACCATTGCCACAATCTTCCAGATCATTTTGTCTTTCTTGATATGTTTCCCTCTATATATTTCACTTTTAAACACATCATGGCCACTCATTTCGCTTCTAGATACCTCTTAAACGCTCGTTCTGCTTCTAAACACCTCTCGACCGCTCGGTCTGCTTTTGGACACCTCTCAGTCACGCTTCCTGGATGTCTCTCAGCCACCTGGTTTGCTTTTGAATACCTCTCAGCTGCTCCCTGTCTTATCATCATATCAGTTGTGATTCCATAAAAAACACTCCAAATATCTTTGAAGATCTTTAACATATTATATATTTCCATTACTATTACATGTGTCATTTTCAATTGGGTTTCCCAAGAACGGTTAGAAATAGAGTACAATATAATAATGATAATAATAAATTTAAAATTAAATATTAAATTTCGAAAGTAAAAAAAATTGATAAACGATTCCAAAAGACTTTGTAATTAAAAGAAATGATTTAATAAATAATTAATTTCATTAATATACTTAAAATAACCACTTGCTCCCAAGCTAGAGCCCATTGCGGCTTAATGCCCTCCTTTGTTGAAATGTTACATCCACACCCCCACTAACACATGTTTATATTTGCATACTCTCATAAAAGGATTTAAGGATTACTTAAGTAGAGTTTGAATGTTACTAGAGTAAGTGGTTTGAGAATACCCGAGAATGACCCTAGTAGATTCATGAATGTTCATTTAGCGATACTGGCTACCAACCAAACATCAACTTATACCAATAAATTCTCTCAAGCAACCCGCAATTATTACATTTATGTCAAGACTCATCTAAGGAAGCATTGTGTTTAGCCAAGTAAAATTAAAAATTCATAATTCCCATGATATTGAATAAACCTTGTCAATTTAGATATTGGGAGATATCTTATTCATTTAAGTGTGAATTTTGTTATGAAGGACAATGGCAATCATGAATGAATGATATATATGGAACTTTCGTGGCCCTAATTTTTTTGTTGACACCCACCAGAATGGTTGGATAGATGGCTCTTTTTGTGCAGTTTCTTTCATTGGATATATATGATAGGTGTGGACCTTATTTTTTTCACGCATATCCAAATAGTTGGATAGATGGTTCTTTTTGTGTAGTTTCTTCTATCAGATATAGGGTTCTGTTTGTGTAGCTTCTTCCATTGGATATAAATGATAGGTGTGGTCCCTCTTTTTTTTTTTTTTTTTTTTTATGTCCGTTGAATGGTTGGATAGATAGCTCTTTTTTTGCATTTTCTTTCACTAAATACATATAGGTGTGGCCCCGGTTCTTTTTTTCTTTTTTGTTAATGCCCGCCCGAATGGTTGGTATTATATATAGATGAACTAAGTGTGGAAAGAACATGGATTATTATTACTATTATTGTTTTATTTTCACCTATGGGTCGATTATGGAATGGAGGTGGATTTTTTATATACGTGGATTGAATGTTGAAGAATGTAGATTGTTTACTATCTAGGTGGGATGTAACAAAGACTTTTTTTCTATAATAAGGTACCATACTATAAGTTTTTTTTTTTTAATAACAAAATTTTCATTAATGGCAAATATACTATACAGCCATCAAGAACATTCGGGCTCCCCTCAGTAGCAATAACCTGAGGGGCGCCTATCATAACGGCAGCCAATACGACCATCCCTATACAAAACCCTCCCTTAAGGACCCACCGGGTAGACCCTAATGGATCCTAGGCCTACTCTATCTAGGAAAACCAACCCCTGAACCTGAGACGAGAGGTCTTTTGCGAGGTTGATGAAGAAAAAAGTTTGAAGCTCATTCCCCATGTGGGCCATCCCATCAGCCGAACCATTCCCTTCCCTTTGAATGAACCTGATAGAAAAATTGCCTCTCTGCATGAGCTTACCAATCCTAGAAACCCAAGGCCTCCACTACCAAGAAGGAGTCGACCTCCCCGAAAGAAAGCCTACTACAAATTTAGAATATGATTCTATCTCGATCTTATCCAGCCCCCTGTTTAACGACAACAGAAGGCCATCATACACTGCTCGCAGTTCTGCTCTGTTATTTGATCTGAACCCATATCTTGTCCCGCAAGCGAATAGAAATTCCCCTTTATCTCCTCTAACAATCCCTCCTCCTCCAGACTGCCTTGGGTTACCTCTAGCCGAGCTATCAATGTTCAACTTCACCCAATCCTTCGCTGGCCTAACCCCACCAGATTATTTCCACTCAATCCCACCTTTATGGAGGGGCCAAAATCACCAGACTTTCCCAGAGCTGAATTCTACCCGTGAGCAAGAGAGTGGACTTCGCCTTACCATCGAGCATTACGTTAATCCACCATTTGATACGGGATATAACAACTACGAACACCATCGACAAACCTGGCTGCATTCCTAGCTCGCTAGATTTCCCATAGAACGAGATTGGGAATGATCCTACGAATGGAGGTGGAAAATCCTTCAGCTGACGACGCGATCCACCACTGTCTTAGCTTGCCTTCCACCGATTGATCCTGCATGAACGAGATCCCGAAGATTGAACCGAAATAAGACTAGATTTTCTTCGCTAGATATCCATAGAGGAACAGGTAGCTAAGCGATTCAATAGACAATATGACCCTCGTAGGCCACATCTTGATTCTCAACAATGGCATATTTATGAGAATGCCACTAATTTGGTATTTGAGTTAGGATGGATCATTTCTTGTTTTAATAGCCAATCCTTTCTGATGCAGGGATGAACGTGATGAGGTCGATCACTATCTTCCTCAAGGATAACTACTCCGAATCCATGGAGCTTCTCGGGACTCCTCACAGAGACTTCTCGAATCCACGAGGAAAGAAGCAAGAAAATAGAAATAAATTCTAATAAAATTCAAAATTGATTAATTGATGAAATAAACGAGTTCACAACCCTTTAAATAGGGATATCAAGCAATGGGAGAGAAATCAGAAGCAAACTACAACTAAAACTCCTAGAATTCGCAACTTACTATAAATAGTGAACTTGCTAGTTATAGACGGTCGTGATGTCTACTAATGCGCAAGGTTTTCGGCTAAAAATAATAAGTATCCTATTTGGCTTCACCGAACCGTTCTCCTAATTAGTCTAAGCTCTTTTCACGTTGGGCACAACTCCTAAAGCTCGACAGATGAAGAGTTATAATCAAACTAAAACTTATTATTTATAGTAAAAACGAAATTAAAATAGGAAAACGACCGTCGATCCAGGGGTATTTCGCAAATCCGAGTTGCGCAACCTGGCATAGCAGGATTGGTTGGCTAAAGTAGCTCGTTATACCCCAAAATCATATATTTTACGCCCGATAACTCATTCCAAATTGTGAGATACGCCCGATCTAAGGTCCGACGGTCCAGATCACTTCTGTCGTCGACCAGACCTATTCTGATCCATCTTGGGCGTGAAACTGTCCGCGACCCAACTGTACATCACTTTCATTCTTAGCCCTGCCTCTTTTTTCCTCTTTTTCCCTCCTTTTTTAGGTTCACTACAAATAGGGCAAACCTCATGAACAATCCAGATATATTATTGGGTGGCCCACATGCTAAAATGGCATCAGCAAACAAGTATCCATAAGCCTGTACCGTGGCAGTTACTTGCACATGGACTTCTCTCTAGTCATTAGGCGCATGGAGAGATTGTACACTCTGGTGCTTTGAAAAATGTGGACAATCAAATCAGTCATCCAGACGGTGTTAAAATCACATGCAGTAAGCCTATACTGTGGCAGTTACTTGCACATAGACTTCTATATAGTCATTAGACACATGGAGAGATTGTACACTCCAGTGGTGCTTTGAAAAATGTGGACACATTTTTCATAATTACTTTGTCAGTGAAAGTAAGTAGAAACAGCCTAGGGGCATTATTTCCTAAATATAAACAATAGCTTACAACTAATGTAAGCTAAAAGAAAACCAAGTCTAACGGAGGAACATAGGAAAGGACAACTACCTTTATTTGCACTTGAATTTCGTAATGTGTTCTTGCTCCATTTTCGTGTTTGAAAGGTGCTTAGGAAAGTTAGGAGAAAAATGTGGTTAGGCCATGTTAGACACTTATTAGTTTTAGTCGAAAATCATGAAGTCTAGTTGGAGTAGAGACCATTCATAAATATATAGTAAGTTTACTATTTACAGCTAGTCACATTCTTTTTGTGTTTGAGTTGGAGTCTTAAGTCTAAAACTCAGTCCTAAATTTGAGCTAATTATTTAAAGAGTTGTAGTTTCATTTTTTTTTTTTATCATCAATCAAGTTATTTTAAATTTATTAAAAATTATTTCCACTTTTGTCTCTTGTGGATTCGAGGGATCTCGGTGAGGAGTACACAGAGCTCCATCGATTGGGAGTAGATATCCCCTTAGGAAGATGATGATCAACCTGGTTACGTCGCTCCCTGTATTACTAGACTGACGGAAGAAGCATTCATTTTAAATGAGAGGATGTTGGTATCTAACCTCTCTGGTTTTGGCCCGTAACTTCAGTAGGCTTTTGGCTACAAACGCATTGTGTATCTAATCTGCATCCCATCTAATCCACTCTCTCTGCAGCGCCAATTGGTTCAAATTAAATAAACGCTACATGAGAGAGGCACGGCTACAGTGGATCCCAGACTGTGGGCCACCGTGATGGATGTACCTTACATCCATGCCGTCCATCCATTTTACAGTTTATTTTAGGCTTCCAGAAATGAAGAATATCCAAACCTCAGGTGGACCCCACCACAGGAAACAG
Source organism: Magnolia officinalis (assembly GCA_021015155.1). Taxonomy (NCBI): domain Eukaryota; kingdom Viridiplantae; phylum Streptophyta; class Magnoliopsida; order Magnoliales; family Magnoliaceae; genus Magnolia; species Magnolia officinalis. Next base: position 19,248,256 of record JAJHSJ010000002.1, on the reverse strand, counting down.
TGGTGATTGACCGTTAAAAACTTCCTGTATGCCACAAAATTTTTAGATCAAGCTTATATTTGTGTGGTCCCTTCATCCAGGTTTTGTGAACTTATCAAAAAGTTAGATGGCATGGCAAATAAACATTCCGGTGGCCCTAAGATGTTTTTAATGATAGGTATTCAATCATCACTGATTCTTGCAGTGTGGTCCACCTCAGATTTGGATCTGCTTTATTTTTGGGATCATACCCTAAAATGAGCCGTCAAAACGGGTGAATGGCGTGGATGTAAGGCATATACATCTCGTTGGGCCCCATAGTCACGGGTCCACCGAAGCCGCACCCACATGAGACATGGGTCCCGCTAGATGATGGACCCGAAGACACTTCAAGCTGCCACACATGTACGGTAGATAAATGAATCTATCACGCTCCGGTTATCTCAGCTCTACTATATGATCTCGAAGCCACGTGTGCCACGTGGAAGCACGTCACGTTGAGGAAAAAGTGCATGTTTAGCAAGGTGAGATATACGCATGCGACACGTTAATCATAGCTCAGCACTACTAACACGTTCTGCATGCCGTGAGCCCTAAGCAATGCATGATGGTATTATTCCACATTATCTACCTAGCACGTGTCACTCATGTGGGGCCCACCGTGTTTTGCATGTGACGTCCACTCTACCCATCGAGCGTGCCTTGATTAGACCCGCCCGATTTTTGGAGTTTCCTTGTATCCGAAGCTTTACTTTTTCTTCTTCCTCTTTTTTTTTTTTTTTTTTTTTTTTTTAACGTGTTAGATGGAATTTGGGGTCCCACACAATTCGTTGGGGCCTAGTTCAAAAATTCAAAAATTCAAAAAAAAAAAAAAAAAAAAAAAAAAAAGAGTAAAGCTTCTGATACAAGGAAACTCCAAAAATCGGGGTCCCAACAGAACTAGACCCCAACTATTTTTGGAGTTCCCGTGGAATATGCCATCATGCGGGGGTCCCACACAATTCGTTGGGGCCTAGTTCAGTTGGGAATTTGGCAGATTTTTGTCCCCAGGCCCTTGACGGACAGAGTGGATTTCACACGCATACACACGCATTTCCTACAACACCTATACGGGATGCCCGTGCAAGAAAATACTCTTGTGGCCTTACCATGATGCTTACATGACATCCGTTCCCTCCATAAGTTTTGCTGGATCATTTTAGACCTGAACTAAAATAAAAAAATCTTCTTAGGGCCAGTTTTTTATTAGGTTGAGATCTGAGTTGTCCCTTCATCTTGGCGTTTGAATCACCTTATAAAGGGGTTCAATGGCATACAAACATCTAGAGAGTTATACACAAGTTAAGCCTCATGGAAGCTTCGATGGTAGGCGTTTTCATCTCCACTGTTTCTGAGGTGTAGCCCACTTATGTTTTAGATCATCTTCATTTTTAAAAATAACAATAATAATAATAATAATAATGGACTAAATGGATGTCATACAGGCACTGTTGTGGGCTCCATAGAATTTTTGTGTCATGTGTTGTTGGAAATTCACATCCCGCATGCAAGCGCACTGTATTAGGCCCTGCAGAGCTTTGGTATGGTATCCACTGCGTACAAGCAGGTGTTGGAGGGTATCCTGCTTGATAGTTCCTTTCTCCACATCCTAGATCGAATTGTATATCACGAGGGGTTTTCAGGGTATGGTCCATCTATCACAATCTCAAATCATGCCACATACACATCCTTGAGTGGAGGGTTATAAAATTGGGTAAGAAACGTGAAGATTGATGCATGGTAGGCAAAATTTTGAATGGTACAGTAGTTGTTGGGTAGGTGTAAGACTTCTATTAAGTGGGCTCTACATCATCGTTGGTTTGAATATAACTTTTAAATAATTTAGAATAAATATCATTTTTCTATAAATGCAAATCTTAGTCCCTTGACTTACATGTATATAAAACATAAGTTTCATCATATGGTTTTTTTTTTTTTTTTAAATACAAGTGTAGAAAACCAAATATTCATCTTCATCTATCAACTTCAACAATAAAAAAGAATAATTTTTAATTTTTTTTAAAAAAGTGCAAAGTGCATAAGGTCAAAGATTTATCCTTATCTATCAACATGAACAATCATAGGAACCAAATATCCCATTCAAATTAAGTTATTAAAATCCTCATAATCAATGCATAGTGCAGTCATTCATGGCACCACTTTAAATGAGAACCCATGGTTCAGCAGAACTTGCCGACACTCCACATTCCATGTAAAATAAGTCCTACCTGAGGAGTACTGGACTGTACATTCCATGGTTTAGTGACTGAAAACGTTGATATATTGTGGGTCACTACATACAGACCATGCACCAAAAGTGATGTAGGGATGAGCGTGATGAGGTCAAGCACTGTATTTCTCGAGGATAATTGTTCTGAATCCAGGGAACTTCTATGTACTTTTCACAGAGATATCTCGAATCCACGAGAAAAAGAAAGGAAAATAGAAAATAATTTCTAAAAAATTCAGAGTAATTTATTGATGATGAAAAATGATATTACAACTCTTTAAATAATGTTATGAACCCTAGGGAGAAGTTTCAAAATTTAACTACAACTAAAACTCCTCGAAATCACGACTGTCTATTAATAGTAAGTTTATTTATATACGGCCGTGATTTCCACTAGACCTTATGGTTTTCGGCCAAAAATAGTAAGTGTCCTATTTGGCTCAACCATGATATTCTCCTAATTAGCCCAACCAAAGAGTTATATTCAAACTAAAACTTACTATAAATAGTAAAAATGAGATTAAAACAGGAATTCGACCATCAATATGATGGTATTTCACAACTTTGGCGTGTGTGACCCGGCGTAGCGGGTAGGGTGGCTGAAGTAGCTCGTCCTGGCCCTAAAATCATATACGGTACATCTAATACTCATTCCAGTTTCCGTTTTAAGTTCTGACAGTCCAGATCATCTCCGTTTCCAATCAAGCCTTTTCTGGTTCATCTTGGCCATGAAATTATCCTTAACCCGCTCTACATCAAAAAGTCTCCCAGTTGGAAGATCCTAGCAGTAGAAGACTTGTCCATTTATCGATCTAAGCGAGCCATTGTTGCATCTTCTCTTTTAATGGTTTCTTTCACGTCCACCTATCGAATGGTTTAGGATCTTTTTATTTTTTTTATTTTTTTATTTTTTTGAGATGTTTGGTCCGTGGACTTTTCACAGTGTGGCCCATATTATAAATGGTTTAGATCATTGAACAATGGCCCTCGCTTGTACAAACAAAAAGAATTGGCAATGTACAATAACATAGGCTGAAAATTTGCTCTAGGGCCTAAAAAAACCCTCATTGACAATTACATGGCCTAATTACTTGAACCTGAGCTTCCCCAGCTATCAAAGTCGCCTAATTATTAAGGGTTTGTTTGGCTCTACTAAAAAAATGTTTTCCTTTTAAAAAAAAATAATAATAATTCTAAAATTATCCTTTTAGTCTTAAATTGTGTTTAGTTAGCCACTCAACTAAATCAATATTGGAAAAATAAATTTTCAAATTTGTGTTTTTTCCATAATGCCTAGCACCTAGCTTTCTACAAATGTTTCCACTTCTACAAAACAAAAAACAAAAACAAAAACAAAAACAAAAATAAGATAAAAAATAAAAAATTGAAGACCTCTCTCTTGTAAGTTAATTGCACATGAGTATTCAGCCGTACACCTCCACACATGTGCCATCATGGTATATAGGTCTCAGATTAAATCCATCTATTAGTCCAACCATATTTTCCTTAATCTGATCCACTTAGAAGATGTCCCCCAATATTGAAAACAGGTGAATGGAAGTGTTTTAGAGTCGAGCAATATCTTGCAAAATGTGGCCCACCTGACCCATAGATCAATCTAATTTTTGGGCTAGGGCATCAATATAGTGGTGCCATGCATGATGGCAACCCTGTGATATGTATATGAGTTGCATTGCACAAGCACCTAGGCTTAACAATCTCATCTCTAAAGAAGATGAATGGACGAGATCTTATAACCCCTGCATGCATTGTGGGGCCCACTTCAATGACATGCGACACCCACTTCCTCCATCCATTTTGCCATGTCAAATGAGATAGATCCAAGATTTAAAGAGGCTATGCCTCAGGAAACATTACGGATTCAATGCTCACCCTTGAAGCCTTAATAAGGAATTGTTTTCTTGTGCATGTTTACCGATATTCACTTATATAAACAATTCTCAAGAGGCAATTCCTGAGAATTGTTTTCTAGAATCAATTCTGCAGTTTCTAGAAGCAGCACCAAACAGGCAGAAAATTCAGGACCGGATAGATAACTGGGCCAGCTTTGTTTTCAAATTTTGATGTTTTTTATTTTATTATTATTTTTTTAATTCCAGGGTGTGTTTCGTTGCACCAAATATCATGAAATTTCATGATTAACAGTATCATTTGTTATGAAATTTCATGATTAACAGTATCATTTGTTATGAAATTTCATGATAGTTGATGAAATTTGGTGAACCAAATACCCATGTCGGGCCTGAACTGGAATCCAAAGCCATCTACAGATCATGGACTTGGATTTATGTCAGGGTTGAAACTTAATGGGATGGCCTTCAGCTTAATTAAGCCTAGCCCATCAAAGTAGTGGTGTAACTTGGACGGGCATGTGCCTGGTTATCTCAACTCAACTCGAAGAGGAGTCATTCGGAGGCCCAACCTGACCCCGAGACCTGACCCAATCTACCCAACCCAAGTGCAACCCAAGGTATCGAATACCCTAACCATAACCCAACCCAGGTTGCGTGGGGTTATCTTTGTTTGGGTCCAGTTTGCACTATGTCTGCTACAATAGGAAGGATGGGTCTATTTATCATCTGGGTGGGCGTATATAGAAGCTCCCAAAGCCTCAGCCCAGGCCCAACTTGACTGACCAGACCTAAAGTTCTGGTTGGATTAGACAGGTTCGGGTGGAGCCCAACTCAAGTTGCACCCCTAGTGTTAGGTGCTGTTGGGCATTCGTAAGATAAATGTCTTTTCAAAAATTCGATCGTTCTAGTCAACCGTTGCAAAATTGAAATTTAAAAATTGTAATAAAATAATTTCAATATATAATGTCTTGGAGAGAAAGGAAAGAAGAAAAAGAAAGGGTGGGAGGTGGAGACGAGGGAATTCTTGGCTCTAATACTATATTTTGTAGAAAAGGTAAATTAAGAAAAAAGTAATCTCTCTACACTGAATTTCATTAACCCTAAATCCCAAAAAGTTACAATGTCTTGCAGGAGCACGGAAAATACATATAGCAACCCAGACAATTTAACCATCAATAAATATAAAAGTTGATTGGATGTGAAATATCATATAAAAAATTTCATAGATACATAATCAGCTATGTCCTGATGCCACACACAGCCCGTTTATTAATTGGGCTCAAAATTACCCAAATTAATACTCACACCCATTTCTATACACCCATACCTGGCTATGTTGGGGTATAGGAAGAGCCACACATTGCCACTATATTAATCAAGCTAAAATTTACTTAAACCTACCCACTCCCATTTAACTACACCAATATTATTCTCCCTGCTTGCCACAAGTAAGGATTTCTAATAAGAATTCTATAAGGTGGGGCCTTATTGATCAAGGGTCTGGATTATCCTAAGGGTTGGATAATGTGATCGGGTGTACCGGTGGACCTCACTCAATTGTGATACATGCAAAATCATATAAGGGGTGGTGTGCTACAACTGTGATACACACACTGTATTTTAATTGAACTAGGATTATCAAATTCATGTGGAGCATTAAGAAGAGGAGTTTTGATGAGTTCCAAACTCCTCAATCCTCTAATCTATATAAACAGGGCTGAATCCCCAATCCTATATAACAACTGAAGCTTCATTTCCATTTCAGTGTTTTTTTAAGAGTGTAAGGTGCTGAAAACTACGGCATCAAGTCTATAATAATGGCATCTTAACAAGGTATGATATTTTGTTTATCTGATCTCTATAATCAATGAATAGCATGTTCCTTGACAATTCCGCATAAGTTTTACATATCCTTCTTGTTGAAATATGATTGGACCGATCACTCACATTGCAACAAGTAAGAAATGCCGACTTGTGGCAAGTAGAGGATCCGGATTCTAACAGGTGACGAGCTGGGCTCAGGTACTTGATGGGGCCCATAAAGCAAAATTACAAGGCGAACCGGACGAAAGTGACCTGACTGTGTGCTATCAAATGGAGATGTGACTCCAACTACAAGATGAGTTTTATCTCTTTTTTCTGTTTCCTTGTGATGATCTCTTGTGCACTATACTGCACGTGAAAAACAGGGAGCGTTTCTGTCGACAAGCTAACTCTCTTTTAAGTGAGTGGGCCCCGCTCCGCTTCCATGGTAGGTTAGGAAGCTGATCTTTAGACCATTCACTAAATCACATGTCTAATGGATTCCCATGTGAACAGGTTGAGTGCATGGGACCCAACCAACACATGAAAAAACCTTAGCAACATCCCCAAAGCTTTTAATAAACATGCTATCATGGTGCAAAATTGTCCATTTGTTCTACGCTATCTTTATCAGGCCACGGTGCAAAATCATGTTGATTGGATGGACCTTATCAATCATCAATCTGAATTGTCCATTTGTTCCATGCTATCATTATCAGGCCATGGTGCAAAATCACGTTGATTGGATGGACCTTATCAATCATCAATCTGAATTGTCCATTTGTTCCATGCTATCATTATCACAAAATCATGTTGATTGGATGGACCTTATCAATCATCAATCTGAATTGTCCATTTGTTCCATGCTATCATTATCAGGCCAGGGTGCAAATTCACGTTGATTGGATGGACCTTATCAATCATCAATCTGAATTGTCCATTTGTTTCATGCTATCATTATCAGGCCATGGTGCAAAATCATGTTGATTGGATGGACCTTATCAATCATCAATCTGAATTGTCCATTTGTTCCATGCTATCATTATCAGGCCATGGTGCAAATTCACGTTGATTGGATGGACCTTATCAATCATCAATTTGAATTGTCCATTTGTTCCATGCTATCATTATTACAAAATCATGTTGATTGGATGGACCTAATCAATCATCAACCTGAATTGTCCATTTGTTCCATGCTATCATTATCAGGCCATGGTGCAAATTCACGTTGATTGGATGGACCTTATCCATCATCAATCTCCATTTGTTTCATGCTATCATTATCAGGCCATGGTGCAAAATCATGTTGATTGGATGGACCTTATCAATCATCAATCTGAATTGTCCATTTATTCTATGCTATCATTAGCAGGCCATGGTGTAAAATCATGCTGATTGGATGGACCTAATCCTTAGAATGTTGGTTATAACGGTCCATCTTAATGAGACATTGATTGGATAGTTTGTATCATTTAACCAATTTGCTTCTTTAGAATCATAAGCAATCCATAATAGGGCTTATTGAGAAAATGTTTCTAAATGATTATTGGACCTATTTTTCTCTAGTTGATCTAGGCTGTCCAATTCTTATAATATTGATTGGATAGTTAAAATCATCCGATTAATGTGATTTTCGGCACCATTGCTTGCCATAATAATATGAAAGAAATAGATTGCTCATATTGATGATGGAGAGTCCCATATGTCATTTAAAAGCTTTTGAGATATTAACAACATTCCTTGATTTTTTCACTATGGCCAACCCACGTTGGTACGAATAAATGAACAATCAGGATCAATGGTGGATTATCTGATGTGTCAATTAAAAGCTATTGATGCCTAGGCTGCCATAGCATGGCTATTGAATGGTACTTTATGTATTTCATCCACGTCCTTCATCCATTTTGGATAAATATTTTACCGCATGAACCCAAAAATGAGGTAGCCAGATACAAGACTCAGGTGGACCACATCACAAGAAAACAGTAGTAATTCAACATAGACCATTATAAACTTCCCAAGGCTTAGTATAATGTTTATTTTCCATTCAACCAGTTGACCTAGCTCTCAAAAAGTTTTTAATGGTAGGCCTTCAATTACCACTATTTCCCGTTGTGTGATCCACGTGAGATTTCAATCTGCCTCAGTTTTGGCCCATGCCCTTAAAATAATCTGGAACAATGGATGGATGAAATAAAACATATACATCATGGTGGGGGCCACAGAGAACCTTCCAGTAGCTACTGGCTCCGTGTCAGGTGGTATGTCCGTTCCGAGCGGATTAGGTGTTACCCTTACCGTGGGTCCCACCTTCATGATGTGCTGTATAGTCACGCAGTCCATCCATTTTTCCAAGCACGTTTTAGGACATCTTACCAGAAATTAAGTATATCCAAATCTCAGGCACCAAAGGAATAGTGGTGAGTGAACGCCCACCATTAAAAACTTCCTTACGGCCACAATAATACCTACTGTAATTTTTATTTTCCATCCAATCGGTTGATAAGTTCAACTAGACCTGTATGAAGATAAAATATAACGATCAGTTAGGTACAAAAACTTATGGCCCACAAAAAAAAAGACTTTTAATGGTCATTCACCACTGTTTCCAGTGGTGTGATCCACCTGAGATTTGGATCTGCTAAAGTTTTGGGTTCATCTCATAAAATGATATGGGAAGACGGATGGACCGCATGGATATACAAAAAATTCATTAAGGTGGACTCCACACAGTAAGGGTAACACCCGCTAGGGTAACACCTAATCCGCTCCCTGTCCATTCAACGTACATTGCACGCTGAGAGGAACGAATAAGCAGTTGCACGCCGGATACTCTGTTCGAATGTGATGGGTGATACTCGGGCACTCTTAAGTTGCGCATATGGCATATGTAATGCATGTGTTTCAACCTTGGCATTGTAGCTAAATATCAAAGTTTTCTTATCGGCATGAATATAGTGACAAATCTCTTCTTTTTTTTTCTTTTTTTTTCTTTTGCAATTTCTTGACATGAAAAACTCTTAGGAGACGTTTTTATGCTCTTTCTCATGATCTATGAGGAATATCTCGCTGAAAATAAATACTAAAAATATTTTTAAAATTAGTAGATGATTTTAAAGTTAAAATATATTACAAAAAATAAATTATTTAAATTTTAAATGTTTTTGGGTTAAAATTGCAATAATTTAGCAATAGAAGCGCGAAAAAAGCTAAAAGTACAGAGATTTTGAAAATATTGAGATGTTATGGTGGGAATATTAAAATTAAAAATTAAATAAATAAATAATAAAATAAAATAAAAAACATGACCTTTCGAGAATCTCAGCCATGTTTATCATGCTAGGAAGAAAAGCATCTCGTAACATAGCTTAAAACAATATTCCATCAGTTTAAATTACCTAAATTCCCTTTAATTTAGGGCCCGTTTAGATGCAACCAAATAAGTTACTTTTTCCACTTACAACAGTAGATATATAAGTAACTTATTTCAGGTAAGTAAGTTTGTTTTATGGTTAGTTATAAGTAATTTTTTCACTTAAAAGTATATAATCACTTTAGTCAATTTTTTTAGCTTTTTTACTTTTCACAGGTTGTTGAAGAGAGGCATAAGAGAAACCAAAGAGATCGGAGAAGTTAATAAGTAGGTTGTTTACCAAACATACTTATCTTCTTAATAAGTAGAAACAAAGATAAGTTATGTTGTAATAGATGTCTTAAATCGAGTTTGTTGCAGGGCATGTCGATGCAATCGATAGTCTGTTCGATGTCACCTTCGATGGCATCGAACAGTGCTCGATTCCATTGGAATTTTCTTCAGTTAATCACTGGACTAACTGGGCGTCTTTTCAATGACATTGAAGGTTTGCTCGATGTCATTAAAAGGCTTGATGCAATTGAGATTTTCTAAATAATCATGTTTTGTCTCTGGATAGTTGAAGAGTTATATTTCGATGCCATCGATGTGGCTTTGATGCCATCGAATGATTAGTTTCGATACCATCAACAGTTTCCACGCAATTTTATGTAGAGTTGCAATTTTGCGGGATTTGTTTCCAATTTTGCTTGGGATCCTTCTATAGGCTATATATATGGGTGTAAGCGGGATTGGAAGGAGATTCAAGGGTTTCTAAATCGTCTAAGGGTTTTAAAGGGTGTATCAAGGGTGAGATTTGAGGTTGTTCGAATCGGGTAATGTCTTTACTTTGTAATTTCTGATTTCATAGTGATCATCTGTCGCTTTGTACCACAGTTTTTTCTCGAATGGATTTTTTCACGTTAAATCGTTTTATTCTCTGTATTTGCTTGGTGCGACTGGATTGATATCCTTAATTCATCTATGTGTTCTTCCGCACTCTCCCAACAAGTTACTTGTGGCATAAGTAACTTATCTTCAGCAACTTAGGGTCTGAAGGGGCCCTTAGTTTAAAACATTTCTTGTTATTTAATAATGCATTGTTTTATCAGGAGTGCAACTTAGGTAGGTAGTGTGGGGTTAAGGGTCAACTTGAGCCCGACTCAACCTAAAGCTTGGTCAACCCGTGGTTTAAAGACATGATGTGAGCTCTCAAACCAGAGCCCAATCCAATGCATTGCATCCTCAACCCTAATCTATCTCGAATTGGGCTGAGCTCCTCGATTGAGTCAAGTTGGTCAGGTTGGGTTGGACATTGCCACTGGCAATGGATGCTGCCAGATTAGTGATGAATTGGATTTGATGGACACCAATCACACATGATGGACTCAAAGAAATGGCCGGGCCAAGAAATCAGGGTTCCATATCTCACCAAAAAAAAAAAAAATTTTGAGAGAGAGAGAGAGAGAGAGACTCAAGAGGTTTTCAAGAAGAAAACCCTAGGTCGAATACATCCGCCTACTAGGGTTCCCATATGTTTCTGCATTTTGTTTTAATACTCAAATCAAAGTTGTTGCTTGATTGGGAGCCTTCGATTTGCTAGAATATGATTATTTCACTATCGGACTATAATATAGGGTCGGGTTTGGGTTGGGTCAATTGCTTAAGTCCTTAGCCTAAGCCCAACCCAACCCATGCTCCAATTAAGGATTTCCAACCTGACCTCAACTCAACAAAATGCAACCCGAACAAAACTTTGGGTTGGGGGAGTCAGATTTAGTTGGAGCCCGTCCCATTTTATACCCCTAGTTTAGCGCCATCTAAAAAATTGATTGACTACTAATATTTGCCATTGTAACTCTATCATTATATGCAATAAAGATATGACTTGGAAAAAAATATCATTATATTTTTTAGTGTGTGATTGGTTGCACCAAATTAGACTGATTATTCAAGAAATATCATGAATATTTTCATGATTTTGGTGAAACCAAACTCACCCACCCAATTTTAGAGTTTAATTTGGAACCATCAAGGTCCTTTTTGGCAATTTAATTAACTGTTTAAATTGTCCATCATGGGATGGATAATGCTGCAAAGTCCTTCCAGCTAAGATCCCAACCAGTACTTTAAATATCGATAATATTGCATTGAGGTCCCTCCTCATGTTGAGTGGGACCCATAGAGTAGGCTTAAGTAGCTTTTACTGCCACATGTGTGTGAAGGGTATTTTGGCCAAGCAACTAAAATGAGAGAAAAGAGGTTCATTTTGTTGGAGAGAGTTTTGTAGCAACATTGGGGTTTTCTTTCTTGGAGAAAAACGAGGAAAAAAAAAAACAATGGGTTTTGTAAAAGACAAATTAAGAGCCTTTTATTACTGAAATCTTCGCATCCGAATTTATGAAGCTACATTCACAACGTCGGTTTCTTTGATTGTCTTCTCCAAGGCTTGTGTTGGAGATTTCTACAATCCCTAGTTAGTGAGAATTCATTTATTTCATGTTGCTTGTAATCCACCTTTGGGTGATGTAGTTTGGGTATCCAAGAGAGGTATCTTAATGATTGTACTTCCATTATTTTGATTATAATAGATTTGTGGCAAACTAGGTCTTGTGGTTTTTTCCTTCACATCTGATGATTTTCCACGTAAATACATAAAAAAATCTTAGTGTCTCTTGTATCCTATATGTTTGATGATTTACTTGTTTGTGTTAGAAATGATTTCCATCCATTAAATATCTTATATTGTCAATCTCATTGATTTGCATGTAGAACAGAAAGTTGTGTGGTTTCCCAATAAGGTTGACTCGATTGTCGTGTGGGCTTTGCATGAGTGCCTTTTGAGTGCAGGTACCAAGGAGTTAGCAAGCTCGTGACAATTGGCACCGGGGGGTGGTTGGTTCTTTGGGCATCATTTCAACAATGGTGGTGACTGCAATTGAGAATGTTGAGAAGATGCGGGATCCTTCTAAGCATTGCAAAAGGGATTGGTCCAATAACTAAAGGTGAGTATGAACTATGGTTCATTGGATGATCGCATTGGCAAGTTGGAGCTTGCCATTGCCAAAGGGGCTGCATGCCAAGATTGTCATGATAGAGAAGGCAATGATGAATGATGGATATGGTTCAAGGTTCAAAGGAGGTTATAATGCTTAGGATCCTTGACTATAAGTGCTTCAATGGGGCATGGGACACAATGGAGTTTGAGAATTTCTTGTGGCAGATGGAGTGATATTTCAGGGCTATTAGTTTGGAGGATGAAGAGGACAAAGTACATACTTTGATCATGTACCTCATCAATGACAAAATGCTGCAGTGGTGCATGGGAAGGCCGAGGTCGAGAAGGGTCTTTGAACCCTTAAGACATGCGAGGAGCTCAAGGAGTTGAAGTTGCAATTCCTTCTTGAAAATGTGGTGCATGGGAAGGCTGAGGTTGATCATGTACCTCATCTACTATTTATCTTAACACAGCTAGCATTCTAAACTTAGAAAAAAATCTAAACTCACAGCTAGCTCACACGATTCTCACACGGTTTTGGATTTGTACAAATCCACCACCGTTTTCAACACTCCCCTTCAAACCAAAACCGACTTCATTTCGAGCATTGATCTAAGTCTCCTGAATGTGTCAATCGACAATGCTTTGGTGAAGATATCTGCCACTTGTTTAGTGGTGTGACAGTATTCCAGCTTTACCAATTTCTGCTTTACTTGATCTTTAAGAAAGTGATATCTTGTGTCAATGTGCTTGCTCCTTCCATGCTGAACTGGATGTTTGGCAAATTCGATTGCTAACTTGTTGTCTATGTATATAACAGTAGATTCCTCTTGTGGATGCTTCAGCTCCTTTAGCAAATTCCTTAGCCAAATTGTCTCACATACAGTGGATGAAGATGCTACATACTCAGCTTCACATATGGAAAGGGCGACCACACTCTGCTTCTTTGAATTCCATGTGAATGTCGTCGACCCAAGATAGAAAGCATAGCTTGTGGTGCTTTTTCATTCATCTTGGTCACCACCCCAATCACTGTCAAAGTATCGATACAGTATCACCTCATCATCGTACGGATAAAAGAGACTGAATTCAGTAGTCCCTTTGATATACCTAAGTACTTGTTTTGCAGCTAGCTAGTGTGACTCTTTTGGGGCTTCCATATACCGGCTTAGAAGCCTAACACTATAGACTATATCTGTCCTACTAAATGTGAGGTACCTTAAGCTTTCGATTAGGCTCTTGAATATGGTTGAGTCGACATTTCCTCCTTCTCCATCTTTTGTGAGCTTCAGGCCTGTTGTAACAGGTGTATTTACAGCTTTACAGTCGACCATCTGAAACTTCTCGAGAAGTTCCTTTGTGTACTTCTTTTGGGTTATGTAAATGTCGCCAACTTGTTGCTTCACTTCAATGCCCAAGAAGAAAGACATCAATCCACCACCAGTCATCTTGAACTCTTTGAACATAGCCTGCTTGAATTCTTCAAACATTGTCTGGCTGTTCCTAGTGAACAACAGATCATCAACATATAAATAAGCTATAAGCATATCACCATAGGCATTCTTCTTTGTGTAGACGGCATGCTCATACGAACATTTGACGAAATCATTCTCCTGAAGATAGTCGTCGATCCGTGTATTCCAAGCACGGGGACCTTGCTTCAACCCATATAGGGCTTTCTTCAGCCGATACACCTTGTGTTCCTCCTCTTGCATGACAAAGCCTTCAGGCTGGTCAACGTAAACTTCTTCTTCAAGTGCTCCATTTAGGAATGCGGATTTCACATCCAGTTGGTAGATCATCCAACTGTGATGAGCTACAAGGGAGATAATCATTCTTACAATGTCAAAGCGAGCAACCGGGACGAAAACTTCTTCATATTCTACCCCATATTTCTGTTTGTAACCTTTTGCTGCAAGCCTTACCTTATATCGTTTGATCTTACCATCGGCATTCCGCTTGATTTTGTACACCCATTTGAGACCAATGGTCTTCTGGCCTTTAGGGAGTGAGGTCAGTTCCCATGTTCGATTCTTCTCGATGGCTTGAATCACTTCTTCCATAGCCTTTCTCCAACATTCTTCATTCACAACCTCTTCGAATGTAAGAGGCTCGTGGTCTGCATACAGGCAGAGCAAATTCACTTCCTCATTTTCTGCATAGATGTCGTTGAGGCTTCTCATTTTAATAGGAGCCAAGGGTGAAGGAGAATTGGATGAAGATATGTTGGCTGAATTCTGATTTGATGAAGTACTTCCAGGGGAGATGGAACGTACTCCTGGACTTCTGCGATCCGAAGAGGGTGATGTGGTGTCTACTCTTAATTCTCATGTCTCTCTTCTTCGTATTCTTCGACCTTGACCTATTTTTCTTTGGCCGAATTTCCCTCGTTCTATTTTCACGCTTCTTCCTCACAAAACACTACATCTCTACTCACCACCAGCTTATTGGTTAGTGGGTTGTAAAGCTTGTATGCCTTTGACTCCTCACTGTAACCGATGAAGATGCATTTCTCGCCACGATTATCAAGTTTTTTTCTTCTCGCTTTTGAAACTTGAGCGTAGGCGACACACCCAAAGATCTTAAGGTGCGCCACGCTCGGCTTGTATCCACTTCATGTTTCTTGCAGTGTCTTGAATCTGACACTTTTGGTCGGACACCTATTGAGCAGATGGGCAGTACATGCAACTACTTCTGCCCAAAAATTCTTTGGCAGACTTTTCTCCTTCAGTATGGTCCTCGTCATGTCGAGGATGGCGCGGTTCTTCCGTTCCACAATTCCATTTTGTTATAGTGTATACGCTACAGTGTGTTGTTGCTTAATGCCATATTCCCTACAATATTCTCAAAAAACATTTGAGGTGTACTCCCCACCTCTGTCAGATTTAAGGGTTTTGATTTTAAGACCACTTTCTTTTTCAACGAGGGCCTTAAAATTTTTAAAAATAGTAAAAGCAGCCGACTTCTCTTTGATTACATACACCCACAATTTTCTACTGAAATCGTCAATGAAGATAATAAAGTATTTATTACATCCAAGAGAGATTGGGTTTAATGGTCCACAGATGTTAATATGAACCAACTGCAACGGTTCTTTTGCTCTTCGAGATACTCCACTCGGAAAGGAGTTCCTTTGTTGTTTCCCAAGTGTGCACGCCTCACACACGTGTTATGTAGCTTCAATAGCAGGCAAGTCATGCACCATGCTTGATGAGGACAAAAGTTTCAGGCCACTGAAATTTAGATGGCCAAAGTGAAGATGCAACATCTAAGAATCATTCTTTGCTTTTGCATAAAAACACTTCTCAAGCATTGTGTTTATATGGAGAGGAAACATACGATTCTTCACCATCTGGACCTTCACAATCAAACGTCTATGCATATCTCATATGAAAAGAGAAGAGTTCTCCATGTGTATGACATACCCTTTTTCGAAGAGTTATCCGAGACTCAGTATATTACTTTTCATATTGGGCATATAGTACACATTGGAGATATAATTTGGAACACCATTTTTCTGAAAGATTTTAATTTTGCCTTTACCTTTCACCGGCGTTTTTTATGAGTCTTCAAATGTTACATCGCCATGAACTCCTTCTGTGAGTTCGACAAAGAGTTTCTTGTCGTCACACATGTGATTGCTTGCACCCGTGTTGAGATACCATACATCCTGCTGATCACTGCCTTTCTCTTGTGCAAGGAGAAGTGTGTATCTTTCTCGTTCATGACCTGATGCTTCAGCATAGTTAGATTGCTCATCTTAATTCACCGGCTTGCTCCAACAATCAGATGCATAGTGGTTAAGCTTGTTGCAATTATAGCACTGGATGTTCTTTGTACTTCCCCGTCCACACATAGATCTGCCTCTACCATTTCTTCTTCCATGGAAATTGGTATTTTTCTGTTGGTTTTGGCCATAGCTTTATTAGTATCCGCGCCCTCTGCCTCTTGCTCGACTGCTAGCAATACGTCCACCATGTTATGAACTTTCACATCCACCATTATTATTGTAACAGCCCATGCCCACACTATATGATATTGTCCGCTCTGGGCACAGCCCGCACGGTTTTGTTCTCGGGGTTTTCCCCAAAAGGCCTCATATATTATAAGGTGGCAACTCTACATATAACCACCACAACTTCAGACGGCACTTCCGATGTGAGACAAAGCTTCACCTTCACTGTGTGCACAGTAGCCTGCCAGCACAGTAGCCTGCCAGCCACACAGTAGCCTGTCAGCCATCTTGGGGCCCGCCCACATGTGACCACAGTGACGGGGCGTCACAATTATCATTCAGACTCAATCTTGACTCCAAAGCTTGTTCCATCGGTATGGAACTGACATTCTTCTGCATTCGTTGCTCATGAACTTGCAACGACCCCATCAGCTCCTCAGTGGAGAGTTTTTCAATATCTTTTGATTCTTCAATCGCCACAACCACATGCTCAAACTTGGTTGTGAGGGATCGAAGTATCTTTTCGGACATCTTCAATCTTCTCACCATTTCTTTTTATATTATTGGTTACATGCAATCGCGAAAATTAATCAGTAATATAATTCTCACCTTCCTTCATGTGAGTCGTTTCGAACTCGGCTCTTAATGTTTGAAGGCGAACCCGCTTCACTTGATCTACACCCTTGAAGATGGTGCCAAGGGTATTCCATGCTTGCTTGCTTGATATTACTTCGGCAATCTTTTCAAAGGTTGATTCATCCAACCCTTGATAGAGGAGAAATATTACTTCGGCAATCTTTTCAAAGGTTGATTCATCCAACCCTTGATAGAGGAGAAACAAAGCCTTGTTGTCTCTCTTTCTTTGATTTTTAAGAGCGGTCTTTTCTTCGTTGGTGAAGGCGGTTTCTTCCTCCATAGTGGGTTCTACATACCCATCGGTGACAATCTCCCATAGTTCTTGCGACCCGAACAACGCCTTCATTTGGATGCACCATTTTTCATAGTTGTCCTTTTACAACTTAGGAACCTGCGGTTGGATTGTGCTAGCCATCTTTTTATATTTTTTTAAAAAGGAATGCTGATTTTATTTTTTTTTAATGAAGGGAGAGGAGAGGGATGAAATAGAAATCTGATTATTTTTTAAAACATTTTTTTTTAGCTGGGAAAAAAAACTGCTGAAATCTTTTTTCTATTTTTTTTTTGGCTGAAACGGTGGATTCTTGGACAGATTCTTGGCTAAAACAGTGGATTTTTTGTTGAAAATGTGATTTTTTAACAGATTTTTTCTTTTCTTGGCTTAAAAAAAAAAAAAA
Source organism: Magnolia officinalis (assembly GCA_021015155.1). NCBI lineage: Eukaryota > Viridiplantae > Streptophyta > Magnoliopsida > Magnoliales > Magnoliaceae > Magnolia > Magnolia officinalis. Next base: position 19,230,713 of record JAJHSJ010000002.1, on the reverse strand, counting down.
AAAAAAAAAAACCTACTCGCATGCAACTTCAACCAGGGAACTAAAAAAAAAAAACTTGGCTTTGCAATCTGATTTTTTTTTTTAACAAACTTTTTCTTAAAATCTGATTTATTTTTTGCAAAAAAAAAAATGTTTTTGGTTGAAAATTGCTAGAAACTTCTTCTAGAAAAAGAACCTGGCTCTGATACCAGTTTATTGGGTTTAAAACCCCACTTCTTGCTGACGTGTGGCTGCAGCCACCATTGAACACAAAATACAAAATTGAAAAAGAAGAGAATTGAACTGCTGAATTTTTGAATGCATTGGAAATGATTACACTGGTGTCATTTATAGGCTTTTCTCCTTACGTGAAAAGATTTTTTTTAAAAAAATCCCCATCTAGATGCTTCCTAAGGGCAGCTAAAGATAGAAAAAATCCAGAAAAGAAATCTACTATTTATCTTAACACAGCTAGCAATCTAAACTTATAAAAAAAATAATAAATAAAATAAAATAAAAATAAAAATCTAAACTTACAGCTAGCTCACACGATTCTTACACGGTTTTGGATTTGCACAAATCCACCACCGTTTCCAACAAGAGCAAGGACCACTTACTCCACATGTGCTAGGAGCAGAACAAAACATTATGGTGGTTTGTTGGATCATGCCTAGAGGTTCATCCACAAAGGTGTGATGAGGGCGTACAACACAATAGGTTGGGGAGAATTGTCATGGGTGGGTGGAGGTTAACTCATGACTTAGCCATTTCTGGTTCTACTTGTGCATGGTAGAGTTGTGTAGATATTTTTGGAAAGTTCTAAAGATCTCTAGTGTGTCTTGATAGCTAAGAGAAGTTAGAAGAGTCTAGAAAGATTCTAAAGCATTCTTATCTACTGATGAATGCCACTTGGTTATTGTTGAGGGTCAAATATTGTATATTAGACCCCAGTTATTACCTGCTATTATGAACATATATAATACTGTTGAATGCCCTATTTTAATTGTGTTTGTGTTGCAAGGTGACTTTAGGAACTTGGACTGAAAAAGGGTGTTAAATGCATAAATTTGACACTCAGAATTCACCAAAGCAAGGACGGACTCCAGGGGACCAAGACTAACGGATTTACATGCCAAAGATGCCAGAAAATGAAAATGCAATTGAAATCACAAACAAGAAGCTATGTGCCAAAATTTCTCACAATGATTTCAAGATCAAAGGTTACATCATGTCACATCTTTAACAACCAAACTTATCATCTATCCAATGAATCAGAAATCCATGCTCAGAAATTGGATGCAAGATCACAAGGTCCAACCATCTGTTCGGAAACTTCATAATGGCCTAAGGACCATAAATCCTACAGTAGAATTTCAGCCCTTGATCGCTGTGAAAGTGGCCCAAAGGTCAGATCATCCTATGAATTATCACTCTGGGGCCCACCTGATCTTTGGATATGCTTCAACTTTAATATCAACCCCTTAAATTAGATGATACAACAGATGGATGGCGTAGATTTCTCATATACATCATTTTGGGCCCTACAAAAAAGTCATGTGCACCGCACTTATCCATGCACTCATTGTGCACCGTGACTCTAAAGACGGTCAAAACGTCTTTGACCGCAAATCCCAAGCAAATTCAAACTTCTTCCCACTGCGCAAACAGAAACCTGCGTGCGATCCTTGTGGGCCATCGTCTTGATCTACATGACCGATCCGGACCGTCCTTTGGTCTCCCATCGAGCTTCTTATCACTGCCTAGGTGGCAGAATTGCAAAATATCATGAGCATCGAAATCCAGTCATTGAGGATAGACGGTGTAAGGAGAAATCTAGTGGGCCACACCAAAACAAAAGAGAAACGGTCATGATCGACCGGTTTTCCGTCAAAAATCCAATGAACGGATTGGATCTTGCGAGAAACACTAAAAAATGGGCCCCACCAACGTCCAGCGTCAGTCCGATGATGCTGCTTATGCGCGTCCGGAAAAACCGGATCATCCGGGAAGTAGTGGCCCACCACCGTTGATTAGATGATCCATCTGGACCGTTCACAGGCTGCAGAAAGTGGGGACGACCATAACTATGAAGACAAACAGAAACTGAGAAGTTTAGCTGTCCCGAAAACAAAATCAAACGCAAGATGTTTGTGCGTTTTTGCTGCGTAAAAACAGAGAATGCGCAGTCCATTTTTTGGCAAATTGCAATGCATAAGAGAAGTCGGTTCTCTGACTCCAACAAAACTACGGTCACCAATCCTATAAAGAGGAGAAAAACGGAGGAGAAAAGGGATCTTTTGAAGCTGGACGTGGAGCAGTTTGAGTTCCTTTGTTTTTAATTTTTATTATTTTTGTTTTATTTAGGGATTGTTTCATCATGCTTATGGTTAGCTAAACCTCTTAGCTGGGGCTAAGAGGTGAAGTTTGTAGCATGATTAGGATGGTAGCTTTACTTTGATTGATGGTTATTGAACCCTTATAGATTCTAGCTTGATTATTAAGGAATACTTTTAGTTTTTAATGGTTTGTTGTGACTCAAATTACAGTAGATCTGCAATAGCTTTGAGTACGTTCTTTTCATTATGAGATTGTGAACTTAGGAGGCCCTGTTGTTCACCATTGTCTCCTGGGCATGATTGGGTGATGGAACCTTTCCTAACTTTCACAATTCTCTCATGATTGGCTGTGAGATTGGTAAATTGTTGTTGTTTGCCATAGTCTCCTGGGCATGGATAGGTGACGGAATCACTTCCAAATCTGCACCAATCGTATCTGTTAATGATTAGATCCATGAGACATTCAGAGATCTGACAAATCTCTTCTTACCAATTGGATAAAATAGGACTCTGATTCCAGTTGTGTCTTTGAATCAATGCAAGGTAACTTCCCAATAGCTACAAGTGGATCCTTGGCACCCTGGTTCCTTACCTCTGAATTGTACATATTTTAGTTTACTATTTCACCATTATCCCTTATATTCAATTAATTTAGATTTCATCTTTATCTAGTTCTAGTTCTTGTTAGTTTTAGATTACGTATAGGTTTCAGTCCCTTGGGATTCGACCTCGGTCTCACCGAGTTTATTACTACATCACAACCCTATACTTGGGGTGTGAATAGTTATTGGTGTAAAGTAGTTAGCATCTTCTTATTCCTATGTAAGGGAGAGGGCTCATTTTGTGACTCAACTCCTCAATGTTGTATTTTTCTCTAAATACGAGTTTTCTAATTCACTCTCATGTGTTGTCTTACATTCTCACTAAGTCCTTGAGTTCTAGTTCTTAGTAGTGGAAGTGAGAAATAGGTTGACTTGAGTAGTGTTAGGGTGTTGCACAAGTGCTACATAGACGAGGCTGCTAAGGAATTAGCAACTCTGTGATGCTTAGCTTAGCAAATTAATATTGGAAAGAAATTGATCCTCGATATCAATCAATGTTGGAAGAATAGTTGATGTTGCATTGTTTTCAGCCCTGACTGGACAACGTGGTGGCTAAAAAACCCATAAGACCCTCAAACTCATTTCATCTCGTCCAGGGTCGCACTGAGTCCTCCAACAAGGGTATTGTTGGGGGACCATTACACAAACCTTAGGATCTAGCCTCCCAAAAACACCATAATTATGGGATAATAAAGCAATGAAATAAATCAAAACATAAACCACACGACACAAGGAATTTTTATGTGAAAAACCCTTAAAGAGGTAAAAACCACGGGACCTAGTCCAGAACAACAATCCACTATGAAGTAGAACGTTACAACCGATCACAAGCACACCTAGCTTAGATCAAACCTTCTTCACTCATGTAGGAGTGGATGAACAATAAAAGAATAAAGGAAAAACGGAGAGATCTCACCGATCACGAGGATGTAGAAGCGCTGAGACGTCTATTGCATAATAAATCACCTCTACGAGCATAACCCTCCCTTCCACAAGCTCCTCTCTCTTTCTCTTTCTTCTCTCTTCTCTCTCTCGGTCGTGAACCCTTAACACAATAACTTAGAAAGCCTTCTCGATGCCCTAGGGACCCCTATTTATAGTTTAGGCAACTTCCTTCCGCACCTTGGCGAAAACCACCTCAAATTTATGCAGTCCGCACAAAAATCGGACATGAATCTGCGTAACCTCGACTGGTCGAGCAGAGTCCTCGACCGGTAGAGCACCTCCCTCGACTGGTTGAGTACCTCGGAGTCCCAAACCAATTTACTCATTGGATTTTGAGTCGAGCACCACCCTCGACCGATCGAGCAAGGTACTCGATCGGTCGACCCATGAAGAGGAAATCCCATCAAATCTCCCCATTTCCGACTCAGGAGAAATCTGCCATTTGAGAATTTACGTGTGAACACACAGTGGTCCGACTCCGTTCTATCATACCCATGCTTTAACATAAACAAGTCGAACTTCTTATACCATTATTGTGGAGCTTGTTTCAGCCCATACAAGCTCTTTCTTAGCCTACACACCATATGCTTTTTGCACTTAACTTCGAACCCCTCTGGTTGGTGCATGTAGATCTCTTCTTCCAGGTCATCATGGAGAAAAGCAGTTTTAACATCTAACTGCTATCTCCAGATCCATGCTAGCCGCCAACCCAAGCAACACCCGTATGGATGTCATCTTCACCACTGGTGAGAATATCTCCTCGAAGTCTATACCTTTCCTCTAACCGAACCATTTTACCATAAGTCTGGCTTTGAACCTCATTTGTGAATTCTTCTGCTCATTCTTCTTTCTGAACACCCACTTGTTGCTCAGAGCTTTCTTGCCCTTAGGCAATTTCACCATATCATAAGTGTGGTTCTTATGCAAGGATTCTATCTCCTCTTGCATAGCTTTCAACCACTCACCCTTATGCTCGTCGGCTAGGGCCTCAGAATAATCTTCTAACTCTTCCCCATCAGTCATCATAATGTACTCATGCAGTGAGTACCTTTTGGACGGTTGTCTGTCCCTAGATGACCTCCTCAACAGGTGGATCAGGTGGGGGCTGCTCCCCCGGTTCATCTTCTGTAGGAACTTCCTCGTCCTCTACACCTTGTTGTACTCCCCTGTCATCACGCAACACGGGAGGAGTAACCGATCCAATCCTCTCTTTCTTCCTCCTGAATTGTTGCATCTTTTTCAGGCTACGAATGTCTTCAATACATTGGTCTTCAAAGAAACCACATCTCTGCTCCTAACGAGTTTCTTCTCTGTCGAATCCCACAATCTGTAGTTGAACTTTTCATCACTATATCCCAAGAACACACATTGCCTAATCTTCATATCGAGCTTGGACCTCTCATCCTTTGGTACGTGAACGGATGCCCTGCATCCAAACACCCTGAGATGACTGTACGATGGATCATGTCAAGTCCACACCTTCTCAGGTACTTCTCCATTCAACGGGACTAATGGAGACCTATTTATCAAATACACTGCTGTGTGCATTGCTTCTCCTCAGAACGTCTTGGGCAACTTTGCATGAGATAACATACATCTAATTTTCTCTATAATGGTGCGATTCATTCGCTCAGCCACACCATTATGCTGGGGGTCTTGGGAACCGTCTGTTCATGTCGTATACCCAGGGACTTGCAATACTCATGAAAGTCACCATGTATTCACCGCAATTGTCAGTGCGGATGCACTTCAATGATCTACCTATCTCTCTCTCTCAACTATAACATGAAACAATTTAAACACACCAAAGACCTCATCCTTAGATTTCAAAGCATAAACCCAAACCCTCCTAAATGCATCATCTATAAAAGTGACAAAATATAATGCCCCACCCAAGGTTTTTGTCATCATAAGACCACAAACATCAGAATAAACCAAATCTAATGCATGCACTTTATTAACATGAGAAACAGATTTAACAAATGAAACTCTATAATGTTTTCCTTATAAACAATCAATACAGGTTTTGAGAGGTATACTTGTCACGTCTGGAAGGAGCAGCTTCCTCGCTAGTACCTGAAGTCATTTTTCACTCATGTGGCCTAGACGCCTGTGCCACATGTCAATAGTTAAATCTTCCACTGCGTTCAACCCACTCTTGCACACACTGACAATTGCCTTGTAAAGGGTGCAACACTTCTTTCCTCTGTCTGCGATCAACGAACCATTGATGAGCTTCCAGCACCCACCAGCAAACCGGCTTTCATAGCCATCATCATCCAACCTTCCCGTCGACATCAAGTTGAGACCTCACATCTCTGAGAACCAATGTGCAGCCCACATCGGTCTTCACATAAATATCACCGACCCCTACGATCTTCGATATGTCATAATTTTCCATCTTCATAGTCCCAAAGTCACCTAACTTGTAGCTTGTGAAGAAATCCCCACGTGGAGTGGTATGAAATGAGGCTCCCAAGTCTATCACCCAGTCGGTGTCCTAACTCGTAGTCATGAGACAAATATCATAATCTGCTAAAAGAACTACAACGTCGCCATCTGAAGCGACCGTAATGGAATCTGATTCATCTTCCTTCTCCTTTCCTTTTCCTTTCTTCGTTCTTCTTATTACGACATTCATGCCTGTAGTGGCCCTTCTTGCCACAATTCCATCATTTAATATCCTTCCTGATACTTGACTTGTCTCTTGAATTATCTCGGGCCTTCCTGCCCTTTCTGTTTCCTCTCCCCCATTCTTGTGTCACAAGGGCTCTTACTGAGTAAACCCCTGAGACTTCCTCCTTTTCTCCTCATTGAAGAGACAACTAGTTACCTGTTTCATGGACACATTTTCGTCTGGCGCGGAGTTACTTAGATACACCACTAATGTCTCCCAACTATCAGGCAATGAGCTAAGCAATAGTAAAGCCTGTAATTCATCGTCCAGGACCATCTTCATTGCGGAGAGTTGGTTCAATATATCGCTGAACTCATTCATGTGCTCGGTCACAAAACCACCATCTTTGAACTTGAGATTTACAAGTCATCTTATCAGAAAAATTTTATTGTCAGTTGTCTTCCTCTCATACAACCCTTGCAGTTTCAGCCATGGGCTAGCGGCTGAGGTCTCCGTAGACACATGGTGGAATACGGAATCATCCAACCATTGTCTAATAAACCCCACCATCTTCCGGTCCAACTTCTTTCAATCATCATCTGACATATCCTTCGATTTTTTTAATATGCCTTGAATTGGAGAATACAAGTCCTTGCAATAATGCAAGTCCTCCATCTTAGCCTTCCTTATGGTCCAGTTAGAACCATTGAGACTGATCATCCTTGATGAGCTACCTTCCATAATTCAGAATTGATCCCACCCCATTCAACCAACCTGAACTCCTTGATACCACTTTGTTGGGGGCCCGTTACATAAACCTTAAGATCTGGCCTCCCAAAAACACCATAATTATGGGATAATAAAGCAATGAAATAAATTAAAGCATAAACCACACGACACAAGGAATTTTTACATGGAAAACCCTCAAAGGGGTAAAAACCACGGGACCTAGTCTAGAGCAACAATCCACTATGAAGTAGAACATTACAACCGATCACAAGCACACCTCCCTTAGATCAAACCTTCTTCACTCACACAGGAGTGGATGAACAATAAGAGAATAAAGAAAAAATGGAGAGAACTCACCGATCACGAGGACGTAGAAGCACTGAGACATCGATTGCATAATAGATCACCTTTACGAGCATAACCCTCCCTTCCACAAGCTTCCTCTCTCTCTTTTCTCTCTCTCTCTCACCTTGGTCGTGAAAACCATTAACACAATAGCTTTAGAAAGCCTTCTCAATGCCCTAGAAAAGCCCTAGGGACCCCTATTTATAGTTTAGGCAACTTTCTTCCGCACCTTGGCGAAAATCACCTCAAATTTACATAGTCTGCAAAAAATCCGGACATGAATCTGCGTAACCTCGACTGGTCGAGCAGAATCCTCGACCGTTCGAGCGGCCCACTCGATCGATCGAGCACCTCCCTCGACTGGTCGAGCACCTCGGAGTCCCAAACCAATTTGTTCGCTGGACTTTGAGTCGAACACCACTCGACCGATCGAGCACCACCCTCGACCGATCGAGCCATGAGGAGGAAATCCCATTAGGTATAAAGGTAGGTTTTATCTGAAAACTCCCAGATCTCATTTCTATGACTTGGGGAAGGAGGAACAAACAGATTTTGAGGTGTCCATTACCGTTTGCTTAAAAGAAAACATGTTTATTAACACAAGATGTATGAATATTGTTTACATTTGCTTGAATTCTTCTCATATCTGTTTTGCCTGATTTATCTGATTTTCCTAGTTTCTCATGAAAGTTTCTGATTTTAATATTTTTGAACTTTTTAAATTTTTCTAGTTTTAGTCCCCTAACTCGCCTGTTTTGAGCGAGGATTATCAGGTCTGATGATACAACTCAGTTTTGGACCCACGTGAGTCTGACCGAAACGCTATTTTAATGAACCATTCTAGGCTTCAAATTGAATGACATACTTTTATGTTGGACTTTTGAAGGATGAAACTGTTATATCAGGCCTAGTTTCTCACTATGAATGCTAGGGACTATCCATAAAAATTGGTTGTTTTCCTCTTGATTTCTGATTGTTTGCAATCCAATTCAACTGTGCATTCAGCTGCAAGTTCAAGGTTCAAATCCAGCTACTTAAGGCTCAAGCTGCCCAAAATGCTTGTATATGCTTAACATATCAATGGTACCAGATTCTAGTAGGAATCTTGTCGATATCTTTTAAAAGAATTCTCTTATCTTGTTATTTGAAATCCCAATAATTTTTGCACTATTGTCAGTTGTTATGCCTTCTGCATAGACTATGGACACATTAGTAGTTTAATTTGCGAGGATTCAAAGGATCAATCTGGAAAGAAGTCAGAGTTCTGAAGTTTCATCTTTTGGGAAATCTAGCTAGAGATAAATAGGACTTTGTTGCACAGCACACCAACAACGCAGTGAACTGAGATCCAATCTCCGGTCTCACCCACAAACTATAAACAAGAAGAAATATAAACTAGAAGAAGAATCAAAGCATACCAAACAAACCACAAGACAAGATATACGTGGAAAAACCCCCAAACAAGGGTAAAAAACCACAGGTGCAAACTTTCACTATGAAGAAAATGAGATTACAAGCAATATACTAACCTTTTCCCTTGATGTATAGAGAAAACTATTCTCCCACACTTTAGGATTACTCCCATAACCCTAGAAAACCGCACCTCTGCGAAAACCGACTAAAAATCCGCAGTCCATGTAAGATCCGAAAACGAATCTGCGTAACCTCAACTGGTCGAGCAGGGGCCTCGATCGGTCGAGCACCACGGACCCAAAAATCATAGCTCGCTAGACTTTGAGTCGAGCCAACCCTCGACCAGTCGAGCAACCCCCTCGACTGGTCGAGTGGCGCTGCCCAGATGTGACTTCACATCTCAACAATCTCCCACTTGGAGACACATCGCCATAAACCTTCGTCTTCTACATCCGGAGTGCACCACCTCCCCGTCTTCAAAGCTGAAGACCAATCAAAGCTGAACAGAGCTTCAGCTTCTCCCGTGTGACTGCCTTAGTCAGCATATCCGCAGGATTCTCACTTGTATGAATCTTCTCCAGAGTAATCGATCCATCTTCTAGTAACGAACGTATGAAGTGATATCTGATGTCAATATGCTTGGTCCTTGAATGAAAGGTTGAATTCTTAGTCAAGTGTATTGTGCTAATCTACTTGCTTCTTACCCAACTCTTCCACGAAGCCTTGAATCTATAACATCTCCTTGCACGCTTTTGTATCTGCAACATATTTTGCTTCCGTTGCATTGATAGATACTATCTTCTGTAACTGAGAGACCCAACTGACTACAGCACTACCCAGAGTAAAGACATAACTTGTAGTACTTCTTTTGTTGTCGATATCTCATGCCAAATCTGAATCTACGTAACCTTGTAGCTTGATTTCCGATCCACCATAACACAGCCCTATATCCACAGTACTTACCAAATATCTGAGGATCCACTTCACAGCTTCCCAATGTTCCTTCCCGGGTTGTTCATGAACCTGCTAACAACTCTCACTGCTTAAGCAATGTATGGCCTCGTGCTCACCATAGCATACATGAGACTCCCAATAGCTGACGCGTATGGGACTTTAGCCATGTAGTCTCATTCCTCCTGCGTTTTTACACCTTGCTCCTTAGAAAAGTTGAAGTGGTTGGCTGATAGAGTGTTAACCGGCTTAGCACCTCCCATACTGAATCGATCAAGTACCTTAGATATGCACTCTGCCTGTGACAAAACTAGTTTCTTGTTTTCCCTATCACGTTTTATCCTCATGCCTAAGATTTGTTTTGCAGCTCCTAAATCCTTCATGGCAAATTCTCTAGACAGTTGTCTTTTGAGATCTAAGATGTCCTTCATGCTTGATCCGACCACAAGCATATCATCAACATACAGAAGAAAGATGATGTATGACGTATCAAACTTCTTCAAATAGCAACAGTGGTTTGCATGATATCTCCTAAAACTGTTTCCTGACATGAAACTGTCGAACTTCTTATACCACTGCCTCGGGGCCTGCTTCAAGCCATACAGACTCTTCTTCAGTCTACACACCTTATTCTCCTTTCCTAATGCACGTATTCTATCGGCTAATGCATATATATTTCTTCTTCAAGGTCCTCATGAGGAAAGGCTGTCGTAACATCTAGCTGCTCTAGATGCAAGTCCTCTGTAGCCACTAAACTCAAGACCATACGAATCATTGACATTTTCACCACTAGTGAAAATATTTCAGTGAAGTCGATACCTGCCTTTTGTTGGAACCCTTTCACAACCAATCTAGCCTTGTACCATTTCGAACCATCATGCTCCTCCTTCAGTCTGTAAACTCACTTGTTATGAACAGCTTTCTTACCCTTAGGTAAAGTGACTAGCTCCCATGTACGATTAGACTCAAGAGAGTCCATCTCATCATCCATAGCCTGCTCCCACTTAACCCGTGTATCTGACTGTAATGTCTCTTCAAAACACTCTGGCTCACCATTATCTGTCAGCAGTAGATAATGTAAGGAAGGTGAGTATCAGACTGTGGGTCTCCTCTCCCCAGTAGACCTCCTCACAACCGGTGTCTGCGGCTCTGCCTCACTATGCTCCTGTGCATGTCCATCCTGTGGCACTGTAACACCCATGTCCGGTAACTCTTCCAACTCTACGAATTCTTTCTCATTGGCCTTATTTCGCTGCTCATTATCTTTATACATCACCTTTTCATTAAAGACTACGTATTTGCTTCTGATGATTTTCCTGTTTTTTGTATCCCAAAACCTGTTGACAAAATCATGTTGCCCATAGCGTATAAACGTGCACCTCCTGGACTTCACATCCAGCTTGTTTCTGTACTCTGCATCAATGTGAACATATGAAGTGCAACCGAACACTCTGAGATGTGCAAGGTTCACTTCTTTTCCATTTCACGTTTCTTTTAGTAGCCCACCATCCAATGGTGTTGAGGGACTTCTATTGATGAGATATGCGGCAACAGCCTAAAACATCTTGGGCAACCCTGCATGTAACCTCATGCTCCTGGACTTCACATCAGCCACGCCGTTCTGTTGCGGTGTCCTTGGAATCATTTTATGATGTTTGATTCCATTTGCTGCACAATACTCCTCAAACCTCTTATCACAGTAATCTCCCCCATTATCTGATCTGAGACATTTTACTGTTTTACCTGTCTCATTTTCTACCATTACTTTTCATTTCTTAAATACATCAAATACATCAGATTTATGCTTTAAGAAATAGACCCACAGTTTTCTACTAGCATCATCAATAAATGAAACAAAAAAATATGAGCCACCAAGAGATGATACCTGTGCCGGTCCACACACATCAGTGTGTACAAACTCCAACAAATGTATCTTTGCAGCGCATCCTGTTTTCTTGAAACTTACCCTCTTCTGCTTGTCATACATGCAGTCCTCGTAGAATTTCAAGTCAATAGACTTCAGTCGTGGTAGCTTCCCTTTTGACAATAGCACTTTCATCCCTTTCTCACTCATATGTCACAACCTCTGATGTCATAACTGTCCATTCACTCCAGTTGATGCGACTACGAGTGAACATACGATCCTGAAGTCACGTACAAAGTATCTTCCTTCTTGCCTTGAGATATCACCAAAGCACCTTTTGTGATCTTCCAGGAATCACTAGTGAATGTCGTCACATATCCGATATCGGCCAACTGCCCCACTGAGATCAAATTCTGTTTCAAACTCGGTACATGTTTAACATCCTTCAATTTTAAAGTCGTTCCGTCTTTCTGATTTATATGAATATCTCCCTTTCCAACAATACTACACGGCTCATCATCACCCAGGTAGACTCTCCCGAAGTCACCTGACACATAATCACGCAGAACTTCCTTACACGAAATGGCATGAAACGAAGCACCCGAGTCTATGACCCAAGACTCATTCCTCGCATCAAGAGACAAGATCAACTCATCTATGTCACTCTCCTCAAATAGATTCACTAAATCCTTCCCACCTTGAGATCTTCCTTCTTGTTTCTTAAGCACCCTATAATTACGTTTCATGTGCCCTTTCTTGCCGCAATGCCAACACTCGTCTTTGTCTTTCAGTCCCTTGGACTTCTTCCTCGACTTAGAACGTCCATGTTTATTGCCTCCTTTGTTTAGCGATCTTCCTTTAACGTTTAGAGCATTCCCTGAATCCCCTGAAACTCCCGATGCCTTTCTAGATTCTTCAATGAGAATTAGATCAGCCACATCATCAAATTTTAGCTTTGTCAACTGTAACATCCTGGATTTTTGCTAACATGGGATTAGACGTCCTTAGGCAATGGGTCGTTCCTAACGCCTTATTAACTTGTCAAAACTCATTCCCTAAGTCAAAAATCGCTTATTAACCCTTTTCCTTCACAAATCCCACCCTTCACCACCTTGTTCTTTCAATTTTTCTAAGTACTTTCACCATAGAAACTATCTTAAACTAGCTAAGTATTATAACTTGGATCACTTTATATATAAAATACAAAGGCCTAGGTACCACCTCAAACAGAAATCACTCAGGACTAAATCCTTTAGAAATTAGGCAAGAATTAGCTAGTGTGAAACTAGAGTACCTGTGAAATTAGCACCAATCACTTTAAATACGATCTGTAAGACCCAAAACTTGTAGAATCATTGACACTAGGTTACCCTAAAATCTAGGATCAATCTCATTACCCGTCTGCTCTCGGGAGCATCTCGAAACACCGTATCAGATCTGGACCACACGTCGTAAGTCCGATTAACATGAAGTTAAGGACCGCCTTGCTGGGCTTGACAACTATCTCGAAAATCAACTCCAGATAGTGTCCCAGTGAAATTCGCTTGAGCTCGGAGCGGAGAGTGTGAGAAATGTGAAAATAATTCTAAATTAAATCCAAAATAAATAAATCTAACACCTCTCGCTTGTGGATCAGTATTAAGCAACCAGACCGTCAGAATCATGCCAAATTACACCCTCGGATCAGGAGAAATTTTCATACACATATCTATGTACTCGAAATCTCCGATCGAGATCCACTGACCGTTGAACTGAAACTGGTCCGCCACGCGTGATCTGGAAACTCCACTGAAACGAAAACTTAACTCCACCTAGATCCAATGTCAATGAGCTTAAGTCCGACCTTTGGCTCAAGGGGGCCCGCCAGAAGTCCTCCGTTGAGCTGAAACAGGGTCATTTTGGTTATAACCTAAGTATACCTTGCCCATAAGTCTATTTCGGTGAGTTTTTAGGCTATATAAGGACCTTAGAACCCTCTCTTTCACAGTCATACGAATTTGAGAGAAACCCTAGAGAGAGGAGAGAGAAAAGAGAGAGAAAGTGAGAGAGAAGTGAGAGAATCTCCCTGGCACTTTTCCCTGCTGCTACACAAGTTCCACCACTCCGTTCTAATCGCTTTCCCGGCGATTTCAGCTCCGTTTCTAGGTAAGAAACCCTAACCCTAATCTGTTTTGGGGTTTTGATAGTTGTAGGTTATGAAATAGCAAACCTATTTCGTTTTATAGGTTGTCAAACTGCCGTATACGAAAGCCTAGTGAATCTACCGACTCTGTTACGATTCTACGACAAAAGGTGCAGACTTTAGGTGTATAGGTTATGGTTTTCAACGCTTTCAATGTCAGATAATGATAGATTCATGATCTGCATGCAATTGCACATGTACAAAGTGTTGTCCGTTTTCCGTTTCGATTAAAGATGAAGAATATGGAATTTTACATACTCTATGTATTTGTAGAAAGTACCATATATGTATAAATTTTAAAAATGTGTTTGCCATGATTATTTGTTGTATTGATATATTATATATGGATAAAATACTTGTTTGGCGAAAGGATTCGCCCTAATACATGCTTTTGCTAATATACACTATGTATGTTAAAATAGTGTACTCTAAGTGTTTGTGAAAATGACTGAATGAGTATAGAATTCTCATTCGTGCTCGCCACGAGTAATTGTCATGGATATATGATTGTTGTATTGGCGATCCCCCTTTGACGAAAGAATTTGCCTTAAATCACGCCACGGCCACTATAAGCTACATACGTTAAAATGTGTAGTCCAAGTGTTTGTGGAAATGACTGAATGATTATGGAACTTGGATTCCTGCCTGCCATGACTATCCGTCGTGGGTGCATGAGTGTTATAATTGGGGTAACTCCTTAGTGAAAGGATTTGGACTAATACCTATGTGATCAACATATGTCATGTATGTTGATGTGTGTAGTCTAAGTGTTTGTTGGAAACGTTTGAATGAGTAGTAGTTAGTAAATTGTAATGTATAAGGGTGTTGAGATATGATTCTCAACTCCTTTAACTATGTGTATGATTTCCTTGGATAGCTGTGTGATTACATGCTTGTGTTGTGCTTCATAACATGCTCAACTGATTGTATGATTTTATCTATGTAATGCATATGTTTAAATTCATGTTTACGTTGTATGATCCGTCATGGGTGATGGGGGAGTGGAGCAACGAGTGCGTGCAACAGCCCTGGCAGCCCTAAACGGATAATATCAGACTTTGGTTGTATGATTTGAATCTTGATCCATTACTGCTTTAACTATCTGCAATTGAATGTGATTGGGGCTATGATTATAGTCTAGGCAATCGGTAACGGAATTGAATTCGTGGCTGAGATTCATTTGCCACGTGAGATGTGTTCGACGAATCTGAGTCGTACTTCGGTTGGCGATAGTGGTTGGCCACACGAAGTGCTTATGCGCTTCATATCGTTCAACTTGTTGTGCGCTCGAGCTAGCCGAGCTCGTCAAGCAACCCGATATGTCTTATGTATGTTCACCATATTTGGACGCCTCTGCTTAAACCTAGGGTACCAAACTTACCAGTGAAATTCCATTAACCATGGTACCTCGATCCGCTAAGACTTATGAGCCGAGCATGGTGGTATGGGACACCGTGGTCGAGCTGTCGACCTACGCTGGGGCCACGTGCCTCCCTGTAATGACCAGTGAGCAACTAGACTCGTGAGCTGATTATGGTAGTATGGGACACTATATTCGTGTTGTCGGCCTACATTGATAAGGTGATGGGGGAGTAGTGCAACGATTGCGAGCAACAGCCCTGGAAGCCCTTTGTAGTGACCTCGAGCATACTCTGAATTTGCGGTGAGGCGACGAGTTTTGCCGCAGTGTATAGAGTATGAACTAGGCCTGTATCAATTTAGTGATGAACCGTTAAAAAGGTGATGGGGGAGTGGTGTAACGAATGCGTGTAACTGCCCTGGCAGCCTTTGCAGCGACCTAGAAACACACCATCGTATGAGATTAACTAGGACTGATGACCCTAGAATGGATCATGTTTGGGAATGATAGAAGGGAGGTACCTTAGTTTCCCAATACTGCTGTTTGAAATGGACTAATAACAACTCGGTAATCATGCTCATCATAGCATTGCATGTGCCTGGAAGATGTGGAGCACTAAGGAATGAAAGCATGTCGCGAACGTAAGATGGTGTCGCACGAGGGTGGTTTGGCAAGGGCATACATCATGACTGCATTCCATACTTGCATTAACAAGAGTATATAGAATTGTTTGAGTGTACTGCTTTATCATTACTGCTTGACTGTTTTGATAACATGTTAACCTATGCTTTATTGTTCCACTGAGTTGATCACTCACTCCCACGTTACGGGACGGTGTTGTACACACCAACCAGATTCGTTGAGTTTCAGGTGATGGCGATGCTTATGAAGCAGAGCCGGACTACTACTATGATGTTGAAGAGGAGTTCTCCTACTTGTAGCTCTCTGACAGGTTTATAAAGACCTGGTATTGCATTGACGGGGCTATGTGTTTAGGATAGAAGACATTACACTTCCACAACTTGGTATAATTTGAAATTGTACTCATAATGAATTAACCTGGTAACATTATCACACTCTGGAGACTCGCCACAGTTTTTATATTTTATTTATCTATCACAGTCTTCCACTTGCAAATTTACTGTCTTTGGAGTATGATATACTGTTTTGGCTCAATCTCACTCATGTTCAATGCACTAATACAGACAACATTCAATCATCATTCATTTTGTTTCATAAGTGATGCGTTGGAACTCAGGAGTTGAGTTTATGCTCGACCCCCGATTTTCAGGGCGTTACAAGATGGTATCAAAGCATGATTTGGATTAAACCGGACCTGGGTTTTGGTCACACGACGCACTCTGACGCACTCTGACTTAGGAGGGAGCGACGGAACATAGAAACCAACTTAGGATTTTTTCAAATTCGTCGAACGGCGAAACCGACCGAAATCGACCGTCGAGATTGGGCCTGTACACACCCATGATCACGCGAAACGATCCCGAATCACTTCTAGGCCGTCAGTCGACGGGTTTGAGTCGTTCCTTAGAGACGAATGTCCTCAGGTTGTGGGTCAACCACAACACTTTACACTCCATCTCAAAGCCTAAAACCCCTTTTTGTCCAATTCCTTCAAAATCTCACCCTCCACCACTGTATGCTTCATTTCTTTTAAACGTATTCGTAATACACACCCATCCTAGGGTATAAATGATGAAGAACGATACCAAAACTAAAAATTACCATAAATAGGAAAATAAATGGATAGAATGGGTCTTGACCCTTAACCTTTTGAAATATAGCCAAATAAATGAGTTCGTTGGATAGATTAGCTCCTCCTACCCCAAAATCATATGCTACATGTGTTGAGGGTCAAATATTGCATATCAGACCCTGATTATTGCCTGAATTTACAGACATAATACCGTTTAATGGTCCACTTTATTCGTGCTTGTGATGCAGAGTGTATTTATGAGTATGGACTGAAAAAGGGAGCTTAAAGCATGGATTTAACACTCTGATGACACCAAAGGCAATGGACGGACTCCAGGGACTGAGATCGACAGAGTTGTACGCCAGAGATCGAAGAAAACCGAGAAACTGAAGCTTAAGTGGCCAAAATTGGTCCATAATGCAGGATCACGTGGTTTCCGCCATCAGATTGACTCGAAACTTCATACATGTGATGGGGGCCGTAAATTAATCGTACATATTAAATTTCAGCCATTGAAGATCTCGGAAAGTGGTCCAATGGATAGATCAGCCCATTAATTTCCAATTTGGGGTCCACCTGATAAGTGGATATGCCAGAAAGTTAGCATCAACCCCTTATATTTGATGGGAAAACGGATGGACGGAGCAGATGTCTTAAAAACATCTCTGTGGGACCCATATGTACATCGCGTGTGTACGGTGCACAAGTGCGCCGGGTGTGCACCTAAAAATCCAAAGGTCGGTCAGCGGCGCTGACCGACTTTCCTTCTCAAAAATCCGAAAACGGCAGTTGCCGTTTGCCGTTTTGCAACAGAGACCGTCGGTCTCTGTTGTGGGCCCCACACATGGTCCAAACGGGTAATCCAGACCGTTCATTCGCTCCTTGGGGCAGCCAGAACCTATGCCTAGCTGACAGAATTTGAAGAATTGAAGTTCTTGGGGATCTCAGCCGTTCAAAAGCAAACAGACGGTGAATCGAAAAACATCAGTGGGCCAAACAGAATCTAATATAAAATCATCCATTTCTCACTGGATTTTCGAGAAGATCACAATGAACGGGTCGGATTTCCACAAATATATCACTGTGGGGACCACCGAACACGTCAGCGTCGGTTTTCAAATTTCAAAACGGAAATTTCCGTTTTTCTGCAAACGGACGCTGTCCGTTTTTGCGGGAGTTTGTGGACCCCACTTGTCACCCTACGGCTGATCCAAGCCGTCCACCGTGTATAGGGGTTCGAAAGCTTCAAAACCATGCTGATACTTTACACCCATGCGTGCACACGTGTGCGGTACAGAGGCCACAAACGGACTGCCCTGCAATGTTCAAAACTGATCTTTTCGTGATTTCTTCTCTGGGTCGCGTCAATGGACATTCAAAACCACCCATTCTTGACTGAAATTTCGTTCTGAATGCAATGGATGGGTGGATTTCCCAGAAAACACTTCTATGGGGCCCACCGATCACGACAGTGAAAGGGTACGAAAGGTTTCGCACATATTAGGAAATCCGATTTTTCAGGCGATTGTGGGCCACCATATTTGATCATATGGTAGATCTGAACCTTTCATCATGTAGAGGACCCAAGAAAGTTCTAAGGGACGGTGTTGTTTTGGAATTTGAGCGAGGAAAGTTTAGTGTTTCGAGGCCCCGAACTTGGTTGCGAAAAGACTTTCGTTGCGCATGCGACAGCCTTCCAGATCCGATTTTCTCCACTCCAGCAGCTATTAAAAGAATTTTTGGACTTGGGGAGCAAGTATCAAAGGCCTTGGATGAAGAATCTCATGTGAGAGAGAGAAAGACAGGGAGAGAAGAAAGAGTTTTATTATTTTTCTTTGGTTATGCTTTTCTTCTCAAATTTCTGATGAGATCTATCCCATCCATGTGTGGCTAAACCTCTTAGCTAGGGGTAAGAGGTGAAGCTTGTGGCGTGATGGGACCGATTCTATGGTGTTGATTTATGGTTATGAACTGACGTTTGGTTTTAGTTTGATTAATTGAAATAATCATAGTTTTTAATGATTTGTTGTGACTTAAATTACAATAGATCTGCGATGGCTTTGAGTATTTCATTCTTCTTCATATTTTGATTGTGAAATCAGGAAACCCTGTTGTTCACCATTGCCCCTTGGACATGGTTGGATGATGGAATTCTTCCTAACATTCACACATCTTCTGATTGGTTATGGATTGGTTTAAGTTCTGTTGATTACCTTGTCTTATGGGCATGTATTTGTGATGGAATCATATCTAATTCTTATGCCCTTCGTCTTTTTGAAAACTAGATCAAAAGGAAGTTCACATTGATTTTCAGGATATATCTTCCAACTGGATGAAGATGGGACTCGAAGTCCAGATTGAGTTCATGAATCGACCATAGATCTCCCTGATCTCTACAAGTGGATCCTCTGAATCCCTAGTTTCCCTTTCTCTGAATTCTTAAGTTTAGATTAATAATTCACCATTATTCCTCAAATCACAATTGGTTTAGATTTTGTCTTAGCCTAGTTCTAGATCTGGTTATTTTCAGATAACGTACAGGTTTCAATCCCTGTGGATTCGACCTCGGTCTTACTGAGTTTATTACTACATCACAATACTATACTTGGGGAGTGAACAACATGTCATACAAAATCATTCCGGTTTGCAATTTTGCCCCGATACGGCTTAAAACGGAGTCGGGGGCCAAACAAAGCACTTCCAAAGGGACCCAAGATGGGACCCAGGGTTTTTTGGGGCCTAGGGGGCAGGAGGGTCTCGCCCATGGGGCGAGCCCTCAGAATCTGGACCATTGGTCTGCAAGGCCCTCTCCCGGTTGGTGAGGCCTCGCCGAATTTTGGGCTGGGCCGGGCCTGCGGCTCGGGCCGATGGTGTCTGGGGGCTAAGGGAACCCCCTGGTATGTGGGCCGTGGTTTAAAACCTTCCCAAATGTATACTTCTTTCACAAACCACCCCTCCAAGCTCTCTTTTCTCTTTCAAACTTTTAATTTTTAGTAAAAATCGTCCCTCCAATCACCCATTCCGTCATTTTCTGTCACAACCCGTTTACCTCCATCGTTTGCAGCAACAAACACCCTCTACCCTTTCCATCTTCTCTCGTTTGAGCTCCTACACCCCCTCATTTGAAGCTCAAAATCGTGTAAGCACTCAACCCAGTCCATCTCTTCACTTCCTTTCTTTAAACCCTGTCTATTGGGCCTCTACAATGTCTGTTGAGGCACAAGTCCATGGAGAACCAAAAACTCCAGCCCCTTTTCTCCCTTTAGGGCCCGTTCGGCCAACTGCATTAGGTGAGTAAGGTGGATAGAATTGTAAAAGTAACAATAACTGTATGTGTAAGGTATGGTCCCTAGATTGGGTGTATCCCATGTTTTCCAATATCATGTTTGGACTGTATGCAATTAATGGTAAATTTTGAGATTTTCCTTTCAATTGACATTTAGCAATTCCTCATCATGGGATTTGGAACTCCCATCTCACACTTTTCCAACACAAGGCTCATTTTTCAAAGCCTATAAAATTAATTTTTATCCCACCCACCCTCCTACAAACCATGCCACTCCCAATCCCGAGGAGGGTTAGCAATGCAAGCCCATTAGCTTAAGACCACTGGCCAAATAGGCCCTAGAGTTTTGGACCTAGAGCGGTGCTCCTAGGTTTCGACAGACCTGACCGTATAGGAAATTCAACAAATTATAATGTGAACCTTAGGACCCTCTTAGCTGGTATGAGCATGTGTGAAATGCTCGAGTGTCAAGTACAGACAACTCAATTCCAATTAGGCAACCTTGACCCTAAGTGATAAAACCCGTCCTTGTATTAGAAATGATACGAAATCACACATAGCGTATGAGCATAGACTTTGGACTACACCTATGGATTTTCACTACTCCTAAATTAGACTAGACTACCCGGTTACATTAGAGAATGTCAGAGACCGATAGATGTAGCTAAGTCAAATCAATACACCTCTTTTGATCTGGGTGGCGCAGCGCAAGCGTGGTGGACCCTACCCCACTGGCCCAGGATCGAAACTGTGCTCGTTGAATACGAACATTATAGAAGCCCTAGCAAGTTCTACTATGAGAAACCGTTTTAGGATAATCTAGTAAGATTTGATTCACCATTTCCTTGGACATAGATAATAACAAGGACTCTCTTAGACTAAGACCTAAAGGGCAACCTTTGACATAGACAATTTGAGTCTTTCAATGATGGACATTCCCTATGTTTCTAGAGTGATCAGACTACGGAGTTACTGAAATATACAACTGCGAAACATTCGCGGCTTGACCCAATTCTCAATCCTGGGCGACTACCAATGGACTCACTGCTTGGCCGAGCAGAAGACCAGGATCCACCAGGATTCGGAAGGGATACGATGAGCTTCCTACCCTGGCCCAGTAGATGATCGATATATCGGGATCAGGCCCACTATTACCGTCTCTCCGTGTTGGTCAAACAATGAAAACAGCTATCTTATTCTAAATTGTTGGGAATTGTCGTCAAGACTCCAAATAGGTAAAGAAATAAATTGTAGAAAACCATCAGGATATGGGAAATGGATAAAGAAATAAGTTTTAAGGGGGGTAGACTAAAATGTACTAGACTGGTATGCACAAGATACACCCTACCACGCATAGAGACCTGAAATCGATAAGTCTTAGAGTAGTATGCACAAGATACACCCTACCGCGCATAGAGACCTGAAATCGATAAGTCTTAGGCAAATGAAATAATAGAATTCTTCCTTATTACCCTTAGGCAATTTCAGGGACGAAATTTTATTTTAAGGGGGGTAGATTGTAACATCTCGGATTTTTGCCAACTTGGGATTAGACGTCCTTAGGCAATGGGTCGTTCCTAATGCCTTATTAACTTGTCAAAACTCATTCCCTAAGTCAAAAATCGCTTGTTAACCCTTTTCCTTCACAAATCCCACCCTTCACCACCTTGTTCTTTCAATTTTTCTAAGTACTTTCACCCTAGACATTATCTTAAATTAGCTAAGTATTATAACTTGGATCACTTTATATACAAACTACAAAGGCCCAAGTACCACCTCAGACAGAAATTACTAAGGACTAAATCCTTTAGAAATTAAGCGAGAATTAGCTAGTGTGAAACTAAAGTACCTGTGAAATTAGCACCAATCACTTTAAATACGATCTGCAAGACCCAAAACTTGTAGAATCATTGACACTAGGTTACCCTAAAATCTAGGATCAATCTCATTACCCGTCTGCTCTCAGGAGCATCTCGAAACACTGTATCAGATCTGGACCGCACGTCGGAAATCCGATTAACACAAAGTTAAGGAATTAGGACCGCCTTGCTGGGCTTGACAACCATCTCGGAAATCAACTCCAGATAGTGTCCCAGTGAAATTCGCTTGAGCTCGGAGCGGGGAGTGTGAGAAATGTGAAAATAATTCTAAATTAAATCCAAAATAAATAAATCTGGCACCTCTCGCTTGCGAATCAGTATTAAGCAACCAGACCGTCAGAATCATGCCAAATTACACCCTCGGATCAGGAGAAATTTCATACACATATTTATGTACTCGAAATCCCCGATCGAGATCCACTGACCATTGAACTGAAACTGGTCCGCCACGCGTGATCTGGAAACCCCACTGAAACGAAAACTTAACTCCACCTAGATCCAATGTCAGTGAGCTTAAGTCCGACCTTTAGCTCAAGGGGCCCGCCAGAAGTCCTCCGTTGAGCTGAAACAGGGTCGCTTTGGTTATAACCTAAGTATACCTTACCCATAAGTCTATTTCGGTGAGTTTTTAGGCTATATAAGGACCTTAGAACCCTCTCTCTCACAGCCATATATACGAATTTGAGAGAAACCCTAGAGAGAGGAGAGAGAAAAGAGAGAGAAGTGGGAGAATCTCCCTGCCACTTTTCCCTGCTGCTACACAAGCTCCACCACTCCGTTCTAATCGCTTTCCCAGTGATTTCAGCTCCGTTTCTAGGTAAGAAACTCTAATCCTAATCTGTTTTGGGGTTTTGATAGTTGTAGGTTATGAAATAGCTAACCTATTTCATTCTATAAGTTGCCAAACTGCCGTATACGAAAGCCTAGCGATCTACCGACTCCGATTCATCTACGACAAAAGGTGCGGACTTTAGGTGTATAGGTTATAGTTTTCAACGCTTTCAATGTCAGATAATGATAGATTCATGATCTGCATGCAATTGCACATGTATAAAGTGATGTCCGTTTTCCGTTTCGATTAAAGATGAAGAATATGGAATTTTACATACTCTAGGTATTTGTAGAAAGTACCGTATACGTATAAATTTTAGAAATGTGTTTGCCATGATTATTTACTGTATTGATATATTATATATGGATAAAATACTTGTTTGGCGAAAGGATTCGCCCTAATACATGCTTTTGCTAATATACACTATGTATGTTAAAATAGTGTATTCTAAGTGTTTGTGAAAATGACTGAATGAGTATAGAATTCTCATTCATGCTCGCCATAACTAATTTTCATGGATATATGATTGTTGTATTGGTGATCCCCCTTTGACGAAAGAATTTGCCTTAAATCACGCCACGGCTACTATAAGCTACATACGTTAAATATGTAGTCCAAATGTTTGTGGAAATGACTGAATGATTATGGAACTTAGATTCCTGCCTGCCATGACTATCCGTCATGGGTGCACGCGTGTTATAATTGGGGCAACTCCTTAGTGAAAGGATTTGGCCTAATACCTATGTGATCAACATATGTCATATATGTTGATGTGTGTAGTCTAAGTGTTTGTTGGAAACGTTTGAATGAGTAGTAGTTAGTAAATTGTAATGTATAAGGGTGTTGAGATGATTCTCAACTCCTTTAACTATGTGTATGATTTCCTTGGATAGCTGTGTGATTAGGAATTGAATATGTACAAACTCATACTTGTGTTGTGCTTCATAACATGCTCAACTGATTGTATGATTTTATCTATATAATGCATATGTTTAAATTCATGTTTACGTTGTATGATCCGTCATGGGTGATGGGGGAGTGGAGCAACGAGTCCGTACAACAGCCCTGGCAGCCCTAAACTGATAATATCAGACTTTGGTTATATGATTTGAATCTTGATCCATTACTGCTTTAACTATCTGCAATTGAATGTGATTAGGGCTATGATTATAGTCCAGGCAATCGGTAACGGGATTGAATTCGTGGCTGAGATTCATTTGCCACGTGAGATGTGTTCGACGAACCCGAGTCGTACTTCGGTTGGCGATAGTGGTTGGCCACATGAAGTGCTTATGCGCTTCATATCGTTCAACTTGTTGTGCGCTCGAGCTAGCCGAGCTCGTCAATCAACCGATCTGTCTTATTTATGTTCACCATGTTTGGATGCCTCTGCTTGAACCTAGGGTACCAAACTTACCAGTGAAATCTCGTTAACCATGGTACCCTCTCCGCTAAGACTCGTCGGGCTGACGGTGTGGTGGGATGGACGATGGCCGTGCGCTGATCCTGGCTGGCCTGGTGCCTCCGTGCAGCCACGTAGTGCCAGCCTTAGTGACCGTGAGCAACCAAACTCGTGAGCCATTATGTGTATGGGACACTATATTCGTGCTATCGGCCTACATTGATAGGTGATGGGGGAGTGGTGCAACGATTGCGAGCAACAGCCCTGACAGCCCTTTGTATGACCTCGAGCATACTCTGAATTTGCGGTGAGGCGACGAGTTTTACCGCAGTGTATCAAGTATGAACTAGGCCTGTATCAATTTAGTGATGAACCGTTAAAAAGGTGATGGGGGAGTGGTGTAACGAATGCGTGTAACTGCCCTGACAGCCTTTGCAGAGACCTAGAAACACACCATCGTATGAGATTAACTAGGACTGATGACCCTAGACTAGAGCATGTTTGAAAATGATAGAAGGGAGGTACCTTAGTTTCCCAATACTGTTGTTTGAAATGGACTAATAACAACTCGGTAATCATGCTTATCATAGCATTGCATGTGCCTGGAAGATGTGGAGCACTGAGGGATGAAAGCATGCCGCAAACGTAAGATGGTGTCGCACGAGGGTAGTTTGGCAAGGGCATACATCATGACTGCATTCCATACTTGCATTAACAAGAGTATTTAGAATTGTTTGAGTGTACTGCTTTAGCATTATTGCTTGACTATTTTGATAACATGTTAACCTATGCTTTATTGTTCCACTGAGTTGATCACTCACTCCCACGTTACGGGACGGTGTTGTACACACCAACCAGATTTGTTGAGTTTCAGGTGATAGCGATGCTTATGAAGCAGAGCCGGACTACTACTATGATGTTGAGGAGGAGTTCTCCTACTTGTAGCTCTCTGACAGGTCTATGAAGACCTGGTATTGCATTGACGAGCTATGTGTTTGGGATAGAAGACATTACACTTTCCACAACTTGGTATAATTTGAAATTGTACTCATAATGAATTAAACTGGTAACATTATCACACTCTGGAGACTCACCACAGTTTTTATATTTTATTTATCTATCACAGTCTTCCGCTTGCAAATTTAACTGTCTCTGGAGTATGATATGCTGTTTTGGCTTAATCTCACTCATGTTCAATGCACTAATACAGACAACATTCAATCATCATTCATTTTGTTGCATAAGTGATGCGTTGGAACTCGAGAGTTGAGTTTATGCTCGACCCCCGATTTTCAGGGCGTTACAAGACCCTAAAGAATTGCTCACAGCAATCACCAAACCATCCCAACTGTCTGGCAAACTGGACAAGATCAATAATGCCCTGACCTCGTCCTCAAAAATAATGTCAATGGATTCCAACTGGCTCATGACTGTATTGAACTCGTTTAGATGTTCAGCCACACTCCTACCATCTGGCATCTTCATGTTGAATAGTTGTTTCATGAGATGAACCTTGTTGGACGCTGAGGTTTTTTCATGCATCGTCGCTAAGGCTTCCATTAATTCTTTTGTGGTTTACGCCTTGAATATATTGAAGGTGACGCTCTTAGACAAAGAGAGTCGGATCATTTCTAAAGCCTTTCAATCCAATAAAAACCATTCATCATCTGTCATCTTCTCTAATTTCTTCTCTTTTCCTCCTAGAGAAATATAGAGGTCCTTCTGATACAGATAATCCTCCATCTGCATCTTCCAGAAGGCAAAGTTTGAACAATCAAACTTCTCAATTCTAATCTTCCCTTCTTTCATCGCTCTCAATAGAACTAAACTAATAGCTTTGATACCAGTTGTTGCGCAGCACGCCAACAACATAGTGAACCGAGATCCAATCTCCGGTCTCACCCATAAACGATAAACAAGAAGAAATATAAACTAGAAGAAGAATCAAAGCATACCAAACAAACCACAAGACAATATATGTGGAAAAACCCCAAACAAGGGTAAAAAACTACGGGTGCAAACTTCCACTATGAAGAAAACGAGATTACGAGCAATATACTAATCTTTTTCCTTGGATGTATAGAGAAAACCCTTTGCCCACACTTTAGAATTACTCCCATAACCTTAGAAAAGCCCTAGGGACCCCTATTTATAGTTTAGGCAACTTCCCTTTCGTACCTCTGCGAAAACTGACTCAAAAATCCGCAATCTGTGCAAGATCCGGAAACGAATCTGCATAACTTTGACTGGTCGAGCAGGGGCCTCGACCGGTCGAGCACGACGACCCAAAAATCATAGCTTGCTAGACTTTGAGTCGAGCCAGCCCTCGACCGATCGAGTGGGCCCCTCGACCGGTCGAGCAGCCCACTCGACTGGTCGAGTGGCGCTACCCAGATGTGACTCCACATCTCAAAAGACTTTGATAACAAAAAAGAAGATACTCAACTAAGTCTACCATTGTTTGGGTTTCTGCGATATTGCTGATTTCCTTGGTTTATATGATTATTTGTAATGATCAAATGTGAGTCTCTGGAAAATGAATTGGTCCAATCCCTGGCCAAGAATTTCTAAAATCAATGTAGATTGAGCTGCTAAGGAAATCTTGGAACACATTTGGGTGGTGTGTGGAGAAATTGCGAAGGGATGCTCTTAGTTACTTCTCCTAAGCTCTAGGAATTTGTTTGAATTCTCAAGCCACGATTGCCACACTTACGGGAGAGTTCTTGCTGTGGATATTAACAGTCACAGGATTCTTTTAGAATCTGATACTCTTTCTGTTGTCTCCGTCATTCAAGGAAGAATTAGTTCCGTCAGCGCCTCGATCTTATAAGGAAGCATATTGCTTACATGCTTTGCCTTTTCTCGAGGATCATCAGCCATGTCTGTAGAGAAATTAACTGTTTTGCATTTGCTCTATCTAGCATGGGTGCAGATTCTAAAGAAGAAAATGCCGCTGCCTCCATGGTTTGATACTATAAAGGAAAAAGGTGCAGTCAGGAAGATTAGATTTATAAGGAAAGCAAGGTTGATTTTTGTCGAGTACTCTTGTGAATTCCCTGTTGTTCTGATGTTTGTCTGGAGTTAATCATGTACGAGTTGTTTTTGGTATTAATAGACTCTTATCTACAAAATAAATAAATCAAATAAAATAAAAACATTGAACTGAGCATGCTAGAAGGACTGGAAAACGCTAACTTGTTTAAGAAAACTTAAAAAAAAAAAAAAAAAAAAAAACAGCATAGTCCAAACATTTCCAGGAAACACCATATAATTGAACATGAATATCATTTTCAAGGATGGGATGCTCATATATGTATATTGTCCTTGTCTTTCAGAAACTGAGAGTCATACTTCTTTTCCTGTTTCCATTCTTGCAAGTATTTGAGTATAATAGCTTGAGTTTGGATGCGAAAGTGAATTTAATCTAAAACACTCAATTAAATGAAGGCAAAATGATAAATATTAATGATTTGGAGTTGCCTTTGAATTGCCATTTCATTTCTTTCATGTGCAACTTGAAAGTAAGGTAATTGCAATTTGGAGCCCACACCCCTCAATATGAATGCTAAGGAAACTAGAATATGCTTATTTCTGCTTTATTTTACTCCTAATTTCAATTCAATTAGTCCATCTAAAAGCATAAGCTCCAATATCATAATATTTTGTGAGAGTCACAATATGATTAACAAAATACACCATATTGAATCAATATTACAATACAAATATCTCTTTCTTTCGCTGAGCCTCATAACCTGTCAATGTATTTTCTCAATTGGTACAAATTGTAGATTAATGCTTGGCCTTTGAAGGGTGGAACTGGTTTAGTGAAGTTGAAGAAATGAACTATAAATCTACAATGCATTCAATGAAGAATATTATCAACAGAGCTTTGCTAATCACTTCCGAACTTGGTTGTGCATGAGGAAAAAAGAAGCTAATTGGATCCTCTTTTATGGGATTATTTTCGGGGATTATACCTAGCTTTTACGTTTTCCTCTTGCATATACTTGGGTGAAACAAAACCA
This sequence comes from Magnolia officinalis, assembly GCA_021015155.1. Taxonomy (NCBI): domain Eukaryota; kingdom Viridiplantae; phylum Streptophyta; class Magnoliopsida; order Magnoliales; family Magnoliaceae; genus Magnolia; species Magnolia officinalis. Next base: position 19,202,251 of record JAJHSJ010000002.1, on the reverse strand, counting down.
TCATCTACTATTCAATGGTTCAATAATTTTGTATGGTTGATTTACAAGATCTTTGGAAGTGAGTATGGTGTTTCAAAGACTAACTTATTGGTTTGTTGATATAGGATCTTGTTGGGAATCTTCAGATTGTCCACAAAGAACAGAGAAGCTAAAAAAATTTGAATTGATGTGAATTCTCTACCCAAGGTGTTTCTGGCTGTCCACAGCATATTATTTTGAGGTTGTGGGTGAGCGTGCATGTGGGGGTGTGTTCCTGGGTAGGGCCGTGAAAAGCCTACTTTCATAAGCTGTTATCAAATTATGGTTTTCACAGATACGAACCTAAAAGGCGGGGAAGAGGATTACACTTTCTAAGACCTGACTATGCCAATCTTTTATAAACCATGTTTGTTTGTGAAACACTTAGGAATACGTATTAAGTTTCATTTGAGCAATAGTAATTTTACTTGAATAAAGCGACTGACAGATGGGAACTTCCACATATTGTTCGATTCTTTCCACAGTTAAAGCAAGTCTCTCATACTTACTAGTTCTGGAAAATAACAGTAAATATGTATTGAGAAGAATGACTGAGATGACTAGTTAAAATACAGTCCTGTAAGCATTTCTGCAACTTGAAATGCTAGAGCCAACTGAATGTTTCTCAAGATCTTGCTAAGTATACGTGTAGGCAAGGCTCACTTTTTGGGAAAAAGATTCAGTTCTTTCTGAAAGGAAATTGCGAGCAACTCACTCTTGGGAGAAATATTTCGATGCTTTGTGAAAGAAAATACCAAACATTTCCTTATTAAGCATCTATACCACCTTGAGATTAACTAACTGAATGTAATCCTGTATGGTGAAAGATTTCCTTACAACTTTACAAGTATCTTTCAAAATAAGAAATTTTGTATTAAAGTTTCTAGCCTGGGATTCTCATTATTTTCATGGCGATGCTGTTGTCCTAGCTATTTGTGTAAGTTTACAAATCCTGGTTCACCAATCATTCTAAGGCTCTATCCTCAGTAACTTCACAAGCCTTCATATCCCTTCTCACCAACTTGAGCAAAGTCCTTTTAGTTTTTCCCCTCGTCCTTCTTTCTGGCTCTTCAATCCTACTCTTAAGTTGCATTATCGGCATCATCTCTAGCTTTTGTAGCATATGGTTACACCATCTCAATTGGTTCTCTGTGATTTTTTTTTTTCTCCTTCTATTGGGGCTACTCTTAGGCTCTACTTTGGATTTATTTATTTAGCTTGGAATCTTCTTCCTGGAAAATCCATACAGAGCTATATATCTTAGAACCATTCCAAAGACAAAGAAGAGGACAGAAAATGGGAACTAAAAAGCAAAGAGTTTAGAGATGACCAAGTAGTAGATTCTAATACACGCATCTGTAAGAATTTATATAGACTAGGTGATCTTAGTTTTTTAGAAAAACGTATAAGTACAGCAAAAATGACAATGGAAACAGGGAAATTAGGTAAATGAATGAGGTCTCCAGCTGTATAACACAGCTAGTTATGACGCCTGCTTGTGCTGGCCATTTCCTGGGTTCGAATCTTCGAATCCTACCAATGGTCTCCTGCTGGAATAGCACTGCAGGTCATGGAAGCCTGCTCTCTGGGGGGTTCCAATAGTGTGAATCCAACCAAAAAGGGAAAAAGAAGAAAAGAAAAGAAAAAGATAAATGAGGGAGAAGCAGACTCCATTATGGAGCTTATGATGACTACTCTATAACTAATCCCTTTAGGTAAGGGGTGGCAATAGTTAGCTATGAGTGTAATAACCCTTAATTCCGTATGCGCACACATGCTTTATTTTTTAAATTTATAACTCTATATTTCAACACAAGTAATTGCTTAGCTGAGTGGTTGAGACCCTCTTGGTTATAGTATAGGTCGAAGGATATATACCTACTATCACATAAATTTACCTAAACAATCCATCATTGTGGCATTGTGCATGTTAATTTTGGTTACCAGTAACTACCATCTTCTTTTTTTTTGTTTGATTTTTTTTTTTTTTTTTTTTTTTTTTTTTTTTTTTTTTTTTTTTTTTTGTGGATAAAGGATAGAAAATCATTCGATCAAGGTTTATGATCAGTTTATACTTTGCATGAATATTTCAGGACTTCAAAACTTTGGGGTATTTGCCCATTAAAATCAACCATAAGTTCTAATGTTAGGCTACATTGGTTATGTATCCAAATTCTTGGAAAATGAGGGTGGCCTTTGGACTGTAATCAGGGATGTCCATTCATATTGCATGTTCGGGTTGTTGACAAGCTAGTCATTGCAATCACAAACCTTCTTAATCTCCACAAACCTCCATGCACAACCATGATTTTGTAGAGTTATAGATAACTTTGAATGGATCACTGCAAGAATTACCTCTTCTGCATTGTGGGTAGAAGAACATGTTAGAGATACCAACTTCAATATGTTGCATATATATTTAATGACATGGCATTAGATGTCATGTTGTGGGTGTACGTGACATGCATTAGTGTAATTAATGTTAGGCAGTAGACTATAATGCATAAGTCAAGCATGATATGTCATATAGATGATATGTGTTAAGCATTAGACGTATCAGGTGATGATGATGCATTTGTTGTATTGGAGCTGTTGTAATGCAGATGAAGGGAATTGAAATGTGATAAGAGGTGTGTAGGGATGTGGCTGTGAGTTGGTGATCCATTCCCCTATATATACTACTTCAAGGCATAGTTCAAAACTCACTGACCCGACTTGCAACTCAACCAAGTCAACTCAACTCCATTCAAGTTTCGAGTCAACCCAAGACAGCTGGAAATCAGAGCTGAGTCGAGTTTTTGGGTTTTTGAAACTATGCTTTGAAGAATGTAAGTAGACAAAATTCCACTCATCTCCACTACTTGAAGCTTAAAGTTTCTATGTAATTGAAGAGAACTTACTTTATCTAATTAAGAGAAATTAGTTATCAGGATAATTAATCTTAATTATAAAGAGAATTCAGTTCTAAGCACAGGTGATGGAAATTACATTACAATATCGAGGGCCTGTTTGGATATATACCATTTAAATTAAATGAGTTCATCTCTTTTTTCTTTTCCTTTTAATTGTAGTTATGTATTAGTCTACATAAATTAGTGACTATCTATCTCAGGTTGGGTTGGGTTGGGTTGGTCGGTCGAGTCGAGTCGAATTGGTCCAGTTGGGTTGGGCACTGGTGATGTCAGTGGATCCTACCAAATCAGCAATAAATTGGCTTTGATGGACCCAAAGACATGGGCTAACAAATCAGTGGTCCATATTCTACTCAAATCTCAGCTGTTCATTTTAAAATTTTCATATCCGACGGTTATCGCTTGACTGGGAGCCTTCAATAGGCCAGCTTGAACCCGACCTGGTCTCATCCAAACCCAACCTGACCAAATTTTTGGATCGTGGCGAGTCGGGTTCAGTTTCAGGTCGACCCATTTTGCACCCTTAGTTTGCCATTGTGATTTTCTTTCACTCTCATCATATGCAGCAGAGATATATTATTTAATTTAGAACCATCATGGTCATTTTGGTGATCTAACTGTTTCAATGGTCCATTGTGGGACAGGTATGATGCTGCAAAGTCTCTCTTAGCTAAGATCCCAACCGTCCAATAGGTCAAGATACTTAGGTCATCATTTTATGGAGCATCCATTTTTATTTTTATTTTCTAATATAGATCTTTTTATTTTGATTTTTCACATGCTCCATTCCACAAAATCTCATTTATCCCTGAAGCGTGTGTTGAATTTCATAAATGTGTTAGTGCAAGCACACTGATCCGATGGGCCCACTGATCCTACGGACCAAATCCAGGCAATCACAACCATTCATGGCTAAAAACAAATGAGCAATGGGCCACATTGAACGAGAAAAATCCCCTTGAAATCAATGGTAGTCCCATAATAACTATACTTTGGGTGTTACGGCCCTTCTTGGTGGGGCGGAGGAGATAATGAACGGTTCAGATCTCATTCATTTTGCCTCCCGGCTACAGCTTTTTATGGAGAAGCCTATGTTTTCGCGCAGAGAAGGATTGTCCCACATCGGCAAGTTTGTAAATATTTATAATATTATAAATGCATGCTTGGGTCAAAGGAATGTCTCTTCGGAGACATCCGATAAAATTGGAACGATACAGAGAAGATTAGCATGGCCCCTGCGCAAGGATGACACGCACAAATCGAGAAATGGTCCAAATTTTTTTGCCCACACATTAACACGGCGGGCCCAAATTGATGGATGGCTTGGATATTCCAAAAGTTTCAATTTTGTTCACTACACGTCAGTGGACCCACTGATTTTGGACCTGGGCATGCTCATATTGGTGGGGCCCACTCAATGGATGGCTTAGATGTTCCACAAGTGTGCCATTGTGGGCCATGGTCTCTCATGTTGGAACTTGGGACTCGTTCTATCAAGTCCAGATAATGGAGGTGTGGGCCCACCTATCCCAACCAAAGATTGAAGAATGCTGTTTGCATATACTTCATTGGACGATCATATACATCCCAATATGAATACTTTGGCAATCCCAGTTATATCCCAGTTTCTAATGCGCCAGGCCCAGAACCGAAACGAGCGTGCAAGCTGAAATTTAGGCCCGATCATGGCCCGTAGCAACTACATGTATGCCTGGATTTGCCTTCAGCTCAGACGTCAAGTAAGGTAGGTTTGCAAATCTGATAGGCCCAACTATAGGCCCGGACAGGCCCATCTTGAGCTGAAGCCAACTAGCCTTCGTGCCGACCTGCTTCATTGAAGGCCATGTTGCCAATGGTAGGTTGGCTGGACGACTTGCTTAGCCAATTCCGGGTCAGTCGTATCCAACCGGCCTGAAAATTATGCATTTTAAGTGAGTGAATCTAACATTTACCATCCCTTAGCCAACCCATGACTGCCAAGTGTCCAAAAATGGGCTTAACAATCAATCAAAGCATGCCACCTAATATTATCCTTCAACTCTGACACAGGGATGGATGTGACGAGGTCGATCACCGTCTTCCTCAAGGGGATAATTAATCCTAATCCACCGACCTCTCTGAACTCTTCAAAGAGATTCCTCAAATCCATGAGGAAAAATAGAAATAAATTCTAATAAATTTGAAAATAGATTGATGGATGATAAAAAGACAAAATTACAACCCTTTAAATAGTAATCTCAAAAATAGGAAGAAGTTTCAGAATCAAACTCCAACTCAAACTCTCTAAAAAACATGAGTTATTATAAATAGTAAACTTACTATTTTATAAACGGTCATGATTTCTGGCATCATAGTTTTCAGCCAAAAATATTAAGTGTCCAATTTGGCCTAACCATGTTATTCTCCTAAATTTTCTAAGCCCTTTTCATGTCGGGCGCAACTTCTAAAGCTCAAAGGATCAAGAGTTATGATCGAATTAAAACCTTTTTTTTTTTTTTTCTCTGGGTTAGCTTGTTAGTACACACACTCCATGTTAGCCACCCCCGCTAGGGATCGATACCAAGACCGCAAGTGTTGAAATGAGGTATCTCCACTCAGTCTACCAGTTGAGCTATGGATCTGGGTGTTGATCGAATTAAAACTTATTGTAAATAGTAAAAATGAAATTAAAAAGGATTTTTGACCGTCGATCTAATGGAATCTCGCAAATCCGTCGTGGGCAACCCAGCATAACGGGTTGGTTGGCTAAAGTAGCTTCTCCTACCACAAAATCATATAAGGTACGTCAAATAACTCATTCCAGTTTGCTAGATATGCCTATTTTAGGGTTTTGATGGTCCTAATCACTTTCGTCTCTCTCTAGTCCGCGACTTGCTCTATATCAAACTTCCTATCATTTATAAAGATTCCATTGGCTCATTTATAAATACCTCATTTCTTTCTCATTTTAACAATTTTTTAACTTTTGCGAGAGAGAGAGAGAGAGAGAGAGAGAGAGAGTATTTTATACAACATCATCTAGCTTATTAATAAGTCATAGTAGTGATTCATAGTTATTCAAATCAAGTGGAGTAGGATTGGGACTTAAGATCTTTGATAAACTTTTCTACTAAGGAGTGTTAATTCTCTTCTTTCTCCTCTTAAATCTCTCGTGCACACAACAATTTCAAGTGGAATTTCTACTCTTTTCTTACTTCGATTATTTTATGTTGCCATAATATCCTTCTCTTACACCTCCTTGTTGTAATTTCCTCACTCAATGTTTGCTTTGTGTCTTGATAAATAATTAGATCCTGACATATTAGAAATCGGAGATCATTTAGGGTATGTTTGGATACCACCAAATAATTTACTTTTTGTATTTATAGCAATAGATAAGTAAGTTCGGTTTAAGATCAATTATAAGTAACTTTTTTTTTACTCAAAGTTACTTCATCACTTTAGCTTAGTAAGTAGAGACCAAGACAAACTGCTTGAGGCATAAGTGGCTAATCTTAAATAACTTACAATCCAAACACCACCTTAGTAGCCTTCTCTTTACTTTTAAGTAATAATATCTTTTTGGTCATGATTAGTGTTGAGCGTGTTATCTCCGAGCGTGGATTAGGTACTAACCCCACTCGTGCAAGGACAAGCTAGACATGTAGTCCCTGCATTGGTGGAGAGTGGTTACGTCGAAGGGTACAAGGACACATCAGCAAACAGAGGCATTAGCCCGCATTTGTACTCAGGTCCACAAAAAGCGTCAAACCTCTCCTTTTCTTCCATTTTCTAGGTTTTTTCTCTCTGTTCTCACTCCCTCTTTCCTTATCACTGTGATCTCTCTCTGATTCTCTCTCTCTCAACAACCCAAACCCTCCCTCTCTTTCTCTCCGGCTTATTTCTCTCATCTCTCTCTAATCAATCTCGCCCCCCCCCCCCCCCCCCCCCCCCCCCCCCCCCCCCCCCCCCCCCCCTTTCTCTAATAGCATTCTCCTATCAATCTTGCTCCCTCTTTCTCCAACGTCATTCTATTGCAACCCATTTGCATGCCACTATTATCTTGATGAAGCTCTCATCGTACATCTGCATATAATGGGTAGGGTTTCTACCCTAGATTATTATTTTTTCTTCATCCTATTTACATGCTTAGATTAGAGATTTGAAATTAGGGTTTTTCTTTTGGGAAATGCATTGGGATTTTGTCTTCTATGATTGGAATTTAGAGTTTCTTATTTGGAAATTCAATGGCAATTAGGGTTTTGGGATTGGAATTAAGGTTTTGGGATTGAAATTGGAATTGGGATTAGTAAAAATTCTCTCCTTTCTTATAATCTCATCCATTTGATTAGTGGCCCATCCGAAATTCAATGGGTAAAAGAAAAATCCATCAATCGTTATGGGCATGCCCTCTTTGTGATGGATGAGATTTTTTAAGGCATGGTTTGTTTGTGATGGGCCTCACTGGAGAGCTCACTATATACAATCAAAAGAGATTCTTATTGAAATTTGCATTTTCTATAATCTAATTTTTTGTGATCTTATACAATGATTTTATACTGAATTCCTATGTACTCATTTAGTTTTTCTTCTTTTCTTATAATGCGGAACATACAGTTGAAATTTGTATCTCGAAACATTTACCATTGGGCATGCTCACAACCCGACATGGGGGTGGTGTGCTCAAGCTTGTTCTGTTGCTACTGTCTACTGGTTTAGAGGAGGCTTGTTGGTTTGCAAAATGTATTCTCCATTGAATTCATGTTTAGGGGCCAACCATTTCAGCATCAGTGTAGCTAGCTTATACCTGTCGAGGACTGAGATTGTTGCAGCTGCGTTATATGGGCATTAACCATAGTTGAGATTAGTGGGGTGCTCCTCATGGTAGCAAAAATGGAGAGCTTGCAAGCTATGAAGAAATTACTGTTGTTATTGATGTCTCAAGTTTTTGCGTGGGCATGTGATGGCCTGAGGTTATGCTACCTGCTACTCTCGCTGAGCTTCTGCATTGGCCTTGTGATGTCAACAACATGGGTTGTGATGAGCATGGGTTGCATCCTACCCCTGCCTAGATGGTAATCTGTCTGGCACGGATATGTGGGGCACACCATGATGTAATTGTTTTATCCACACCGTTCATCACTTTCCTCGGATCATTTTAAGCTATTAAGACATAAATGAAGCAATTCCACAGCTCCAATGGACCACACCAAAGGAAGCTGCACTGATAATGACACCCACCGTTGAAACCTTTCTAAGGGCCACCGTGATATTATTTTTACCATCCAACCTATTCATAAGGTCATGTAAACGTGGATGAAGTGAAAAAAATAATATCGGCTTATCCGAAACTTCTCCTGCTCCTAAGAAGTTTTTAATGGTGGAAGTTCAATCCCCACTTTGTGGTCTACTTAAGCCATTTACCTGCCTCATTTTTTGGATCATGCCTTAAAATGATATGAGAAAAATGATGAAAGGCATGGATAAAACACTTACATCACAGTGGGCCCCATAGATCCCTACCCGGACGGATTATCATCTGAATGGGGGTAGGACGCAATCCACGTCCGGCAGTGATGTTACTACCATTGTACCCGGCAATCCGTTTGGGCGGGGGTAGGACGCAATCCGCGTCCGGCAGTGATGTTGCTACCATTGTACCTGGTCCAGTCATGGATCTGTTATATATATATGGGGTATGGGTTAAAGTTTCAGATCAAAGTAAAAATTCATAATATGGGGTTTCATGAGGTTCTGCTTCATGTGGACGGTTCAGATTTGCGAGATTCATCACGTATGATGGGTTCTCAAAAAAGTTCGTACGTGGTGAGCGTTTTCCTATATATATATATATATATATATATATATATAATATATATATATACTCATTATTAATATGTTGTTTTCTTTCAAATATATTGTATAGTGTTATGGGTCTGGCCAATGCTTGTTCTACCATGTTATGGGCCTGGCCAAATGCTTGTTCTACTATAGGTGATCCCCGAAACTTTTTATGGGCCTGGCCAAATGCTTGTTCTACTATTTTGTTCAAATCAACAAAGTTACAGGTGGATTGTTCCGGCTTTATATGGTAAAAAAATCATCTAAAACTAGGTTCTCATACATTCGACTCTAAGAAGCCTCCTTCCCAATGGTGTATGTCAGTTGCCTGCTTGCCCTCTCTTGGCATTCTAGCCTCACTTTAGCACCTATAAAGCACAACTGACAATTGCAAATTAAGGTATCAGTCAGTGCGAATGGACATACAAAAATCATCTCAACCATTGATCTAAGGGCATGTTTGGTACATGGGTTTAAATGGAATTAGGTGAGAGTGAATTGCATTTGGTCTTGCAAATTTCAATTGGTGTTTGACGAGGATGGGAAGGGTTGGGATTGCAGGGGATGAAATTACATTTGGTCCCAAGTGGGATTTTTGGTGGATTTTGAAATCCATTACACGTGGACCCCACATTGATGCATGTGTTTTATCCATGTTGTCCATCCATGTATGCCTTATACACATCACATTCTAGTTATATACGTGTACAGGTGTCATCCATCCATGCTTACCTTATATGTGTTTTCTCATAGCAAGAATTTTATTACAAACATGGGATTGGATGGCCAAAATACAATGTATTTCCGAACATGAAATCATTGTGCAATAATGGTGCTAATCCAATATAATACAATTCCATACCATTTAACCCCACGGACCAAACAGGCCTTAAATGTTTGGCTCATGGGCCGTGGTCTATAAGCAAGGGACCAAATGGATGGTTTTAACCATTTGATTAACAACATTCTTTTTTATTGACAGTAAAAGTTTTTTTTTAAAAAAAAAAAATTAAGGTGGAAATTGTGTATGTGTCCCATCATTAGCTTTAAAGATGGAAATTGTGTACAAAGACATCTTGGTCATATAGCTGGAATCATTTCATTGTCATGACTTTTGGTCATACTTCATGCATAGATATGCAAATCCTTTATTCATATTTCATACACATTGTTTCTTAATGGTCTTGGTCATAGTTCTAAACTCCGTTCTAGCAAGATCAACTTCGTCATGACTCATCATGAAGTTTGGAGAGCCAACTGCGTTAACTAATAAGTTTGTGCCTCATTTGCAGCCATGCATGTGAAAGGGAGATTGCTTTATAACCCGAATGCATAAGCTCTTAGACTTCTCATAGCTTTGCTATTATAATCCATGTAAGAATGTCCTTGAGTTTTCTCAATATCCAAATTAATTGTACAACTTTTCAAACAGGCCCCAACAAAATAAAAACAAAAGGGGGTCATGCCTATCATATGATGAAAACAAATACAACTTCTGCACATTTGAGAATAAAAAAGGAAGAAGAATTCGGGCATGCCCCAATAAAATAAAAACAAAAAGGGAGCCATGCCTATCATATGGTAAAAACAAAGACAGCTTCCTAACAAAAATTTTGAGAAGACAAAATGTCATGCCAATCGCTTAACAAAACACTTAAATGCTAGCTTGCAACTCGCAGCACCACCACCGATCCATTAAAAATTTTGCCCCAAAAACACTACCGCACACAAAACCATCCAACCACTAGCATGCAAACAAAGCAACATAGCAACCAACCTAATTGAACCATAGCTTGAAAGCAAAGAGGATCATGACAACACCTAGCTACCTGCAGCATAGGATTATACCACAATAGCATTGCAGAAATTTCATTAGAATTGAGAGTACTTATCAGTATAGAGTTAAGAGAAGTAATAAAAAAGGAGAAAAAAAAAACTCATACAACCAATCCAACTTGAACACAGTTAAAATTGTTAATAAAGCAAACACACAATGCATATTGTTGATATAAATAAAATTAAATAAATATAAGTTTGAACAAATGTGGTAAATCGACCATGGTAGAATCATGATTTCGGTGAGTGGAAGTGTATCTTGGAGAAATTGTTGCACACTTGAAATCACGAATGTTAAAAGGATTCCCTACTTTTCTTCTTCATCCACTCTTTTCTTTCTAATGGTTAATAGAAATTTTTTATCAAGCAAAGTTAAGCAAAAACAAAAGGGATAGCACTCAAGAGATTACAACAAAAACTGAAAGAAGAGAACATTTTTTTTTTTTTTTTAAGATAACTCAGAGAAGAAAATTGAAAAAAGTGCATGTAATTGAACCTTTGTTACTTGATAAAGAAAAATGAAAAAAGTTAAACTTCCTTTTTGGGATTTTTAATTTATTTTTCATGATAACTGACCAAATACATTAACCAACAAATATTCTTTCTTTCTTTTTCTTATAAGAGAAATTTTGAGAGTATTTCAAAGCCAGAATACAAATAACATAATCAAGATGGCTAGAGTCCTATGATAGTTCATCACCATTAAAAAAATGGTGGAGAATCTTTTAACATTTAATTAGTAATTTTCTTCCTAGTTGTGGACAAGAATATATGCCCACCTTTGATAAAAGAAAATCTAATTACTCGAGTGTAGGTGGTGATCTTCACACCCCACCGATTGATTGTAATCATGTAGTGTACGTTGAATCTTTACGTAAATTGATACTTGGTTGGTGGTTGCAGGGGGCCAAAGGGGCACTCATGGATCCGCTTGGATTAGTCCCGGGTATTCCACAATGACTCCCTTTAGGAACACTTGAACTCTGGTAAAGTAAAAACACAATAATAAAAACTTCAATCAGCACAAGTGATACAAATGCTATATCTAATATTACCAAACTACTAAATTTAATCTCATTTTTACCTGAGGTCCAATGTTGGCAGGATTTTGTTAAAGCATGTGAGCATTAGGTAGTTGGTACCCACTTTGAGGCATTGAGCATTGATGAATCCACTAGAGCCAGGAGTGTAGCTCATCACCATTGGATAACCATGTCTTATATGGTATTCACTTGGTAATCCAAAAGAATTCATCACCATAATACGTGAACCCTGATAAAAATAAAAAAAAATAAAAAATGAGAAACTTTAATGAAGTAACCATGTGTCATGATAAGCTTTAATAAACAAATTCGCAACAATACCGGATTGAAACGACCCAATTGGGAGAATACTAATGGATAAGGTGATAGTTGAAATGAATGATGGTGCATAATGTTTGAAGCCCCGGCCCTTGTCTACTTCTCTTGATTTGTTTGTGGCTGAATAGATTTAATTTGAGATCTTTTCTTTTTTATTTTATCCAGTTGATTTTTAAATGCACGATGACTACCTCTAACTCCAGGCTTTACTTTAATGTCACTTGCGATTTGTGAACTCAGACTATCTACAAAAGGTTTTTTTTTTTTCAAAGCATGCACTTTCAGTTGGCTCAGAGTGTGCACATTCAGCATCTACAATTTTGGTCATCTTAGGGTGTGCAAGTTCATTACTCATACTTTCGATCGGCTCAAGGCATACACAATCAGTATCTACACTTTCCTCATCGACTTGAGATGACGTCAATAGAGGTTCCTTGATCATTTTTATACATATCATAACTTTATCATGAAATTTATTTGCATATCTATCTACAAATTCTAAAACCTCATCATGTTCCCCGACCATTGTTGCAATTTTAAGAAGCTTGCGACATAAATATTTTTTCCGCTCATCTAAAGCAACATTACGGTCATCTTGTATTGTTAATTTAGTATAATCCTTAACAAAATCTACCTTTCCATCTCTTCGCCATCTCTTCAGAATATAATGAGGATGAAGCACCTTTATATTATGATGATCTAGAACTTTCAATGCATGACTACATAAGATACCCACAAACTCGAACTTCTTGCAGCTACAGGTCACAATACTATCCAATTAGTCAAATTTAACAATATGTCTTTCATCTTTTTCATTATAAGTAACTCGAAACTCTGTAATCGTATCAAATTTACTACGTTTAAAAATCACATAAATAAGACTTTTTTTATACTCATCTTGAAAATTTTCAAATACTTTTAGAGTGTATACCTTACATATTCACATCGAGAAATAGTACAGGGGTACTTTGGCTCATTCTAAAATCAGTCATGGATTCCTAGTATCGTTGATCAACTAGTACTCGATCATAATGAGTGAAGAAACGCAATAGATTGTACTTGGAGTTCAAATATTTTTTTCAAAAGACTATTCATGATCTCACTTAATTGCGTACTTTTCATATCAGCACAGAATGTATTTCTTCCATAAACCAAAGCCCATTTTTTTCTTTCTTTAAACAAATCTTGTAGCCACTTATTGTGTATTAAATTATTCTATGCAGTTAAAAACTCTTCCTCCTCCTCATAATCATACACGCACCTATTAAAATCATATTCAAAACTTTTTGAAGCTTTAAATGCACCATTAAGATGTTTCACAGCATTTTGGTAAATGTGTCATATGCATAAGCGATATATGTTTCTGGCATCACTAAAGCTATTACATTAGCCATTGCAGCATCTTGGTCAGTCAAGAATGTCATTGGTTGTCTTCTAGACATCGCACTTAAAAATGTTTGAAATAACCACTTGAACGATTCAATTGTCTCGTCGTATAGCAAGGTCCTATTGAATATTATAGTTTGCTTATGATGAGTTACCCCAATAAATGGGATAAATGGTCGTCCATAGCTATTTATCTTGTACGTGGTATCAAAGTAAACTACGTCCCCAAAAACATTATAATCCATTATTGATTTCGTATCTGTCCAAAATATATTTGTGATTTGATCATCTTCATATACTTGTATTGCATAAAAGAAAGATGGATCATCTACTTGCATTTTTTGAAAGTATTCTATAACAACTCTTACATCACTCTTTTCTATTACTTTCATTCGCTTTCTCTATAAGTAATTTTTGTGATCGATAAGTGTAAAACCTAGATTCTCCCGACCTCCAATTCGTCTACTGATCAATTCTCCAGTTGCTTTAGGTGTTATTCCTGAAACATCTGCTATATCTACTTCAATTTTTTGTTCATCAGTCAAGCCTCTTTGTGACCTTAAATGTGCACCTTTGATGGTGTAACAACTTCATGGTTATGCTCTACCACAAACTTAGTCAGACCATACTTTCCATTCACCTAAAGTTTAATAATCATGCTTGTTAAACATTAAGTTCTTGTAATTAGACGAATAAACTTCAGCTGATCAATATGTTTCCTTTTACGTCTGTAACCTTCTTTGGAACAATAAAAATGCCTCTCAACTATGACACCATTATCGGATTTTTGTTATCCATGACTTTCGAGTACTAAAACCCTTCTTCCTAGCATACCTATTGTAAAACTCGTATGCATTATCATCATAAATAAACTTCATTTCTAGTTTTGGTTCTTCATCTAACTCATCATCTGTACTGACCAGTACATCTTGTCTTTCTTCATATTCATCTACTTGTTGGTTTGCATCTTGATCATCTATTTCCATATCAAACTCTAACCTTCGATATGGCTGAGAACATGCTCAAGTCTTCAATATATCATTATCCATTTCACCAATTAACCTTTAAAAGAAAAGGACATTTAAATCATTCACCATTTCAAAAATCATTTATAATATGTAATATGTATATGAGGATCTAACCATCTATTATATGTATGATTTTAGTTTTACTTCTCATCTCATTTAGTAGCAATAATGCACTTGATTAAAAAAAAAATCAGATTATTTAAAATTAAAAAATTACCAAATATTGCCATAAACATAAAAATGCGTAAGTGTCATATGATGTACATACTTAAACCTTTCTACCACCCAATATATGAAGTAGGGCTCACCAAAATATAATATAACCCAAATGAATGAAATCAATTGACTCTTAGTGAGGACCATCACAACAGGCCATGCCCCAAAAATTAGATTATAGAAAATGCAAATTTCAATAAGAATCTTTTTTTATTTTACAGTGAGCTCTTTAATGAAGCACATCACAAACAGGCCATGCCCTAAAAATCTCATCCATCACAAAGAGGGCATGTCCATAACGATTCATAGATTTTTCTTTTACCCACTGAATTTCGGATAAACCACTAATCAAATGGATGGGATTATATGAAGGGATAGAATTTTTACTAATTCCAATTCCAATGTCGATCCCAAAACCCTAATTGCAATTGCATTTCTAAACGAGAAACTCTAATTTCAATCACAAAAGACAAAATCACAATGCATTTCCTTTAAAAAAAGCCTTAATTTCAAATCTCTAATCTAAACATATAAATGGGATGAAAAAAAAAAAAATCTAAGGTAGAAACCCTACCCATTTTATGCAAAGGTATGATGAGAGCTTCGTCAAGATGATAGTGGCCTGCAAATGAGTTGCAATAGAATGACACTGGAGAAAGAGGGGGCAAGATTGATAAGGGAACGCTATTAAAGAAACAAGGGGGCGAGATTGATTAGAGAGAGGTGAGAGAGATAAGTCATGAGAGAAAGAGAGTGAGGGTTTGGGTTGTTGAGAGAGAGAGAAAATCGAATCGAGATCACAGGGATAAGGAAAGAGGGAGTGAAAACAGAGAAAAAACGTAGAAAACGGAAGAAAATGAGAGGTTCGGCGCTTTTTGTGGAATCGAGTACAAATGCAGGCAAATGCCTCCGTTTGCTTATGTGTCCTCCTACCCTCTAACGTAATCACTCTCTACCAATGCAGGGGCTACATGTTTAGCCTGTCCCGATCTCGGCACAAGCGGGGGTAGTACCTAATCCGCACCCGTCATCTCCTAGGTTATAATTGCAATCAAGTTTTGTTAGTTTTACTTTCTTTTACTTCGATCGTCTCATCCATGATTGATGTTGAGTGGCCCATCTCCATGATCATGGACGTAGTTGAGCAATAAATTACTTTCGACTTTGGATCTTATATGCAATTGGGTTGGGCAATTCACCTCCACACGTCTTCCGATCCTTTAAAAATCCAAAAACCTCGTAAAATAAAGACTACAGGCAAGTGTTTAAGTCATTTCTTCTCTATTGCAAAGGCCTTGAAATTTTCAGTTTAGAATAATCACATTAGTTATTTTAATGTGATTCTATGGTGTGTAGTAGAGCTGTACGCGAGCCAAGCTAGCTCGAAAAGCTCGCTCGGCTCAGCTCGATATAGCTCAGATTAACTTAGTTAGAACAACGACTCAAGGCGAGCCAAGCTTCATATGACCCAGTTTATTTTGAAAACAAACTAGGGTCAAACATATTGCAGCTTGACTCGACTCGGCTCGGCTTGAACTCAAAATCAAAATTCTAATGCATTTATAATGTGTATGTCTACACGTTCTGTTTCCCTTCTTCTCACCAATCACATTTCATTGAATGCAGCGTTACATTAGGAAATTTGAACAGAGAATCAATCACCTACAACCAAAGTATGGTACAACTCTTGCTAGAATGCATAGAGATCATGAGAGAGGGTTCATATGTGTTGTATTTAAAAGAAAGAGCTCTTTCATGTCCACAATGAGTATTGTTTCATGATTTTGAGAATTCTAGTGTAGAAATATAAAAAGCATTGCAACCCAATAAGACTGATTAATCAGGAAATTTCATGATTTCGATGCAACCAAACTCACCTTTAGTCACCATAAAATATTTTATAGCTATTATGTTTTTAAAGTTCAATATCGAACCATCAACGTCCTTTTGGTAATCTAACCGTTTCAATTGTCCATGGTAGGAAGGATAACGATGCAAAGTCACTCTTAGCTAAGATCCCAGCCGTCTAATAGTTCCAGATACTAAGGAGAGCTTTTTATGCTGCATCCATTTTTTCTAAAATAAAATATTTTAATTTTGATTTATCTGGTGCTACATCCCTCAAAATCTCTTATATCCCTGAACCCATAGGCAAGTCTATGTTGAATCTAATATCGTAAATGCGGTACGTGCAAGGACACCAATCCAATGGGCACTTGTCATGCTGGTCCTGTGGACCAAAATCAGGCAATCGCAACCATCCATGGCGAAAAATATAAATGAGGAATGGTCCACATTCGATGAGAAAAATCCCCTTGAAATGGATTGTTTGGGTCACCCAGTAACTGTGAGTGGGGGCTATGGCCCTTCTTGGTGGAGCGAATGAGATGATTAACGGTTCAGATCTCGTTCACTTGCCTCCCTGCAACGGCTTTAGATGGAGGACCCGTTTTCGTGCCCTTTAGATAGCCCCACATCGTCTAGTTTGATAGTAGCATTGCACCTTTACAAGCGCGTGCTTGAATTGATTATTGTCTCTTCGGAGACATCCGATAAAATTGGAACGATACAGAGAAGATTAGCATGGCCCCTGCGCAAGGATGACACGCACAAATCGAGAAATGGTCCAAATTTTTTTTTACTATTTTTGATCATTTTTATGGACGGCTTGGATGTACACATGCATTGACACGGTGGGCCCATTTGATGGATGGTTTGGATGTTCCGAAAGTGTCTCTATTTTGGCCATTCAGATGGACGCTTTAGATGTTGCACAAGCTGGAGCGGATTGCCTGTGATCCCAGAGATATCTCTGTGTCCGAGGCTGTGTGGGTCCTCAGAGATGTCCGTGACAAATCCACTCCGTCCATCTGTTTTGAAAGACGACAGTAGGACAAGATGCTAAAAATCAACCAGATCCAAAACTCAGGTGGGTCACATCAACAAAACAGGGGGAACAGCAACGTCCACCGTTGAAACTTTCCTGGATGACCAGAATGTTTATATGCCATCCAAACCGTTCATAGAATTAATACCACTCAGATAAACTGAATGAACAAAACGTCATCCTGATACAAAACTTCTGTCATAGTCAGGCGTTCAATCCCCACTGTTTCGTGTGTAATAGTCTACATGAGTTTTGGATCTTCCTAATTTTTAAAATCCTGCCCTATTGTTGTCTTTGAAAACAGATGGACGGAGTGGATTTGTCACTGGACATCTTTATATACCACACACAGGCAATCTGCTCTCCTATGATGCCCATTTGCACATGTCAGTGGACCCGCTGATTTTGAACCTGGGCATGCACGTAAGGTGAGGACCACTTGATGGATAGCTTGGATTTTCCACAAGTGTGCCATTGGAAATTCTTTATTTGGGCACCCAAAAACCAGCTGGTTGAACAATTCTACCCCATCCATTCCATAGCAATCTGCCCAAAATGCGGCCCACATTCAACGTGGTAAAAGCAAAGGCTGGATGGATCTGATATTGAAATTGTGGGCCATGGTCTATCCATGTTGGAACTTGGGACTCGTCCTATAATAGTCCAGATAATGGAGGTGTGGGCCCACCCGTCCCCACCAAAGATTGAAGGACAATGTTTGAATATCCTTGATTGGACCATCATATGATTCACAATATACATGCGTTTGGCAGTCCCAGTTGTTTCAATGGCCCAGGCCCAGAATGGCTCAAAATCCTAGCCAAGACCAATCATGGCCCAATCCATTTACAGCTGATCCAAGTCCACAAATTTCTCGGTTCTTACGCCTAAGCTCTGACTCGAGCATGCAAGCCCAAACGCCGGCCCCACTTGGGCTGTTGGCACAAATTACTGATTTTACCAATTCTATAAAAGTAATTAAAGAAACTGAAAATAAAGAACAGGTTGAAGCACTTGTGATCACACTGTCATTAAAGTGTTATTCAACCATTCTCAAAGTGACTGAGAATGCTGATATATCCTTAAATATTATTCGCTCATTCTCGAAGTGATTGAGAATGTTGATAGGTTGCAGACAAATAGCTTATAAAATACGACAAACAAGCCTGTTGTGATTCTGTGTTCAGTAAACATGAAGAACCACGAATGGAACTGTGTAAAAAAATTTCATTCCGGAAGAAATAAGAAATAAAATCCTGTATCAGACAGAAAATTAGAAAATTTGTTGCTAATTCAGACCACTACTTTGGTCTGTTTCTCGAGGACGGGTGGTTTTAGTGTAACGCCCTGAAAATCGGGGGTCGTGTATATACTCAACTCTCGAGTTCCCGAGGGCACTTATCATGCGTTTTATGGTTTTAGAATTAGTCAAATTAACTGCGCAATTTGGAACAACCTGGAACATGAAGCACAACCACAAGTTTACTAAAATGGAAGAAGACAACATAAATATCTATATACACGTCCAAAAGAATAGAGGGCACATGGCGCCACCTGACAAAATCACAAAAAAATAATATCATGTCCAAAAGAATAGGGTTGAACTCTCAGCTCAGCAGTCCATCGACACATCTACGGATCCGACACAGCTTCACCCATCAACTGAAAGTAGGAGTAATCCTCCTCCTCATCCAGACCCGCACTGTCAGGCTCCTCCTAATCATCGCCACCTGCATCTATGGAAGCGTCTGGTTGGTGTTTTAAAACACCGTCCCAGAGTGGGAGTGAGTGATCAACTCAGTGTGAACTATTAATCTTAAGTTGTAACAGGCATCAATTATAATAGGAATTTAATGAAAAGCAGTTAATCAGCAACACTTATAACTCTTATTAAATGTGCATGAAATGCGATGATATGATGCATGCCCTCGCCACAACACTCCCTCAAGCGACTACATCTACGATCGCGTATGTCAACACTCCCTCAGTGCGACCTCGACTTTCGAGTCGCCACCCTAACTAATGCGTGAAATGCGATCGTGTTAGCCGAGTTGTTAGTTAAAGTCCATTCATCCAGCAGGTTGGGGATTCTGAATCACCCCACGATCAATGCCCTCAACAGGTTGCGGTGCCGAGACCCCTCAACGTGGAGGCCAGGGTACCGCAGTCCGTGATCCCGTCGGGTTCCTCATCCCCGACTGCAAGCACATGAGGAGTGCCAAGTGCAAGGGATCGCTCACGGTCACTACGGGGAGGCGCGATACCCCAGCGTAGGCCGACAGCTCGACACAGTGTCTCATTCCACCATGCCCGGCTCACGAGACTGTGGACCAATTTACAGGTGGATTTTCGATGGGCTGCAGTGGTTGTAGGGTGTCCCAGGTTCCATACATGTGTGATCAACCATGGTTAACAACAAGGTTTGTCAGACAGTAGGCTAGACCGTACGAGTCAGGCGAGCGTAAGACGAATGACCTCGGGGTACAAGGGACCCATGTAGTCGAACTACAGCCACCCAAACACGCCCGCCCAAACCCATAGGTCTAGCCCTCGCATAGTCCTACCAAAGGGACTACCGTCTCTCAACGTGTTTCTGACCAACCCAAGAGGGTGAGGGTAATCCATAACATGCCACCATACGGGTTATCATTTGTATCACAGCATCATATTAGCATCATCTCAACACACTAGTCAAGTATTCTACACAAGCATACTACATTATCATGAAACTAGTGCATGTGAGGTGTATGGATTTGTGAGGAAGTTAAGCACTTCCTACATACAAGGAATTACATTTGCAAGAGTAATAGCCACTACGCACCATGAAGCAACAACATATGATGGGATCATTCAACAAGAGCATGTTATCATACATGTATTAGATCATGTAAGGGATGAAATTAACAACAAAATGAGAGCAAATCACGCAATTCCAACGAATTTAACAACCTACAGTCCCTAGAGTCTCTTTAGATTTTCCAACACAACACCCAAGCAAACAAAATCATTAGATTCGTACTATAATTGGTGCTAGGCCACCTAAGGATAATAGTCCGCACCTTCGGATTCGTTGGAAGCTTGGAAACGACCTAGAGGTGAGGGTTTTGGAGGTTGACCGGCTGGAATCCCTAAAACAACTCAAGCATGAGAGAAATCCATACCACTTCTTATTCAATACAAGGATTTCAAGAGAAAAAGAGTGAGGGATCTTACCTAGATGGCCCACGGAAGATTTTTGGGGTGGCGGTGGAGAGTTTTCCCCTTTGGGAAGGGAGAAGGTGTTGAAGGGTCGATTCTCTTGGGCCCCAACTCGATTTACGGTCCACCACACTTCCTTGCCTTCTCTTTCTTCTTTCTTCACTCTCCTTGGTCGTTGGAGAAGGGTGGAAGCCACGAAAGAGAGAGCTTTGTTGTTGTAAGGTGGTGAGGGTTATGAGGGAAAAATTGGTTGTTGGAGATTTGAAGGAAATTAAGGAGAAGAGGAATGGGTTGTTGGGAGTTGAAGGGAGAGATAGGAGGGAGAGAGGGTTGTTGTTGAGAGAGTGAATGAGGTTTATGAAAGGGGCTAGGGCTTATTTCCCTAGAGTTGGGCCTCTTGGCCCCATGTTTCCAAGTTTTTCCAAAATAGACCTATGGGACTCCTATTGGTGTTGAGGTGGCCCTAACACCCCTCAGGCCACCAAATTCGGCGTGTAGGTGTCTTATGACCCGACTAGGGTCCATGTAAAAATTGAGGACGAACGGATGAACGGATATATGATCTGAGAAGGCGTTTCCGACCTTTAAGTGGCCCTATGGGGCCCATTTCGGTGATTGGAATGGTTCTGGTGGTCCTCTGGCCATAAAACTTATAGGTTAGGTGATCCATGGCCCGATGAAGGGCCGTGCAAAATTTGGGGGCGATCGGATATAGGGTTTGATCGTACGGGTCCGATTTGCGATCAACGGTCATCGTGCCACGATCGGGCCCTAGATTTGGTAAACGGGCGTTGAAAAATATATCAAACCATCACCGTAAATTCAGAAGAAATTCGACGGCTGGAATGTCTCACATTTCAATTTCATTGACCAGTGCCAGATCTCAATTCTGGCATTGGTGGGGTGCATTGGGCCTATGCCAGATCCCACTTCAGGACGTCTGCAGCGGCTGCGGTCCGCGATGGCCTTCAAGCCCAGTGAGACCAACGGCCACACCAAGTTTTAAATTTTTCCGGCCATCCTCGGTCATTGTACGGCCTGCACGAGACGTCCCTTAAGTGTAAACAGCCATCTGGCGTGGTGGCCCACACTAAGCCCTATCATGGCCAGTCTGGTCTATTAAATTGGATTAATCTTAGATGATTTTATCTATGGTATCCCACCATGAGTGGCTTAAGCGAACGGTCCTGCGACAATCCTACGTGGACGCCCCAGGAAACTGTGCTGGTTGGACGGGATGTTATATGTAGTCTATTTTAAACTTGTCTGGCTTGATCTTGTTTTTCTTCTTGGGTTATATGTGAGAGTGGTTCATGTTGTTGGTGATGGTTCGAAGAACCACCTAGTCACTATTTATATAAGCCAGGGTTGCTAACTATTTTGGTCCATGGTCATAACTCAATATGATTGTTTTATGAATATTTGTGAGAAACTAGTTGTTATTGGCAGTTTCTGACCATTATGCATGTGGGACAACTAGTTGCTTTATGCTAGCTGTTATGGGGAAATTTGTGCAAGGATAATCGGGATCAGCATGAGCTACACGCCTCGGATGATAAGGCTTCGGAAGGAGAATACAACATCAAGGGCCAACTCCCAAGTCACGACTAGAAACTACCATTCTGATTCGCCAACATGAACCCTCGTCCTCATCCGAGGGGAATGGTTGAGCGGAGCCCTAATCTTCGTTCTCAGTATCAAACAACGAACTCCGACCTCAGTAACCTATCGACGGACTCCGACCTTTGGAACTCGGCTTCATATCCGTATGATCCGAGGCCTAGTCAGAGAATGAATATTTCATATATCGAGGCCAAAGTCGAGTCAGGGCATGTACATGACATGCGCAGAGGCCGAGGTCGAGCCCAGGCACGGGCATATTATGTGCCGAGGCTGAGGACGAGCCGGTGATAATACTTCATATGTCGAGTCTAGAAATCAACATGGATGCGGACGTGACCGACGATGTCGCCCAAAGATACGCGCCATTAAGACACGATATGTCGCACGGTCCAAAGATTACGGATAATATCTTCATGATCATAATATTCCGCTGATTGAGTGAATCATGCCGAGATTGACGGACGTGGATCGTTTAACCTACAGGTATAAATACCAGAGGACCCCATGGCTACAGGTACGCAAGATCTCTCACCCTCTCTCTACATTTAACTTGGACCCAGATTCCCTAGCCTGACTTAGGCATCGAAGGGTCCCCCGGCTTAGCCATGGTCTCCTTTGCTCACCCTTTTTGTGCAAGACCAGATCTGTCGAATGTTCACCGCATTGAGTGGAGGGTAGTCTAGATTTTGACCTCAACACTAGCCGTTTAGACTTATTGGCTAGCTGTTTTATAACCGTTGGGATAGCCACATGCAGCAGTTTCTGCATGGTCTAGTTTAATGTTACATGTGTAATTAAACCTTTCTCAAATGGCTAGTTTTCAACCTTTATAAAAGCCACATTGGTCTCATTCAGACCAATCGCCCACTCCAGCCACTTGACCCATATTCCCTGTCACACCATGACTCACTCATTTCACTATGGTCGCGAAGGAGCAACCCATTTACGACACAATGCGCATGTGCGAACTGCAAAGTGCGCTACTAACGCCTCTACAGCCACACTGCCTCGCATGCCCAAGCCCTCGGGCCGAGTCCAAGCTTAAGCTTGAGCCTGTGCGCGAGTGTTACGCGAGTCCCAATACTCCATAGATTAACCAAGTAAATAATAAAGTACTCCACACCCCATATATAAACACAACATTTTCTTCTCTCCTTTTTGATATGAGATTATTCCCAAAATACCAAAAACGTAAGTTTTTTAAACAAAATTCTTTTATTACACACACACACACACACACACACACATATATATGGAAATGGAAATGGTTCTATGCGGTCGAGCTCATGAGAACTTCCCACGAGGTCGAGCTGTGTGGGCCCCACCATGATGTGTGTCGAACATCAACACCATGCATTTGATGGGTCCCCTTTAAATTATGGGATATCTCAAAAATCAGCCGTACACGGATTTCAGGTATGCCATACCATTTAAAATCATATGAAGACGTGCCTAAAACATATAAAAGCACTTGGTGGGACCCACCTGAAATTTGGATGTGTCTGAACTTGGTCTAACCCCTCATCCAAGTGGGACACATAATGGATGGGCTGGATTTGTGAACGACATCTCAGTGGGCCCAAAAAACGATTATGAATGTTTTAATGGGAGGATAACCCCTCTCAACTTTTGTATGTGGTGTGGCCTACAAAAGTCATGGATTGACTTGATTTTTAAGCTCGAGGCCCACCATGGAATGGTGCATCTGATTGATGGGGTAGATGTTCGACAAGCATCACGGTGGGGCCCACACAACTCGACCTCATGGGAAGTTCCCATGAGCTCGTCCACATAGAATTTATATATATATATATATATATATATATATATATATATATATATATATATATATATATATATATATATATATGTCCACCACTTAATTGAAAATATTTTTGAAAAAATATCTGCCAGAATATAAACAGTTTATATGCATAAAGAAAAATATATTTTGATTTGAAAATTTTCTTAATGTTAGTATTTCAAAGTTTTATTGAAATTCCTGGTAGCTGCGGCTTTGAACCGGTTATTATTAGAAAACAGAAATAGAGAAACCACACACATATTTACTTTTGTGTTATTAGAGCTCCAACAATCTTGCTCAACACAATCAATGGCCATGTGCTTATCCTATCATACTCAAGTTGTGTAATTGCTCTTCCGTTATTCTTATTCAGCTAAAGACTTCAATCAAATGGGGTTTTTGTTTATTTTATATTGAGATTGTTAAACTTATTTAGTATCTTTTCAATATAATAAGATTAACACAGCGCATAAACCCCGCTATATTTTTTAGCTTTAATACCCAAGATGATATCCACATGTCCAAGATCCATAATTTTGAATACGGAAGATAAAAACTTATATGTTTCAGTTACACATTACACTATATTACTTATTATTAACATATTATTAATATATAGACAAATAATAATTACACAGTTACCATTAACTTTAAAATACATGCATTTGTCAACTACATTATGTATGAAAGAGTAAGAAAGTATTTTTGAATCAAACTTCTCATGCCACTGTTTAATTAGGTACTTATTTTAATTCATACAAAGATTTAATTAATTTACAAACTTTATTCTCATTTCCTAATAGAACGAACTCTTTAAGTCGTTTCATGTATATGTCCTTTATGGAACCCACCATAATGTATGTGTTTTATTAATTTACAAACAACTCTTTAAGTTGTTTGTCCATTTTAGTAGCTCATTTCAAAACATGAACTAAAAAAGAGGTGGATCCAAATTTGAGGTGGACCATGACATGTAGGAAATGGTCGTGTTTGAAGGCCCACTATTAAAAACTCCTGGGGACTACAAAGGTTCTAGATCAAGCCGATATTTGTGTTTTCCCCTTGTTGAGGTCTGCATGACCTATCCATCAGGTTGGATGGCAAGCAATCATTACACGTTACAATGTACTTAAGAAATAAGTTTTCAATGGTGGGCATTGAATCACCTTGGTTTTTGTGGTGTGGTCCACCTTATATTCAAATCTGTCTCATTTTTTAGCTCATGCCCAAAAATGAGGACGCGGATTGGGCACTACCCGAGTCAAGCTCGACACAGGCTAGGGCTTTGTAGAACCCACTACATGTATATACGGGTTTATCCACATCATACATCCATTTTTTCGTATCATTTTAGGATATAAGCCCAAAAATGAGGCATACATATCTAAGGCTCAAGTGGACCACACCATAAGATGCATAAGTGATAATGATGTTCACAGTTGAAACCTCCTTAAGGCCCACCATGATGTTTTTTTTGCCATCAAACCAGGTCATAAGGTCACATATACCCGGATGAAGGCAAGATACAAATATCAGCTTGATCCAAAACTTCTTACCTCTAAAGAAGTTTTTAATGGTAGGCCTTTAGTCGCCACTGGGTGGTCGGCTTGAGTCTTGGACATGCCTCAATTTTTTGGCTTATACGTTAAAATGATACAGAGAAACGGATGGACAGTGTGGATATACCCATACATCACAGTAGGCCCCTCAGAGCCTGTTGGGACCTCAGTACATGCAGGTAGTAACGCATCCACGTCCCTGAAATGTGCTGCCAAAATGGATGAACGGCCTGTATAAAACATATGCATCTATCATGGCCGTACAAAGCTTTTCTGCTAGCACGCAGTACTGACGTCGGTGAAGGACGGGAGTTCCAGCGGAAGCGGATTGTCTGGTGTACCTAGGTGCTGTATTGACGTCCACAAGTTATGTGGGTTTGATCATGAGGTATAATGTTATATTCAAACCGTCCATTCATTTGGCGACCTCGTATTAAGACTAAAAATAAGAAGAATCTAAATATTAAGTGGACCACATTGAAAAAGCAGGGGGGAATTGAACTGCTACCATTGAAACCTTTTTTGGGTCACAAAAGTTTTGGATCAATATGAAATTTGTTTTTCCTCTTCATTCCGGTTTTTATGACCTTATGTATAAATTGGATGGAAAATAAACATAATGGTGGGCCCTACGAATGGTTTAACATGAAAATCAATATCTTCGCTGTTATTTATGATGCCCGAATGGTTTAACCATGAAAATCAATATCTTCGCTGTTATTTATGATGCCGTCCATAGGATCTTTAGATATGATTCGATTTTTGTACAATGCTCTAAAATGATCTCTAAACATAGATGAAGATATAATAAATATATTACTGTCGAGCCCATGTAACTTTAATCTCCTTTTAACCGTTCGTACAACTCGGAGCTAGAGGAGCGTCATTGCTCGTCCTTGCACGACACGTACCTACAGCAGCTATAGCTGGTGTGTGGTACACCTGCCAATCCGCTTCAAGTTCCAGCTGTCTTGGCTGGAGCGGATTAGGTGCGGCCCCGGTCTCACCGAAGACAGTGCGGCTCTTACCATGGGCCCACCTTTGATATATTTAGTCTATATGCACGCCGTCCATACGTTTTACCAGATTAATCTCAGGTGGACCATACTATAGGAAACATTGGTGATTGAATGCCTTATCGTTAAAAACTTCCTTAGGCCCATCGTAATGTTTATTTGGGAAACGAAACGGCTAGTTACCTTGCCACTAGCCAATGGCTAACTGTCGGTGCTCTGTGGGCTCCACCATGGTGTAGTTGTTTCATCCATGCCGTCTACCCATTTTTTCATATCATTTTATAGTATGAATATAAATATAAAGTAAATCAAAATATCAAGTGGATCACACTGTGTTGATTGAACTACCACCATTAAAAACTTGTTATGGGCCACACAAGTTTTGAATCAAGTTGATATTTAATTTTTCTCTTCGTACAGGTAAGTATGACCTAATCAACAGGTTGGATGTCAAATAAACAATACAATCGGCCCTAGGAGGTTTTAAATGGTGGACATTCAATCGCTACTGTTTTACTGTGGTGTGGTCCACATGAGAATTATACATTTAAAAATGGATGGACGGTGTGGATAAAACACATACATCACAGTGGGCCTACAGAGCATCGACCACTGGACACTGGATAAAACAAATATCAGCGTGATCCGAAGCTTTTGTGGGCCATTAACGGACACATCACTGTTTCCTATGGTTTGGTCCACCTGAGAATTGGATCTGCTTCATTTTTGGGATCAAGTCCTAAAATGATCTGAGAAAACGGATGGACGGCGTGGATACAGAAAGCATAGATCAAGGTGGTCCCCACGATAAGGTCCACTCCTAATCCACTCCCCTCTTGGATCCACTCCTAATCCACTCCCCTCTTGGATCCTCCGGCATGAATTCTTAACGGCCCTTAGCAAAAAAAGAAGGAAGCGGACCTATTATGGCCACCAATCTGATGAACAGCTCGGATCTAGCACGTGTGCCCTCTCGTGGGAAATACGCCAAGCGTGTGGGGTTAGCAAACCACCGAAAGCCATTAAAGCGCTAGCGCGCCAAGCTTTGGGGATTTTGAATCTCTCTCTTCTGCTGCTGCTGCAACACCCCCCTCTCTCTCTCTCTCTCTCTCTCTCTCTCTCTCTTCATGTGCATGTTTCAGGTTCCTTGAATGGACAGGTCAGTAGAAAGTCACCCCAAATGAGAATTAGGGTTTGGTAATTTGTTCTGATTCCTCTCGTACCCAAAATTTCATCTGATTTTGAACAATTGCATCTGTCGTTAGTGTCTGTCGACCATTTCAAATTGCTCCTCATGCGCTAAAAGTATGATGTTTTTATAATCTGTATGTGGACTTGTTCTGTTTTTATTCTTCTCAACGATCACATTTCGTCGGATGCAGCATTACATTAGGAAATTTGTACAGACAATCGATCGCCTACAGCCAGAAGTATGCTATAACTCTTGCTAGAATTTCTAGGGATTGTGACATAGGGTTCTTTTGTGTTTTATTGGAAAGAAAATACTCTTTAATATCCACTGTGAGTATCGTTTCATGATTTTAGGAATTCCACAGATTGGAAAAAAAAAAAAAGTTGCGAATTGTTTTTCTTGCTGCCTAATGCAAAGGTAGCTTATGCCATGGGCGTGGAGGTTGAATCATGACTTAGCCTTTTCTGGCCCTACATATACATGTGAGAGGTTTGTACACTACTAGAAGAGTAGAGAGATCAAGAATATACTAAATCTTGTAGTGTAGTATGAAGAATTCCAATGTAGGCTACACTATGGTAGAGTTTAGAGATTTCTGGAAGTTTTTATTGTTTTCTAATTAATTTTAGTAGCCAGGAGTCTAGAAAGATTCTAAAGCATTCTTAACCATTGGATGAATGGCATTTGACATAATCCTAATGATTTGTGTAAAGTAGCCAGAAGCTTCTTGTGTTTATATTAGGGAAGGGCTCCTCATTTTGGACTCTTAACTCCCTGGAGTAGTAATCTTCTTTACAAGTGCAATATAAGCTTTCCCATCCACTCTCGTGTCCTCTTGCATTCTTGCTAAGTCTTTGGTTTCTAGTTCTTAGCAGTGCAAGTTAGAGATAGGCTGACTCAATTACTGTGGGTGCCACTCTTGAGTGCCATACGAGCACAGGTGCTAAGGAGTTAGCAAGCCTATGACAGTTGGTATTAGGGTTTGGTTGGTTCTTTGGGCATCATTTTGAGAATGGAGGTGACTACAACTAAGAATGTTGAGAATATGCGTGATCCTTCCAGGCACTGCAAGGGGGATCGGTCCAATGACTCAAGGGTGAGTATGAACTATGGTTCATTGGATAATCTCATCGGCAAGTTGGAACTTGCCGTTGCTGAAGGGGATGAAAGATTGAGGAACTTGGAGTGAACCCAACCAGTTCATGTTGAGGTGATCAAGCAGCTTGGTGACGATATGAGGTACAATGGAAGTACTCAAGGCTCAAATTTCAAAGATTTGAGAGACAATGTTAAAGGCGATTGAGGGGCTGCATGCTAGGATTGTCATGACTCATGATAGAGAAGGTAATGATGAATGATGGATATGGTTCAGGGGATGTTATAAGGCTTAGGATCCTTGACCTTAGGTGCTTTGATGGGGCAAGGGACATAAAGGAGGTGGAGAACTTACTGTGGTAGATGGGAGTGATATTTCAGGGCTTTTAAGTTGGAGGATGAAGAGGACAAGGTACATGTCATGCTCTGACCATGTACGGTGTACCTCACTGATGACAAAATGCTGCAGTGGTGCAGGGAAAGGCCGAGGTCGAGAAGGGTCTCTACGCCCTCAAGACATGGGGAGAGCTCAAGGTATTGAAGGTGCAATTCCTTCCTGAGAATGTGGAGTACCTGATGAGAAAGAGTATTAAGAAACTCCAATACAATGGGTCAATTAGGGTTAAGTGAAGCAATTCATGACATTGATGTTGGACAATTATTGACATGGCGAATAAGGAAAGCTTTTCTTTTTCATGGATGGCTTTAGTGATGGGAGAAACATGAAATACAATGTTATGATGTGTAAGATTTGGCTCTACATCGGCAATGGCCAAGCGGCTTGTGGAGAGGTGCTCCAATAGGGCCAAGAATACTTTTTAAGTCCAAGTATACTAATCACTCCAACAATGCAACAACGATAATGGTGGACGGGAGGCAAAGTCCAATAAGGGAAGAAAGGACTTCAAGAGGCTACAAGAATCTAGGGGCAAGCCTGAAAGTAAGGAGAGGAGCTTGGGTTGCTTCATATATAACAGTGACCATTGAGAAAGTGAGTGCCCACAGGCAAGCTCTAAACTTGACCCAAACCAGAGAGGAAGGGGAGGAAGCAAGGATGGGGGCAATCTATCTGCTGAATGCATTGATGGGTCAAGTGGCAAAGGAGGCCAAGCCACGTAGATGGGAGTTGATTCATGTGGATGCACACATCAATGGGAAGCTCACTTGAACCATTGTGGACATAGGGGTGACTCATGGCATCATCTCAGGTAAGGAGGCAAAACGGCTGGGTTTGGCGGTTGCAAAGAACTCCAACAAGATGATGGCGGTCAATTGAAAAGCCAAACCCATTGGAGGTGTGGACGAGGATGTGAATGCATTGGTGGGTGGAGTTGTAAGACGAGTCTATCCTCTTCACTAGATGACTTCCAAGTCATTCTGGACATGAATTTCCTAAGCATGACTAAGGTGGCTCAAATGCCCTTCTTCTGGGTGGTCTGCATCATGGATGAGTGTGCCCATGTATGGTCCTGTGGTATGAATGGTGCAACTGAAGCGAATGACATGGAATTGTGTTGGGGGAACCACATCCGCAAGATATAGAGAATGCAAGGACCTTGGAGGGGATGGGAAGCATGGTGGGAGAACCACTTTTGCAAGAGTACAAGGATGATATGATGAAATGAGCATGTCGGTGGGACTACTTGGAGGAATTTGACATGGTGGTGGAGTACCGACTTGGTGGGGAAACCAACTGGCCAATGTGCAAAGGAGGTGGAGTTGGCCTCACTTAAGCTAAAGGAGGGGGCTATGGTTATTCGACTGGAGGGGAGCATGGCTGACTGCATCAGGGAAGGTTTAGGGGTATGGCCCTAGGACTAAGAGACTTTGGAGGGATAGTCTCTTGGTTATCAAGGGTGATGAGCTCTATGTGTTGAATTGGGGCGACCCAAGGGCCGAGTTGTTAAATGAGAACAAGGTATTCCAAAACGGTAATTTCAATTCAGTTAGTCCATCTAAAAGCATAAGTTCCGATATTGTACTAGTTTGTAAGAGTCACACTACGATGAGCAAAATGTGCCATATCAAATCAATAATGCAATACAAATAGCTCTTTCTTCCCCTGAGTCTCATAACCTGTCAAGGAAAGCAGGCAATCTGTTTGGTACACTTGAATTTGGTAACTTGCACTATTATAATGATTCCACTATGCTGATTTCTATCAAACTGAACAAATGAAAGCCATGAGTTGCTATACCTGATAAACGATGTTCATATAAATGGTATATCCTATTGCTAGGAATGAGAACTCTCTTAACCACAAATGACAAGTGGTTGTGGCGACCTGTTATCAGGTATGGGAGCAACTGCATTACTCTAAAATTTCAAGCTTTGTCCATTTTCTATGCTCAACCTGATGTCATTTTCTCAATTGGTGCAATTTATAGATTAGTGCATGGCCTTTTCAGAGGGTGGAATTGGGTTATTGAAGTTGAAGAAATGAACTATAAATCTATAATGCATTCAATAAAGGATATTACCAACCCCACACAGGTATACAAGGCTACTAATGCAAACGACACCGCAGTGTGCCATCCTGGCATATTGGTACAAGATCTAATCCATTCATCAGAAGCGTACCACTATTTTGATGCTCTCACCCAATAACCCGGACAGTGCAATCGTCCAGTTGGCCATAGTTTACAAAATAAATTTATTTCTACAAGGCTACTAATGCGAACACCACCAGGTCCACCACAATGTGCCATCTTGGCATAGTGCTATGAGATCTAAGCCATTCATCAGAAGCGTACCACTATTTTGATGCTCTTGGTAAGAATCAGGTCCAGTGGGCCATAGTTTGCAAAATAAATTTACGTCTGAAAAATACTTGGCTAAAGTTTTCTTAACCGTCCAACTATTTCTGACATTGTGGCACTCCTGCTGAGTGGACCTGATTCATTTTTTGGGAGAGAACCTCTACATGGTCAGAACCACCTTATGGATCTCTTGGATATTGCACCTGCCAGCCACACTAGCACATGTGGTGGCGTGTGCATTACCAGCCCTTTACACATGTATGGGCTTAACAAAGCTGGAATTAATATTCTGGAATTCTTTTTCTAATCTTCTTTTGTTTATCTTTCTCCCTTAATGTGTCTCAGGGGAGTTGTAGGTGTTAGAAAATTTGATTGGATACACCGAAAATATAAAAATAATAATTAAAAAAGAACAATTTCACTAGGCTGAATCACGTATAAAATACGCTGTCCTTAAAGCGTGATTCGTCCCCTTATCACTGCTGGTGGGTTACAGACGAATTGCTTCCAGGATAAGACAAGCCTTATCTGGATCCAGCGTGCAGCAATCACGATAGGTCCACTGAGGAACAGTTTTAACGCAATAGATTTCTTCTGGCAGATTTAGACGGTAGAGATGATCACAATATTCTAACAATGGAGCTAAGGACTGTTTCTGATTTGATGAGAGAGATGGTGTGTTGAGATGATGAAATCGGACTGGAATGGTCCAGTTTATATAGGCCTCTGGTTTAGACCCGTTGCTGTGTGGTATTCAATGGTCCAGAACGTTTGAAAAACGTTTCTGGCCGTTGTCCATTAATCCCAGACGTTTCTGGTCGTTAGATCAAAAGATCTGACCGTTGGATCATCCTGGCCCGTCCGTTTTCGGACCGTTTGGCTTTCAAGGCAGAGAGCCGTTTTTAGAAACGGCTGGACGTTTCGGATTCTAGATCCGACCGTTCTCAGTCACCTATAAAACCCAGGCTCCTTTCGGATTTTCAGATCCACACCGCCCTAAGGCTCTGACCAGACCCATCGCACTAGACCCATCGCACCGCGATCGCACCGAGTCTCGCCGGTTCGCGTAAGGTCGCGAGGGAGCGACACGATGCGGACGTGCGAAGTGCAAAGTGCGCCATCTAGCGCCACTACAGCCACACTGCCTCACTGCCCACGCCCACGCCCACGCCCGTGCCCGTGCCCGTGCCCGAGCCCGCGTGCGTGCGTGCGTGTGTTCCAGTGCTTCGCACTGGAACACGCAACCCTTATTTCATCTCCTCCAAAAAGCTCCAAGTAAGAATACCCTTCTCAACATCTCATATAAACCACAAAATTATTTCAACCATTTCCGATGTGGGATAAAGCACACACCGCACTTTTAGATTTGAAATTTTCGGAAAAAGCGTTTTGGCGGCAAAATCCCGAAATTTTGAAAATTTTGAATTTTCTTTTTATTTTTTCAAAAAACCACTAAATTTCAACAATCCCCCACTGGTTTTTTAAACAATAAAACTCTGCCAGAATAATAACAGTTATTATGCATAAAGAAAGATATCTTGCGATTTTAATCTTTCCTTAGTGTAAGTACTTTAAAGTTATTTCGAAATTCCTGGTTGCCGCAGCATTGAACCAGTTATTCCTATATGATATAACCGAAAATACCACACACATAATAGCTCCTGCGTTAAGTGTTCCTTTATAATCTCGCTTAGCACTTTTAATGGCCATGTGCTTATCCTGTTTCATGAACGATCCCGAGATAACTCTAAGTCTCATGAGAAGCGGCACCACTTCTACGTTCACATAGGTGAAATCCTTCCAGTGTTTCCGTTAAAACACTTGTCCTGTTTGACTGGACTTCATTAAGAGTTTAATACTCATCCCTCTTTTATAACGGCCAGCACTTTCATCTTGGATGAGGTTGTTGATTTATTTAGTGCTGAAACTTTTCACTTATCAGTGAATTGTTGTTACCCATTAACCCAAAAATTAGAGATTTTCTAATTTAGGGTTGGGTTTCTTTCACTGGTGAAACTTTGAGTAAAGAGTTTCAACCCCATCCCTCTAGATGTTGTCCTTACTACCTCTCTCGTTAGAGGTTTAGTAAAAGGATCAGCCAAGTTATTACTTGACTTTACATATGAGATCGCAATGATTCCATCTTGAATCAATTGCCTTACATAGTCATGTCTCAAACTTATGTGTCTGGACTTTCCATTATAGGTACCGCTATAGGCTCTCGCTAGAGTGGCTTCACTATCACAATGAAGTGAAACAGCCGGTATAGGCTTCGCATAGAATGGGATTTCTAATAGAAGATCCCTTAACCACTCAGCCTCTTTGCCTGTAGCAGCTAAAGCTATGAATTCAGATTCCATAGTTGAGTGCGTTATGCAAGTTTGTTTCTTGGATCCCCAAGATACAGCTGCACCTCCTAGGGTGAATATCCACCCTGTAGTGGACTTGTTGTCCCCTGCACTCGATATCCAACTTGCATCGGTATATCCTTCTAATACTGCTGGAAATTCTGAATAAAATAGCCCTAGTTCTTTGGTTTCTTTAAGATAACCTAGAACTCTATTTATTGCTTTCCAGTGTTCAACACTTGGATTACTCGTAAACCTACTTAGTTTACTAACAGCATATGCTATATCCGGTCTTGTGCATTGCATTGCATACATAAGACTGCCTATAGCACTAGCATACTCTAGTTGTGCAACTGCTCTTCCACTGTTTTCTTTTAACTTGATACTTGGATCGAACGGGGTCTTTGCCTCTTTAATTTCAAGTGGTTAAACTTGTTTATAATTTTCTCAATATAATGAGACTGGCATAATGCAAAACCCCCACTATGTTTTTTAACTTTGATACCTAATATGGTATCCACTTGTCCAAGATCCTTCATTTTGAAAACTGAAGAGAGAAACTTTTTGGTTTCAGTTACACCTTCCATTTTATTACTGATTATTAACATATCATCTACATACAAGCATATGATTACAATATAATCATTACATACTTTTGAATATATGCATTTATCAGCAATATTATGTTCAAAACCATAAGACAGAACTTTAGAATCAAATTTATCATGCCACTGTTTTGGTGCTTGCTTTAATCCATACAAAGACTTAACTAGTCTACATACTTTTCTTTCATTTCCTGGTAGAACAAACCCTTCTGGTTGCTCCATGTAAACCTCCTCATCGAGATCACCATTCAGGAATGCTGTCTTCACGTCCATTTGATGGATATGAAGATGATGTATAGATGCAAGAGCAAATAAGATCCTAATCGATGTTATTCGAGCTACTGGTGAATAAGTGTCAAAATAATCGATTCCTTCTTTCTGTCGGAAACCCTTAGCAACTAATCTTGCCTTAAAGTTTGAATTGTTCCATCTGTGTGATATTTTTTCTTAAATACCCACTTACAACCTATTGGTTTAGAACCTGGAGGTAGATCTACCAATTCCCATGTTTGGTTAGATATTATTGAATCCATTTCATCATTAATAGCTTCTTTCCAAAAAGCGGAGTCTCTAGAAGTCATAGCTTCTCTAAAGGTTTTAGGTTCATCTTCTATGGTTAAAACCATAGGTATTTTCTAATCACCTTCTCTCTATCACCCTCTACTAGATGAAAAGAGAGTCGTTGAGAGTCTATTTGATCAGGATCAAGACTCTTTTCTACTCTTGCTCTTTGACTCCTACGAGGTTCACTAGGAGCTTTCTCTTCTATTTGTGTTTCTTTTATAATTTCATTTGGAGATTGAATCTCAGCATTCTTTTTCTCCGTGAATACAGAATTCTCAAAGAACTCTACATCTCTAGACTCTATGATTACATTGGTGTCTAAGTCTAGAAGTCTATAGGCTTTACTATGTTGTGCATATCCTACAAGGACGCACTTGATAGCTCTTGGTCCTAACTTAGTTCTTTTAGGTTCTGGAGTTCTGCAGTATGCAAGACACCCCCACACTCTAAGATACCCAATATTTGGTTTTCTTCCTTTCCATATTTCGTATGGAGAGGTCTTGGTTTTCTTAGATGGAATTCGGTTTAAAACATGACAAGCGGCTAACAATGCTTCTCCCCATAGGTTTAATGACAACTGTGCTTGTATTAGCATTGAGTTGACCATTTCTACTAAAGTCCTATTTTTCCTTTCTGCTACACCATTTTGTTGTGGTGTATAAGGTGCTGTACACTGATGTATTATGCCGTGTTCTTCACAATAGTTAGAAAATTCATTAGAGAAATATTCTCCACCTCGATCACTACGAAGGATTTTAATATTTTTATCTAATTGATTTTCTACTTCGGATTTATAGATCTTGAATGCATTATATGCTTCATCTTTTGATTTCAACAGATACACATATACATATCTTGAACAATCATCTATAAATGTTATAAAGTACCTTTTCCCTCCACGGGTAAGAACGCCATTTAGTTCACATATGTCAGTATGCACTAGGTCTAAAATTTGAGATGATCTTTCAACGCTAGGGAAAGGTTTCTTGATTATTTTAGACCGTATGCATACTTCACATTTATCTTTGTCACTATCATTGCATGATATTAGACCGTTCTTAGCCATGAGCTTTAGGGTACTGTAGCCAATATGAGCTAGTCTACCATGCCATAGTTTTACAGATTCAATCATGTAAGCAGAAGAATTATTTTCATTCAGAGATAATTTGATCATCCCATTACAAGCATAACCCTTACCCACAAAGTTTCCATTCTTAGACAAGATCAGCTTGCCTGATTCAAACACAACCCTAATCCCAGGTTTACTTAAAAGATCCCCTGAGACAAGATTCCTCCTTATGTCTGGGACATGCAGTACGTTGGTCAGAATTACCTTCTTTCCAGAGGTAAAGAATAATTCCACGGTTCCTTTGCCTACAACTTTCGATCGTCCTTCATTTCCCATTTGAACCTCTTGACCATTGGTCTCGTCTTCATAGGTTTTGAAGGCAGATCGATCATTGCATACATGGACTGTGGCACCTGTATCATACCACCAACCAGGAATTTTCTCTTGAACTAGGTTCACTTCTGTGACCATGGCTACGATTTCATCGTCTACTGCATTAGCCTCTTTCTTAGGTTTTTTTCGGTCCCTACAGACTCGGGCGAAATGTCCGGTCTTGCCGCAGACATAGCAAGCTCCCTTAGGTTTGCCGTTTTTCTTCTTTTGGGTTTTCTTGAATTTCCCTTGATCTTTGTTAGGTTTAAGGGAGTCAGCTTTCTCATTTGAATTACTTTGGGATGTCCTTTCTACTGCGTTCACCTTGGATGAGAATGCACCATTAGCGTCATCCTTTTTGTCTCGGTTACGAGATTCTTCTTCAATACGAAGATGCTTCTGGATTTGTTCTAGGGTGAACTCTTCGGATTTATGCAGTAGTTTCTTCCTGTAGTCTTTCCAGCTTGGAGGTAATTTTGCGATTATAGCTCCAACTTGAAAGGATTCAGGAAGATCTATTTTTATAGCTTTTATTTTATTTACTATAAGCTGCAATTCTTGGATTTGGGCAAGCAGCGGTAGATTGTCTACCATCGTGAAGTCGAAATACCTGGCAATTAGAAATTTCTGTGTACCTTCCTCTTCAGCCTTGTATTTGTATTCCAGCGCGCTCCAAATCTCTTTCGCTGACGTGGTCCCCGTGTACAAATCGTACAACCGATCAGAGAGAGCGTTTAGGATGTGACCACGACACAGCAGTTCATCTTCTTGTCGCTTGATCCTAGCAGCCACTTGTTCTGGAGTGTCAGTGTCCTTTGCTTCAGGCAGAGGCTGGAGATTCGGATCCAGGATGTAGAATATCTTCAGAGCGGTCAGCAGGAATTTCAGTTTGTCCTGCCATCTAGTGAAATTTGAACCATCGAATCGGTCCAATCGGATCAGATCTTGGTTCATCAGTTTGATTGATGCAACACTTTCGGTGTCCATAATCACGCTTTAAGATTGTTAGAAAATTTGATTGGATACACCGAAAATATAAAAATAATAATTAAAAAAGAACAATTTCACTAGGCTGAATCACGTATAAAATACGCTGTCCTTAAAGCGTGATTCGTCCCCTTATCACTGCTGGTGGGTTACAGACGAATTGCTTCCAGGATAAGACAAGCCTTATCTGGATCCAGCGTGCAGCAATCACGATAGGTCCACTGAGGAACAGTTTTAACGCAATAGATTTCTTCTGGCAGATTTAGACGGTAGAGATGATCACAATATTCTAACAATGGAGCTAAGGACTGTTTCTGATTTGATGAGAGAGATGGTGTGTTGAGATGATGAAATCGGACTGGAATGGTCCAGTTTATATAGGCCTCTGGTTTAGACCCGTTGCTGTGTGGTATTCAATGGTCCAGAACGTTTGAAAAACGTTTCTGGCCGTTGTCCATTAATCCCAGACGTTTCTGGTCGTTAGATCAAAAGATCTGACCGTTGGATCATCCTGGCCCGTCCGTTTTCGGACCGTTTGGCTTTCAAGGCAGAGAGCCGTTTTTAGAAACGGCTGGACGTTTCGGATTCTAGATCCGACCGTTCTCAGTCACCTATAAAACCCAGGCTCCTTTCGGATTTTCAGATCCACACCGCCCTAAGGCTCTGACCAGACCCATCGCACTAGACCCATCGCACCGCGATCGCACCGAGTCGCGCCGGTTCGCGAGGGAGCGACACGATGCGGACGTGCGAAGTGCAAAGTGCGCCATCTAGCGCCACTACAGCCTCACTGCCTCACTGCCCACGCCACGCCCACGCCCGTGCCCGTGCCCGTGCCCGTGCCCGAGCCCGAGCGCGAGCGCGCGCGCGCGCGTGCGTGCGTGCGTGTGTTCCAGTGCTTCGCACTGGAACACGCAACCCTTATTTCATCTCCTCCAAAAAGCTCCAAGTAAGAATACCCTTCTCAACATCTCATATAAACCACAAAATTATTTCAACCATTTCCGATGTGGGATAAAGCACACACCGCACTTTTAGATTTGAAATTTTCGGAAAAAGCGTTTTGGTGGCAAAATCCCGAAATTTTGAAAATTTTGAATTTTCTTTTTATTTTTTCAAAAAACCACTAAATTTCAACAGTAGGTTATGCTTGGGGTTTTTGCATAAGATTGTAAATACAATGAGGTAATAAGAACTGGGCTAAGCCCTTGAGTTTGTGTGTGTGCATGTGAGCTTTGCTAAGTGATTACGTGCGTACAAGGCATACCGTCCACATGCCAACATTTGTGTTAGTCTACCAGCATTGCAGGCATGGCATATTCAAGGCATTCTGTTTCACTCAGCAAGTGGACCAAGGTATCAGAAATAGGTGGATGGGTAAGAAAACTTAGGTTTTTCTCAGCCGTACATTGGTTTCATAAACTGTGGCCCACCTGACAGGTTGAATGACCTGATACTTGGGCCAGGGCGTCTACATGGTTCTACCTATCTTATGGTTCTACCTATCTTAATGTATGGATTGGATCTTGTACCTATGTGACATGCTGGCAGGTGTGTGATGTATACACGAGCTACCTTGTACACACGTGTAGATTTATCGAGGTGATATTATGTATTTATGTATTATGTGAGGTTAAGCACTTCTGAACTTGGTTGTACATGAGAAAAAAGGAAGCTAATTGGGTCCTCTTTTATGGGATTGTTTTCATGGATTATACCTAGTTTTTACTTTATTCTATTTTTCTCTTGCATTTACTTGAGGTGAAAGAAAACCATCTTCTGTTCGATGGTACAGGAATTTTGTGTGGTTGATTTACAAGAGCTTTGGAAGTGAGTATGGTGTTTCAAATACTAATTGGTTTGTTAATATAGGATCTTGTTGGGATCTTGAGATTGTCCATGGAACAGAGAAGCTAAAATTTTTTGAAGTTGTTTCCTTCAAATTGTTTGTTGTTACTGATGTGAATTCTCTATCCAAGGTGATTCTGGCTGTCCGCAACTTATTATTTTAAGTTTGCGGGTGAGCGTGCATGTGGGTGTCTGTTCTTGTGTGGGGCCGTGAAAAGCCTACTATCGTAAACTGTTATCAAGTTATGGTTTTCTTAAAAATAGATACAAACTAAAATAAAAAAGTGTAATAAATTTTCTAAGACTTGAATGGCCCAATATTTTATAAACCATGTTTGTTTGGAAACACCTGGGAATACTTATTAAGCTCATTTATTTATTCATTTGAGAGGTTGCTAATTTTACTTGAATACAGCAACTGACAGACAGGGCTACCACATATTGTTCTGTTATTTCCGTAGTTAAAATAAGTCTCATGTGCTTACTAGTTCTGGAAAATAACAGAATACATATTGAGAAGAATGACTGAGGTGACTAGTTCAACTACTGTCCTCTAAGCATTTCTGTAACTTGCGATGCTAGAGCCAACTGAATGTTTCTCAAGATCTTGCGAAGTATATATGTAGGCAAGGTTCACTTTTGGGGAAAAAAACATTCAGTGCTCTGTGAAAGGAAATTGTGAACAACTCACTTTTGGGAGAAATATTCATTGCTTTGTCCAAAATATAGAAAATTTGTACTATTAATCCAGCTTGGAATCTTCATTATTATCACTGTGATGGCCTTGTCCTTGCTATTTGTGTCAAGTTTACAAATCCTGTTTCACCAACCATTCTAAGGCTCTGTCCTTGGTAACTTTACAGGCCTTCATATTTCTTCTCACCACCTTGACCCAAGTCCTTTTAGTTCCTGTCCTCATCCTCCTTTCCGGCTCTTCAATCATACCTGCATTATTGGTGTCATCTCTTGCTTTTGTGGCACATGGCTACACCATCTCAATTGGTTCTCTTTGATATATATATATATTTTTTCTTCTATTGAGGCTACTCGTAGGCTCTACTTTGGGTTTATTTATTTATCTTGGAATCTTATTCTTGGAAAATCCATACAGAGCTATGTATCTCTTAGAAGCATTCCGGAGTCAAAGAAGAGGAGAGAAAAAAAGGTCCGGAGCATCAAAGTGGCATCCTACATTCCTGATTCCTTCAAAGATCCTTCAAAATCATTAAATAACAGGATTAGTTTGATAGATTTACCTTACGATCATGTCAATGGGAACTTAAAAACAAAGAGTTTAGCAGATCAAGTAGTAGATTCCTAATCTACACCTGTAAGAATTTATAGAGAACATGTGTGATCATAGTTTTAAAAACAGTAAAAGTATAGCAAAACTAATGATGGAAAGAGGGAAATTAGGTAAATGAATGAGGTCTCCTGTTGTATAGTGCAGCTGGTTATGACGCCTACTTGTGTTGGGCATTTCTTGGGTTCGAGTTTGATGGGGACATTACGCGCACACGCGCCGCCCCCTACCCATGTACGCAAGGAGAGTGAGGGAGGGCCCATCGTCGATCTGGCTCGATGACGACGTCCAGTTAGGGCCTCCTAGTTAGAAGACGGAGTTTTGGTTCATTAGAGTGGGCCCGATAATCAAGTAAAACCCATCATGAGATCTCATGATCGAGGCCCACTAGTCGGATTGATTTCATATTTTAGGTTTTGGTTATTTATATTATTTAGAATATCATGAACGCTTTAGATTTCTTTGATTAGTTTTTATTTTGGTTTACTTCATCGCCAAGTAATAGGTTGCACACATGGCGCGAGTTTTGAGGTATAGAGTTTTCTTATAAATAGGCACCCCTTGTAGTTCTTTTGATTCATTGAAGTTTAATAAAAATTTCTGCAAGTTTTTTTCTACTCTCTGAGTTTTTGAGTTGTGGAAAAATTCAAGTGGGTGCGAGCCCTCCCTTTTCGAAGGGCTAACTACCGTGGTGCGAAGCCACATCTATCCCCATCCGTCCCTACCTTCTTCCATCCATATATCTCACATTCTACAACCGTCCTAGCCTCGAATCCATCAATTTTGCAGCGGATCTTCTCCCTACAGCTAGTTTCAGAATTTGGCCCTGCGGGAGGGCTGAAATTTCGACGGAGCACCACGCACAGCCCGTAGCTCGGATCGCCCTGAAACTTTGGGGGTTTGAAGCCCACCCTTGGCTGACTAGGGCTAAGGAATCGGTTTCCGGGTGTGGGACCTGCTCGCACGTGCGGCCAGGCTAGTGCGCACGTGCGCCAGGACCTGGCCCACTGTCCGCTCGCGGGAATTGTCTGCCGGTTTAAGTTTTCTCTTATTTTTCCCTTTTC
Source organism: Magnolia officinalis (assembly GCA_021015155.1). Classification (NCBI taxonomy): domain Eukaryota; kingdom Viridiplantae; phylum Streptophyta; class Magnoliopsida; order Magnoliales; family Magnoliaceae; genus Magnolia; species Magnolia officinalis. Next base: position 19,160,381 of record JAJHSJ010000002.1, on the reverse strand, counting down.
ATACCTATTTTCATAAACCTTGACCTTAGATTGCATTACCCTTAATTTATTTGCCATTTTTTCTCACCCTAGGGTTCCTTGAGTTGAAATTAGTGAATCCCTTGGATTAGAGACTGATTGCTATGCATGTGTGGATGAATGTTACTTATCTTTGAGTATCGTTCGGTTCATAATTTTTATTGATCCAGCCCTAACATGTGTAGGCCTGGACCCGCATAGATTCCTCTTAATTGAATGTTTGGACTTTTGTGTGGGATATGGAATTTGTGTAATTGTTTCTGAACTAACGTGATCTTAAACCTGAAATCTCGCACATCATATTTGAATTTTATGTCCTGCACCAAATTTGGTATCAGAGCCTAGGGTTCTTGTAGGGGAATACTATTCACACCCCAGGTATAGGGTTGTGATGTAGTAATAATCTCGGTAACACCGAGGTCGAATCCACAGGGACTGAACCTTGCACGTAATCTGAAAGTAACTTGAACTAGAACTAGGCGAAGACGTAATCTAAATCCGAGGCTTTTAAGAGAGTAATGGTGAAATATTAAACTAAACTTGAAAAATTCAAAGGTGGGAAACTAGGGATTCCAAGGATCCACTTGTAGAGATCAGGGAGATCTATGCTTGATTCATAAACACAACTGGAATCAGAGTCCTATCTTCATCCAGTTGGAAGATAATCCATTAAAACACAAATATGAATTTCCTTTTGATCTAGTTTTCAAGAGATGAGAAGTATGAGAATTAGAATTGATTTCATCACAAAACCATGCCCATGAGACAAAGCAAACAACGGAACTTTAATCAATCCACATCCAATCTAAGGGAATTATGAACGTTAGGAAGGATTCCATCACCCAATCATGCCCAGGAGACGATGGTGAACAACAGGGTTCCCAAATTCATAAACCATATAATGAAAAGAACATACTCAAAGCTATCGTAGATCTATTGTAATTTAAGTCACAACAAATCATTAAAAACTATGAATATTCTTGTAATCAAACTTAAATCAAAGAGAGTTCAACAACCATGAATCAAAGACATAGAACTAAACCCATCACACTACAAGCTTCACCTCCTAGCCCTAGCTAAGAGGTTTAGCTAATCAAGGACATGATCATCTAAAAACTCTTAAGAAAACATAAAAAAAAAATGTAAAGAAGAAAAGGAAGAAAAACTCTTTATGATGGAGCCGGCCCACGTTCTCTCTTGTTCCTCTTCACGTTCACGCCTCCACGGCTGCCCTGAATACCCCTCTCTCTCTTTCTCTCTCCCTTTTATAGATATGAAGGCTGGGAGTAGAGATTTTTCGCAGGAAAAAGACTTACGCAGCCTGTTATGCAGCAACGCAAGTATGCGCAACGACCTGCGTTTGGACTGGATTTTCGGGACGGTGAATGTCCCGAACTTGATTCCGTCACCTAGGTTAGGGTCATGGCTGTCCTGGGCTTCACTTGGACGGTCCAGATCGTCGAAATAGTGGATGATCGTGGGCCACAGCAGGCCACAATTTTTGGAAAATCGGACGCGCGCCATTCGCACGTTACCGCGCTAACGTGTTCGGTGGGGCATATAGTGATATTTTTGGTGAAATCCACCTCGTTCATTGGATTCTTGGCGAAATTTCAGTCGGAAAGGAGTGGTTTTTGTCGAGTTTTGGTGCGGTCCACTGTATAAAATCAATTCGATGTTCATCCTGCGTTTTCTAGCGATCCACGTGTATACGTGCGCAAGGGACCAAAAAGAAAGCATGGCCAGGGTCGAGCATATAGACGGTTCAGATCATCTATTTGGATGATGGGTGGGGCCCACTATCAAAACCCAATCCGGTGGGTGCGTCCGCCGGACGTATTTGATTTTGTTGAAGACGAGAGTCAGTCAGCGTGCGCTGACCGACCTTGTATATTCCGTTGCAACGCATGTGCACTTCTGCTTGTGTGCACGCCATGCAAAGTGGGTCCCATCTTGATGATCCAGAGGGATATGCTCCATCCATCCGATTTCCCATTCGATTTAAGAGGTTGAGACCAAAATTGAAGTATATCCAAATATCAGGTGGGCCCCAAATCAGAAATTTGGTGGTTGATTTGTCCGTTGGGCTACTTCCACAAGGATCCAATGACTGAAATTTAACGTGTACGGTTAATTTATGGTCCTCAGGCCAGATATAAAGTTTCGAGCCAAACGGATGGTGGGAACCCTGTGATCTTGCATTCTGGATGACTTTTAGGCCCGTTTGAATCCAATCACTTGATTTTCTCGGATCTTTGGCGTGTAAATTCTTCGATTTCGGTCCCCTGGGGTCCGTCCCTTGCCTTGGTGATTTCTGAGCGTTAAATCCAGGCTTTTAATACCCTTTTCAGTCCAAGCTCTTTAAATTCACCTTGCAACAAAAACACGATTAAAATAGGACGTTAAGCATTATCATGTACGTAAAATCAGGTAATAACTGGGGTCTAATATGCAATATTTGACCCTCAACAAATACATCACATATTTAGGGTTTAGTTTGTTTAAGTCCTTCATGCATCCAGTTCATCACATATAGCTGTTTAGAAGACCGTAGTCCCTAATATTAATTGCTGAAATTTCTGGTAGCAAGAAGTTAGCAATTTACATTGCTGTAACTTTCTGTTATTCTCTTATTTCGACAACTATATTGCTGGATTTTAGTAACTCTGTATAGTTCTCTCATATAGGGTCTCATAGGATCATTTAGTCCTATTTAGTTGCATATAGTCGTCCTAAAAAGTCTTTAGGTGGAGTTAGCAAGTGTATGCCTACACGTACGGGTCGCAGTTTTGGTTTGCACCCTACACTAAACATGGAGCAACTGCTAGAGTCATTAAACAAAATGTCCCAGCAGATCGATTCATTGGGTAAGCGCTGGGAAAAACATATAGACCAACGCTTTGATTAATTTGATGCGCACATTACCCAACTAAAGGCATCCGCCGGGACAAACCCCATCATTGGGGTTGATGTCCAATCTCAGGCAGGTGGCCAGGAGGATAGACCAATGAATGGAGTTGGCCAAGGAATTAGTTATGGGCGTGCACCCGTGCACCCACCTCATGAGGGACATCAAGACCATTATTTTGAGGGGTACAATATGTGTGGCCTTGTGGCTGGAGAGAGTGCATTAGAGGCTAGTGTAGAGTTACCCACTGAGGCCATTCCGGTAATGGATGAGTTTCGTGATGTCTTTCCTGATGATCTACCGGATGAGTCTCCTCCTAGGAGGGATATAGAGCACACCAGAACATGGGATACCGTAATACCTACAGCCGAGTTTGCATTTAATAGTTTTGTCGATAGGTCCACAGGTCTCAGTCCTTATGAAGTCGTTACTAGTTATAAACCTGAGAAACCTATTGATCTTGTCCCTCTGTCACTGTCCCATACGCCGTCAGAGCTTGTAGTCTTTTGTGCATCACATTCATTCATGGCATCAAGAAATCAGGCAGAAGATCACTACTAGTAATGAACATTACAAATTTTCTGCAGACCAACATAAACGTTTAAAGGAATTTAATGTAAGGGACTTTGTGATGGTACGCATTAGGCCCGAGCGGTATCCTCCGGGGGCCGTTCGTACGTAACACGCGCGTAGCGCTGGACCCTTCAAAATTATAAAACGAAATAGTCTCAATGCTTATGTGGCAAATCTTTCACTCTCCATAGGAATTAGTTCCACATTTAATGTGGAAGATCTAGTTGCATTTCAAGGGGTCATTGATGCATTGTCCAGCCTTTCGCCTAACCATCCTGATTTCCCAGACCTTTCCCTTAATCCATGGCCCTCTCCCGATCCATCTTCCCAGCCTCTACGTTCCATACCTACTCGTCCCGACCCATTTTTCCAACCTCTACCTCCCATACCTACCCTTCCCGACCCATTTTTCCAGCCTCTACGTCCCATACCTACCCGTCCTGACCTATTTTCCCAGCCTCTACCTCCCATACCTACTCTTCCCGACCTTTCTTCCCAGCCTTTACCTACCATACCTAGCCTTCACACACCCAGAGAGGAAATAGAGGATATCCTAGACCATCAGATAGTTTTAACGTCAGACGGCGGGTTTCAAAAGTACCTGGTTAAATGGAAGTCACACCCAGCTTCAGACAACATGTGGCTCACTGAGGAGGAGCTTCAAAGACTTGATCTTGACATTTTGGAACAGTTCAGGACTTTTATTTTGGTAGTGGCGAAATTTTCGTAGCCGGGGAGAATTAATGGGGACATCACGCGCACACGCGCCGCCCCCTACGCACGTATGCAAGGAGAGGGAGGGCCCCACCGTCGATCTGGCTTGCTGACGACGTACAGGGAGGTTCTAGTTAGAAGACGGAGTTTTGGTTCATTGAAGTGGGCCCGATAATCAAGTAAAGCCCATCATGGGATCTCATGATCGGGGCCCACTAGTCGAATTGATTTCATATTTTAGGTTTTGATTATTTATATTATTTAGAATATCATGAACGCATTAGATTTTTTTGATTAATTTTTATTTTGGTTTACTTCATCGCCAAATAATAGGTTGCGCACATGGCGCGAGTTTTGGGGTATAGAGTTTTCTTATAAACAGGCACCCCTTGTAGTTCTTTTGATTCATTGAAGTTTAATAAAAATTCCTGCAAGTTTTTTTCTACTCTCTGAGTTTATGAGTTGTGGAAAAATTCAAGTGGGCGCGAAGCCCTCCCTTTTCGAAGGGCTAACTATCATGGTGCGAAACTACATCTATCCCCATCCGTCCCTACCCTCTTCCATCCATATATCTCACATTCTACAGCCGTCCTAGCCTCGAATCCATCAGTTTTGCAGCGGATCTTCTCCCTACAGCCAGTTTCCAGAATCTGGCCATGCAGGAGGGCTGAAATTTCGACGGAGCACCGCACACAGCCCGTAGCTCGGATCGCCCTGAAACTTTGGGGGTTTGAAGCCCACCCTTGGCTGACCTGGGCCAAGGAATAGGTTTCCGGGTGTGGGACCTGCTCGCATGTGCGCCAGGCCCTGGCCCGCTGTCCGCTCGTAGGAATTGTCTCCTGGTTCAGGTTTTCTTTTATTTTCCCATTTTCATACCTATTTTCATAAACCCTAACCCTAGATTGCATTACCCTTAATTTATTTGCCCTTTTTTCTCACCCTAGGGTTCCTTGAGTTGAAATTGATGAATCCCTTGGATTAGGAACTGATTGACATGCATGTGTGGATGAATATTACTTATCTTTGAGTATCGTTTGGTTCATAATTTTTATTGATCCAGTCCTAACATGTGTAGGCCTAGACCCGCATAGATTCCCCTTAATTGAATGTTTGGACTTTTGTGTGGGATATGGAATTTGTATAATTGTTTCTGAACTAACGTGATCTTAAACCTGAAATCTCGCACATCATATTTGAATTTCATGTCTTGCACCAGAGTCCCACTAATGTTCTCCTCCTGGAATGGCATAGCAGGTCATAGATGCCTACTCCTTGGGGGTTCTGATAGTGTGAATCCAACCAAAGAAAAGAGAAGGAAAAAAGTAAATGAGGGAGAAGCAGACTCCACTATGGAGCCTATAGGGGCTACTATAACAAGCCTCTTTAGGTAACTAGTGGCAATAGTTACCTAAGAGGGAAATAGCCCATACTAGACAATTCAGAAAAGAAAGTTGCAGTTTGGGGAGCATTTGACTGAACTTGATATCTGTCACTGTGGCACTGTGCATGTTGATGTTGGTTACAAGTTAGTACCATCTTCTTTCTGTTTTTGGATTTATTTATTTATTTGTGGATAAAGGATAGGAAATTGTGAATGCTGCCTTGTGAGTGGGCGTTGCACACTCTTGGCTTTTTTCTTGTGTTGAATGTGGTTGGGGTGTAGTGTTGACTTAGATGTGATAATGCATACAATTTGGAGTCGCCACTAGCCAATGAAAACTTGGAATTTACAGCCGGCTAGAAACTGTAGAATCACTTAAGAGTTGGGGAATTGAAGGTTCTCCAATTCAAGTGACTCCTGCAGTTGATCTATGGCCAGGGTTTCTAAGGGTCTTAGTGACGGAAAAGGAAGGGTTTAGGCACCCTTTTTCGCCCACACGATGTGTGGCCTCGACTTTATGGGATTTTTAGATTTTGCAGGGATTTGACTAAGCTCTAGAAAAACTACATCTAGGTTGGCCTGCGGAGATGCTATGCTTGACGTCAGGCTAACTCACTAAAGCAAGATACAAGATGAATGTAGTAATAAAGTAAAAGAAATGGAAGCAATAGCTATAGGGATACAAGATGGAATCTGTGGACTAGAATGCAAGCTTAATTTGAGATGTGAGAAGAAGGGGCAATCAAATACTCTTTTATCAAAGAGATGATTAGATTTTTCGACTCCAAACCTACTCGTAGACTTCAATGAACTTCTTTTTTGAAAATTTTGTCTCTTTTTCTCTCTTAAATCATGCAGCCTTCCAGCGTGGTGGAGGAGATGGCTTAGAGAGCTCCCAAGGGAGGCCTCTCTTGAAGACCTTATCACCCTCAAAGCTCCCCAAAGACCCTTTCATGCTCTCACAACCCCTCTCTTGAGCCTACCCAAGCCTTTTCGAGCAGAGGGCCAAGTGTTGCAAATGAGGAAGAGGAGCTAGATTTTTATAGAGGTGACTGGTGGGAATCGGATTCCCACTAGTGTTGATGTAGCATAATTTTGCAACATTCAAGGTGTTAGGTGTTATCAGGTGATAAGAGCTCACTACGTTGATACGATGACATTGGTCACCGACGGGAATCTGATTCCCGCCGTTTTTTTTTTTTTTCTTTTTCCATGTTTTTTGAAGCATATTTGCCACCTCAACTGGCAGTGGCACGTGCCCATCTCGGCAAATCTGGTGGTGCCACATCACAATTCTCGCCGGTGTCGTTTGGGCCATCTGGACCGTTGGTCGGCTTTAGGAGGTACTGGGAATCTTCTTTATATTGTCCCGTTCAAGTTGTCGTGCTTCTTTGGGCCAATCGGAGACTGATTATGAAGTTCAATTGAAATCCTACGAAGTATTCTCAGCGATCTTGGATAGGTTGTCTTCAGAAATTATTCAATCGAGTTGTATGATTAGTCTATACTTTTCATGCATATTTCAGGACGGAGTCAAACTGTATGCACTATCTTTGCCTATTAAAATTGACTATAAATTCTAATGTTAGGCTACATTGCTTATGTATCCAAGTTCTAGAAAATGAGGATGGACTCTGGACTGTAACGAGCGATGCCCATTGATAATGCCTGTTCGGGTTGTTGACAAGCTAGTCATTTCAATCACAAACCTTCAGGATCTCCACAAACCATTATGCACATCCATGATTTTGTAGAGTCGTGGATTATTTTGAATGCATGATTACTGCAAGAATTACCTTGTTTGCATTGGTGGTAGAGGAACATGTTCGAGATTCCTATGTTGTATATATTGTTCGAAGTATCCCCGATATTATCCGTATCTCCAGCTCGGCGATACTAATAACACCGGTAGCAATACCGATAACATTGGTAGTATCAGAAATTCCAGGTATCGGCAATGTATCGCTAAGTATCACCAATATTGTCAAAATTGTTATCGTATCGCAAATTGTACTAGGGGTTGAATCGTATCGAATCGTACATTGTAAGATTTTTTTTTTTTTTTTTTTTTTATAATCATTTTCTTAAAAAATGATTTTTTTTTTTTTTTTAAAAAACTCATCAATCTTCCTTTTGCCATCAATGTGCACTGAGTAATACCATGCTATGATAGTGTTAAAGGAATCTTATTCCTTTTTTATTTAAATCTTTCAAGAAATTTCCCTTAAAAAAATATATACGAGGGTCCTTTAATAATTTATGTTCTTGTTACCTTTCTAGAATGTAGAATCACGGTGGAAAAGCGGCCTTTGATATTGTAAACCAGTGAAGAAAGATATTTTGATTTCGAAATATCTTTTCATAATACATATAAGTTAGTATGATCGTAACCACCCATAATAATATTACAACAATTTAGACATCAATTTGGTGTTTCGACCAGTTAAGAAGTAAGAAATCACAAAAAAAGCTACATGATTTAATGTTGAAGAGAATATATATAATCTAGTCTCTTACAAAGAACAAATAAAATAATTTACCTTTTCTAAACAATTCTTAAAGCTCCCACCAATTTAAAAGCATAAAATGAAAGCCAAGTGAAGCATAAAATAAATGAGAACAAGTATAATTTGAATCGTAAATCGGGATTTGAATTGTAAATCATAGGATTCAAATTATATAATCATAGGATTCATATGAAACGGGTTTTAAGGTTGGGATTCAAATCGTTTTGCTTAAGATTCGACTAAAATCGTATATCATAAATCGTAAATTGTAGGATTTTGACAACATTGATTCTAGGCATCGGTTGTATTGCTAATTTATCGATATTGCCAATGTATCACCAATACTATGTAAATTCTAGGTGTTGCTTGTATCGCCATCGACGATATTTCACCAATACTATGTAAATTCCAGGTGCTGCTTGTATTGCCATCGACGATATTTCAATAATATCGCCAATGTATCGACATCGCCAAAAATCTGTTTATTAACAAAGATTCTATTTCAAAATTTTTTATGGGGCACATAATTGTATGTTGTGTTCAATTGGTTGACAATAATATCGTGATATAATCGTTATTGCAACATGGGTGATATTGAGACCAATGTTTTAAATATTGACGATATCGGACGATATATCCCACGACATATCTTGTTTCCCACCTGTGCGATACGAAACGCACAGATAGTGCTGATATATCCCACATGTTCGATCCGGTGAGCATTTTCAATTTCTGATCCTTTTTTTTTTTTTTTTAATTGAAATTATGTTAAATCAGTGTCAAATGGTTATAAATTTATTGTTCTTCATGTTTTGCATGAAAAATCATGTAGTTGGAGCTTTGATTTCTATATCCATTGGTTCTTCTATTCTCCATATATTTTTTCAAAAATTTCCTTCAACCAGCTGTCAATTAAGATTACTTTTGAATATTTAGGAATATTTGATGAAATGTCATCACATACATTCTAATTTTGGAATTTGAGTGTAGGTGGTCCAATTTGAGAAAAATTTGAAATTTCACCAATTTCTCCCAAATTGCTTGCAATGTTTCACTTTAAATATGAAATCAAGCATATATGAGGGCTGATCTACTGATTTGTTAAGTCCTTGACAATTTTTGGAAAATAAAAATTATTATTTTTTTCGAAATTTTCCTTTAATCAGCTGTTAATTGAGACTAATTTTGAAGTATTTAGGAATGTTTGATGAAATGATCATCACATACACTCTAAATGTTATGCATTCGATTTAAATATAGTTGCATTAGTTTAGTCAGACAATGCATAGCTTAGGACCCTATACAAAGGAAACCTATTATGTGCACTTTTTTTTTTTTTTTAACAATCCCTGAAGTTTCATTGAAAAATTCAACCATTTCCCCAAAATTTCCCTATGTTTCCCAAAAAATGCGATGAATTACCTGATACAAACGATATATCCCGTGTGATAACCGATACGTATCTGTATCCCAAGGATGTGATACGTAATGCGATACCGATATTTCAAACATTGATTGAGACCACGATCATTCATTTCCTTTCTACTTGTCAACGATTTCTCAGCGAAATAGTGTTGTCAATATTTTGAAATATCGATGAATGTTTTGATGGAAGGTTGGGTGGTTAGATGGATAGATGGGATGGTTGGATGGATAGATGGGGTGGATGGGATGGACCGATTTCTTACAACAACACATGATTTTAGGCTCCCATAATGGAAACTTATTATTTATGCACTCTTTTGCAATTTTTTATTTCTAAATATGCAAATGTGTGTTTTAGCTTCTCCTGAAGCTTCACTAAAAAATTTCACCTTTCCTTATATTTCCCCAATGCTTCCCCGCATTTCTGGTTATTGGTGATATTATTGGCAATATAGACATCGTTTTTGTATACTTGGCCAACGAAACTTGTAGCAATACCGATGCTTCAAACACTGGTTGTATATATATTTAATGACGTGGTATTAGATGTCATGTTGTGGGTGTATGCGCCATGCATTGGTTTGATGTTAGGCGGCAGACTATAGTGCATAACTCAAGCACGATATGTCATATACATGGCATATGTTAAGCATTAGATGTATTAGGTGATGATGATGCATTTGTTGTATTGGAGTTGTTGTAATGCAGGTAAAGGGAATTGAAATGTGATGACAGACAGGTGTGTAGGGATGTGACTATGTAGGTTGGTGAACCAGTCCCCTATATATGGAGCTACTTCAAGGCATAGTTCAAAGATTCGCTTGATTTGACTCGGAACTCGGCCGAGTCAACTAAGTGAGATTTCAAGACGGGTCAGTGAGAAACTCACTTATAAGTGTTGGTCGGTCAAGTTTTGGTATGACTTGTCGGGTCCACTCGCTGACTTGGCAGGCTCAATCCAACTCAGCGTGACTGGAACCATGTCACCTGCCCAGTCAAAAGGTCTTTAAAAGGAAAATGTAAGGCTGCCTGGTCATTTTCATGAAAACCAGTGCAGTAAATATCAACTGTTGTATATGTTTGCTATTTTATTGTATATATACTGATATTTGTTACTATTCCAAATATTCTAATCTAATTATTAAATATCAAGTAGATTCCTATAAAGACTCAATCATGTCTTCAAGTCAACCCGACCTGGCTGGACATCTAATCGAGTCAAGTTTTCCTGTTTTTGAACTATGCTTCAATGCATGTAAGTGGAGAAACTTCTACTAATCTCCACCACTTGAAACTTGAAGTCTCCTTGTAATTAAAGAGAATTTAAGATCTAATATTATATAATTAAAGGCTTTAAAAAAAAGATGCAAGTATGGGATCGAACTCTTGACCACAGTGTTGAATCTCACTCTATCTACCACTGAGCTTTCGGCTCGAACCCCTTTAATTAAAGGCTAATCAAGATAATTTAGTTCTCAACATAAATTAACCTCAATTAAAGAGAGTTCAATTCTCTACAGTTTGGGTGATGGAAATTTCATTTCAACATTCAGGTCCTTGTTTGGGTGCCACTTAAAAATGAGTTCCTCTTATTTTATTTATTCGTAGTTACGTTTTAATTTCTCATCCATTGTT